>CM052808.1:7906534-7933020 GCA_028533885.1 Nasua narica | reverse complement strand
GGACTTGATCCCAGGACCCTGGGATCATGACCTGAGCCGAAGGCAGCTGCTCAACCAACTGAGCCACCCAGGCATCCCTATTCTTTTTCTTTTTTAAAAGATTTTATTTTTTTATTTGACAGAGAGAGAGGGAGAGATCACAAGTAGGCAGAGAGGCAGACTAAGAGGAGGAAGCAGGCTCCCTGCTGAGCAGAGAGCCCTACTAGGGGCTCGAACCCAGGACTCCGAGATCATGACCTGAGCCGAAGGCAGAGGCTTTAACCCACCGAGCCACCCAGGTGCCCCAGAATTTATTTTTTTAATGAATAAATAATGTGTAATCAAATTTCTTCAAGAATTTGTGGAATTTAGAAGTGGGCAGGACCCACTGTCCTGGTCATTGAGGATGCAGCAGAGGATAAAATAAAATCTTTGTCTTAAGAAAAACTTTTATTTTAGTGGGAGGACATAGACAGTAACAGATAATCAAATACATATTATATATATGTATATGTGATACCTCAAATGGTAAGTGCTGGGGAGGCAAGTATAGCTGGGTAGGAGGAATGGGGTGTAATGGTGGGGAAGGGATCCCTTTTACGTAGGATGGGCTGGAAAGGAAAGCATAGAATGGCATTTGAGCAGAGCCCTGAAGGAGGTGAGAGGATACCCATATGGCTGCTGGGGAAAGTACATCCTAGACAGAGCACAGCAAGAGCCAAGTCCCTCAGAGGGAGGCATCCTCTAGCATCCTTAGTTTGGAGCTCTGAGCCCAGTAAACCAAGGGGAAGAAGAAAGTGATAGGAGTTGGGGGGTAGGGCAGCCGGTCAACTAAGGCCGGTAGATAAGGGCTTTGAAAATATTAGAAATGCAGAGTGAGGTTTTTTCTTGGTGTCTAAAATAGCTACCTGTATTTTATTTTATTTTATTATTTTATTTTGTTTTTAAAATTTTTGTTTATTTATTTGACAGAGAGAGAGATCACAAGTAGGCAGAGAGGCAGAGAGAGAGGGGGGGAAGCAGGCTCCTTGCTGAGCAGAGAGCCCAATGCAGGGCTTGATCCCAGGACCCCAAGATCATGACCCAAGCCGAAGGGAGACGCCCAACCTACTGAGCCACCCAGGTGCCCCAGCTACGTGTATTTTAATTTCGTATTGTTGGCAGAAAGTGAAAGCATGTAGGAAATTATTTTTAAGTGTGAAATAAATATAAATTTAAGAGAAATTTTAAAAAACTTAAAAATGATAACTCAAATATTGCATTTTGTATTACATTTCATAGAACATTAGTCATTAGTCTTTTTTTTTTTAAAGATTTTATTTATTTATTTATTTATTTGACAGAGAGAAAGAGATCACAAGTAGGCAGAGAGGCAGGCAGAGGGAGAGGGGGAAGCAGGCTCCCCCCTGAGCAGGGAGCCCGATGTGGGGCTCCATCCCAGGATCCTGGGTTCACGACCTGAACCGAAGGCAGAGGCTTAACAACTGAGCCACCCAGGCACCCCTGTGTGTGTGTGTGTGTGTGTGTGTGTGTGTGTGTGTGTGTTTTATAAGAACCCGCCCCATCCACACACGTTAACACCAATGCAAAAGACTTGAACACGAAAAAAAAAAAGAGAAAGACTTGAACATTAATGTTAATGGCAGCTTTATTTGTGCTTGCCAAAAACTGGAAGCAATCTAAAGGTCCATCAGCAGGTGAATGGATAAACAAGTATGATTTATGCTGAATGGAAGAAGCTAGAGAAACAGGAATACATATTGTAAGGTTTCACTTACATGAAATTCTAGAAAATGCAAACTAATTGGTATTGACAGGAAGCAGATCAGTGGTTGCCTGGGGATAAAAGTGGACTGGAGGGGATGGGAAAAGGAATTACAAAAGTACATGAGATAAAGAAGATATGGCCCATATATACAATGGAATATCACTCAGCCATCAGAAAGGATGAATACCCAACTTTTGCATCAACATGGATGGGACTGGAGGAGATTATGCCGAGTGAAATAAGTCAAGCAGAGAAAGTCGATTATCATATGGTTTCACTTATTTGTGGAGCATAAGGAATAGCATGGAGGACATTAGGAGAAGGAAGGGAAAAGTGAAGGGGGGAGAATTGGAGGGGGAGACGAACCACAGGGAGAGACTGTGGACTCCAAGAAACAAACTGAGGGTTTTAGAGGGGAGGGGGTGGAGGGTTGGGTGAGCTTGGTGGCGGGTATTAAGGAGGGCACAGATTGCATGAAGCACTGGGTGTGATACGCAAACGGTGAATCTTGGAACCCTACATCAAAAACTAATGATGTACAGTATGGCGACTAACATAACACAATAAAAAAATTGGATAAAAAAAAGTACATGAAGAAACTTTTCAGGTGACGGGTATGTTCCCTGTTTAGACCATGGTGATGGTTTCATGGTTGTGTGTGTGTGTGTGTGTGTATATATATATATATACACACACACATATGTATATATATGTCAAAACTCATCAAATTGTACATTTTAAGTATGTGCAGTTTATTGTATGCCTGTCTGTCTCATCAAAACAAATGAACGAACCCCGTGCAAGCCCAGAATGCTTTACTGATACTGTTTAGGAAATGAAAAAAGGCTGAGGAGGCTTTTTTGTTTATTGTTTGTTGTTTTGCTTTGTAAGGGAAGGAGTTGATCAACTGGAATAAGTTAAGGGTTCGAATACTTAGGACACATTCAGATGAAACCTTTGACATGGTAATTTGGATTTATAAATGTTGATCTCTTCTCCTAGGAGGATACCATCAGCATGTTGATCCTTTGGTCAGATTCCTTTGGAAGCGGTTTATGTACTTTTATAGAATTCCAAATTATAAATTTGGAAGAGGTAATGAATAAATGAATAAAATTACCTTTGCTTGCGAGTCAAGTTAATTACAGTGTAATTAATGAGCACTGGAAGAAGAGTCACTGAATCTTCGTGAGGTTCTGTGAGCTTGGGCAAATGACTCAACCAGCTCTCAGGTTTGGCCGACTAGCTATAAAGTTAGAATGAAGTACCTTATGTATGATGTGGGAGGCAGTATTTGCCTAGAGGTCAAAGTCAAGTTTAAAGAATCAGATTGGGACTGAAATTCTGGCTCTGCCTGGTACTAGCTGTGTGACTTTGGGCAAGTTCTGTCCCTTTAGTAATCCCTGGTTTCTTCTTCCACTGCAACTTCGTCATCACTGTCCCCACCTCTACTTACTGCCATGACTGTAGTGTCATTGTGTTGTGTGCTAGGTTCTGTGCTAAGCACTTCACACCCATTATCTCATTCAGTCCTCACAAAAACCTTATAAGGTTGTTACTATGGCTCTCCTTATTTTACAAATAAGGAGACTGTGGTATGGAAGTGAAGTAACCTGACAAAGGTCATACAGTTAGTAGCAAAGCTGAGAGTGAAATAGATCTGTCCATCCAACTCTAGCCCAGGGTCTAGGCTCGAAAATTATTATGTTACACGCTTCATCATCTGTAAGAGGGGAATAATAATAGGGTTAATGTAAGGATTAGATAAGGAGGGATGTGATTATGTACTTACAGTGTGTATGGACTGTCTTTATAAGGTGCTACATTGCTGGAAAGTTGTTTTTTGTATATTCAGTCAGCTGTCCATTTTATATGAAAGCGAAACTGTGCCATTGACGGAATTTTTTTTTCTCTTTTAGTGTGTGTGTCTGTGTGTGTGAGATCCCTCTGGAATTTTCTTCTTTCCTAACTTGTTTGCAGTATGGCTAGGCAGATGAGATAAAAGTCTTCATTTCAGTTTTCCTTCAATTGTATGCCTAAGGTCTTGCTAAATAAATCAGTTTTGATTATTATCTGTCTTCTTGGCTTCCATATTGACTGTCACAAAATGCCACCTGTTGGCCAAGGCTACTAGACGGAGTGTCATGCATCTGTTCTTTCCTAAATAAAAAGGTACCTGTGGTGATAATTATGAAAGGGTTGTCAAGTGCTGAAGGGCCCCATGCTCTGTCTTCCCTCCCCCTATTTCCATCTTGTTTTACAATGGTGCTTCTGGGATGAACACAAGGAGTGTAGTCTGCTTTGAAAGATGTTTAGTCATTAGTTTTAGACAAATGCAAATAACAGCAGGTGATCAGCTGTGGGACAAATGCATGGTTACTTCAAAAGGAGAGAGAACTGCAGATATTGTATAACTATTACTTTGATCCTGCATTTTTTAACACAATTTATGTATACATTAAATATTTTTTAATTTTAATTTTTATCCATTAAAAAGTTTTAAAATGAATACATGAATATATCCTTATAAAAAATGGAAAAACAGATGAAACTGAAATGCCTTTTGTGCACCGTCCCACGTCCGGTCTCCATCCTCCTCACCACTGTTAACTCAGCGCTCAAATTTTTTTTCTTAGAGTTTTTTTTTTTAAGATTTTATTTATTTATTTGACAGAGACAGAGAGTTCACAAGTAGGCAGAGAGGCAGGCAGAGAGAGAGGGGGAAGCAGGCTCCCTGCTGAGCAGAGAGCCTGATTCGGGGCTCGATCCCAGGACCCTGAGATCATGACCTGAGCCGAAGGCAGAGGCTTTAACCCACTGAGCCACCCAGGCACCTGAGATTTTTTTTTTTTTAAGATTTTATTTATTTATTTTTCAGAGAGAGAGCGAGCAAGAGAGTGAGCACAAGCAGAGAGAATAGCAGGCAGAGGCAGAAGCAGGCTCCCCACTGAGCAGGGAGCCCGATGTGGGGCTCGATCCCAGGACCCTGGGATCATGACCTCAGCCGAAGGCAGAGCCACCGAGGCGTCCCAGTGCTCAAATTTTTAATGTATTCTTTAAGATAGCTTTTAAAAAAATATTTATTTATTTGACAGAGAGGAGAGAGGTCACAAGTAGGCAGAGAGGCAGGCAGAGAGAGAGGGAGAAGCAGGCTCCCCTCTGAGCAGAGAGCTTGATGCAGGGCTCGATCCCAGGACCCTGAGATCATGACCTGAGCCGAAGGCAGAGGCTTTAACCCACTGAGCCATCCAGGTGCCCCCAAAGATCATTTTTTAAAAAAGATTTTATTGATTTTATATTTATATTTTATATTTATATATAAACATATAAAATAAATATATAAAAAATATAAAATATATTTTTGTATTTTATATTTATATTTATTTGACACAGAGACACACAGCGAGAGAGGAAACACAAGCAGGGGGAGTGGGAGAGGGAGAAGCAGGCTTCCTGCTGGGCAGGGAGCCCAATGTGGGGCTCGATCCCGGGATCCTAGGATCATTACCTGAGCTGAAGGCAGACACCCAACAACTAGGCCACCCAGGAGCCCCAAAAGATTTTATTTTTAAGTAATCTCTACACCCAGGGTGAGGCTTGAACCCATAACCCCAAGATCAAGAGTTGCATGCTCTACCAACTGAGTCAGCTGTGTGCCCCACGGTCATTTTTGAATGTGTACTTTTATGTTTGTGCGCATATATACTTTTTAATATTTTTTTCTGTCTTACAGAAAAGATGTGATGCTAGACATATCTTTTCATAACTTTTTTTTAAGTCAGTGATATGTTTTGATCTTCCTATGTCTCCATATACAGATCTACCACATTTTTTTAAGTGCTGCATGGAATTCCAGAAACACTAGCTTATTTAGCCATTCCCCTACTGATGGGTGTCTTAGTTTCCTGTTACTATGCTACAAATCATCACACACTTAGTGGCTTAAAACAACCCAGATTTATTCCTACATTTACTCTTATGTTTCTGGAAACCAGAAGTCCAAAATGAGTCTCACTGGGCTAAAGTCAGCTGCTGGCCGGTCTGGTTCCTTCTGCAGGTTTTAGGGGAGAATCTGTTCCCTGGCCTTGTTCACAGCTTCTATGCTCCCTCCTCCATCTTCAGAGTGTGTGGTCCTAGTCTCGGATCTGTCATCACATGTCTTCCCGGACTGGCTCCTTCAGCAGCCCTTTTGTGTAGACCCTTGTGGGTACCCTCTTTCCCCCCCTCCCAGCCCCCACCCTGGATGATCCAGGCTCATCTGTCCATCTCAAGATCCTTAATTAAATCACAATTAAATCTGCAAGGCTTTTTGCCATCCAAGTTCACATTTAGAGGTCCTGGGGATTAGGACTTAAATATCTGGTTGGGGGGGCATTATTCAGGCTGCCACAATGGGTATTTTGGTTGTTTTCAGTTTTTCATTATTTTTCAAAAAGGTTCTATTTATTTATTTATTTATTTATGAGAGAAAGAGAGAGGAGGCAGGGAGGAGCAGAGGGAGAGGGACAAGTAGACCCTGTGCTAAGCACAGAGCCCAGTGCGGGCCTGTATCCTGTGACCCTGAGATCATGACCTGAACCAAAACCAACAGTCAGACACTCAACAGACGGAGCCACCCAGGCCACCCTTTTTTCACTATTAAAACCGGTCCTTCAGTGCATGCCCTTTCGTGCCTGTTGTGCACATGTTGGAATATTTCTCTAGAGCAGTTCTTTTTTTTTTTTTTTAAAGATTTTATTTATTTATTTGACAGAGAGAGAGATATCACAAGCTGGCAGAGACAGGCAGAGAGAGAGGGGGAAGCAGGCTCCCTGCTGAGCAGAGAGCCCGATGCGGGGCTCAATCCCAGGACCCTGAGATCATGACCTGAGCCGAAGGCAGAGGCTCTAACCCACTGAGCCACCCAGGCGCCTCTTAAATTTTAATAGATATTGCTAAATTGCTCTCCAAAGTGACCATATTAGTTTATGCTCCCAAGTGACAGTATTGGCTAGGACCTCTTTTCCTTACACCCTCATAGAGATTATTTTAGAACTCATGGATTTGCTTAATTTTATCATTTGCTTAAGCGTTCGCTGCAAAAGAGGAAGCCACTGGAAGTAATTGGGTACCTGGCAATACGTGCCGAACCACAGTCAGCTGAAAGAAGCCAGAGTGTTCCCTTCGTGCTGCCTCGCTCTTATCACTTCACTTCAGAGGCCCTCTCTTGCGGCTTGAGCTTCTTTGCTCCTGACATATATACTCATTTTGGTCTGTAATCCAGTTAATACAGACCATGTCCATATTTAGGCAGGAGAGAGCAACTTCTTCTTCTGATGGTCTGGGGATGCTGCCAGACTCCAGTCGCGCCAGGGAGCTGCCCACTCTGGGAAGAGACACATTGGCCCCTGAAGTGTGTTCAGAGTGCATGGTAGTTGTTAGGCAGATTGTTCAGACACAGATTGTCTTAATATTTCTCTCTTATGTGCCAGTATGAAGGGTAATTCTACTTTTCTTTTTAACCTGTATGAAAAATAACTGACATTAAGTTAATTGTATTTTTATGTTCTGCAAAACTTTTTTGCATTTAAAGAAATAATACATGGATGTTGTAGAAAAATAGAGAAAACACCTATTGTGTAAGAGAGAGAAGAAATATCCTTTGATTGTACCATCCAAAAAGTTATATTAATTAATTTTTTATTCTTTCAGTTCATATTTTTATATATAAACAAAATTGAGATTATATGCTACGTACAGTTTTATATCCTTTAATCACTTCTTGGGAGCAATTTTGTCAAATTAGAAATCTATACACCTAATGTGGGGCTTGAACTCACAACCCCGAGATTAAGAATTGCATGCCCAGGGTGCCTGGGCGGCTCAGTCAGTTTAGCATTTGCCTTTGACTCTGGCCGTGATCCTAGGGTCCTGGGATTGAGCCCCGCATTAGGCTCCCTGCTCAGATGGGAGCCTGCTTGTGCTCTCTTTCTCTCTCTCTCTCTCTGTCAAATAAATAAATAAAATCTTAAAATCTTAAAAAAAAAAAAGTTGCATGCTCTACCAACTGAGCCAGCCAGGCGCCCCTAAAAACATAATTTTTAATAGCTGCATAGTAATTTATAGATGTAGTATAGTTGCCTTGTTGTACCTTACTGCTTTTTCCTCACATCTGCTATTTTTTTAAGTGATCTCTATACCCAACCTGGGGCTCCAACTCATAACCCTAAGATTAAGAGTTGAGTGCTCTACTGACTGAGCCAACCAGGTGCCCCACATCTGCTATTTTATTTTGTTTTGTTTTGTTTATTTTTAAAAATATATTTATTTATTTATTTTAGAGAGAGTGTAACTGGGGGAGAGAGGAGGAGAGGAGTCAGAGATAAGCAAATTCCCTGCTGAGTGGGGAGCCTGACCTGGGGCTTGAAACTGGGACTCTGAGATCATAACCTGAGCTGAAATCAAGAGTCGGATGCTCAACTGAGTGAGCTCCCCAGGGGCCCCCACATCTGCTCTTTTAAAGATAATTCCAGCTTAGAGGAGGCCAAAATATTTTTAGTGTTTAGTGTTATTTGTTTCATAAAGTTTGGTAAATTATGTATTTTAGTGGTTATTAAAGTGTGTTTCTGTGATCCATTACTACTGACAGTTTACAATTTAAGGGGATTTTTATTGTGCTGTATGATTTCTTTCCTGATAATGTTGAATATTTTTGAGGAGCTCTGGGTTTGTAAAGTGCTAATAAGAACAATTATAGAGTAGTTAATGTTCCACGATGGGACACTTGGGGTGGACACACTTGATTCCCTCGTGTTTCTACTGAAACCTGTGGTTGGCTGAATTACTAGGTCATAGCACAGTTTGTAGCAATTTTAGATTAACAATAAGGAGATATGTAATTTGCAAACCATTTTATGCAAATTGTAGGTTTAGTAATTCTAATAACTATAGAAGCGTCATTCAAGTAGTGGTTTTATACCAACAAAATATTAACATTCAGCTTGTATTTGTAATAGATCTTTTCTGTGTTTACTGTATTTGCATTGTGCTTTGTAGTTTGCATTACTGATTTCAAGCGAACAAAGACTAATATAATAGATGTAACTATTTACAGGGCAGACTAGGAAATCTGGACCTCCTACCTCTATTCATATGTTTGCTTTTCTTACTGTTGAAATAAAATAATTAAGAATGTTAAAGGACAATCCGTGTCAACATATTTTCATCAAAACAGTTGTACATAAAAGAAGAATGACCTTTATTTCTTGTTTCTGATTCCTTTCTGATCATTCAGTTGTGGTGTAGTTGAATGACCATTACTGGCTTATTTAATGTAGAAAGGAGCAAAATGGGTGGAAAGGTAAAAATACATGTGGGGAACTTTGGAGGGAACATATTTTGAGCTTATAATAAAAGAGTTTCCTTTCCTTTAGGGGTTCTGAACCTGAGAAATAGAATCCAGGTACCATCTATAGAATCTAGGGGATCTGTGAGCTAGAATGGGGAAAATTTTATCTTCATTTACTCATACTTTAGATGAAATTCAGCATTTCCTTCAATTATGAATGTAATAGGGTGCCTGGGTGGCTCAGTTGGTTAAGCGACTGCCTTTGGCTCGGGTCATGATCCTGGAGTCCCGGGATCGAGTCCCATATCGGACTCCCAACTCTGCGGGAAGTCTGCTTCTCCCTCTGACCTTCTCCCCTCTCATTCTCAGTCTCTGTCTCTAATAAATAAATAAAAAAATCTTTAAAAAAAATTATGAATGTAATAGAATCCTAATAGTACTGGCAAAACCTGTGACTTTGTATGACGAGTAGAAATCATAGATATATTTTTTCTTTTCTTTTTTTAAGATTTTATTTATTTATTTGACACAGAGAGAGATCACAAGTGGGCAGAGAGGCAAGCAGAGAGAGAGGGGGAAGCAGGCTCCCTGCTGAGCAGAGAGCCCGATTTGGGGCTCCATCCCAGGACCCAGATATCATGACCTGAGCCGAAGGCAGAAGCTTTAACCCACTGAGCCAGTCAGGTGCCCTCTTTTTTTTTTTTTTTTTTAAGATTTTATTTATTTAAAAAAAAAAGATTTTATTTATTTTATTTGACAGAGAAGGAGAGATCACAAGTAGGCAGAGGCAGGCAGAGAGAAAGAGGGAATCAAGCTCCCTGCTGAGCAGAGAGCCCAATATGGGGCTCTATCCCAGGACCCTGAGATCACGACCTGAGCCGAAGGCAGAGGCTTTAACCCACTGAGCCACCCAGGTGCCCCCCATAGATATTTTCATATTGTATTGTAGATGTTGAACATATCCTGAAATACTGTTTATGCTCACCATTGCTTAGAAATTATGGTAAATATTGGATCTTGTTATTCAGTATACTTAGAATGAAGCTCCTGTATTGATAGCATGAATAAAGCATTTTGGTAACTGTATTTCAGTATACTGTAATTGGAGTTTATAATCCCAGGTATTTTATTTTACACATTTACAAATGTTATCTGAGAAGGGGGGACAGGCTCCACCGAAAGCAAATGGTGAAGGACCCCTGAGATAATCTTTATTTTTCCCAGCATCCCTCCTATTTTAGTTCAAGTTTGCTGAAGAGCAGCATAATTTGCAATTTTCTGAAATAAAAGTGACCACATTTTTGAAACTCCTTAGTATTTTCTCTGGTATAAAATGTTATCCTCCTACAAATTTTTCCATTACCCATGGACTGCAAGCTTTTAACTAGTAGTAGTTTTCTTGGATAATCTGATTTTTGTCCATTTGTGAAACATGTATCATTAACAGGGAAGCTGTTTTGTTTTGTTTTGTTTTAAGATTTTATTTATTTATTTGACAGAAAGGAGAGAGATCACAAGTCAGCAGAGAGGCAGGCAGAGAGAGAGGGGGAAGCAGGCTCCCTGCCAAGCAGGGAGCCTGATTTGGGGCTTGATTCCAGGACCCTGAGATCATGACCTTAAGGCAGAGGCTTTAACCCACTGAGCCACCCAGGAGCCCTAAGGGGATACATTTTTAAAATCCTGGATTCATTTTGCTTTTATTTCTCTATAGAGTACAATTATATACTTCTGGTTTCTTTTATTGTTCAAATTGTTATTTTGTGTTTGTATTGTCAAAGTTTGGAAGTTTTACTTAAATAGCCTCCAGAACTGTGTTCTCCAATTGATAGCTACCTTTCACATGTGGCCATTGAGCACTTGAAATGTGGCTACTTGGGACTGAAATGTGCTGAAAGTGTAAAATACACATCAGATTCTGAAGACTTCATGTAAAAAAAGAATGTAAAAGATCTCATTATTTTTTTTTTAAGATTTTTATTTATTCATTTAACAGAGAGAGAACACAATGCAGGCAGAGAGGCAGGCAGAGGCAGAGAGAGGAGCAGGCTCCCTGCAGAGCAAGGAGCCCGATGTGGGACTCGATCCCAAGACGCCGGGATCATGACCTAAGCCAAAGGCAGTTGCTTAACCAACTGAGCCACCCAGGAGTCCCTCATTATTTTTTTTTAAGATTTTATTTATTTATTTGGCAGAGAGAGAGAAAGCACAAGTACGGGGAGTGGCAGGCAGAAAGAGAGGGAGAAGCAGGCTCTCTGTGGGACTCGATCCCAGGACCCTGGGATCATGACCTGAGCTGAAGGCAGATGCTTAACCGTCTGAGCCACCCAGGTGCCAGATCTCAATATTTTATATTGATTAAATATTGAAATGAAAATATTTTGGATAATGTGTTAAGTAAAATATATTATTTAAATTAAAATATATTAAAACTTTTTAACTTTTTCTTAAAGATTTTATTTTTATGTAATCTCTACACCCAATGTGGGACTTGACCTTACAACCTTGAGATCAAGAGTTTCATGTTCTATGGATTGAGCCAGCCAACCATCCCCTTTTTACCTTTTTATTATCTATTCATCTATCTATCTGAAAGAGAGAGGGAGCTGGTGTTGGGGGAGGAGCAGAGGGAGAGAGAGAATCTTAAGCAGTCTCCATGCCCAGTGTAAAGCCCAACCCAGGGCTCCATCTCATGATCCTGAGATCATGACCTGGGCAGAAATCAAGAGTCAAACACTTAATTGACTCAGCCACCCAGGTGCATGCCCCCCCCTTCACCTTTTTAATTGTAGCTCCTGGAAAATATTAAATTCCATATATGTCTAACATATTTCTATTGGACAGTACTACTTTATACAAAGGTCAGCAAACTATGGCCCTCAGGGTCATATCTAGCAGTCTGTTTTTATAAATAAAATTTTATTGGGACAAAACCATTAATTTACATATTGTCTGCCTTCATGCTACAATGCCGAGTTGAATGGTTGTGACAGAAACCACATGACCAGCAAATCTTCTGGGGGTTTTCATTTATACTATTTTCATTTCATCCTTTCAGTGGTTCTGTGAAACAGTAGAAGAGATATTATTTCAAGAAGAAAGTTTTGAGAAGCCAAGTGATTTGTCCAAGGTCATGTTAGTGCTAGGGTTAGAACTCTAGTTCTTAGTGATTTTCCACTATACCTCTCCTATTTTAGGTAGCACTTGAGCTGATAACCTGTTACCTCTGAGACAGGAAGTTAATGGCTACTATTTAAATAAGAGCTACGCAGCAGCCAGGCCTATACATGGCTGCCCGAGTAATCTTCCTAAAGCTAACAGTTATGTTACCGCCTCGCCCAAACCTTCAGTGGTTTCCTATTTCCTGTGAACTAAAATAATAATTCAAGGTTGCTATGATTTGGTTCCATTCTGCCTTTCCAGCCTTTTATCTCATTACTCTCTATCCCCCCCCAGGGACCATATATTTCACAAACTCTTACATTCTCTTCTACAGTCTTGGCTCAGGGTTCCATTGCTCTGGGGAGCCCGAACTCCACTTTTGGAACCCTACTCTTTATCCTTCAAGATTTAGATCAAATGGCACTCCTCCATGAAATTTTCATGATACCTATGGTTAGAAACTATTACCCTCTCTATTTCTTTTTATTTTTTAAAGATTTCTTTCTTTCTTTCTTTCTTTCTTTCTTTCTTTCTTTCTTTCTTTCGAAAGAGAGAGAGTGAGAGAGAGCATGAGAAGGAAGAAGGTCAGAGTGAGAAGCGGACTCCCCATAGAGCTGGGAGCCCGATGTGGGACTCGATCCCGGGACTCTGGGATCATGACCTGAGCCGAAGGCAGTTTCTTAACCAACTGAGCCACCCAGGCGCCCTACCCTCTCTATTTCTTACACTGCCTTATAAAGTTATTTATGTGCATGCTTGATCTCCCTTACTACATTATAATCTCTTGGAGGTTAACCACTTCTTAGTGTACATTATGGTGTATCTACTAACATAGCTCAAACATTAGATGTGGATTGAACTGAATGCTCAAAAGGGCATTTAGAACAAATTTGAAAGGGTGGGATTTAATAAATAATATCATGAGTTGAGGACATAAGTTAATGGAGAATAAGATAAGAATAGGTAGTTATTTTTGATGAACTAAAGTAGTATAGGTGAGACTTCAGGAATTTTTTTTTTTTTTTAAGATTTTATTTATTTATTTGAGAGACAGAGAAAGTGAGAGAGCATGAGAGGAGAGAAGGTTAGAGGAAGAAGCAGACTCCCTGTAGAGCTGGGAGCCTGATGTGGGACTCGATCCTGGAACTCAAGGATCATGACCTGAGCCGAAGGCAGTTGCTCAACCAACTGAGCCACCCAGGCGCCCCGAGACTTTAGGAATTTTAATTACAGTTATGATTTGCACTTTAGATAAAAGAACACATCACAACAGTTGTTATAAATGTTGTTAAGGCTGAAATGTGGATAAGAAGTATGGAATTAAGACCCTTGATTTTGGGACGCCTGGGTGGCTGAGTGAGTTGAGGCATCTGCCTTCGGCTCAGGTCATGATCTCAGGGTTCTGGGATTGAGCCCTGCATCAGGCTCTCTGCTCAGCAGGGAGCCTGCTTCCTCCTCTCTGTCTGCCTCCCTCTCTGCCTACTTGTGATCTCTCTCTCTGTCAAGTAAATAAATAAAATTAAAAAAAAAATAAGATACTTGATTTTGGGGTTGCTGGGGTGGCTCAGTTGGTTAAATGTCTGCTTTTGCTCGGTTCTAGGGGTCCTGGGATCGAGTCCCATGTTGGGTTCCTTGCTCAGTTGGGAGACTGCTTCTCCCTCTGCCTGCTGCTCCCCCTACCTGTGCTCTTTCTGACAAATAAATACATAAAATCTTTAGAAAAAAAAAGGCCCTTAATTTTGTATAGAGCCTAACAAATTTTGCATAGAGAAAAATGAATTCCTGAGAGATATGAAAACAGCTAGATTAGATGGAGTTAATCGGAAATACCTTGCTTCGATCATTCTAAAATCTTTTTTCTTTAAGATTTTATTCATTTATTTGACACAGCGAGAGTGAGACAGTGAGAGAGGGAATACAAGTAGGGGGAATGGGAGAGGGAGAAACAGCCTTCCCGCTGAGCAGGGAGCCTGATGTGGGGCTCCATCCCAGGAGTCTGGGATCACGATCTGAGCCAAAGGCAGATGCTTAATGATTGAGCCACTTAGGCGCCTGCATTCTAAAAATCTAATTCAAATGAATTTTTGTTTAACTTAGTTGTTCTATGGTTAGGTAGTGAACTTGAGCACTATTTTTTTTTAAGATGTTATTTTTTAAAGATTATTTATTTATTTATTTATTTGACGGAAAGAGATCACAAGTAGGCAGAGAGGCAGGCAGAGAGAGAGAGGGGGGGGGGAAGCAGGCTCCCCGCTGAGCAGAGAGCCCCATGCGGGGCTCCATCCCAGGACCCTGAGATCATGACCTGAGCTGAAGGCAGAGGCTTTAACCCACTGAGCCACCCAGGTGCCTCTAAGATGTTATTTTTAAGTAATCGTTAGACCCAACGTAGGGCTCCTAACTCACAACTCCGAGATTAAGAGTTGCATGTTCTACTGACTGAGCCAACCAGGTGCCCTGAACTTGAGCACTATTGTATTTATTTTGAACATTTCCATGTAGAGGTTTTTTTTTTTTTCCAGGGATTTCAGTGAAATGTGTCCATTCATCAGCTTTTATGGAATGGCCGTGCCTTGAGGACTTGGAACTATCACAAAGTTATTTTATAGAATTTAGCATAATCAGTTACTGATTAGCATGATAAGACTGTTAGTCATGATGTATTTAAAATATTATAAAGTACTTTAAAATTTTAAAATTAAAACATTAGAATATTAGAAAATTTTAGGGTGCCTGGCTGCCTCAGTCAGTAGAGCATAAGACTCTTGATCCTGGGGTTGTGAGTTTGAGCCCACATTGGGTGTAGAGATTACATAAAATCTTTGGGATGCCTAGAGGCTCAGTCAGTTAAGTGTCTGCCTTCGACTCAGGTCATGATCCAAGGGTCCTGGGATTGAGTTCCTCATCAGGCTCCCTGCTCAGCGGGGAGTCTGCTTCTCCCTCTTGCTCTGCCCTCCCCCCTGCTCTCTCAAATAAATAAAATCTTAAAGAAAAAAAAAGAATTTTGGAAAATTTGCAAGATGTAAGAAAATGCAAAGAAGAAAATAAGATCACTTATATTACTACCACCTAGAGATAGGTATAGTTCATATTCTCAGGTATTCCCCTCCAGACATTTTTGTATGCATGTACACTTACACACAGACATATTCTAGGCAATTAGAATAATTGTATATACATTTTGTTTTCTGTCCTTTTCACTTAACATTGATGCTATTTGGGGGACATTTCTCCATTTTCAGTTTTGTTGAGAACATAATTTTTAGTACTTGCATAGATATAAAGTCTGCAAAGTAGTTCATTAAATGGATGTTCAAGGAATTATTTACCCAATCCTTTATTTGGATATTTAGTTGAATATTTAGTGAATTCTGTTGATAAGCTTTAAAAATTAGAGAAATTATTTTTTTAATAAATAGTGAGACTCTTCTAAGTAGGCTACAACACACATATATAACCATCTTAGATTATTTACTCTAAGTCAGAATGTGAGCCTTCAGAACTGTGCTCTAATTGTATATAATGATAGCGTTGTTTGCTCATTTTTATATGCATAAAGTTCATATTTCCTGTCATGTAATAAAATACATAAATTATTGTGTAGTCTGTTTCTTCAAGAGGTACCTTATTTAATTAAAAATTTTAGGAAAGCAACACATGGTTCAAGATGTCAAAGGTTCAAAAGGAAATTCAGGGAAAGGTCTTCTTCCTAGCCCTGTCTGCCCAGCTGCGGCCAGTGTTACTAGCTGGTCTGTGTCCCCCAGAGGTATATGATGCACATACAAGCCGATGCACAGCAGATCCCTCTCTGACCTCGGCTTCTGCTCTGTCCCCTTCTTCCCTTCACTGCACTGCAGCTACCTTGGCCTTCTCTTGTTCATCATAGATCAGGCTGGCAGGTCCCAAAAGTTCCCTTCCTTAGGGCCTTTGCTTGTCTCTCTGGTCGAAATGAGCTTCCATACGGCAACAGTCCACACAGGTGATAGAGATGGTATTTTTGAAACCTTTAAAGAATGAAATAATCAGAAACTTGATATATTAGAAAACAAAAACAGCCATATCACCAAGGGCAGCTTTAGCTCTGTTAGCAGACCAGTGGGAGAACTTTGAAATGACTAATGTAATGAATCCTTTTGAAAGCATAGTTACATACTTAGTGCAGTTCCAGAGAGTACAGATAGATACTTAAAGTACCGTGTCAAAGGAAACAGAGGAGTTTTAGTTCAAAGGCTCTCTGGTTGCAAGACTATGTGGTAATTCCACATAACTGGGAGGACATACAGTATTAACTAAAACAGTCCTCCCAAATTCTGGCCCTCCAGATTTATCTTTCTCTGAGTTGTTCTGTTTGGTGCTGAAATGTCACCCTTCCTGCTTCTGGAGTTAAACAGGCTCTTAAATGATAAACAAATATATTCTGCACAGGATTGGTTTTTAAAAGTGTATAAAATGCTTTATTACATGGCTCTTCCTTTGCCTGTTGTTTTTAGAATGCATGTTAACATGTGGGGCCATACGGAATATGGTGTCCTTTGGGACTTACAGAAGGATCGTATACTGAGTCAGTGACAGAGAAATAAACTGGAACTGTAAAATGCAGTCTTCAGGGCATATGTGAGTGAGCCTAGAGTTTAACCCTCTAGGCTTTAGCACTGGGTGTAGAGATTACGTAAAATCTTTTACGTAATCTCACCAACTTTTAGCCCAGCTCTGCCACTTGCCAGAACTTCCATTTTTTGGTTGTAAGGTATTTAAATCTTTTTTTTTATGACTTAGATTTAATGATCACTATGTTTGATTTTCAGAAACTGATTGGTAAGAGAACGCCCACCCCGAATGCTCCCAAGTGAATGCTCTTGCAGGTGGTGTTTCCTCCCTCTTGCTCGCCCACATCTCCTTACTTTGGGAGTTTGCGTCCCAGTTAAATTCTCATTCCTTTTCTCTGAGCTTATTCTGTCTTTTTATCGCCTTTCCTCTTTCAGTCACTCTGTATGTGTGTGACAAAAATGGGTGTCATTAGGCAATGAGGATTCTGCTTACCAGTCACATCACATCTTAAGCATTCAGAATCATACAGTTGGTGTGGCTGAAAGGATCTTAAGATCATTTAGTCCAGCTTTTTTTCAGAGGGCACTGCGTTCCTTTTGGCCTATCGTGGTCAATAGTAAGAGTTGGAGGCCCTTAAAAGTACTTTGGAAAATAAATAGTTTGCATATAGAGCAGGGCAATTCTAAGTGTGGCCTGCATACCATGAGCCTGTAATGACAAGATAAGTACAGAAATTGAGAGTGAAGCATTTAGAAACTTCGTAACAGTTTGCCAGGCTAATTTTATATCTATTGAACATGATAAGACTTGGACTTGTAGTTTGTGTCTTTTTTTTCCCCCACATTATTTTTGTAGTAACTTTTTTTTAAATTATATTTTACAAAAGTTTTGTTCTACAGTGGATTAGAAAACAAACAACCCAGTTCTTCGCTACAGACAATTTGAGAAACACTGATACAGGATATCTAACATAATGTTTGGCACAGAATAGGCCCTCAAAAACCTTAAGAATTTGCGTTTTGGGGGCGCCTGGGTGTCTCAGTGGGTTAAGCCTCTGCCTTCGGCTCAGGTCATAATCTCAGGGTCCTGGGATCAAGCCCCGCATCGGGCTCTTTGCTCAGTGGGGAGCCTGCTTCCCCCTCTCTCTCTGCCTGCCTCTCTGCCTACTTGTGATCTCTCTGTCAAATAAATAAAATCTTTGAAAAAAATTTGCATTTTTGGGGGTAAGAATGCTAGATGTCTGAGTGGCAGGTAAACGAAATATTGTTTTATAGAAATGAGGTGATTAAAGTTGGTAGTGCTGGTTTTCAAACTAAGCAACTCAGTTTTTTTTCTTTTTCCTTTTTAAACTTAGCCTGTGCTTTGAAGAGAGATTTACACACAGTAGAAATGTAATAAGTATTTGCACTGATTTTTGAAGTTACTTTATAATATTTAAGGTGTTACTGCTACCCTCCGCTGTGCAAACCTGGAGGAACATACACTCTTTGGTAGCTAGCCATATCCATAAATATTTGAATATATTATAGCAATATTTATATTTTATCTTCTTGGATAAGAAAAGGGAAAGATCTGTTGAAAACCACTCAGGCTTTGTCAGTTTTCTCATGTCATGTAGCATTTGGAAAGTACATGGTTGTAATATTACTTCACATTCCCATTTTAATACAGTTTTAGTGCCACATACGGTGGCCCTTTCATTTTCAGTAGTCCTTGGCTCTTCTTTGGAATTAGAGTAGCTTGTCCTGATTTTTTAATTAAATCAAATGTAGTTGAGCTTATATTTGATACAATAAATATAGACTGGCAAAAGCCGTTAGCTGACTGTGGTGTTCATAGGTTAAAGGGACATATTTTTCATGCTACTCAAGATCATGAAATTGCCACTCCCTGTTTAAGAATAAAGAAAGGTCATTGACTGAGCCAAGTGACTCTCCTGAAATGCTGCCCCTTTAAAAATTCTGTTTACAATTCAAGAATCATCACTAGATTTCATTCTGGCAAATTTAGAAAATTATTTCAAACAGAAACCTGAATGAATTGTTTTTGTTTGGTGATACCATACACCTCTGTGTGATACCATACACATAATGGGCTAAATCTTTATCCTCATAATGAAAAGGAAGGACAGATTTTATTTTTTAAAAATCCCATTTGGAACATCCCTAATCTGCTTATTTAGATACAGAATAAATATTTGTTCTGTATGCAGGATTCCTTTGTTTTGAGCCTCGTTTTTATTTCTCCAAGGCTCAAATTCTTTATAATTTTTTTTTAAGCTCTGCACCCAACGGGGGTCTGGATGGAACTCACCACTCAGAGGTCAAGAGTCGCATGCTCTAACACGAGCCAGTCAGGCGCCCCAAGGCTTAAATTCTTATTGTCGGAAGTTTGAAGTTTGAAACTGAACCAAGACTTGACATAACGAGCATATAGCACAGTGGAGAGCAAGTAGTTTTGTAGTGATGACTCCAAATAATAAGCGATTCAAAATGTTGCTCTCTTGTTTTAATAGGAGCGTTTGGTTTCCACAGCAAGGTTTTCCCTTCTTTCTGTCTCTTAGGAGTCAGGCTGAAGAACTTCAGGAAAAAAACACCAAACACATTATTATTAATCCTGTTGAGTGCCTATTACATTTTGGCAAATGCTGGCTGATGAGATTAAATTACCCTTCACATTTTAAAAGTTATATTTCTGTAATCGCATTAGCAAGCAGGTGGATCCTAGGGGGACAGGAAATGAAGATTCTTTTAGCCAACTTTTCAAAGTTTAGAATTTATTTTTGGATTTTGCTTTGACGCATGAAAGGATCTAGTTGTAGTTTCTTAAAATAACTCAGTTTATCTCTGTTCAGCAGTCATTGTTGAAACCCAAGGAAGAGCCACATTTTGGAAAGTATGAAAGACAAATAAACTGGAGCTCTTTTCATGGCGTATTTTTCTATGAGACAGATGATGAAAACTAAGTGGTGTGTGGGTCGGGTTATACTTTGAGAGCCTTTTCTCTCAGGTGGCATGTTTAGAATTTAGGGACACAGTACAGGTTGATGAGATATCCATTAACTAGAAAGGTACCTTAGTGAGAATCCCTCACTTGTTCTTAAGTTGCCCCTTGACTGTAGTAAGGCCGTGTGTTCCTCCTTGGAACTGCAGAGCTGTCAAGGTAGCATTACTAGAAAGGTCAGCATAGTTTTAACCTGGTAATGGTGGCTACTAGTCACCTACTAGGGGGATCTCCAGTTGTGTTCTTAGTTCTTATGAAATCCTTCTGCTTATTCCAATAGAGTTGTTCTGTTTTGGGCTGGGCTAAGGCAAGGACTTCATCCTTGTTATGGATTTTTGCTAACATGGAAACAATGATGCTTCCAGCCTTTCGGCACCTGAGTTCTGGTGGGAATTCTGGTTTTCTTCCCTGCGCGTAAGGTCTTATCATGAACCTTGCATATTTCTACTGTCAAGTTTTTGAGGGTCAATTAGAATTATTCTCGGTGTGTTTAAAACTCAGATTCAGGACTCCTGATGTTAGGGGTTCAGTCGGTTAGGGGTCTGCCTTCGTGGCTCAGGTCATGGTCGCAGGGTCCTGGGATCGAGTCTCACATTGGGCTCCTTGCTGAGTGGGGGCCTACTTCTCCCTCTGCCTGCTGTTCCCCCTGCTTGTGCGCTCTCACGCTCTCTCTCACTGACAAATAAATAAAATCTTTAAAATGTAAACAATAAAAAAACCCCCTCAGATTCAGAGTTGAAACAAAAATGTTCTCCTTTGCTTCCTGTATTTTCAAGTGTCTGAATAGAGCAGAGAAAGTTTTTGTTACATGGGCTGCTTTATGGGCAAATCCCTGGGGGATTTTAGTAGAGGTCCTATATGAGGTTCATCTCTCTACTGGGTTGGGTCATGCACCTCCCTTGATGCTGTCCCTCGCCATCCCTACTTTCTTCTCTGTGCCTTAGAAATGTTAATAGCTGTGAAGGAGGCAAGGTGAGGCTAATGTTGTAATGACTATTAAAACCAGCTTCTCCAACTTGCCTTTATTTCTGAGTGATTACAGCTAGGTTTTTTTTTTTTTGTCTGTCTAGGATTTGAAATGTTAATAAAATAGACATGAAACCTCTAACTTCCTGTCCTGATAGGACTATAATGATAGTTACTTCCTTCTTAGTTTCTAGAATAAATTCACACACAATACAGTTTATCTAAAAATAAACCTTCAAACTAACATTAATATTAGATATATTTTTAGATATGTAAAAGATGCGATCAGTCAGAAAATGCTTTATGTGCCTTTTCATATTATAGCCCAGTTTCTTTACTCCAAAGGGGAAATGAAGTTCTGCTCTTCTGAGAAGGCAAAGAAAAACCTGCAGTTTTATGATAGAAGCAATTTGGTATCATAAACTAAAGAAATAGAACTTTCTTGCTTTAAAAACCTCTGCTTCTGAAGGGTTTGCTGTAAAAATTGAGCAGAGCTTTTGAGGTGCCCAGCTGATTCAGTCGGTAGAGCAGACAACTCTTGATCTCAGGGTTGTGAATTTGAACCCCACATTGGGTGTAGAGTTTACTAAAAAAAATAAATTGAGGTGTGGCACAGTGGGTTAAGGTCAGGCTCTTGGTTTTTGCTCAGGTCATGATCGAGCCCTGAGTCGGGTTCCACGCTCAGCAGGGAGTCTGCTTGAGATTCTCTCTCTCTCTCTCTGGCCCCTTCCTCCTTGTAGGTTCTCTTCCTCTCGCTCTTTCTCTTTTTATCTCAAATAAAACATTAAATTGAGTAAAGCTGGAGCACCTGAGTGGCTCAGTTGGTTAGATGTTTACATTCAGCTTAGGTCATGATCTTGGGTTCCTGGGATCGAGCCCCATGTCAGGCTTCCCTGCTCAGTGAGGAGTATGCTTTTCCTTCTTCCTCTGCCGCCCCCCCCGCCCCTGCCTTGCTTGTGCATGCTCTTTCTCTCTCTCAGATAAATACATTAAAAAAAAATTTTTTTTTAGGGCGCCTGGGTGGCTCAGTTGGTTGGGCAACTGCCTTCGGCTCAGGTCATGGTCCTGGAGACCCGGGATCGAGTCCCATATCGGGCTTCCAGCTCTGGGGAGTCTGCTTCTCCCTCTGACCTTCTTCTCCCCTCATGCTTTCTCTCTCTCTCTCTCAATTAAATAAATAAAATCTTTAAAAAAAAATTTTTTTTAAAGATTTTGTTTGTTTATTTGACAGAGACACAGTGAGAGACAGAACATAAGCAGGGGGAGTGGGAGAGGGAGAAGTAGGCTTCTCCCTGAGCAGGGACCCTGACTTGGGGCTTGATCCAGGACCTTGGGACCACGACCCAAGCCGAAGGCAGACACTCAACTACTGAGCCACCCAGGCATCCCATAAGTAAAAAAACCCTAAAAAAAAAAAAAAGAAAAGAAATTGAGCAAAGCTTTTAGACCACAATAAGGAAAAGCAGAGCTCTTATATAAAGATACCTCATTTCATGAAGAAATAAAGCATCGAAAAAGATTATGTGGGTTAAATAAAAGAAGACAGGAGGCCTCAAAGCATGGGCAAAAAGGACAGCACAGCTACTTTGCTTCGAGTTACTGTTGCTTAGTTTAGATTCTTATTTATTGAATTGGGTTCTTGGATATTAAAGGGAGACTTTGGCAGGTAGGTTCAGTTTCTGTAGCAAGGAACCATCAAAGATTTTTGGTTCTTACTATTTGATTTCAAGATGTTAAATGTTCCCAACATGTGTGTTTCTCCCCTTTCTTCGCTTATTACCTGTCCTGTTCAAATTTCACAACACAGTCCAAAAAGTGGAACTTCGAATATATTTCTTATAATTAAGGTGAATCTAAATGAATTTTGTATTGAGGAATTTTATAAACCTAGCTCAGACTAGTGGGGGAAGAGAGAGGCTTCTTGCCCCAAATCATAGTTAGGCAGCCCAGAGATTTCTGATGCCCATTTCCTATCATCCTTTCCTCAGAGTTTCTCAGTGTTATTCTATCTTACACATTTGCTGAAATGTAAATAGTACATTTAATAGGCTGAAAGTAAATACCAGAAAGAAATGAAGAAGTAAAAGACCAGCTTGAACACAGCCTTACCATAAGGTGTAGTTTCTGTGCAAATAGAAACTATATATCTCTATACCACCTACAAACAAAAATAACATCCTCAGCAGCTTCACAAAGTAAAATCTGCCCAAAACATACTTACAAGCCTTTTCTTTTCTGTGTAATCAAATATTCAGTGACAGTAATTCACTTGTCTAATATGGTTTTTTGTGTTTTTTTTTTTTCTTGGACGTTCCTGTTCCAAGCCTCCTGTTGTCAGCTTTTCCATTACTTAGGAGGGCTATGATGAATAATATATTTAAATAGTTGATTTCAACCCTTTGGTTAGCAAGGGTTATACATACCTCGTGATCTTATTTTGGATTATTCTTTATTCCTTTTTCTGTGTTATTACTTTTAAGGGACGTAATGTGACCCAAACCAAACAGATGTCTTATGTTTATTGATATTATGTCTTAATGTTATTTCCTGTCTCCAAGTCATATTGAAACTATGGCATACACCCTGGTATATTTTAAGAGCTAGGCATTCTGTAAAATAAAAAAACAAAAAGCTTCTTAATGGAGAAGGCTCTCAATTGCTTCATAACTGCATGTACATTTGTGAATGAGAGTTCCGCAGTCTTGTTACTCCCCAGTGTGGTACGTGTACCTACTATTTGCCAGAGGAACTGACGCGCTAATATATGAGAGTTGGGCATGACAGGTTTGTACTTTATTTATGTAACTACATGTGGGTCATTCTGTGATTTCAAGACTAGGGAAGTGAGGAACAGAAAGATTAGTGGCCAAAATGCCTTGGATTAGAATTTCTGTCTCTTGAACACATTGAGTGGTGTTTTATCTGCTAAGCCACATTACTAAGTAGGTGCACATGTCCTTAGTATCTTTCTCGCACATTGGCAGAATTTAAGTCAGCCAGTGTAGTGAAAAACTATGAAAATGCTGTTATGAACTTTCATGATTTATCTGTAGTTTTAATAGGGGAGAAAACCAACTAAACACACTAAATTAAAACCTTTCACTTCTACCCTCTTGCCTAGAAACTTGTTTATTAAAGAGTGAGATCACTGTCTGTATCTATCCAGCCACTACAAATAGTTTATAGACAGATCTAGAAATCTCCACAGTTGTCTTTGTTAGGGTATTTATCTAAATGCTCCTCTTTCCCAAACTACTCACCTGGGGTTTTTTGTTTTTGTTTTTGTTTTTGTTTTGTTTTGTTTTGTTTTTTTTACTCTTAAAAGATTATTTTAATTGGTCACCTGGAGAAGATCTCCGTGGTGTTGTGAGCCATTTACTGTGAGAGCAGAAGGAGGGCCATCTGTACACCCTTATCTGTGTCCCAGCAGACTCGAAACTCACCCCACCCTAGCATATTTGGTCAGAAGCGATAGAGTCAGAGCTGCTGATGAGGGCTGTCCTTCGTGCACTGAGAACCCTTGTTATAGTGAACTTGGTTTGCTTTGGACCTGAGAGATTTGAATTCTTTGTAAACTCTAGTAGAGTGAGGCACGATGGGTGTGCATGGCTGGCTGCTTGATGCATCTACACAGAAAGCCGGGTACAGATCTTTTAGATCTGCAGGATGCAGAAAATAAACCCTTACCCAAGCTGGACTGATGGCTGGAATATGAAATGAGGTGGCCGATGAACGAAGGTGATGATTTATGTTACCATTCACACTCGGTTGGATTTCTGACACAGTCGATTCTTACGGAGACTAAAAGACCCTTAATGTAGATCAAACCACAGCGTAGTATTTGGTTCTAGTAGTATTTGATTCTAATCGACTGAGCTGGCCATGTGAGCCAAAAGAATTGACCCAGTCCTCTCTCTGAAAGGTCTCATAACCAGGAGAACAAAGGGTGGTGTAATGTGTGGCCAAAGTATTGGCATCCTGAATCAGAGCAGACTGTATATGGAGAATACAAATGGAGAGTGTGTCTTGCTGGCAGCTTTAAGCTTTAACAGTTGAATTATTTTTTGTTATGTTGAAATAAAGTCTTATTCACGTGAGGGACACAGTAAAAAGTTTGATTCCTTTGAAGCCTAGAAAAATGAATTCATCTATGAGCACTAAAGCATAAATTTGATTAGATAAAAATATACGGAGAGATTGGGAGGTACCCTCTTTTATCTCATTGGCTTCATATCCTTAATAAAGAAAAACAAAATAGGTACTTTAAACCTTCAAGAAGCAAATTCTGGAATTTGAATTAGACTGCTAAGAAGCTTATGGAATATGACAGTAGTGCTCCCCAAATCAGTAAAACCAAAACAAGGAATGTTATACAAAATAATATTTTTTTCTAATAACATATGCTATTTCCTCAAAAATGATTATGACTTTCCTCCTTTCAGTATGTTGTCAGAATGGCATGTTTTTTTCGGGGCTTACATCTAATAAGACATTTGATACCGAAAGAAAAAGTGCTATTTTTGTTTCCAATTGCCTTTCCAAAGAAAATAAAAATTTTCAGAAATACAAAATTATTTGAGGTATTACCAGCATACTCTATTGTTTTTCTAGAATTGGGTAGGTTCCTTTAATCAAATTGGTTTTTCTCCTTTGCTCTCAGCCCTTACCAAAAATAAAATCCTCCTATACTTGCTTCCCCCATTTTTTACTCCATAACAGTCCAGGTGCTATTTCCAGGAAAAGGTTAAAGTTAAGAATAATGTATTTCCTGCTGACCACCATGTTTGTACTGTCACAGCTGAATTCTGGGCCAATTTCTTTTGCCATCTGTTCCCAGCATGGGTAAGTCGAGATTCATATAACAACAGGAGAGAAGCAAAGCTAGATGTTTCACCTGACTTCTACCCCAGAAGCATGGCTTATCTTTGCCAATTAGACTCTTCACTGGTGAATAACTTAACATGGAAATATCATGTGGCAAATTTTTAAAATGTTGATCTTAGATTATTTCTTGCTAGGCCTTTCCATGTGTAATTTTTTTAAAAGTCGTTAAAATATTTTATTTTTTTGTAGCCTCTTTTATTCACCTACTGTTATATTTTAAGTATTTTTCCCCATGATATTCTGCCCCCATCTCATTCAAAGACAATTTGTATTTATTATACCCAGCCTGTAAAATAAAGACAAAAAAAAAGAAGAGAAAAACCATAATCGCTCATTGTTAAGATTTTGAATCTGTTGCACTTCTCTCCCCTTCTATAAATACACAGTATATATACATACATGTATTTATATATAAAACATATATGTGCATACTTAAACACCTGGATTATGCTCTTGCTGACGTTTCAGTGCATATAAATTTTAAGGGTTTTTTTTAAAGCTTTTATTTTTATTTATTTATTTTTATTTTTTATTTTTTAAAGATTTTATTTATTTATTTGACAGAGAGAGAGATCACAAGTAGGCAGAGAGGCAGGCAGAGAGAGAAAGGGAAGCAGGCTCCCCACTGACCAGAGAGCCCGATGCGGGGCTCGATCCCAGGACCCTGAGATCATGACCTGAGCCGAAGGCAGAGGCTTTAACCCACTGAGCCATCCAGGCGTCCCTATTTTTATTTATTTTTAAAGATAGATTTGTTTATTCCAGAAAGAGAGAGTGCGAGTGCACATGTGTGCATGAATAGAGGGAGGGACAGAGGGAGAGGGAGAGAGAATCCTTAAGCAGACTTCCCAC
>CM052808.1:7856007-7906034 GCA_028533885.1 Nasua narica | reverse complement strand
ATCCCAGGACCCTGAGATCATGACCTGAGCCGAAGGCAGAGGCTTTAACCCACTGAGCCATCCAGGCGTCCCTATTTTTATTTATTTTTAAAGATAGATTTGTTTATTCCAGAAAGAGAGAGTGCGAGTGCACATGTGTGCATGAATAGAGGGAGGGACAGAGGGAGAGGGAGAGAGAATCCTTAAGCAGACTTCCCACTGAGCGTGGAACCCAACCTTGGGCTCAATCCCAGGACCCTGGGATCATGACCTGAGCCAAAGGTAGACACTTAATCAACTGAGCCACCTAGGAATCCCCCAAATTTTAAGTTTTTTATCCATAGTTCTGTTTGATACAACATTCAAGGAGCATCACAAAACTTATAGCTTATTTTTCTCGACCATAAAATTGATCAGTTCTTTAACTATTGCTTTAGAGATTGCTTACAAAAATAAAAAGATGCCAGGGTCACTAGGATAAAATATACGGTCCTCCTAATGCTTCTCTTTGTAGAACACTTGTGTTAATCCTGTTTATTTCTCGATGTCAGAGCAATCATGCTGCAGTGCTTTGAATGAATAAAAAAACCTGGAAAAAAAAAAGTTTTTCCCTGCAGTTAGAATGCTTGGTCTTTAAAACTTTCAACCTTTATGTGACTATGCCCCACCATCTAATCTCTGTCCAAACTAACTGTTTCTGCTCAAGCCTGGGCAAGGACTTGGCAGAGCCAACGAGGTGACAGCCTGTAACAGCTCAACCAGGGAATTCTGTGTATTGTCCTATTATACGTCATCCATATAAATGGAATGTGTTTATAGTTCATATGGCAAGCAGTTGGCATGTGAGCAAATAAGTCTTGGGCCAACATACTGTCCTTATGTTTGAAATCAGCAATTCTTAGCACCTGCCATGGGGCCCCCTCTCCTTCTGCCCTGAGCATCACTGCCTTAGGAAACCACCGTGACTGGAGAGAGGGTGATTTATCTCTTGGCTATGTTGGACTAGAAGGAAGGTTGTTGATCATAGCCCAAGTTCTATTCACTAGGGGTCTGATATTATTCCTAATATGAGTCTGCATATTGATGGTTAGTGGTAGGTAAATGAAGTGTAAGTAAATTCCTCAAATTTACCTGGCTTTGTATTTCAGTCACTAGGTTATTCCCAATCCTAGAGTTTCATTTTTCAAGGCATCTTCTTGACAGATGCCAGCTTATTTATCATCAGATTTTTTTCAGCTTTATTGCAGTACAATTGACAAGAGAGTTAAAAATTTAATACTTGTTCTCCCCCATGAAAATATAAACTGCAGGGGTATTATAACTGGCCCTGTAATTTCTGAAACAACTTGGATAATGTTATGTTAGGCACAAAGAATATGGCCTAGTAAACAGTTTTTTGTATATATTTATGGAAAAGGAAACTGAGGTATGAAGAATTTGGGCCTAGAAGTATTATAAACTGTCTTCAGGAGGCAGAGTTCAACTCACAGTTTTTGTTTGGCATGCAGTTTTTAAAAATACTTGAATTTAAATGTGTTTAGGAGGGACCTGCATTCTCCAGTTTGCCATGGACCTTAGCTTTGCCCATATGTCAAATACTAATCCTAATATTGACAACCTGTAGGAAATAATTGATAACCTAGTAGGAAAACCTTTATTTAGAAATATGTATTCCCTATGTCCTTTTCTCCTATTTTCAAAAGTGAAGGGGCACCTTTCTGGCTCAGTCAGTAGAGGATGTGACTCAATCTCCCAGTAACAAGCTCGAGCCCCACGTTGGGTGTAGAGTTTATTTAAATTACCTGGCCTTGGGGGCGCCAGGGTGGCTCAGTGGGTTAAAGCCTCTACCTTTGGCTCAGGTCATGAGCTCAGGGTCCTGGGATCAAGCCCCGAATCTCGGGCTCTCTGCTCAGCAGGGAGCCTGCTTCCCCCTTTCTCTCTGCCTGCCTCTCTGCCTACTTGTGATCTCTCTCTCTGTTAATTAATTAATTAATTAATTAATTTGTTATTAGATTATTTCCAACCCTAGAGTTCCATTTTTCAAGGCACGTTGTCTTATTTAGTTTCTTACGGTGTTTGAGACCGTAATACTGTGTGTGTGGCTGTTTACTAGGCCATATTTTTGGGCTTAACATTATCCAAGTTGTTTCAGAAATCACAGGACCAGTTATAATACCCCTTCAGTTTTTGGTGTACAGCTTTGTTTCGCTAAAATAGAACATTGTTGGGGCGCCCAGGTAGGCTCAGTTGGTTAAGCATTTACCTTCGGCTCAGTCCTGGGGTCGAGCTCTGCATATATGGCTCCTTGCTGCTCCCCCAGTTTGTGCTCTCTCTCTCTCTCTCTCAAATAAATAAATAAAATCTTTAAAAAGAAATAAAACATTGTAGGATATTTCTATCGTTGTTGTTGGTTTTTCTCCTTAAATCTATTAAGAGTTGGAAATGCTTTTAAAAATTTTGTTTTCCCAAGAGTGACAACTCTAAGTAGATGGAAATCAAAATTTATTACAAAAATTTGTTAAGTGATTCTACAGACTTGCCTCAAGAGTCCTTGTGGAGAGAGACTTAGAAGTCACATTCAGGCCTGTTCAAATCCCATTCTTTGGCTCCCGGCGGCAGTTGGCCACCTCCAGCCATGTTCATTTCAAACCTTAGCTTGTTTAGTCACAAAGCCTGAGGATGTCACCATAGGACACATATGGTATTGTCTTTTGATTCAACTTATTTTTTTAATGATCGATTTATTTATTTATTTGAGAGAGCACGCATGAGTAGGAGGAGGGGCCAAAGGAGGAGGAGGAGGGAGAGAAGCAGACTCCCCGCTGAGTGCAGAGGCTGATTCCAGGCTACATCTCCCAACCCTGAGATCCTGACCTGTGCTGAAATCAAGAGTAGGCAGCTTATCTTACAGCCATTCAGGTGACCCTAGTATGGTCTTTTTAAACATCAATGCTGTTATATGCATGTTTCTGCAACCTGTTTTTTCCTACTCAGTATATCTTGGACCTTGATTCATGTGTGTATGTACATGAATTATATGTAGATAAATATGAATTGTGTGTGTGTGTGTGTGTGTGTATGTATCTATATGAATCGTTTAGTTTCATTCTTTTAAACTTCCTCAGAGATTATTTAGCCCTTCTCCTATTGATAGACATTTTAGGTTGATTCCAGTTTTTCTCTAATAAAACAACATTCAATATCTTTGTATATCAAATGTTTCTAAATCCTCACAGTGCTTATCAATACTTTGTAAATCAGAATGCGCATCATAAATGAAGCTTGTCGAATTGAATCTGAAGAGTACTGTTTTATTTATTTATAAATAGAATTCGGTAGTATTTAGGTATTTGTCCAAAACTTTTGAGAGAATGTCAATATTACTAGCTACCTATATGCTGTGGGACATCAGGGATATGAATTGAACCCTTTTACAATAAATCCATGTAACAAAAATATTTTTAAGCCTTAGTTAGTGGAATTTGTTTTCTTTTATGTTTGATATAGCACATTTCCAGTGCAATTAAAAATAACAGTTGGGGTGCCTGGGTGACTCAGTGGGTTAAGCCTCTGCCTTTGGCTCAGGTCATGCTCTCAGGGCCCTGGAATTGAGCCCTACTTCTGGCTCTCTGCTCAGCGGGGAACCTGCTTCCCCTCCTCTGCTGGCCACTCTGCCTACTTGTGATCTCTCTCTCTGTGAAATAAATAAATAAAATCTTAACAAACAAACAAAAAACAATTGATATGTCTTTAGAGGTGATTTTGCTGTAGTTTTAAGAGTTTTAGTGAAATTGGGATGCCTGGGTGGCTTAGTTGGTTGAGCAGCTGCCTTTGGCTCAGGTCATGATCCCAGCATCTTGGGATCGAGTCCCGCATCGGGCTCCTTGCTCCGCGGGGAGCCTGCTCCTCTCTCTGCCTCTGCCTGCCTCTCTGCCTGCTTGTGTTCTCTCTCTGTTAAATGAATAAATAAAATCTTTTAAAAAAAAAAAGAGTTTTAGTGAAATTATAAAATTGCAATTACAGATTTAAAAAAAGAAGAAACATCATTTTTCATTTTATCAGTAACCTTCAGGTAATATATATTATTATATATTATATATATAAATATATATAAAATATACAGTATTTTAAGTTAAATGTGCATCTGTGTGTTAAATTACAGTGTTTTTGAAATAACTTTCCAAGATGTAAAATTTTTTTTGCTTCATTTTGTTGTCTGTTACATTGCTTACTAAAGAATGAATTCCTTTATGCGTGTGTGTGTGTGTTTTAAATCTAATTTGTTCAGAAAGAGAGCGAGAGAGCACAAGCATGAGCGGGGATGGGGGGTGGAGTGCCGAGGGAGAAGCAGACTCCCTGCTGAGCAGAGCCCAGTGTGATGCTGGTTCCATCCCAGGACCCTGGAATCATGACTTGAGCAGAAGGCAGATGCTTAACTGACTGAGCCACTCAGGTGCCCCAGGAATCAATTCCTTTGGTAAAAAATCATATTGGAAAGAGAAATTGAACCTTAGATATTTTGTGACATTTCAGAGCATAGGTATAACATGGTATAATTTGGTATATATGATGTTGGCAGCAAAAAATTAGTTAAAAATCTCACAGGAGCAACTTTTGACTGTTGAAATACATAGTGCACTGTCTTTTTCATTGTTGTAGTAGAATATTTTCATGTGTTTGTCCTGTATCATTTTAGGCAGGGACTTTATAACTCAGAAGTGATAGTAAAAGCAGAGGGGGAGTTTTATGTATTTTGCTTTAATAATTGATAAAACTCTTAGAAATTTTAAGTCATAGGCTTCAGATCAAGGCCATAAAGAGTAGATTTTTTTTTCTTATGTTTTTCTGAACATGGGACAGGACCAGTAGCTCAGCAATGAAACCTGTGTATATCACATATCAAAAGTGAAACTAGGGGCACCTGGGTGGCTCAGTTGTTAGGCGTCTGCCTTTGGTTCAGGTCATGATCCTCTGATCCTGGGATTGAGCCCCGCATTGGGCTCTCTGCTTGGCGGGAGGCCTGCTTCTCCCTCTCCGACTCCTGCTTGTGTTCCCTCTCTTGCTGTCTCTCTCTGTCAAATAAATAAATAAAATCTTAAAAAAAAAAAAAAACGAAAGCGAAACTATTGGTTATGAATCAGTTTAGGCTTTCTAAAGTCCAAATGAGAGGAAAAATGTATGAGCAAACCTTTGGGGTTGAGAGTCATGTGTAATTACTTTGGAAGAGTTTGGATGAGCAGTGTTTGATAGGTGTTGATTTCACCAGAAAGGTTTTTTTTTAGATGTAAATCCATTTTAGCCAACAGTTTCTGTATTTGTCCCTGATTTGCTAAGATAGGAGATGAATATGTAAATATCTATATAGGTAAGCTTTGAATTAGCCTATTTTTAGTATTATAGCCTTATATTCCTTATTCACTGCGCCCAACAACATATTAAGTCTTAGCTAGGAAAGATACATTTAATTTTAGCTATTTGGTTAGTTTTTCTGAACATTTGTTCTTTGCAGACTGGGAGAGACAGATGGATTTGAATCCTAAAGTGGAGTCTTTTTTGATTTAGTAAAAGAAATAACCAGCAAAGTGATAGACTAGGTTTCCAGGCAGTTTTAATTAGTCAGGCACAGCTGTGAGCAGGAATTGACAGGCAGGGCAAGATTCAGTGGCACAAAAGGTGCAGCATTTCTCATGTTTCTTAGAAATACTTAGTGTCAGCTGTGGTCATTCGTACTTTCTGTTGAGTAGTCACTGGGTGCATATTCACGTTCTTGCCCAACATAGCTGACAGTTACAGACCATGGGTTTAGAATTAATCTGATTTTATAATCAAAGTTTGAATACCACTGGTTTCACCTATCTTATTGATGTTGACCAAAGGAAGATGAGGTCTGGAGTCTCAGATAGAAGTGCTGACCTGGGAATGTGTTCCTCATTATATCTATTGCTTTCTGTTGTTTATTTATTTTGTTTTGTTGGGGGAGAGGGCTGTATGTGTGCCATCAGGGAGCATTTAGTCATTTGCTCATTCAGTAAATATTTTTTGAGCATCTATTGTATGCCAGGTTATGTGTGTGGTTTACACATTAAGGGAATACTGACAGAGTTTGCAATAAATTTGAAAAAAAAATTTTATTTCAAATAATATTAACTAAATTTGCTTACTACATGCCAGGTGCTGTACTCTGTGCCTTATTTCAGGAGAAACAATTCAAACTGTATTGAGATTTTAGGGTAGAAGATATAAAATGAATGAATCTAAGTCTGCATCCTTGAGTTTACAATCTATCAGAATTCTTCTGGTACATAGTAATCATCTGTAAAACTGGTATTTTAACTGAGCATATGATTAGAATCCCTCCTGTGCACAGGTCTGAGGATCGACAGATTTTGCCAGCTGGGACTTTCTATACCCCTTATGGGAGAGTTCATTGTTACACTCAATGTCAGGTGGCAGGAGTGAGGCTTATTGCGTGCACTCAAATCAGATGGTTCCTGTAGAACAGTGTTTCGCCATCTTGGCCAGGTGACTCTTAGCTTTGAGGCCTTCCCTATGCATTGTAGGATATTTAGCAATGTTCCTGGCCTCCACCCACCAGATGCCAGTAATACCTCTATTCTTGTAGCAGCCAAAAATGTGTTTAGGCATTGCCAAATGTCCCCTGGGAGACAATCTCTACCCACCCCCATCTCCCTCGCCTCCATTAAGAACTTCTGCTCTGGGGGCACCTGAGGGGCTCAGTGGGTTAAAGCCTCTGCCTTCAGCTCAGGTCATGGTCTCAGGGTCCTGGGATCGAGCCCCGCATCGGGCTCTCTGCTCAGCAGGGAGCCTGCTTCCCCCTCTCTCTGCCTGCCTCTCTGCCTTCTGGTGATCTTCCTCTGTCAAATACATAAATAAAATCTTAAAAAAAACCCTTCTACTCTAGGCGTTAGTCACCCTATACAATCAGCAGCTCCTTCTGGAGGCAGAGATAACTACAGCATCACCTAAAGCTTAGTTTATGTGTCAGCTCACACTGTTCCTAAAAATGTGAAGCACTTGGGCTATTCACACCTTATACTGGGAATACTTGCGTTATGCAATGAGACCATCTCTAGAGAAACCACTAAGTATCAGCAGTAGGGATAATGATCTTGGTCTGCTTTTTAGGGCTGGAATAATAAGGAATTACAACATCTTTTATTAAATATATATTCAAAAAGTATAGTTATTTTGGGTAGAAATTTGGAATATATAAATAAAAACAATTTAAAATACATATATATTCTGTGATCTCACTACACACTTAAGAAATGGGTCCATAGGAGTACCTCTTAGATCTGCAGATCTCTTAGATCTCGCTTAGATCTGCAGTTGGGCTCAACACATTCAAGCGTCAGCACAATCCTCTTTATAGTTTTAGCCTTTTCCCAGAAAATCGGCTTAGTCTGCCCACCATAGCCGCTCTGCTTCCTGTCATAAGGCTACTGTCCCTGGGCGTAAAGAGAATCTTTGCCTTTCTTCTCCTGTGTCACTTTGTGGGGTTGGCTGCGAGAGCGCGGTTGGTGTGGTCTTTTGCTTTTCTTTATTGTTTTATCATATGTACATAATCCTAAACATTATAGAGCTTAGTTTTTTTGTGTTTTAAGACCTAATTATATAAATGGAGTTGCCGTATATATTTTTTGGTGGCTTTTTTCTTGACTCCACATGTATTGTATGATGCTTGTATGTTGATGTGTATAGCTCTTCTTTTAGTTTTCACTGCTTCCTAATTATATGACTGTACCACTGAGTATCTGTTCTCTTATTGATGGTATTTGAGTTTTTTTCCAGATTTTTGTTGTTGTTGTTGTTGTTATGTTGCTGTGAATATTCTTGTACTTGTCTTCTGGTGTTCACGTGCAAGAGTTTCAGAGAGAAATTGCCCTGCCGGATTGTAGGCTATATGCATAGAGTAAGCTGACTGATAGCCCCCAAAGATATCAGGTCCTAATTCCTGGAACCTGTAAATCTTACCTTTATATGGAAAGAGGCCCTTCACAGATGTCATTAAGTTAAGGATTTTGAGTTGAGTAGATTATCCTAGATTTTCAGGTGGGCTCTAAGTGCAATCACAAGCGTCCTTAATAGAGGAGAGGCAGAGAGATTGCGCATGGTATAAAAGAAGGCCCTATGCTCACAGAGGGAGCGATGTGGCCACGGCCGAGGAGTGTCCGCAGCCGTCCAGAGATAGACGAGCCAAGAAACAGATGCTCTCCTAGAGCCTCTCTAGGGAGTCCAGCCCTGCCAGCACCGTGAACTTGGCCCAGTGATACTGATTTTGGACTCCTAGTCTCCAGAACTGTGAGCGGTTAAATATCTGTTGTTTTAAGCCACTAAGTTTGTAGGGGTTTGTTAAAACAGGCATGGGAAACTAATATGTTTTCAATTTAACTGGACAACACTAGTTGTTTTCTGAGGTGTTTGTGCTAATTTATATTCCCACCAGAAATGCCTAAGAATTCCTATTGCTTCACCTTCTTGTCAGTGTTTACTACTATTGTATTTTACTAACAGGAGATTTTACTGAGCAATTTTGTAAAACCTAGTACAACCTATTTTCTCCCCTGCCTCCCAAACCTAGTGTAAATTTTGAAAAACTTAGACTTCAAAAACAAAAACAAAAAATTGAGTACACTAATGTTAAAGTGTTGATATTAAAATGATACGAAGTTCAGGGGTTTGGTTAAATTTATAATATGCTGTAGATAATGTATTATACCTGTTATTTCTCTTGCCTCATCTCCCAACTGGTGAGTATTTTCTGTACACACTATTCCTTCTCTAGAAAATAATCCAGTGATTCTCTGGTACTCATTACATGACTTGGCATACTCTTGAGTTTTTTGGTTTCTATTTTTATTCCATCCCATTTTACAAAATCTTGTTGGTTAAAGATAGATTGAGCACCCCTTTACCAGTCATTTAAGCGTCGGATTTGTGATTTTGGCCCAAGTCATGATCTCATAGGTTATGGGGCTGAGCCCCACGTCTGGCTCTGGGCTCAGTGGGGAGTCTGCCTGAGATTCTTTCCCTCTTCCTCTGTGCCCTTCCCCCACTTGCACTCGCACATAGGCACTTCCCTCCCCCCCAAATCTTAAAAAGATTATAAATCTAGATCGGTAAAATAGTATCGGGAGGGGGAGTAACTATAACCTATTTGGTCAAAAGTATATTTGTGCATAAATTTTGAAGGAGCAGATGTTAGTCATCAATCTCAGAATATGTAATTACCACCTTGATTTATGAAGCTTATTTTTGGTAAACCTATTGCTCACAGAAACAGTAATTGTACTTTAGAGGTGAATTGCATGTGAATTGCAGTTTAAATATTTTAAAATGTATTTTCTCATTTGATTAATTTTTCTGTTGTGTTCCTTAAGAGTAAGCTTTTAAGCAAATATATTGGGAAGTAGATTAATAGTTGTATATAAACAGTTTTGAGGGTCTGAAAAACTTCTATTAGCAAAATGAGGTGGCAAATTGAGGTGATTTACCTGGATCTGTTTTAAAAGACTGCTTGTTTGAATAGAGCCCTAGCATGGGAAGAAGAAATCTTTGTCATTTACAAGAACCGTGATAAGAAGCCATCTTGTTGGGGCGCCTGGATGGCTCAGTGGGTTAAAGCCTCTGCCTTCGGCTCAGATCATGATCCTGGGATCAAGCCCCGAATTGGGCTCTCTGCTGAGCAGGGAGCCTGCTTCCCTCCTCTCTCCGTCTTTGCCTACTTGTGATCTCTCTCCTCTCTATTGAATAAAAAAAAAAGCCATCTTGTCTCTGATTATGACTAGCAACAGGCCTCTTAACACCTGTTTTTGGATTTGACAGCCTTAAAAACACAAAAACTTTTTTTTTTTTAAGATTTTTACTTGTTAGATAGCAAGAGAGGGCACAAGCAGCAGGGAGAGGCAGAAGCCAGCTCCTTGCTGAGCAAGGAGCCCGATGCCAGGCTCAGTCCCAGGACCCTGGATTCATGACCTGAGCTGAAGGCAGACGCTGAACCAACTGAGTCACCCAGGTGCCCCCAAACAAACTCTTTCTTATGCAATCTTTTTTCTTTCTTATGCAAACTTTTTTCTTTGCAATCTGGGAAATTGCAAAAACAAAATTACATAATGGATCCCTATGTAGTCATCAAACTTAAAAACAGTTTCAGCTGTAACTGCTACCTACTTCTCTCCAGTTGGAAGTAAATCCATGACCTATCACTTTTTAACATAGCGTTATATTAGCTTCAGGTATGCGGTATAGTTATCGATTCAACAATTCCATACATCACCTGGTGCTCATCACAAGTGCACGCCCTAATTCCCATCACCTATTCAACCTATCCCCCCACACCCCTCCCCTCTGGTTACCATCAGTTCTCTATAACTAATAGTCTGTTTCTTGATTTGTCTCTTGTTTTTCCCCGTTGGCTAGTTTGTTTTTTTCAATTCCACATAGTGAAATCATGTGGTATTTGTCTTTCTCGGACTTAATTCACTTACACTGTCTAGCTCCATCCATGTTGTTACAAATGTTAAAAAAAGAATGAAGTCTTTTTTAATGGCTGAATAATATTCCATTGTATATACACACCACATTTTCTTTCTCCATTCATCAATCAGTGGACACTTGGGTTGCTTCCATAATTTGGCTATCGTAAATAATGCTGTGATTTAGCGCTTCGAAAACCCAGGAGTGATGTAGCCCTTCGAATTAGTGTTTTTGTATTCTTTGGATAAATACCCAGAAGTGATTCCTGGATTATAGGGTAGTTTTATTTTAACTTTTTTGAAGGACCCTCCGTACTGTTTTCCACAGTGGCTGCGCCAGTTTACATTCCCACCAACAGTGCTAGAGGGTTCCTTTTTCTCCATATCTCTGACACTTGTTTTCTTGCTTGTTGATTTTAGCCAATGTCAACTGTTGTCAGTGTCAACCATTGACAGGTGTGAGGTGATAACTTGTGGTTTTGATTTGCGTTTCCTTAATGAACATCAGGCACACATTCATGTGCCTCTTGGCCATCTGGATGTCGTCTTTGGAGAAATGTTCTGTTCATGTCTTCTGCCCATTCTTAAATTTTATTTTGGGGGGTATTGAGTTTCATAAGTTCTTCATATATATGTTTACATATTTTGGGTACTAATCCCTTATTGGATATGTCCTTTGCAAATACCTTCTCATATTCCATAGGTTGCCTTTTAGTTCTGTTGTTTCCTTCGTTGTACAGCAGCTTTTTATTTTGATGTGTCCCATAGTCCCAATAATTTATTATTGCTAGAAGTTGCTGTAGCTAATGTCAGAAATTACTGCCTATGTACTCTTCTGGGATTTTTATGGTTTCAAGTCTCATATTTAGGTCTTTAATTCATTTTGAATTTATTTTTGTGTATGGCGTAAGAAAGTGGTCCAATTTCCTCCTTTTGCATGTTGCTGTCCAGTTTTCCTAATAAAACTTAAGAGGCTTTTTTTTCCCCTTTGGATATTCTTTCCTGCTTTGTCAAAGATTAATTGACCATATAGTTGTGAGTTTATTTCTGGGTTTCCTGTTACATTGATCTATGTACCTATTTTTGTACTAGTACCATACTGTTTTGATTACTAGAGCTTTGTAGTATAATTCGAAGTCTGGAATTGGGATCCTCTAGCTTTGCTTTTCTTTTTCAAGATTGCTTTGGCTATTTGGGGTCTTGTGTAGTTCCATACAAATTTTAGAATTCTAGTTCTGTGAAGAATGCTGTTTTTTTTTTTTTTTGTTTTGTTTTGCTGTTGGTATTTTGATAGGGATTGCATTAAGTGTATAGATTGCTTTGGTAGTATAATCATTTTAACAATATTTCTTCTGGCAGTCCATGAGCAGGGGGTGTCTTTCCATGACCTATCACTTTATTCATAAATTTCAATAGGTATCTAAAAGGTAAGGACTCCTTTAAAAATCGTAACTACAATAGTATCTCATATCTTTAAAAATCCTTTAAATTATGCAGGCAGTGTTCAAATTTCCAATTGTCTTAAATTGTGCTAATATTTTTAGAGGTTGTTTGAATCATCTAGATGAGACATACACACTGAGATTGCCTTTTTTTTTTTTTTTAACTTTTTTGTATTTTATTGCGGCTCCTGCCTTAAAGTTTCTTTGAAGAAACTTTGTTCTTCTGGACCATGGTTTGATCAGATTTAAGTTTGATTTTTTTTTTTTTTTTTGTAAGATTACATCCTGGGGGTGGTGTATGTTTTCATCAGTAGACACATAATATCTGCTGCTTTCTTATGATGTTTGCACCAACTAAAGTTCAATGCCTATATCTATTAAATCAAGATAGCAAAATGGTAATAATCATAACTTCATTAGCTGGAATGCTTCTGTAAAGGGAACTCTTCTTTCCTTAACTGTTTGCTTTCTAGGTGTATAGTTCATATGAGAAAGGCAGGATAAATGTTTGAATCTTTCCCTGTATTAACCACTTTTCAAAATGAGTTGGCCAACATCAGTGGTGATTTTTCTTTTTCATAATATTACAAGCTTGTGGTTTTAAAGTGTATTTCTTTTTTTTTTTTTTTTGATTTGTTTCTGTCCATTGAAGATCTTGTTCTTATTGATAAGGCAAAGTCATTGTTTCTCAAAGTACAGTTTTCCAAAAGATACGTAATTGACAGATAGGCCCATGAAAGATGCTTAACACCATTAACCATTAGGGAAATGCAAATCATGAGTTATTTCACGCCCACTTGGATGGCTCTAATCAAAAGACAGATAATAACAAATGTTAGCAGTGATGTAGAAAACTGAAATCTTCATCTATTGCTGCTGAGAACGTAAATGGTGCAGCCACTTTGGAGAACAGTTCAACAGTTCCTCCCTAGGGTGGACAGAGTTACCATATGACTCAGCAGTTTCACTGTTAGGTTTTTCTCCCTCATGGTTATATACTTAGGTTCGCACGAAAACTTAAATGTTCAAAGAAGCGTTATTTATAACAGTCAAAAAGTAGAAACTCCAATGTCCCATCAACCAGTGAATGGATAAATAAGATGTGGTCTATCCATAAAATGGAATATCATTTAGCAGTGAACAGGAATGAAGTGGACAAATCCTGAAAACCATGCTAAGTGAAAGGGTATTCACAAAATACCACACAGAGCAGAATTCCACTTATATCTAATGTGAGGAATAGATAACTTTATAGAGTAGGTTAGCGATTGCTTAGAGCTAAGAGATTGGCAGAAAATGAGAGATTACTAATGGGTACAGAATTTCTTTTGAAGGTGATGGAAGCATTTTCAAATTGTAATGACTGCACAACTCTGAATGTACTAAAATCCATTGAATTTTGCACTTTAAGTGAATGAATCTTATGGCGTGTGAATTATAATAAGCCTTTTATAAAAATTATTTTTAAAGACTACCCAGAGAGTCTGCCTCAGATGTAGGTTCCTCGAAATAGTCTTTGTAAGTGGATCCCAAGAACCTTTTTTTTTTTTTTTTTTTTTTTTTAGAGTAAATACATCCAGGAGTTGTTATGATTCACAATGTTTGGAATTATTGAAGTTCTTTGTTATGCTGTGCATCCCAGTAACTTCCTATTTTTGTGGCTTCTAGAGCAATAAAGTCTTTCTCTTCCACATGACAGCCCTTTAATTTTATGAAGGTTGCTCCCCCTTCCAACTCCTCCCTTGCAGGCCACGCATCCCTAGTTCCTTAACCATTTCTCATGTGACACGATTGCCAGATTAGTCAAATCACCCTCTTCTGGACTCCTACTAGTCTGCTAATGACTTCTTAAAATGAGGTACTCTGAACTGAACGGGATATTCCAGTTATAGTTTGACCATTGCAGAATGTAAATGGCATTATTACCTCCCTTGCTTCTGACAGTGGAATTCTTCTAATGCATTTTAAGATTGTTTTAGCATTTTTTACACAACGTTGGCTCAGACAAAGCATGTGTTTAATTCCATGCCTCCTTTATCCCATCCCCAACACTCCTGGCTTTTATCTAGTCAGGATTTCCTTCTTTCAGAGTTATATGAAAAAATTCCCTTTCTTGGTGGTGATCTGGTCTAAAATAAGGAAATCCTAACAGTTGTTTAGCAGTTTCAGCTTTTTCAGAGAACTCCCTGAACGTGTGTCTTGACCTTAGCTGTGTAAGGAGCTGGATGTTAGCCTCATTTTTACAGATGAAAAACACCAACCAAGTGAGCTTAAGTAAAATACCTAAGGGGAAGTTGTTACTTGCAGAGCCTGAGCTGGAACCTTGTTCCCCTAACTCACTGGTTTGAAATCTTGGCTGCACATTGCTTTCACTTGAGGGGGTGGTGGGGAAAGCCTGGGTCTCATCCCTAGGTATTCTGAGTTAATGTGACTGGAGTGGGGCCTACTCAGGAGTATTGTTTTAAAAAGCTCCCCAGACAGTTTAAATGTGCAGCCAGGGTTGAGAACAACGGCTCCAACTCATATTCTGGTGTTCCCTTCTTCCATTGCACGTATTTTCTTCATCTTATTAAAAGGTTCTTATGTGGAAGAGGAAGAATTTTGTATTGTTCCAGAAGGCAGGTTTATAATTAGTCCAACTGAAGGAGGGTTACTCAGATGTATAGTGGGAACCAGATGTACATCCTAAGAGAATTATTCTTGGAATTTATGTATCTTCTCATTCATTAACTTACCAAATATTTATGTGCCAGACACTGCCAAGCTCTGGTGGTACAAAAGTGAATAAGCTATGGTTTTCCCCCTTTTAGTACTTAGTTGAAAGAGGGGACACGGTAAGCAAACAACATAGTAGTGTGGTGTTACGCATATTAGAATTACACGATTTCCTTCTTTGTTACATTTTTCTATTTAAAAAAAACAGTGGTTTTGGGATGCCCGGGCGGCTTGGTTGGTTGGGCATCTGCTTTCGGCTTGGGTCGTGATCTCCGGGTCCTGGGATTGAGTCCCACATCGGGCTCCCTGCTCACTGGGGAGCCTGCTTCTCCCTCTGCCTGCTGTTCCCCCTGCTTGTGCTCTCTATCTCTCTGACAAATAAATAAAATATTTAAAAAAAAATCCCAGTAGTTTTTTTTCTAAAATATACTTGTGCTAAGAGTTTGAATATATTACAGTATGGTAACTGTTAAGTATGTGAAGTAAGCAGTTAACAAATTTCATCTCTTCAGAGATATTTTCCTTTACCTCTAACGAATTATCCATTTCTATTGTGAAATAGCAGACACATTTTTCCTTACAGTTTGTAAGGATAGAGGTATGTGCTGGATACTGTGGAAACAAACAAGCTAATTTTGGAAAGGAGAAGAGAGTAAGGAGATCAGAATTTTTCAAAAGCAAGTAGCACAGCTGAATTTTGAAAGTTAGGCAGGAGTTGGGCTGAATGGGGTGAACTTTTAGGCAACAAAACCAGGAGATGGAAAAATAGGACCCTGGTCATGAGGACATGACAAAAGATGAAATCTGGATTTGGCAAGGTTAAGATGGAACTTTCATACAGGAGAAACTGGAAAAGTGATTTCTTAGATATGGAGTCCTCAAAAGTTTAAGTTTATGCCCAACCCAGGGCTCAAACTCACGAACCCGAGATCAAGAGTCATGTGCTCTGCTGATTCCGCCCCCCAGGTGCCCTGAGTCCTTACAGTCCTGAGAGTTCTGCCATCAGTAGCAGGTGTGTGAAGATATGGGCAAGATCACGGAGTGCTGGAGCAAAAGGGCTGAACCGAAGCCAAACAATCGGGAAACCAGTCAGGGGCCATCTACTTGAGGCACCAAGCTAGGGGATAACACTCATGAATTAAACTGTGAAACTTAATCGTGTTGTTAGTCAAGTAAAAGACCCTTTTTAAAAATGTTGAAAGAGAATTCAAATGAACACATATTTCCAGGATTGGAAGAGGATATGCAGCTTCAGGGTTTCATTTAATTGATAAGTGATCCACTCTTGATTTAGGCTTTCCTATTAGAGATAGAATTCCATCCTTCCATTCACAATTCACTTGGTTCACTTGAGATCTTACATTCTGTGAATTGCCATATGCAATTCAATTTGGCCATGATTGCCATCTTCATAATGTGAAAAACAGTAGGAAAACTTATAGAAGGGCTTAAAAATTCACTCTAACATTTGAGAGGATTTCAGTATTCTATAGCCTTTCCTTAAAAGTTTTGTGTTGAAAAAAAAAAAAAAAGTTTTGTGTTGGGTTTGCAAGTCTGGCCAGTTGATCTGCTTTGAAATAATAACCCAGGTATAAATTCCTTTTATGCGGACAGGTACATAGAATGAATTGGTTAATGTACCCTACTGGGGAGTACAGTAATGTCATTCATCTGTTCGGAGGTTGGGTGATCCTGAGTATCCCGTATATGTGCTGCCGAGGCCGGCACAATCCTGAGTTTTAAGTATCCTTTCTTTTTGGAGAGTGAAAGGTTTTATTGTTCATTCATAGCTCTCAGGATTTGTGGCCTTCCCCATCCCACTATTCAGTCTTCCCTCCTAACCAGGAATCTAACCAGCCCTATGTTATTTGCTGCCAAAGTGCAACAGATGGAACTAGTCAGCGGATTTAAGGACAGCATATCCTGTGGTACTGTGATGATTTGAGGTCAGATGTCCCCCTCCATTTTAAATATATCTATTGTGTCACCATTTGTTTGATTACCAGTTAAAGATAGCGTTTGCTTTTGAAAAGTATCCCCTCTCATTATGATTGCTTAAATATGAACTATTTAACTTGTCATCACTGTTTACTTTTTTTTTTTTTTTTTTTACGATTTTATTTGTCAGAGCACAAGCAGAAGGAACAGCAGGCAGAGGGAGAAGCAGGATCCCCACTGAGCAGAGACCAATGTGGGACTCGATCCCAGGACCCTGGGATCATGACCTGAGCCGAAGGCAGACGCTCAACCAACTGAGCTACCCAGGCGTGCCTGTTCTTTTTTTTAAATAGAGAAAAATCTGTTTCTATTACCACAAATACTAATGACATTTCAAATCAAACAAGCATGTTTTACATAGTCCTACTTATAGGGCATATATAATTCTTCTTTTTCTTTGGTTTTAACTTTAAGTTATTGCATAATATTCCATTGTCCTATGTTTTAATTGAACACTTCCCTCCTATTAAATTTTGTTTGACAAGGACAGCACAGCAGGGGGTACTGGGAGGGGGAGAAGCAGGCTCCCTACTGAGCAGGGAGCCCATGCCAGGCTCCATCCCAGGACCAGGGATCATGACCTGAGCCAAAGGCAGAGGCTTAACTGACTGAGACACCCAGGCGCCCCTTCTCTTTCATTTTAATTTTTAAGATTTTATTTAAGTAATCTCCACACCCGACGTGGGGCTTGAATTAAGAACCTCAAGATCAAGAATCAGCCAGGTGCCCCTGAACATTTCTTTTTCTTTTCTTTTCTTTTTTTTTTTTTAAGTTTATTTTTTTTGACCGACATAGCAAGAGAGGGAATACAAGCAGGGGGAGAGGGAGAACAGGCTTCCAACAGGCTTCCTGCTGAGCAGGGAGCCCAATGCAGGGGTCGATCCCAGGACCCTGAGATCATGACCTGAGCTGAGGGCAGACACTTAATGGCTGAGCCACCCAGGCACCCTGAACATTTCCTTTTTAGATGTTGAGATTGCTTCAACTCTTTCCACTATAATAAAACTTCAGTATATTTATTTCTGGAATTTTTTTTAGGTTAAATTCTTAAAAAGGGGTTACTCTGTTTCTTTCAGAGGTAGGCTCTATTATATCTTTTAATTTCTTGACCCTTTTGGAGACTTACATCTTTTAAAAAAAATTTTTTTTTAAGATTTTATTTATTTGACAGAGATCACAAGCAGGCAGAGAGGCAAGCAGGCGGAGAGAGTGTGGGAAGCAGGCTCCCCACTGAACAGAGAGCCTGATGTGGGGCTCGATCCCAGGACCCTGAGATCATGACCTGAGCCAAAGGCAGAGGCTTAACCCACTGAGCCACCCAGGCGCCCCGAGACTTAACATCTCTCTTCTGAACAGTGATGTAGATGGAAATCGATATTTACATTTAGGGGAATACAGTAGTTCATGCCCTAATCTTTCCTATTAATTATTGCTTTAATTTCTTTATTTGTAACATTCTCTGCTACAAAAGCCTCTCTGTGCTCTTTCTCACTATGACAATTACTTGAAATGTGTGTTGACATTTCACATCATGGCTGGCAGGTGCATGCTCTTGTATTTTTCCACATGGAAAATGGAAAGAAATTGGCTGAAATGAGCTGATCCTCTATACCTACTCTTACGTCAAATATTGGAGTCTTATTCAAAGCCAGATTTGGTTGGCAAAGAATATTTTGTGTACCTTCTGTTAGACTTTCCAGAATGATTGCTGTTGTCTTAGCTTAAACTTGTGTATTAAGTATGATAAAAAAAAATTAAGGCAACACATTACTTTGAAAGTCATTCCCTTCATTGGGTGACTTCATTATCCCAAAAGTAGTTAGTGACCCTTCTTTCTGATTAAGGATGATGGGGATCTTCCCTGATCCTTAAATACCTTTCCCCCTTTTTAAAGAGAAAAGTATTCATTTCCTAATGACATTTTGGATTTTTTTAATCTTCTTTAAGAGCAGTTACTGAGAGCAGTGGTTTTTGTATGAGGATCTGAGACAAATCATTTAATATTCATAAGTACCAGAATAGATCCTTCATCACTGATGTACTAAAACTCAAAGGTATGATGTCTTTATGAAGTGATTTTTGGCCATAATCTTCAAACTTAGAATTCTGGAAAAACAGTGTAGTGCACAGTTCTTAGTTTTCATGAGCGGTCATTGGAATGAATAATGCTGAGTAGTCTAATGGATTTCTGAAAGCATAGTGTGCCTTAGATACTGCTAACTCCATAAACGTAAGTCACTTAAGTGTGTATATCATATAATATTTGGTTAATTATGACTCCAGTCCTTTCAGAATCCTTTTCGGAATGCCAAAGTATAACTGAAGTAATTATAAAAATAGAATCATAAGAAAAGTGCAGAAGTGTATCACATAGTTGTCTCCCCCCCCTCCCCCCCAGCTAGTCTTAATGTTTGGAGTTAGCTATAGATTCTGTCATAAACATCACTATGTGAATCATGAAATACCACATTTTAGAACCACTTTAAGATTGATAATAAAAGAAAATAGGTGGGTTTAATGTTACTGAGTTCTTTGATTCTTGGGTCTAAGAAAAATCTATTGAATTTTCTAGTAGTTGCTTCATATAACCTAAGTAGATGATCAATGTACCATAAATTGTGGAACATGTATGTGTTTCATATGTATTTTATATCAAAGAGTAGTATTGGGGGCGCCTGGGTGGCTCAGTGGGTTAAAGCCTCTGCCTCCGGCTCAGGTTATGATCTCAGGGTCCTGGGATCGAGCCCCATATGGGGCTCTCTGCTCAGTCAGCAGGGACCCTGCTTCTCTCTCTCTCTCTCTCTCTCTGCCTCTGCCTGCCTTTCTGACTACTTGTGATCTCTTTCACATAAATAAATAAAATCTTAAAAATAGTATTGGGTAGAAATCACAAAACCAATATTGGAAAGCTCTTAAAACAACAATTTGTTTTAGATGTTCATAACTAGGAAGACAAAGTTTTGTGATTTTTAAAAAATTTTATTTGAGAGAGAGCATGAGTGGGGGTGGGGTGGGGGGGGAAGGTTAGCAGGAGAGGGGGAAGCTCCCCTCGAGCAGAGAGCCAACCCTGGACTCCATCCCAGGACCGTGGCATTATGACCCAAGCCAAAGGCAGAGGCTCAACTGACTGAGCCACCCCGGGCGCCCTTTAATTTTTTTAACAATGTTAAAATCAACTCAGTCTTCGGTTGATTTTTAATGGTGGAGGCTGGTTTTTGAGGGGAGATCCTAAAAGGAGGGGAGAGAAAAGGCAGTCTAACTTCCTTAGACATTGATTATGGCTTCAAGGTAGATGGTTGCCCTTGAAACGTGATTTTTTTTTTTTTAAGGAACTTGAGTTATTTTATCTGCTGCCCTGTGAAAAAAGGGTGGTTTGTGTCTGAATCCAGTTAAAAGGTAGGAAAATAGTTTGGTATGACTTGGTGGTAAAAGACATTTAAACATCATTTGATCCTGTTGTATTAAAAACTAACTGAAAATGGCCCTTGTTCTTAATTTTAATATGACTTGCAATATAGCTTTACCCAGTGATACCTAGTTGAACACAGATATAGCCTGGTTGGAATTTTTTTCCTTTTGTTTAAAAACTATCATACAGTTAAATGGACCTTTTTAGGGTAAACCCCCTAAATTCATACTGTTACATGAATTTTTTTTTTTTAAGATTTTTTATTTATTTATTAGAGAGAGAGAGACTGAGAATGAGAGGTGAGAAGGTCAGAGGGAGAAGCAGACTTTCCCGCAGAGCCGGGAGTCCGATATGGGACTCGATCCCGGGACTCCAGGATCATGACCTGAGCTCAACCAACTGAGCCACCCAGGCGCCCTGTTACATGAATTTAACACACGTATCGATTCACATCCCCACCACCACTACCACCACCACCACCAGGATATAGAACTGTTTCTTCATTCCAGAAAACTTCTTTATACTATCGCTATATTAGTCCTACCCTGCCTATTTCCCTAACCTGACAATCGCTGATCTCTTCTCCATCACTATAGTTTTATTCTATTTTTTTCCAGAAACCCCTATAAATGGAATCCTACAGATGCAACCTTTTGAAATTGGCTGTTTTCCCTCAATTCAGTGCCACTGAGATTCATTGAAGTTGTGTATATCAATGGTTCTTTTCTTCTTATTGCTAAGTTGTTTGAAATCTTATAGCATTTAGATGTTTTTTCTGATCTGATAGAGTGGCACTGAAATTTGAATTACCTTTTTATTTTTTTTTTAAACACGGAACTTTTTTTTAAAATAAATGAAGTACATTTTCTGAATTGGAATTATTTATTTACAAATAGGCTCCACACCCAACATGGGGCTTGAACTCACAACCCTGAGATCAAGTCAGACACTCTACTGACTGAGCCAGCCAGGTGCCCCAGAATTTGTTGTTGAAACTGAACGTTTTTTCAGTTCAGTGACTTGCATGTATAGCTAAGCAAGGCAGTTACAGTGTTTACATTGTTCTGGAAGTTCTTGTTGTTTTATTGGGCTAACCGTTTTTAAGGGCAAAGTTTGAGGTAGTAAAAGTATTTTGCAGGTTTCTGAGAGAAATAAAGTGATCCATATAACCTTTTAAAATGTCAGTGCCAATGACGTGACAGAATTTTCTTTGCTTTTATTTCAAGCCACTTCTCACCCTGACTTTCTGGTCTACAGAGAACCAGATACCCTTGGCGCCTGGTAGTCTGGTTTAATTTGCTGGCCTCTAGAGTGCCCTTAGTTGCTTACAATAGTCTGTTCATTTTAACCTAGTTCTATGCCTATCCTTTTTGCATCATAAAGTTTAATTCTTTATCTTGATAGTTGGTTCCTTTCTCAGGATTAAGGATTTAATGGTTTTACTCCCCTACCTGCTGAAAATCTAGAGGCCTCCTGGTAATTGTATGTTTTGGCAAGAAAGTAGTGCTTCCTCGGTCGGTATGAACTGAATAAATCTATACTGTGTCACCGATTGAAATAATGGATTAACAGTAGTAAGAGTGGAGTGTTCAAAATCAAAGAACAATACAATATCAATACAATGTCAATTAGGAGTAGATGTATTAGATTCTGAAGATAAAATTTTGTTCTTTTCACTGACAGTCCACTTGGTAATGGGAGTTAGAGACTTGCATTATACCTCAAAAGCATTTAATAAGGACCTGTACCTCAATTTTCTAAAATAAATTACTTGAATTAACTTCTGACTTCCATACTTAACTGTTTTCATGATTTGCATTCTTTGACTTAGGTCTGATATTCCTTTTAATTGGAGCACTAGCAGAAACCCCATGGAAAAAAGTCTCCAGCAAATACCTGGCTTTCGCAGCACCTATTTTCATATTTGGTCCCAATTAAGATGACTTATGTGGACTATTTTTAGATACCATCGGATATACTTGCTTCCACAGATGAAAGCCATGGCGAAAACCGTACATACCAACTTCTTTGTGGTTTCCTCCCTTTAGATTTTAACATTTGAGACCAAGAACCCGACGGAATTAGCCGAACGTTTGCGCTCTGTCTGTGGGAATCAGAGCAATGCCTATGCCCGCCTGCTGGAATACCGCCTGAATGCCTTGCGAGGACTGTGGAATGCCCAGCGCCAGCTGGCCTTGGAAGAGCAGCATGAGAGAGAAAGTTCGGGTGATGAAGAAACATTGGCTCTGCTCAAACGCCAGGGCTTGTTGCAGCAACCCGAGCAAGCTCCCTTCACATCTCGGATGGGGCTCCTGCTGGTCTTCCCCCTCATTCAGTCCCAGAGCAGAACGGACCCCTCTCTCTGTAACATAACTGCTGAGGTGCTATTGAACTGCCTTCGCGACTGCCAGCCTTTGAGCTTGACCAAGGAGCCTGCTGACTGTCTCAATGGAATTGAAACTTTGCTGTGCTCTTGGCTAGAGGACACTTCGGACACAGGCCGACACATCCCACATAAGCAGAAAGAAAACGCTGCGGCTGCTCTGGTGGCTTTGGCATGTGCCAGGTAAGGACCAGCAAATGTACTACCTGGTGGCCTCGGGATGGCTGCTGCCGGGGGTAGGGGTGGGGTGGAGTGAGAGGTGAGCGTATGTGGTAGAAGTCTTAACGTCCAGCTGTCCTTCTTTGTTGGCAGTATTGAATGTCACAGCCTTGACAGTGCATAAGGTACTTTCACCAAAACTTGGCACCGGGACCCTGAGCTGGAGCCTAAGTTCAAGTGTTTGCTGTCTGCCATCCTGTGATAAAGCTGAAGCAGCTTAAAAGGGAGAGCCAACCCTTACCGTTATCTACTCACCCCCTTGACGATTAGTGCTTTAGGTCCACCGGTTAGTGGAGGATGGTATATCTATATTTCTCCTGGAAGGATGGCCAGAAAATTGGTAGAGCTCTTCCTTTCTTCATGGGTGTCTATAAGGAGTGTATCAGCGAGTGAGGGGGTTATTCCCTAGACTCAGTTACGCAGGCTTGGTCACAAATTACATTTCTGGACCGTGATGCCTGCTGCCATTAACTTGAAGATCTCTCTGTATATGTCCAGATTTAAAGATTTCATTTATTCGACAGAGAGCGAGAGTGCGTGCACAAGCAGGGGGAGTGGATGGAGAGGGAGAGGCAGGCTCCCCGCTGAGCAGGAGCCTGATGTGGGGCTTGATCCCAGGAGCCTGGGATCATGACCCAAGCCGAAGGCAGACATTTAACCGACTGAGCCACCCAGGTGCCCCTGTATGTGTCCAGATTTAATAGTGTGCCATCCTTTTTGTGTAAGCGGATCTAATTACTATTGATCTAATTGTTCTAATATCTTATTAGATAATATTGATCTAATATCAATAGGAAATGTTAGAGTTACTTTTCCAGGAAGAGAGTTCTCTACATTCTCTTGCCCAGTAACCTGTATGATCATTGGCACATTTGCAAAAAAGGTTCACTGCCTTTGCTTTCCTCTAGGCTAGTTGTCTAGAGACCAATTAGGACCGTGGTCTGACAGATTAGTGTCATTAATTAATGTCACTAATCTGTCCTCCCTTGAGTTCTTCCTTTTTTTTTCTTTTTAGTAACTTTTCTTTTTAGTTCTTTTTTCTTTTTTTTACTTTTTAGTAAAGCATATGTGGAAGAATTTTTCTTGAAAGATTACAGAGTTTTTGGTTATAAGACTTCTTCCCCTATTTTTTGTGGTTTCAAAGTTGACCTTCAAATGGTTGACTCTCAAGCTATTTTTAAGGCAAAATGGCACCAGTATTTATTGTCAGTTTCTTTGCCCTGAGCAAACTGTCATAGCCTAGTTTTAGATCCCTGAAGGCTGGTTGATTGTGGAAATCCTGACATGAGCTTAATTCTGGAGACATTACTGGGTAGCACTGAAATAAGTTTTCCTGGAAAAGCTTTATATTAGATTGATAGCTTGCATTGTAGAAAACCATTTCAGGCCCTAAATAAACTTGTTATTAATACAAAAATCCCATTTTGGGGGGTACCTGGGTGGCTCAGTCAGTTGGGCGTCCAGCTCTTGCTTTTGGCTCAGATCATAGTCTAATGGTTGTGAGATCGAGCCCCATGTCAGGCTCTGTGCTCAGTGGTGGGTCTGCTTAAGAGTGTCTCTCTCCCTCTCCCCTTCCCCAATGCATGTGTGCATGTTTTCTCTCAAATAAATCTTTATTTTTATTTACATTCCAAAAAAATTGTATTTGGCAGAGCGCAAGAGAACACAAGTAGGGGGGATATCCCGGCAGAGGGAGAGGAAGAAGCAGGCTTCCTGCCGAGCAGGGAGCTTGATATGGGGCTTGATCCCAGGACTCTGGGATCATGACCTGAGCAAAGGCAGACACTTAACCGACTGAGCCACCCAGGTGCCCCTAAATCTTTTTTTAAAAATCCCATTTTGAGAATTTTTTTTTTTTTAATATTTGGAGAGTGAGACCATGAGCAGAGGAAGGGACAAAGAGAGGGGAAACTCCCAAGCAGACTCTGTGCTGAGCGTGGAGCCCAACATGGCGCCCAATCGCATAACCCTGAGATCATGACCTGAGCCAAAATCAAGAATCAGGCACTTAACCAACTGAACCACCCAGGCACCCCGAAAATTTGCTTTTAGATAGGATTATCTTTAGACAGATCTGGAATGTTAGGAATAATCATCAACTTAGTTTTAAACATTTTTATTTATTGAACATGGAATCAAACTTTTTTATTGTGCCCACATTCAATCTGATAGTTACTGAAATTGTTTCATGTGCTTGAGATTCCAAATTCCATTCAGAAATGTTGAAATGTTTTTATTTTCTTCTTGGTGTTTTTTGTTTTTAAAGATGATTCCTTTATTGCTAATATTATCATCTCATTCTGAACTTTCTTCACGTCAGAAGTCTTTTTTTTTTAATATTATTTGACAGAGATCACAAGTAGGCAGAGAGGCAGGCAGAGAGAGAGGGGGAAGCAGGCTCCCCGCTGAGCAGAGAGCCCAATGCGGGGCTCGATCCCAGGACCCTGAGACCACGACCCAAGCCAAAGGCAGAGGCCTAACCCACTGAGCCACCCGGGCGCCCCTTTACATCAGAAGTCTTAAGCTTTTCAGTTGGTCATCTACTTTAATGAAGCTCTTTGGGACATATTACTGAACTTTTGAGATTGATGCTTTCAAAGACAACATTTTCAAAAAATTATTTTGAGTGTTTATTCAACCAATTTATTAAGTATTTTTGCCAGGAACCTTGCTGATTCTTAGCAATATAGTGACTAGTGGTTTCACATTTTGCAGTTGAATGGACTCAGGGTGATTCACTTTGTAAATAATTATTGCTCATTCAGGGTGATTCCTTTTGTAAATATTGCTTACTTGCCTTGTGCAAGGTACTCTTATAGGCACTTGGGATACAACAGTGAGCAAGATGGTCGGTCCCTCAAATTGCAGAGTTGACCTGAATAAGATAACTTCAGAGGGCTATTCCTTTGTAGGAAGACATGCCGAATGACGACGTGGAGGGTGAGACCACATTAGCTGGAGATACCGGGGAAGGCCTTACTGAAGAGGTGACCATTGAACAGAGGCCAGGATGAGGAGAAAGAGCCAGCCAGACATGAGAAAGCTAGGATTGTGTGTTCTGGTCCAGAAGAGCAGCAAGTGGCACAACTCTGATGTCCTTTTTGTGCTTGAGGTAGCTGAGGGGGACAGCAGAGTAACCTGGGAGCTGGAATGCAGTGGGAGAGAAAAGTGGCAGGAGAGGAGCTTGGCAGGGCTCCGGTCATTGTAGGGGCTTAAGGAGCCATGGAAGGAGTTTGAATTTTATTCTGAAAGTGTGATTCAGTCTGGCAGTTAATGATACCTTATAGTTGGTTTAATGGTCTGAAGTGTTTGCCCCTTGGTGTTAACCTCCCTGCATGCCACAGAGATACCACTGTTGGAGAGATGAAGAAGCAAAACCCATAGGGATTAGGTGACAGTGTTGAGATGGTGCAGCTGGTCAGTGGCCTGAATCCCAACTTGAGCTTTTGGGCCCTGTCTGCTGCCTTCCTGCTTTATATTGTTCTTTGGTTTTGAGTCTGAACACTACAGGTAGTGAAAGGGGCAATTAAGAGGACTCCTAGCCTACTCAGTCCAGTGTCAGGTACTCCATTTCTTTTGGGGTTGAGGCATATGATACCTAGCAATTAAAGCCTTGGCTGAGAGAATAAGGCAGTGATCCGAAGTCCGCCTGTCTGCTACAGGTGATCATTTAGTTCAGGAAATGTTCTGTGTGATTTACACTTGGGACCTGGCCAGGTAAGTCCTATACATCTTAAAGGCACCTTCTTTTACATCCCGTTGACCATATTCTGGATTTCCCAGAATCTTGAGCCTTGGGAACCAGAAGGAAATTGGGTAGTGCTGAGCTCTGCAAGCATTATAGTCACTACTTCACAGCAAGGGAAGCAGAAGGAACACCCCTCTAAGCACAAAATACTTATCTCAGGGGCTTCTGGCTGACTCAGTCGGTAAAGTGTGCAACTCTTGGTCTCGGGCTTGTGAGTTTGAGCCCCCACATTGGGGGTAGACATAATAAAAAAATACATGTATTATTTGAATGTATTCCTTTGCAGTCAAATCTTATGTGATGGAGTTTGGGGAGATGTTATGTGAAATGGATGAACTTAGGGGTACCTGGGTGGCTTATTTGGTTAGGCATCTGCCTTCAGCTCCCATCATGATCTCTGGGTCCTGGGATCAGGCCCTGCGTCAGGCTTCCTGCTCAGTAGGGAGTCTGCTTCTCTCTTTCTCTCTCTCTCTCTCTCTCAAAATCTTTAAAAAAAAAATGAATGAACTTAAAGATATTTATTTATTTATTTATTTGACACACAGAGAGATCACAAGTAGGCAGAGAGGCAGAGAGAGAGGAGGAAGCAGGCTCCCCACTGAGCAGAGAGCCTGATGTGGGGCTCGATCCCAGGACCCTGAGATCATGACCTGAGCCGAAGGCAAAGGCTCCAACCACTAAGCCACCCTGGTGACCCTGAACTTAAAGATATTTAAAAATGAAGGCTGGAAATACTGTTAGACTTTAAGTATAATCCTCTTCTATAAAATCTCTCCTCTAGAGTAGAGAAGGACTTCGTGAAATGGTACTGAAGCATAATGGCCACATGTTTTTGTGTTTGAGCCTTGGGTTTTGAACCTTTATTTTGGGAGAAAATTATTTACCTTTACAAATGCAGGGAGAACATTCTAGTTGGCATAATTGGTGTTGCTCACATAGTAACTTTTTGTATGAGCCAGTGGTAATCTGTAAGAATCCGGTATATTTGGTACAACAGGTCTTCTGATTGGTGGAAATGGATAGACCTCTTTAGGAACATGCTCATGTGATTAATAGAATTAACCTTGTTTGGCTTTTCAATTTTGACGATTTTCTGTTCCCTCCTTTTATTTTTAGGGGATCATTGAAAACTTTTGTTCATACAGTCCATCTGTTACAGAAACAGACTGATCTGGGGTCCCTGCCCGTAGCTGATGTACTATATAGGTAAGCTATCACTTTGGATCCTTATCCACCCCCTGTCCCCCACATAAGGGAGATTTGTGCATAAAGCCTTTTAATAGGTAAATTGCTAAACTCATCAATGAATGATTCATATTTAAAAATAAATATATTGTCATATTCATCTTATTTTTGTGTCATCTTCCTTCTTTGAAAGTGTTCCTACAGTATGCTAATTCTCATTTTTTATTTTGTGGGTTTTTAAAAAAATAGCTTATAATGAATTATTATAGATTTTAAGGTATGTTAAGGTATAAAAGAAGAAATTTAAAATCATTCATGATCTCGTTATCAAAAGATAACCATTCTTAATGTTTTGATATATATGCCTCCTAATTCATACCCTACCCCCATCCCACATGTATATAAAACCTATACATTTTACACATAGTTGTACTTTTATTATGACATTTCTCTAAGCACTGCTTTGTAATTTTTAAATTTAAAAATGTGGATATTTTTTCCAAATGTGTATTCGCATAAACCTATTTTGATTGTCTGATCTGTAAGATGATTTTCATTTTCTCGCTGAAATGGATGGTCTCCATGTCTTTGTGATTCTGCCATCTCCTCATTTTTAGGCTGTTGCTTTTGGAAGGGGGGCCTGGATCCCCCTCCTGTTTGCTCGGTGGCAAACACATAGTATCATGGGGGTATGAAGACATGTTGCCTGCACCAGATAGCAACACTGGCTCCAGTTCTGAAAATAAAGGTAATGTAGGGGTTTTTGCTCCTCTGATTGAATTGAAGACGTGAAAAGAGTGTTTTTAGATCATTGTGGCAAATGATTTAGAAAGAACTGTGTTCCTTTTAATTAAAAGCTCTGTTCTTATACAGTATGTTCATTGTCTGCTTTATCAGTAAACGTGTAAAAGCTGATACTGAGTGAGGTAAGAAAATGGATAGGTTCTGCTATCACAAGGAAAAGGTATCATCCATATACTTTAGCCAAGGAGGCATGAATTACTTAAGTTGACTCCTGGGTATTTGTTTTTGAGCCTGGGAGCCTCAAGCTGAATTTTTATATCCGTAAACAGAATATCAGGTCTTGCTGCCTGAACCTGATGCTGTTTCCTTTAGTAATAGGAGTGTTTTGATGAACTCTCCCATCCTAAAAACCAAAAAAAAAAAAAAAAAAATTGTTCAAAGAAGCATGAACCAAGTATCTCTTTTAACAAAATGATCTGGATTAAAATGTTTTTACACTTTCACAAGTACTCCATATCAGTTCATTCTGATTTCCATAAAAATGGCAGCAGCTCTCTCAATTGACCTTCCCTTGCCTGACCTGGGATGGAGGAGGCCTCTCCATTTTGCGTGGTGGATACACCAAGTGGTGCCACAGCCCGGCAGGCCAGCCGTTTCTGGGCAGTGTGTTTGCTGCCACTCCCACCTGTGGAGTTGCCAGGAGTCCACTCTGCTTGCAAACCTGTCTGCTGTTGGAACTGCTGTCATGACTAGATCATTAAACATTACGTAACTGATGAAATAGGAATGTAAAACACCCCAGGACATTGTTTCTAAAACATTGTTTTCTTATGGAAACACTCAGTGTGAATCTCTTAAGAAACTGACATTAATTAGGTATGAGATTCCGAGCCTACTCTGCCCACCTTTTCATTTAGAAAATGAATTCCTAAATTCATTGATGGGGACAGACTTCTGGGGCAATCAGAAGGGCATGGAGTGTAGTCTAAGCAGCAGGCCACCTGTGCACCTTTTATCCCAAGGCCTGTGTCTATTTGTGTCCAGTGTTGTTGAACATATAGTCACATGAGCTCGTGAGAGGAACTGGTGAGACTCTTGGATATGATGCAACTAGAGTCCGTGGGAGAAGCAAAAAGGCCTTCAACTGCAATCCCCAAGAAGTTCTTAAACATCATAGGCTGAAATTGACGTCTTCAAACAAAATCAAAATCCCTTTGTTTTCTCCCTTTTCCTTCCTTTAATATCTCCCTTGGAGTAGTTTCTTACTGAGGATGATGGTGTTAATCTGATCTACTTGTTTTTCACTCTTAGACCTTTAGTTTTGCTTCTACCCAGAGAGTCTTTCTCTTCTTTTTTCTTTTTAAGATTTTATTTATTAGAAGAGAGCAAGAGAGAGCACAAACAGGGGGAGGGGCAGAGGGAGAAGCAGGCTCCCCACTGAGCAGAGAGCCCGAAGCAGCCCTTGATCCCTGGACTCTGGGATCATGACCTGAGCTGAAGGCAGATGCTTAACCGACTGAGCCACCCAGGTGCCCTGAGAATATTTTTCTTATATTTTAAAAAGTAATCTTATTTTTAATATGGAAACATTCACCAGGTACAGAAATTGAGCGAATGCTTTAGTCAACTCTATGTACTCATCACTCAGGTTCAGCAAGTATCAACTTGGGGCCAATCTTGTTTAATCTGTCCCTTTCACTCCCACTCTTTGTCAGACTTCTCAGAAGGCCTTGAGCCTCAATCTAAAGAAGGGTGAATAAGTGGATATTTATGTTTCAAATTAAAATGTTTGAGGGAAATTAATATTTTAGAAATGATTACTCACAACTACTGATTGCTCAAAAAACTGTTAAAGTTCCAGTTTTCTTGGATTTGTAGACTGAATTCTTTTTTTAAAGATTTACTTATTTTTTTTATTTATTTGAGACAGAGAGCATGAGAGGGGAGAGGTCAGAGGGAGAAGGAGGCTCCCTGCAGAGCAGGGAGCCCAATGTGGGACTCGATCCCAGGACTCCAGGATCATGACCTGAGCCGAAGGCAGTTGCTCAATCAACTGAGCCACTCAGGCGCCCCGCAGACTGAATTCTTAACAGCATACTCGCTAATAAGAGTGCTGTGGTGTGGGTTTCCTTTAATATGACAAGTGGTAGATAAACATAGTGAAATGATTATGAAAATACCAAAAGTTTTATAAGCTCTTTTTTTAAGACCGATTCTTTAGAAGGTAAGTTAGTAAACCATTTAATGGTTCTTTAGAATGATCCCGTTTGTTTTAGCTGGCAGAGAATATAGCTAAGGGGAAACATAATGGCTGGATGGGAAGTCCACAGAAGCAGATCTTAGTTCCAGGTATTTCATTGGTATTTCAACATAATATCATTTGCCGTTTTTGGAGCTTTGGTTTTGTAGCAGAGAGCATATGGGTGTTTACTTGCATTACTTCATTGAACCATTACAGTGACTCTTGAGGCACCTATTGTCCTCATCTTTATGGATGAAGAAACTGAAGTTCAGAAAGGCTCAAGGTCAACTAATGAGTGCCCAAAGCTCTTAAAAGCTCACACCTTTTAAACTACAGAACCGTTAGTGAAAGTACTGTATTCAGTCATTGTAGACTCGACTTAAGAACGCATAAATTTGACATTTTTGCTATGCAAAAAAGAAAACTTTCGGCAGAAAGAACCAGGTTCTTGTATGATCTATCTGACGTCTTTCGCTGATCTGGTTCCTGATCCCACATGCATTTTAGATGTTTGATTTGGGGGTTGAAGCCGTCTTTCCTGGAAGTCACATTGAAGCACTTATTTTAGAGGTGGGAGATTATCTCTCACCCCACCTCCTAATGGCTTTTTCACTGGAAAAAGCTCGTTTATGATTTCACTAGATAAAGCATGTATATAATTTACCTGTGAAAAAACGATTTCAGATGCTGACTTGGGGCGCTGTCTCACGGCAGATGGTCTTTACCTGTATACTACTAACTCAGTTGGAAGAGGAGTAAGCAAATTGGGGTCTGGATTACATGGTACTCTCAGGTCAGTTGCATGGAACTTGCTGAATGATTTGGCTGGAACATTTCCTTCTTACATAAATCTCTATGAAGAAGACACCTGGGAGGCATACTTCCTCCCCCCACCCCCCAACACTGACTAGTAACTAAACAAGTCTGAAAAACTTGACATAATTCGGGTTTTCTTGGATTAGACTCTTGTTCTGTTAATGCATTTTGGCTTTGTTTTGACTCTAAAGAGCTTGGTAGCCCTCAGGTCATTGTTTCTAGCCAGAAATTCCTCTAGGATCAGAATTACTATAATATTAGTGACTTCTCCCATGTTGATGAATGGATATTTTCCTAGTTAGTCTTTTTGTACTTGGATTTCACATTGGATTAACAGTGCTTTGCAGTTGGGATATATTAATCATTCTATGAATTGCTGCCAAAATAAACCACAGTTTGAGATCCTTATATATATTAGATCTTTTCCCCAACTTTTTCTCCTCTAATTTGTTGTGGAAAAATTAATATTTGTGGAAAATTAATATTTGTTCTAGTTTGTCAGTTGCAAAATGCTAATGTAATATATTTATTCTCCTTTAGATATTTTGCATATTTAGTCATTTTTAAAAATTCGGTGGAAAATGTCTGTTGTAGCGGATTGTGTGGTTTTGAACACTGCCTGGCTACTCAGCCTGTGTACTTTTTTTTCTTTTCTGCAGAGGTTTTGTGTACTGCCGGAATGAGGAGCTGGAACCAGGATGGGTTGCTTTTGGCAGTGGCATTCTTCTCCACCGGCCTGTTTCTTTTGATAATAAACCTCACTCCCTTTTCCAGGTCATTGACCAGAATACCCTTCAGGTAAAAAGAAAACCAAAACATTGTCTTTTAATATTTTAGAGACAGTAAGGGAAGTTGCTGACCTCATCAGAAGGCATAAGAGTACCGTTGATATAGTTTCCTGCCATAGTGGTATCCTTTTAATTGTCACTATTTAGGCATTCTGTATTTTTCTCTGATATCTTGGAGTTTCCCCACATGACCTGTGAGAATGTACTCGCTGAGTTTCTAAGGCCATCAACAAATTTTTATGATCAAAAAAAATTCAAGAGAGTCAAAGATGGTATACACGCTAGCTGCCTTTTTTTTTTTTTTTTTTTTTGGCCAGATCTATTTTGGGAAGGCATCATTTCCTTATTTGATTTGCTCTAAACAGCCTTTCTGTGGTAATGGGAGCCCTGAAATGAGTTTGGATAAAATCATTATGTGTTAGGGATTCAGAGCTCATCTTTAGTGCTTCTAAACATAGCACTCCATGCCAGTGCTTGCTGCATTAATGCTGCAATCACCTGCTTTTGTCTCTTCCCCACTACCATGCATCCCTTTAAGTCTGGACCCTGTCTTACCTATCTTTGTGTGCTTAGAATGGAGCATGGTCCCTAGCACTTGATTGGTGATGATAATAGTAACTGTTCCTTGTCGGCGTCTCTGTGCTAGGCCCTGGTCTAGGCAATTTACATACACTTCTATCGTGAGGTAGAATGATGGCAGTTTTACCTTACAGACAAGGCAGCGGAGGCGAGGCATATTGTAAGCACTTGGCAAGTGTTTATCATGGAATGAAAGAATGTAGCTCCGAGACGCTAAGGGACTTGCCCAAGGCCACACAATAATGGCAGCATAAGAACCTGAACCCATGGTTCTCAGCATTAGAGTTCGAGCTTTTTACATGACTCCTTTCTGCCTTTTTTAAAATTTTATTTTATTTATTTATTTATTTGACAGAGATCATAGGCAGAGAAAGAGGGGGAAGCAGGCTTCCTGCTGAGCAGAGAGCCCGATGCAGGGCCTGATCCCAGGACCCCAAGATCATGACCCGAGCTGAAGGCAGAGGCTCAACCCACTGAGCCACCCAGGCGCCCCTCTTTCTACCTTTCAAATAAAGATAAACTGCTTGGTTAGGGTTCCCATCTGTGGAGTGAATGCCCTGGGTGCAGTCCCATGCAGGACTTTAGTGCAATGTTATGTCTCCTTTTGTCTGTCACTGAACTGTACCTTTCCTGGTGAACAGGAACCATGTCTTACTCACTGTTGTAGCTCCAAGGCACACAGTAGCTGCTTAATAATTGTTAGATGAATAAAAAGAACAAATTGACAAATAGATGCCCAATTGACTTCATTTTTTTTTAAGATTTTATTTGACAGCACAAGCGGGGAGAGTGGCAGGGAGAGGGAGAAGCAGGTTCCCTGCTGAGCAGGGAGCACAATGCAGGGCTCCATCCCAGGATCATGACCTGAGCTGAAGGCAGACGCTTAACCATCACCCAGGCGCCCCTTGACTTCATTTTTTTATTATTAATGGGGACAGATGAGAATATGTCCTATATTTATTTGAAGTAGAATTATAAACCTGGGAATTAAACAGATGTTAAGTCTTGGGACATGGTTTTTATTTGAGGCAATGTCCATTTCCTCTGTTTTGTTGCGAAAACTTCAGTTTTGTCCAAGAAAACCATGTTTTCACTAAGTAGGTGATGCACATTGGAGCTATTTGGGGGTAACTTAGGCCAATCAGTAGCTGTCAGCTTTCTAGATTTCCCAGCACTACAAGTTCCAAAGGGTGGTTACAGCAACTACATTACTTTTTAACCTTTGAAATAGACAAAACAAGTCTGGGGAAAAAAGTTCATATGAAATGAGTTCAAGGGTCAGAAGTAACCTTAGGAAAATGAGTGACTCACCCTGAGAGATGGAGTAACTGAAAGTGATTCTTGCTGTTCCCGAAGGCATCTGACCTTCTCTAATTTTTATTTTGGGATCTTCAGTTCTGCTCCTACCCTCGGCATTTTTGAAAAACCTAGTCAGCAGTTTTTTGGGTCCCCATTTTCTCTCATTTTAAGGGCTTTTCTCTTGCGGTAAAAATGAGTATTTAACTACACATTTAATGTGAAATATTGCAAAGCTCATTCGTTATACTGAAACTGAAGGATGGTTAGTATTAGAAACACATGCCTTTGTGTCTGATACAGAGAATTGGTGTTTGTCTTTTTCCTCCCAAGGGACTTGGTGCATCTTACTAAGCCTGTGTGTCCTGGGTTAGGGTCTTGGATGTGCCTTTGTTTTCTTTCTCCTTTCCCTGCTTCTCTCCCTTCCCTCTTGTCTTCCTTCTGCCCTCTTTTTCACTTCATTCCATGTTTATTGAATAACTGTGTTAGACTCTGAATTAGGTTCTGGGATATAAAAGTAAATATAGTCCCTATCCTTTTAGGTGTAATCAATAGTCTGAAAACTTGGGAAGTTTCAGCAAGTACTATTTCTCTAAAGCTTTGTTTTCAATATTGGATAAAACACATATGCTTAGCAGATTTGAATACTTTTAGCCTCTTTTATCTATTGCATGGCCCACTGAATTTTTATATTTTTGTCATGTAATTTTCATCTCCTAGAGAGAGTAGTTTTTCCCTAGACCAGGAAGCCTATTGAATTCTGATCTTGGACTTAATAGCATTAATGATGAACTGACAGACTTGATCAGAAGTTGTATGTCACACTAATGAAGTTTTCTTCCCTTTCATGTCCAGGTGTGCCAGATGGTGCCAATGCCAGCCAATCATCTCCCTGTTGGCAGCACCATGAGCACCGTCCACCTTTCTTCAGATGGTACTTATTTCTATTGGATCTGGTCTCCTGCCAGTTTAAATGAGAAAACCCCTAAGGGACATTCTGTCTTCATGGACATTTTTGAACTTGTGGTAAGATTCACTTTCTCATTTTGTGTCTTTGCGGAGAAATTTCCACTTGGTTTCTTTTTGTATTGGTTTACAAAGGACCCAAGAAAGTTGGGAGTATGTACAGTGTGTCCTTTCTTGCCTCAAAATTGGCTTTTCTTTTGGATTTCTTTGAAGGTTTCTTTGTTTGGAGTTATGACACTGATAAAGCCAAGCTTTCTGAAGGTTAATCTGGCAACAGAGTGCAGATAATAATAGTTAATGTGTGGACAGTGGGATTTTTTTTTTTTAAAGATTTTATTTATTTATTTATTTATTAGGAAAGAGAGAGAGTGAGAGAGAGCAGGTCAGAGTGAGAAGCAGACTCCCCATGGAGCTGGGAGCCCGATGTAGGACTCGATCCCGAGACTCCGGGACCATGACCTGAGCTGAAGGCAGTCGTTCAACCAACTGCGCCACCCAGGGGCCCCTGGACAGTGGGATTTTTAAGTAGAAGTGCTCATGGGGCTTGTTGGAAATGTGGAACTAAATTGCAGTGGCAAGATTGGGACTATGGTAGATATCGGGAGTCTCTGAGGACCATTAAAATCATGAGAAGGCATTTATGCAGTAGATACTGTCTACTGTGAGTTAGGCAGCATTATCTTGAGGTCGGGGGAATACAGTGGTGGGCAAGGTGAGGAGGAACCTTGCTCTGATAGAGCTTGTATTCTGCCTGGTAGATGGGTTCGGGTGGTAGTGGTGGAGTGACAACAAATTAACCATAAAGGAGTGAGCAAACAAGCAGATAATTTTAGGCAGCAAAGGAAAAGCAATAGTTAACCAGATGAAGAAGTTGGAATAGGAGAACATTCTAGGAAGAAGAGACCACAGGTACAAAGACCCTGTGACAGGAGCAAGCATGTGTGTTTTAGGAAATGACAGTGGCCAGAGTGGCTGGAATGCACAAGGGAGAGCTTAGTATAAGAAGAGAGTAGGAATGGGGCGCCTGGGTGGCTCAGTGGGTTAAAGCCTCTGCCTTTGGTTCGGGTCATGATCTCAGGGTCCTGGGATCGAGCCCCGCATCGGGCTCTCTGCTCAGTGGGGAGCCAGCTTCCTCCTCTCTGCCTACTTGTGATCGCTCTCTGTCAAATAAATAAAATCTTAAAAAAAAAAAAAAAAAGTCATGGTAGTCTTGAATTGCACTTGTCTACTGTGGTAGGCTGTCGCCACATGTGGCTATTTAAATTTAAATTAGAATTAAATAAAATAAAAACTTTAGTTGCTCGCTCACAATAGCCAGCTTCAGGTGCTCAGTAGCCACGTGTGACTGGCTTCTGTATTAAATATCAAAGAGCTAGAACATTTCCGTTGTGGGAGACCTATAAGAAAAAAATGCCCCAAGCCAATGTGGGACAAAACCTTTTTTTAATGATGTAATTTACAGCCTCCTGGGAAGAAATTCACATTCCTGGAAAAAAACAAATACAGCACTGAGGTAATTTTTGAATAAATTTTAGTAGGATTGAAACTTCTTCTGGGAAACCCATCCCCTATCCGCCAGCTAACTATCAGTCAAGAGTCTAGTATCATAAAGTACATTCTCTTCTCTTTCTATCTGGTTTCTCCATTTAATCATCTTTTTTGTAAGATGTTCCAGCCACCGTGAGTCTCTGAATCGGTCTGCTGGAAATGGTACTATTTGAACATGTGCTCATAATTGTCAGAAGAGCTTTTTCTTGTTGTCGTTTTTAACAGACTTACCAGCTGGCTAAATGACCTAGGGCTTTATCCTAAGTATAACAGGAAAACACTAAAGAATTTCCCCTTTATCTGATATAATTCGGCTAAGTTAAAAGAAAAAACTGTATCAAAGAAATACATGAACACGGACCAAAGCTTCGGGTAGCACATCCAGGCTCCTCATGAAAAGTGAGAGTCCCTCACTGGCCACTGGCTGCTTCTTGTAAGCACCCACTTTTCCTCCTTGTGGTTGCCTTCATTTCTAGAGGTAAAAAACTTATATTGCTGTTTTTTAATTTATGCACATCATATATTGTGTTATTTTCCTCCCTGCAATAGACAAGGATTTGGTCCAATCCCTATGCTTCTCTTCCTCATAATCTGTTTAATTCCTCTTTTGGTTATCTTTGTAACTTGCAGTGAAACCTGTATTTCTTGTTCCTCAGCTCTGGGCTGCATCTCTCATTCCTCTTCTTGAGGAGATGGAGATAGTATCACTTCCTGTCCCTCGGTAGGGGCAAGCCTAGACTTGAAGTGCATGTATGTTTAGGGGAAAACCAAGAGGAAGAGAGTGGAGTCACCGCTGCCAGCCTTAGAGAGTCTTGGGAATTGGAGGCATGAGGTATGATGTAGAGCCATGGTGAGAGGTAGAGGCTGAAAGTTAATAAGAGGAACTGTCCTCCCCTTTGCTGATGTACACATTTGTACTCGGATATGGGCTGCGTGGGTGAAAGCCTGGACTTTATTTTCTGAAGAAACTGACACTAGAAAAAAGTTCTCCATGTATGGACCTTGGGGTTCATTTAAGGAAAAGGCTTGCTGCTCTTCTGAATCACCCACAAGTGAGGTCTCCAGTACTCAGCCTCAGCCATGTGCACACAGCATTCCCAATTAGTGCTGAACTGTTTAAAAAAGAACAGCTACAACAACAACTAACAAAACACAACCCTGAAACAAAACAAAACCCCAAACTTTGGAGAGGTATGTGTGGAGGGGAAGAGGAATAGATTGTAAGTATTTTGCCCACATTTTTTTTTTTTTTTAATTATTGAAGCCAGGCGATGGGCTGAGGAGCGAGCTCGTTATTATTCTTTTGTGCACATTTAAAAAGTACCATATTAAAAATTTAAGCAACCAAGGATCTCTAGACCAATGAGCAAAGCCTCCAATATGAAAATTAAAAATTAGAAAAGAGCCAATAGCAATAGAATAAAACCTTGTAAACAGTATGTGAGTTATGAGAAGATCTTGCAGTCATATAACACAGGAGGTCAGGAGAAAAGATGAGAGAATGAGCAAGAGCTCCTAGAAATTAAGACTATGGTTGTCAACACTGAAAAGATAAAAGGGTTAAAGATAAAAAATCTCCCAGAAAGCAGAACAGAATAGAATAAAGAACTGTAAATACGAGCGAAGAGATAAAAAATGTTAAGGAGCAGTTCATCTGAAGTCATAGTAATAGGAGTTCCAAAAAGAACAGAAAACAGAGGACAGCATGATCAAAGGAGGAATACCAGAGAAACGTCAGACTACAGGACCCTGGTGTCTAGATTAACTGGCATCTGACACAGCGAAAAATTCCCAGCCAGTGGCATAGCTTCCTGAAATTTCAGATGGTCAGGGTTAAAGAGAAGGTTCTGAAGCTTCTAGAGATAAAATCCTGTACAAATGAGGAATAAGGAAAGCCCCCTCCTATTCAGTAGCATTATCGGATACACAAACGGAGTAGTGCTCTCAAAATTCTGAGGGGAAACTGATTTGCAGCCCAGAAGTTAGTCATGCAAAGGGTCCATCAAGTGGAAAGACAACAAAGGTACTTTTAGACATATAGTCGTATAATCAAAAGCCCATACGTGCCCTGGAGGAAATAGAACAACTAAAATAGCCTCTGTCAGTGGCACGAAATGAAAAGTTGGGGCTGAAGGAATCTGTGTTAAAGGAACAACTTTTTTTTTTTAAGAACAACCTAAACATCAACATTTTTATTTTAATGATTTTAGTAGGAAATCATTCTAAAATGTAACATTCCTAATTGAACAGAAAGCTAATATTTAATCCTTTATGACCAAGCGTGATTATAATTACTAGTTATTAGAGACACCTAAATGCTGAGGTTTCGTGTTTTCCATGTTGTTGTTTTTTTAATTAACATATATTATTTGCCCTAGGATACATGTCTGTGAATCAGGCTTACACATTTCACAGCACTCACCATAGCACATACCCTCCCCAGTGTCCATAACCCAGCCACCCTATCCCTACCTCCCCCACCCCCAGCCACCCTCAGTTTGTTTCGTGAGTTTAGGAGTCTCTTATGGTTTGTCTCCTTCTAAAGGAACAACTTTGGAATCATTTTTGGGGTCTGAATCAAACCATTAAACATTTTAGAGACAGTTTGGAATTTAAATATAATGAATATTAAATGAGGCCAAGAGATTATTAATTTCTTAAAGTATGTGAATCGTGGCTCTATTAAAATGTCCATTTTTAAAGATGTGTAGCAAAGTATTCAGAAGTGGAATTACATGTCTGAGATATGCTTTAAAACGCTTGAGCAAAAAAAGTGATAGGTCAAACCACTATGGTAAGATCTAAATCATAGTTGAGTCCTGAAGGAGGTTCATTAGACTATTCTCTATTTTTGTATGTTTGAAAGTTTTAATCAAATAAACTAGGCATCCCTGGCCCCTAGTTTAGCAGCTTCTAAAATGTTAAACACAGATCTCTGGCTTACTGCCTGTGGTACGGCTGTGGAATGGAATGCTGTATAGCCATTAAGAAGTATGAGGCAGGGGCGCCTGGGTGGCTCAGGGGGTTAAAGTCTTTGCCTTCGGCTCAGGTCATGATATCAGGGTCCTGGGATGGAGCCCCACATCGGGCTCCCTGCTCAGCAGGGAGCCTGCTTCCTCCTCTCTGCCTACTTGTGATCTCTTTCTGTCAAATTAAAAAAAAAGTATGAGGCAGATTTGTAGACAAACTAGATTAATTGCCAAGTTACATTGTTTAGTACAAAAAGCTAGGCTTAGAATACTGTATTCACTACCTGCTGTGTAATAAAAGTTGGGATTGGGGGTTGGATTCCTTCTGCAGTCGTCCTCCTGCGTTACCGGCTTTCCTCTCCGCGGATCATTCAGCAGGGTATACAAATACAGTAGAGGATATCCTGTCTTGTGGGAAAGAACAACAAAACCAACTCCCTGACCCATACCTCCCTCCACTCTCCTATCTTTGGCTTCCCTTTACAGCACTACTTTTGAAAGAGTTTATTCTTACTGTTTTTATGCTCTTTCCTTCTATTCGGTCTTGAGTCTGCTCCACAGTCTTGTATGCTCATCCCACGCCCCCAGAACCGCTAGCTCTTCCACATTTGCCAGGGACTTGCACCTTACTGAGTTCAAGGTCAACTTCGTTATCTTTTTACTTGACCTTTTAGCAGTATTTAATGTGGTTTATCACTCCCCCTTTCTTGAAACTGTTTCACTTGGCTTGTGGGACCTCCCCTAGGACTTCTCCTGCCACTGCCCAGCCCCATCTTCCCTACCTCTCAACAGTTACGTGCTTCAAGACCTATTTCCAGGATGCCTTCCATCGCTGTCTGCTCTTACTCCCTGGCTGGTCTCCTATTGTCATGTAGCTTTAAACACCTCAGTGTACTGATGGTGCTCAAATCTGCGCAGCCAGAACCCGCCCCCAGAGCTCTGGCTGCATACCGCTGTGGGTGTGACTTGTGTGTGCACAGGGTAGGAGACTTTTCCTGCTGGAAGTCTGATCGTCACTGCAAGCTGAATATGCCCCCAGCCATACTCCTGGTTTTACCCCAGAGCTTCTCCTCCTGGAAGCTTTCCCTTCTCAGTTGATGGTGTCTGTGTCCTTCCAGTGCTGCCCAGAGACCTTTAGTGTTACTCTTGAGTCCTCTTTTCCCTCCCAATTTCCATGTCTAGTCAGCAAATGCTGACTCCCTAGGAGGAGTCCCCTCTTCACCTACTGTCGTCTGTACCTACAGCCCTCGGTCGCTCCAGCTACAGCCGGCCTCCTTGCTCAGCCTCAAACACATCAAGTGTGCTCCCACCTCGGGGCCGTCGTGCCAGGCTTTCCTCTCACAGGAAACCACATGGCTTGCTTTCACTGGTTTTAGGTCTCTGCTCCAATAAGCACCTTATTAAAAAGACCTTTCTTACCATTCTATAGAAAACATTTTATATGTGGGGTGCCAGGGTGGCTCAGTTGGTTAAATGTTTGACTCATGGTTTCAGCTTAGCTCATGATTTCTGGGTCATGGGATCAAGCCCCATGCTGGACCCTGCACGCAGAGTGCTGAGTTGGCCTGAGATTCTCTCTCTCTCTGCCCCCACCCCACCCGCCCCCGACACTCTCCCTCGTGCAGGAGTTCGATCTCTCTAAGATATTTTCCACAAAATTAAATCCTATCCCTTCTTATCCCTTTACCCTGCTTTATTTTTCTTTATAGCTCATTACTATCCATTTATTTGCTTATCTGTTGACTGTCTTCTTGGCCTAGAATGTTAGCCCCAGGAGGGCAGGGATTTTTTTTTTTCAGATTTTATTAATTTGGGGCACCTGGGTGGCTCAGTGGGTTGAGGCCTCTGCCTTCGGCTCGGGTCATGGTCTCAGGGTCCTGGGATCAAGCCCCGCACCGCATTGGGCTCTCTGCTCAGCAGGGTGCCCTCTTCCACCTGTCTCTCTGCCTGCCTCTCTGCCTACTTGTGATTTCTCTCTCTCTGTCAAATAAATAAAATCTTTAAAAAATTTTTTATTAATTTGACAGCGCACACGCACGTGAGAGAGAGAGAGAGAGAGAACGGGGAGTGGGAGAGTGAGAAGCAGGCTTCCTGCCTAGTAGGGAGCCCGATGAGGGGCTCGATCCCAGGACCCTGGGTCATGACCTGAGCCGAATGGAGACACTTAATGACTGAGCCACCCAGGCGCCCCAGGATTTGTTGACTGCTGTGTCCCCAGCACCTGGAACAATGCTTGGCACACGGTAGATGTTTACAAAATATTCGTTGGGTGAATGGAAGCATCAGAAATTGGTTGCCTCAGGGTTCCTGAGTGGCTCAGTTGGTTAAGTATCTGCCTTCCCCTTGGTTCATGGTCCTGGGATTGAGTCCCATGTTGGGTTCCCCACTCAGCGGGGAGTCTGCCTGTCCCTCTCCTTGTCCCTCTCCCCCTTATTCTGCTCTTGCTCTCTCTCTCAAAAAAAAATCTTAAAAGAAAAAAAAAAAAGCAAGGCTTGCTTTCCGTCATCTTTTTGTTTTAAAAGTTTAAAAATGGACTTAAAATTTTTAAGTAAATGTTTAGTAATCTTTATATCAGTGTGGGGCTCAAACTCCTGACCTTGAGATCAAGAATCTCATGCTCCACTGACCAGGCCAGCCAGGCACCCCGCTAGTAAATTTTTATAAAAAGGTTAATAGCATTGAATTCTGTCGAGAAGTCAAGATTGAAGTTGAAAGAGGTCGTTGATTGGAGAATATGGAGGCCATGGGTAATAGCCTTAGCAAGAACAGTTGGAGGGACTTGGAGGGGTCAAGGCAGGTGGAGTCGGTCGATTGTGGTGATGAGGGTAAGATGAGAAGAACAGCTAATGCGCTCCAGAGGTCATGAAAAAAAAGCAGAGAAAGGGGAGGGAGGTAGTGGAGTAGACTGTGGGGAATGTTGAAGTATTTTTAACTTTGTTTTTAAAATTTTAAATTATTGAACAGATAATAAAGCCATCTTCAACATTGACATAGCCATAGCCCTCTGATGAACTGCCTTGGCCAAACCAAACAAAAAAAAACTTATTCAACCCCTGCCCCAGCTTTATTGAGGTATTGCTGACAAATTTTTTAGGTGATGATTGGACATATGTGTATATCGTGAAATGATTATTGATTGCAAGTTTGTTAATGTCTGTCACCTCGTGTGTTTACCGCATTTGTGTTTGCATGTATGGTAACATTTGAGATATGCTCTTAGTAACTTCTAAGTATACTTTGTGATTTACTACAGTCACCGTGCTATACATTAGATCCCCAGAACTTACTCATTTTCTAACTGAGAGTTTGTATTCTTAGACCAACATCTCCCATCTCTTTCACCCCACAGCCTCTGGCAACCACAATTTTTTCTGTTTCTGTGAGTTAGACTTTTATCTTCCGAAGTGAGATCATACAGTCTTTCTCAGTCTGATTTATTCACTTAGTATAATACTCTCAAGGCCCATCCATGTTGTCACAAATGGCAGGGTTTCCTTTTTTAAAAGGCCGAAGACTAAAATTCTTTACTTTTCTGATTGATGAAAAATTTTGGTTTCTAAATAGTATAAACATTTACTACTTAGATGTGACTAATGATAATTATTGGAAAGAATTAGGTTTATTATAAATTATGATTTCACCCAGCTACTTGGAAGTACTGATAAATTTCTCACCAAATTTACTGATGGTTACATTGTTTTGATTTTGAATACTTTCTTAAATACCCTATTTATATAGTTACAGAAATTCAAATGATACAAGTGTCTCTCACCTACCTGTCTTCTAATTCATTTTCTTCCCTCCCCAGAGGCAAATAATATTAACACTTTTTTCTGTATTCTTCCTAACATGAACATGTACAAATACACATGTATATTTTTTCCTTTTCTGTTTTTACACAAATGATCATTTGTTGTACTTTTTTTTTTTTTAAAGTAAGCTCTGTGCCAGCATAGGGCTTGAACTCACAATCCTGAGATCAAAAGTTGCATGCCCTACCAACTGAGATAGCCAGGTGCCACCCCCCCTCTTTAAAAAAAAAAAATTAAACTCTGTGCCCAGTGTGGGGTTTGAACTCGCAACCCCGAGATCAAGAGTCACATGTTATACACCTTCTGTACCCCATGCAAGTGAGTAGTAAGAGAGTGGTGATGGGTAAGGTCAGATGGGTAGACTTGTAGGGCCTTGTAAGGTATTTGGATTTTATTCCAGGGGATCTGGGGAGCTCCTAGAGAGTTTTGAGCAGGATCTGGTTTTAATAGTTCATAGCAGCTTTTGGGTCAAGAATAAAGCGAAGATTTAAAGCAAGATTCTTTTTTAAGATTGATTTATTTATTTGATAGAGAGAGGGGGAGAGAGTACAAGCAGAGGGAGCTGGAGAGGGAGAAGCAGACTTCCCCCTGAGCAGGGAGCCCGACGCGGGGCGTGATCCCAGGACCCTGAGATCATGACCTGAGCCAAAGGCAGATGCTTAACGACTGAGCCACCCAGGCACCCCTAAAGATTCTTAAAGAGACTAAACGTCTATAGAAGAAACCATGTATTAGTTTTATAGTCAGGAGAGATCTATGTTTTTTTGAGAAAGCACGAATGTGAGCATAGGATGGGGGGAGAGGAAGAGAGAGAATCTCAAGCAGAGTCTATGCCCAGCATGGAGCCCCACACGGGGCTTGATCTCATGACCCTACATGACCTGAGCTGGAATCAAGAGTTGGGCACTTGACCGACTGAGCCACCCAGGCGCCCCCAGAAATTAAATATTAATTTATTAATTAAATAGGTTTATTTTTGGCACCTCAGATACCGCCAGCTTCTGTTGTCATTTCTTATGAAAAATCAGCTGAGTTTGATCTAGAAAATAGGTGTATTGGTATCGAGCATTGAGGGAAAACCGAAAGATTGAAGGCTGGCTAAAGTGAATAGGTAATCAGAGCAGGATCTAACTGGCTGTGTTGGTCTCTCAAAATGATTTATGATTAATCCAGAATGGAGTAGATAAGTAATCATGACATAAGGTAGATTATAGGAATATAATTAGTACAATGTAAAGAGAGGGAATATAGAGAATACTCTACCTAACAAACTATTAATATGAAACACTCTCTGACTTGGAGGGTATTTCAGTTAACTGCTCAACAACCAAGCTCAAACTAAGTGACACCTAGCAGTAACGATTGAGAGGTCGGTGGGGCTCAGTTGGGTAGTGGTTCTTGTCCTCAGTGAAGCCGAGGTCACTCCTGCAGGTTCATTCAGCTTGGAGCTTGGCTGGGGCTGTAATGGTCAAGACCGGCTCTCATTCTTTGGCTTCTGCAGGGCACAAGTGCTCCTCGAGCCTCTGCTTGCATCATGCTTTCTGATGGCCAAGGCCAGAGTCAGTGTGCGAGGAAACTAAATGAGGGCATGACTCCAGGATGCATCATTCCCTGGGGCCACCAATGTCCTAGCCTGCCACTTGGGGCCACAGGCTTTTGCAGTTCTAAGACACTTAGACTCTGGCCTTTAAGACTGCTAAATAACGGAATCTTCTATGGCTCCTCTTTTACCTTTTCAGAGCACGTTTTTTACATCTTCTGTTTTGTGCTGAGGTCTTCCTGCCCCCACATATCCATACTCTCCATGAACTACTGTTCTTTAGATAGATTCAATGACCATTTAATTGCTATTTTGTCCTCTTTATGTCCCTTCCTAAACATATGGCCAGCATAGTAATGGACATTCTAGGTCCCCTCTTTTTTCCCCACAGGTTTATTATTTCCTTTAAATTACGATCTGGATGACCGAGATGCCCTTTATTCATCGGCATTAATCCAGTATCTACTACTTCTCTTTGTCTGGGTATCTGGGTAACAGGCCTTTGTTTTAAAGGAGCTCACGTTTGGGTGGGGAGATAGTAAGACAACAAAACCATTTCAGCTAGTGATAAATAGAAGAGGCGAGAAAATAAAACAGGATGAGGTGATAGTGGGCTTGAGGTGGGCAGCGACTTCAGTTCACCTGGCACATCCGGTCATTCTAAGGAAGGTCATTGGAGCTGAGACCTGAATGATAAGCAGCCATCCCTCCTGATGGGTAGGGTGACCAACCATCCCAGTTTGCCTGGGGTTGAGATTTCTCTGGTCATGAGACTCTGGTTGCTAAAACCAGGACAGCCCTGAGCAAATTCCAATAGCTGTTTAATCCAGGAAGAGGAAACAGCAAGTCGCAAGGCCTGGAGTTAGGAGGAAGCTTGGCATTTTGGAGATGTGACAGAAGGCCAACATGGCCTAAAGCGTGATGAGAAAGGGTGAACTGAAGCAGGCGAGGCTGGGAAGTCTGTGGAGGATGGGCCACGTGGGCCTTAAGAGTAGTTTGGGTTTCATTTTAAGTGTGTTGGGAAGCCATGGCAGGGTTCTGGGACCAGAAGGACATGGTTTTGCTTATGTTAGTGAATGATCATTGGCTGGTGCGCAGAGAGGAGAGCACGAGGGTGTCAAGGTGGAAACGGGCAGCCAGGTAAGAGGCTGGTTCTGTCCTCAGGCTTAGGAGGATGGTGGCCTCTGCTGGGAGGCTTCCAGGAGGGAAGCTTCTTGGCACTACTAACCCACCGCTGCTTACTCCTCTTGGGCTCTTTCCCTCCTTTCTAGATCAGTAGTTTTTCAATCCCCAAGAGCTTCCCTGGCAAGTAGAGGTTCCCAGATTTACCACTCTGCACCCAACTGCGGCCCTCTTTGCTTCCCCAGGTGCTTTATCAGCTGCTTGGTATTTTCAAAGTACTTGAACTTAATAGCATCATTTTTTTTTAAGGTCTCCATTGATTTTTCTCATGGGCCGGATTGGGTAATGCTTTTGAATGCCAAACTTAGAGTGATTGATTTTTATCTTGGATGCCTTTGAAGGGTTCTTAGAGTTGTGGGACATAAATAGAGCTATGCTTGGTAAAGGTTGCTCTAGCCAAAGGGTGGGGGGAGAACGATGTGGATGTGTTACATTTTCGGCGACAGTAGGCTATTTGAGAGGAAATGCCGGGGAGTGGGAGGCAGTCAGGGTGGGACTGGATCTCAGCAAGGACGCGTCTGTTTATAGGAACGTGGGAGTCACACCGCAAAGAGGTGGGATTGGATTCAAGTGAGGACGCTGGTTTGTTTATTCAGTAAGGCATCAAGTATTTATTGCTGTCTCTTGAGAGCTGAAGATGTTTTGGTGAAAGGTGCAGGCAGAATCCCTGTTTTTGGGAAGCCAGCATTCCGTCAGGGTGGGGGAGGTAGGAGAGCAAACAATAAATGAATTAATGAGTAAGATAACTTCAGAGAGTTGTAAATGCTGTGTGGGTAACAGGACAGGGTGATGTGCTCTGGCCTGGGGAGGTCAGGTAAGAGGCTGGTTTGGTCCTCAGGCTTAGGAGGATGGTGGCCTCTGCCGGGGGGGCTTCCAGGAGGGAAGTCCAAAGACTCTTCTTTGGATTGGTAGTCAGGAAGGTCTCTTCGAGGAGGTGATATTCTGCCTGAGACCTGAATGATTGGAAAGAGCCAGCCATGGGAAGATCTAGAGACAGATTGTTCCAGGCAGAGGTTAGACACCAGAGGCTGGGTCTAATTCCAGGAAGGCTTCTGTTTAAGTGGAGATGTGGAGCCAAAACATATGAGAGCAAGGAGGGCAGGGACTATGTTGGCTTAGCTCACGAACAGAGTACCTTACACAGAGGTAAGTGTTCATATGAAAAAGACACAAACCAGGATTGTGTTCTAACAAAACTGAGGAGAGAGCCCCAAGAAGCCTGGCAAGCATGGCAGAGCCCACATGGAAGATAAGGAAGAGGTAGATGGTTTTAGTTTCAGGTTACACGTAGACCATCAAGCACATCCCCTTGTTAGGGGGGTGGAGTTCAGTCCTCTAAAGGGGAAGAAGTAGGGGCAAAGAAATAGAAACAGAAGTTTTGGACTCTCCAAGAATTCCTTTCTCTCATCACTTGTGAATGTGTCGTAAAAGTCTCCCCAAGTATATGCAGCCCTCTCTGGGATCTTTCCTGCTGTGCTTCTGAATTTGCTTGCTTTTTCTTGCTGCTTCTCTGTGACCAACCTTTCACATTGGGTTCCTTTGCTTTTTACTTGCTTCTGTTAAGCCTTGCCTCTCTGCACTCGCATTCCCTCTTGTCTCTACAGCCCAGAGCAGCAGGCCAGTCCCACTTGACTTTGCTAGTGGCCTCAGTCTCTGGGGCTCCAGCCAGATCCAGGAGCTTGGGTCTAGAAGGGGGCAGGGAGATGCAGAAGCTGCACTAGATGTAATTTGAGACATTCGCCAGTGAATGGAAGTGGGGAAAAGGGACAGTACTTCAGTGGGCCACCAAGGTCTGGCTTAAGGTCTGTGTATACTTGAAACCAGCAAGAAGGAAGACATCAGGGAGATGATAACCGGGCAGACGGGAGTTAATGGAGCAGTTTGGAGGCTGAAGCGAAAGAGTTAACCTTAAACTGCAGGGGGGAAGCGGACGTCTTCCTCTGAATTCAGAGGAGAAGAAGGATAAATGAGGCTGGATACAGATACTTGAGTTGGAAGAGAGATGAGTGAGAGCAGCTTCCAGTAAGTGGTCTGGATCTTTTTAGCAGGAAAGACAGCTAGGTGCTCTGCTTAAAGTCAAGCTTGAAATTGAAGGAATTTTGGAATCCCCACTGCAGAGATTCTGCTGGAGAATCCAGTGTTGGAGGAAGAACTGCTGAGTCCCAGCAAGGATCCAGCTGCTGTTGGCATGTATTTTTAGCAGACAAAGTCTGCCTTTCTCCAGGACTGCCGCGCTAGTGCCTGAGCAGCTGGGGCTAATGGCAACTGCTGTCAGTACAGAATTTGGATTTTGGCCACCAATTATATTTCAAGAAGACATTATCTTCCTAATTGTGCTTAATAGTGAATCAGAAATGGATTGATTTGTTTTCCTCTCATCTTACTTGTACCTGTCAGAAGCTTGTAATTAGTGAGAGCTGCCTGTGGAATTCAATATAAGGGATTTTAATCAACTGCCTTTTGTAGAACCTCTTAAACTTGGGAACCTCTTAAACTAGGGAAAATGAAAGCTCAAACTTGCCTTTCGTTCTCAGTAGTTTCTATAGAACACTTAAGTTTTGAGGTGTGCATCCACTCAGGTGCAGTTTTGGGAGAGGCTTTTGAGCAACCAGATCACAATGATACCATTTTTGAGTAGAAATCTGCTTACTTGGCTAGAAACCAGTATCACTGAAGGACGACCTCTTTTTCTTTAACTACTAGGTTGAAAATGGCGTATTTGTAGCCAACCCGCTTCAGGAACGCACAATTCTAATGAGAAAAGAGGGCGAATCTGCAAAAAGCATTAATGAGATGCTTCTGAGCAGACTTTCACGCTACAGAGCTTCCCCGTCCGCCACGCTGGCTGCCCTTACTGGCTCCACCATCTCCAACACGCTGAAAGAGGACCAAGCAGGTAGGCCGGCCTTCGCTCACCATGTCTGTTTACTTGTGGAGCTCCCCTCAGCTATGTATATATTTTTTAAGACTTTATTTTTTAGAGCAGTTTTAGCTTCATAGCAAAATTGAGAGGAAGGTAGAGAAATTTCCCATAAACCTCCTGCACCCACACGTGTACAGCCCTCGTCCTTACCAGAGGTGGTACATTTGTTGCAGCTGGTGAACCTACACTGACCTAACATTATCACCCGAAGTCCAGAGTTTACTCTTGGTGATGTGCATTCTGTGGGTTTGGACAAACACGTAATGATAGGTCTTCATCTTCATGGTGTTGGACAGAGTAGTTCCACTGCCCTAGAAATCCTTTGTGTTCTAACTATTTGTCCCTCTTTTCCCCAATCCCTGACCACCACTGATCGTTTTATTGTCCTCCTAGGGTTGCCTTTTCCAGAATGCCCTATAGTTGGAATTGTTTGTAGCCTTTTCAGATTGGCTTCTCTCACTTAATAATCTGCATTTAAGTTTCCTCCATGTCTGTTCACGACTTGATACGTTCAGCTTGTGGTTAGTGAGAGCTGCCCCTGGAATTTGGGCAGTACTTTTTTTTTTTAAGTGTATTTATTTTTAGTACCCTCTACACCCAGCGTGGCGCTTGAACTCACAACTTCGAGACCAAGAATACATGCCCCTCTGACTGGGCCAGGCAGGCGTCCCTTGGCAGCACTTTTTATTGAGTGCTCATGGTGAGCCATACAAAACACTTGCCTTTACATAGTTTACCTTTTTATCTCCTGGTCATCCATTTTTTATTTTAAATTCCAAACCAATACATGTTGTTGGCTATAGACATGAATTGGCATGAATCTGTAGTGATTCAAAACAGCTCTGTCTTTAACTGTAAGTACTTCATCATTATCGTTAATGTAAATTGATTTCATGTTTAACATATGCTTCATAAATGTAAAAAATTCATGTTTAGCATTGTCTTCCCTAAATACAATGTTGGTCAAGCAAATAAGAGGCAAACCTTCCACAATGGAGGTTACTTTTTCTATTTATCATTTAGTAGTTGCACTTTAATATTTTATTTT
>CM052808.1:7832146-7855507 GCA_028533885.1 Nasua narica | reverse complement strand
TAACTGTAAGTACTTCATCATTATCGTTAATGTAAATTGATTTCATGTTTAACATATGCTTCATAAATGTAAAAAATTCATGTTTAGCATTGTCTTCCCTAAATACAATGTTGGTCAAGCAAATAAGAGGCAAACCTTCCACAATGGAGGTTACTTTTTCTATTTATCATTTAGTAGTTGCACTTTAATATTTTATTTTATTTTTAATTGTTTTAAAAGATTCTATTTATTTATTTGACAGAGAGATCACAAGTAGGCAGAGAGGCAGGCAGAGGGAGAGGGGGAAGCAGGCTCCCCGCTGAGCAGAGAGCCCGATGTGGGGCTCTATCCCAGGACCCTGAGATCATGACCTGAGCCAAAGGCAGAGGCTTTAACCCAATGAGCCAGGCATCCCTGCACTTTAAATTTTAAAATAAATAATACGTTTACAGAGTTTGAAAGTAGAAACAATACAAAAAGTTTATGTACAAAGAAATCTTTGTCTCACATCTTGGATGTTACACATTTTGCCCCTGCACTGCCTCCTATAGGTAATTATTAGTTTTTATTTAACCTTACAGAATTTTTTTTTTCCTTACAGAATTTCTTTATGCAAATACAATTAAAGACAAGGCGCCCCAAGAAGCATTATTCTTGATGAGTTTGCATATTACACCAACTATGTGACTCTAACAAATCATGAACTGTAGTAAAAGATAAGGCTAGTAAATACACCATATATAGACAAAAGCATCTGAATTAATATGTGTTTAACGAATTTAATGCAATTTTATGCTTTAATCCTTTCATATACTGAAATGTTGGGAAGAGAAAATATTTGTGATTAATTCATTATGAGGCGGGGCGCCTGGGTGGCTCAGTGGGTTAAAGCCTCTGCCTCTGGCTCAGGTCATGATCTCAAGGTCCTGGGATCGAGCCCCGCATTGGGCTTTCTGCTCAGCGGGGAGCCTGCTGTCCCCTCTCTCTCTGCCTGCCTCTCTGCCTACTTGTGATCTCTCTCTCTTGTCAAATAAATAAATAAAATCTTAAAAAAATTTATTATGAGACTATCAAATACTTACTAGTTCATCTTAGAACTTAAGGATAAAATTTTATTTTCATGGGTCTCTTATATCAAATATAAGTGAGGAAATTATTAATAATTGTCATAACTTGGGGATACGGATAATTTGAATGGTAGAAATACTTTGTAGAGGATGGTCCTTTTACCAAAATAAACAGTTTCCTGACAAGCTGAAGGCTTATTCTGGGTTTATCCCTTGAGAGAAAATTGAATCCTACCCTGAACAATAGAAGTACTGAAGGAATCTTTGTTGGAGAAGGAAATATGGGTGAAATCAGAGAACTCAGAAGGCATGGGTGTATTTAGAATTCTGTGAAAACTGATATTGTATTCAAAACATGTGAGCTCATACTTTTAATTCATTCACTGCACATGCAGTAACATGTTGCTGCATAAAAATTCACCAGTTATTAGATGAAGTAACTTTTGACAATTCAGCATTCAAAGGGTCTAGAATGTTTTATTCTGGGATAAATTAATACCTGTTATCACGTTAATATGATGTCTATTAAAATATCTTGGTGAAAATGTTATGCTCACAAAGTTGCTGATTTGCCAATCATTGCCCCTTTTGGGTTTCCGGCTGCTGAAATGTATGTCCCTAAATGAAGAATATACTTGTTGAGGATTTGGAGTTTTAAGTGGAACTGTTTAGAAGCACAGGCATTCAAAACAAATATCAGGCAGATTAGGGTTCACTTTTCTCATTTTTCTAATCTAAACCATCTAAAGACAATTTTACATCTATCTGGGCAATTCTGTTTTATACCCTGACAGCTTCTTAGGTAAAGCATTCCAATTGACTTTCAGTTGCCATTATCAATCCTCAGTAGAGTAATAGGTAGGAAATCCTTAAATTTGCATTCTGCCATCAAAGAAGAGATTAGCATGCATTTTACGCCTCTTGATTAGAAAATAACTATTTAATGATAGTTTGTCACTGACCCTAAATATATATAATATATTTAATATAAATTATATATTATAAATATATGACATAAGGGGTTCATAAATCATGCAGATGTAAAATTCTGTGTAGATACTGTGAAAGCTTTTATCATTAATTAGTTATAGGTTGAAATGTCAGACTGATTTCATGTTCAGAGCTGTTTGTAATGAATGTAAGAAGCCAAACCTGTTAAGGATTTGTTCTGTATAAAATGAAAAGATGTCTGTTGGAGTGCAGTTTCTGGGAAACACAAACAGTAGGATTCTTCTTTCATTCTGAGATCTAGTCCATGCAAGGTTTCGTTCTTTTGAGAGAAGTTTTGAGACGTAAAGGCATATTGAGTATTGGGAACACCTTTGAGAAACGTTCAGCTCATCAAACGGGGTTGGGGCCAGAATACTGGGCCAGAAGATCATTATTTCTTCTTAGTTTACCACTTCTTGCTGTAGTTTCCAAATCTGGGCATATTCTTGTTTGAACATGGGGCCCCTTCATCATACTGTAATCTGTTTTGGCAATCAAATTAATCTGGTGTCATATACTTATCACTATTTTCATTCCTTTCACCAGCAAATACTAGCTGTGGGCTGCCTCTGAAAATGCTTCGGAAGACGCCCATCTATACCTGTGGCACATACTTGGTGATGCTGGTCCCACCTCCAGGGGGATCAGGCAGCTCTGCCACCCGTTCTCTTTTTGGGGGAACAAGTGGTTTGTCGTCTCTAAAAAGTAAGTATGTCTTATTTGTGGCACTTTGCCCAATCTGTCTCTAACTTTGCAATTTAAGGCTCTTCTATTAATGATGTTAAACTTCCTCTGTTAAAGTTGTTTGTGTGGCTCGTTGAGAACAACAGAACTTATCAATATAGTTATAGGTTAGGAGGAATTAAAACTATAATTTTTGTAGATGATACAGTAGTACACTTCTGAAAACCATCATCCTGTAAAAATTATAAGAAATAATGTGTTCAAGACAATTTTAGGAAATAAAATACTCTTTTGCCACATTATTTACTGATGACAGAGCAAGAGCTCAACCCACTATGAATAGAATTCCAAAGCTATTAAATAAAGTATGTGAGAGGTGCCTGGGTGGCTCAGTGCTTCTGCCTTCTGTTCAGGTCATGGTCCCAGGATCCTGAGATAAAGGGCTGCATCGGGCTCCCTGCTCCTCGGGAGGCATGCCTCTCCCTCTCCCGCTCTCCCTGCTTGTATTCCCTCTCTCACTGTGTCTCTCTCTGTCAAATAAATAAAATCTTTGAAAATAAAGTATGTGAAATGCCTCCATTTTAGGATACGTTGACAAAATATGAAGCAAAAAAGGTCTAAATGTTTATTAAGTATGCATGTGTTTTTTTAATAAAAGAGGGAGGCATATTATAGTAATTAAAGCATTGTGATTTTGGCTTCAGAGTAAGCAAATAGTTGGAATGGAATAAAACAGAATCAAAATCAAGAGTCAAAAAATGTTTAAGGGGGCGCCTGGGTGGCTCAGTGGGTTTAAAACCTCTGCCTTCGGCTCAGGTCATGATCTCGGGGTCCTGGGATCAAGCCCCGCATCAGGCTCTCTGCTCAGCCGGGAGCCTGCTTCCTCCTCTCTCTGCCTGCCTCCCTGCCTACTTGTGATCTCTCCCTCTCTCTCAAATAAATAAATAAAATCTTAAAATGTTTCAGTGTGTCTGCCTGGCTCAGTCAGTAGAGTGTGTGACTCTTGGGGTTGTGAGTTTGAGCCCCACATTGGCGTAGAGATTACTTAAAATCTTGAAAAACAGCAATAAGAAGTTTGTTACATTGCCATTTTCTAGCTTTCTTACCATAGGGCATCATTTGTCCCCTCTGAGCCTGTTTTCTTTCCAAAGAAAGAAAACAGTACCTAACACTATGGTTTGGGGATCATATGCAATAAAGTTAGAGTATTTCTAAGAAACAACAAAAACCCAAATACTCCTTTAATATGTGGTAACACTTTGTATTTTTCCTTGAAATTTATTTAGACACATAAAATTAAAATGCTTTTAAAATCTGTTTTCATTCCCAATATTTCTACATCTGTCCTCTCAAAATGATTTATAGTTATCCCATTAAAGGATTATATTTCACATATAGACTTTAAAAAGGCATTTTGTACTCTATGCCTGAAGATATAAATTTGACCTCAGCAGTTTATACATCATGTGTCTAATATCGACCTTTAGGCCATTTCAAGTACATTCAACACATTGCATGTGTTTGGGATTTAGATATAGATATGCATAACGACTCAATGCTCTTTTGCCTTTAAAATCAAATTGGGTGGACTTTTTCTCAACAGCTCGTTTTCTCTAACAGTTTACGTGACCAGGATGTTCCTTTAGCCCTTGAATAAATGATGTAAATTTGCTGTTAATCTCTTTTTTTTTAATACTAGCTTTACTGAGATATAACTTACTATAAAATCTATACTTTTTAAGTATACAGTTCAGTGGGTTTTCAGTATATTCAGAGTTGTGCAACCATCCATCCCCACTACCTAATTCTAGAACATTTTCCATCACTTCAAAAAGGAACCTCCCACCCCTACCCACTAGTAGTCACACCCCTTGTCCCCCTTACCCCAACCCCTTGCATCCACCCATCTACATCTGTCTGTACGGGTTTATCCCTGGACGTCTCATATTTACGGGATTATATAATATATGTGCTTTTGTGTCTGGCTTTTTTTTCTTTTTTTAATGTTTTTAAGGTTCATCCATTTGGTAGCATGAATCATCACTTCATTCCTTTCTATGGCTGAATTATATTCCATCGCATGGATATACCCCATTTTGTTGACATTTGGGTTGTTTCTGCTTTCTGGCTATTTTGACTAATACAGCTATGAACGTTCATGGACAAATCTTTGTGTAGGCACGTGTTCACTTCTCTTGTGTATAAACGTAGAAGTAAACTTCTGGTCATATGGTAGCTATATGTTTACCCTTTGGAGGGACTGCCAAACTCTTTTCCAAAGTGGCTGTACCATTTTACATTCTTATCAGCAACATTAAAGGGTTCCACATCCTCGGTGACATTTATTTTCTGCTTTTAAAATTATAGGCATCCTAGTGGGTATGAAGTGGTATTTCACTGTGGTTTTGATTTGCATTTCCCTAATGACAAATGATGTTGAACATCTTTTCTTGTGTTTAACGTATGTCTCCGTTGGAGAAATATCTATTCAAATCCTTGGTCCATTTTTACATTGGGTTATTTGTTTATTTACCATTAGTCTTATTAAGCTCTTTTTAGTCTCCTTGGCGTGGCTTTGTCACTCAATTGAAATTGGCCCCATTTGATTAAAGCAGGCCTTCATGGTGCCATTTGTTTCATGAGGCTATAGTTTACATAGTGATTCCATTTTAGGCCAACAGATCGATAAATGCTTAAATTTTTTCTGTGCTCCGATTGTTCACATTGGTCACGGTGGAGGCTACTCAGTAAGTGGAAGAGGTGGTGTTTGCCTCGAGGAGCTCCTGGTCTGGTCGGGAGAAAGGCTGTCAGTGTGTGAGACAAGTAGAAAATAATATACAATGCTCTATCACCGCCTGAGCCGTGGGGGAGCAGAGGAAGTGCTGCAGAACCTGAGAGAGGGGGTTACGGTGGAGTGGGGTAGAAAGGAGACACATCCTGAGGTCTCGAGGTTAAGTCATGAAAAACAGGTATTATGCATTTAAGTGGCCAAGTTGGGGAAAGACGTATGCATGGCAAACACAGTGAAAAAGAGATTCGGGAAGATTGTTGGTGTGCATCTTGGCACAGTGGAAAGTAGAAAAGAAAGTAAAGTACAGTTTTTTGGTTTTTAAAGATTTTATTTGTCAGAAAGAGCACAAGCAGGGTTAGCAGCAGGCAGAGGGAGAAGCAGACTCCCCAGTGAGCAAGGAGCCTGACATGAGACTTGATCCCAGGATCCCAGGATCATGACCTGAGCTGAAGGCAGACCCTTAATCAACTGGGCCACCCAGGTGTCCTGAAAGTACAGTTTATTTTACTTTTTTTTAATGTAATTTTAAGATTTTACTATTTGACAGAGAGAGATCACAAGTAGGTGGGGGGGCGGGGAGCAGGCTCCCCGCTGAGCAGGGAGCCTGACACAGGGCTCGATCCCAGGACCCTGACATCATGACCCGAGCTGAAGGCAGACGCTTAATGACTGAGCCACCCAGGCGCGTGCCCCAAAAGTACAGTTTAGGTGATAGCTTGGATCAGGCATGAAGAGGACCTGAATTACAAGGGGGATGGGAATAAGAAAAAGGAACTTCAAACATAGTGCTAGAATTTTATGTTAAAAGTGGACAAGAGATAATATGTATGTGCTGGTGCAGGTCCTATAAAAATGTTTTAATTCATTTAATCTTCACAATAACTATATAAGGTAGGTACTTCTAGTATCTCCACTGCATATGTGAGGAAATAGAGGTTCAGTACATTTTCTGGGCCACATAGAAATGGTAGACCTGAAATTCAAACCCGGAAGCCTAGAGCCCATGCTTGTCATCCATGCACTATCCTTTGTTCAGGGAAAAGGCCAGAGTGTCTCCAAGTTTTAGAGTTAGTGCTTGGACAGCAACCTAGCTGTGTTTGAGTGTCCACCAACCTTTATTGAGCAGCAACTATATATAAAGTATTTCTTGTAAATGGTATTACCTAGTGATGTTAGTGATCATTATTTCTCTTGCAATGACTCTTTTGGTAGTCTATATTGAAAACACATGCAAAAAGTGCCATTTTATTAAAGATTTTATTTGAGAGAGCAAGTGAGCGCAGGGGGAGGAGCAGAGGGAGGGAGAATCTCAAGCAGACTTCTCGCTGAGCACAGAGCCTAACATAGGGTTCAGTTTCACAACCCTGAGATCATGGCCTGAGCCGAAATCAAGAGTTGGACACTTAACTGAACCACTCAGAGGCCCAGCAAAAGTTGCCATTTTAAAAAGATTTTGAAAAATAACGCTCACTATTTAGTAGGACGTTTGTGACTGTGTGGGGTGTGTGTGTGTGTTTAAGATTTATTTGTTTGAGAGAGCACACAAGTGGGGGGGAGGCTGGAGGGAGGGAGTGAGAGAGAGAAGCAGACTCCCTGCTGAGAGGTGGGGCCCGACACAGGGCTTGATCCCACAACCCGAGTCGGGTGCTTAACCGACTGAGCTACCCACTTGCCCCCTTTTCTGTGGTTTATGTTTATATTCTGTTTCCTTATTGTTACTACCAATAGGCAACAAAAAAGGGGTGATTTTTATGAAAGTCTTGTTAAGAGCCTTAAGTTTAAACTTTGAAAGGTAGACTATCGTCATAAGGCTTATTAAACAGCTTAATATTTGTTTCCAAAGTCCTTGCCTCTAGCTTGGTTTACAATATTTCGGATGGTCAGTTCACAAGTCGTGCCGATCTCATAGATGCTGCCGGAAGCTCACTGGGCCGTGGTGCTCTTGTACCAGGATTGGGTAAGAAATGCCCCCTTTTCCTTAGAAAATTCAAACTTTAAGCAGTTTCTCTCAAAAAAAAAACCTTGCCAATTCCTTTTCCTTGTAAGTAAGGATTTTTTGATGCTACTGTTTAATTTTAAGGATCAACGTAAGAAACGGCCATGGGTGACATTTCTCTGCATAAATTGCTATTGAGGATACTTAGGTTGCATGATGATGCTTATAACAAATTCTTCTCAAAGTTTGTGCTGTGAAGAGGTTTATTTCCCATAAGGCATTGGTATGCTTCTTATTGTTAGGAAAGGAACATTATGAAATATTGGATTTTCTCTTTGCCTTGGCTCCTAGGAAGCTCATATTTAAATCTTGGGCTCGGTTACTAAGGCTTTTACTGTGTGTTAATGTTCACTCGTCCTGTTAATACCTGGGTTTTGGTTTAAGCCACCTAAATCCTTTTGGGAATTAAAAGGGGCACAAGTCAGTTACTAAGAACTGACTATTCCATGAGACCTATTCCATTCTCACAAAGGAGTTAAGCAAAGTAGAAAATTGAGTCCTGCCTTCTTGCTGAGCCCCAGTCTAATGCTTCGCCAGATAAATATATGGGACTTGCCATGTGGATTGTCAGCAGAGAGAGTCGCCCTTCCGTCCTCAGCAGTGCTTTGGGGAAATATGTATACAGGCAGGTGATGAGGTGGCAATTGAATGACGTGTGCTCTTTTTGCAGGCGCCTGTTACGATACGGTGAACAACATGCTGTGGACGTGCTCGAATGACTATATCGATCAGTGGTGTAATCCGGGGAACCAGGCCTTCCATTACGTCTGTCAGAGACTTGGAGTCAGCCACATCATCACTGAGCCCAAAGGTGAGGTGCCCTCATGGTCTTAGAGGAATAGATTTTTCTCTCATGAAATATGAGAGAGCACAGTAGTGTTAGTAGGTGGTAACATAGCCCAAGCAACAGAATGTGTCAACAGCTTTCCCTCTCTGAACCTGAAACCTAACATCTTTGTTGCCTGATTGTTTTGTTTTGTTTTAAGATTTATTTGAGAGAGAGAGCAAGAGCCAGGGGGAGGGGCAGAGGGAGAAGCAGGCTCCCCACGGAGCAGGGAGCCTGATGCGGGGCTTGATCCCAGGATCATGGGATCATGACCTGAGGCAAAGGCAGACACTTAACCAACTGAACCACCCAAGGCGCCTTGCCAGATTGTTTTATGATTAAATAAATAAACATGTAAATATTCCTTTGAGACTTTTTTTTTTTTTTTAGAGAAAACTGTTATGTCACTCTAAAATTGTTGGAACTTTGGTGCAAGAGTTGATTATTTGTGCTTGCCATGGGATTAAATGCCATTTTAACGTTTAGCATTGATAACGTATTTATATACAAATTTATAATTAGAATCACCAAAAAAGGTTGTATGTATTTCTTAATATTAAATTACTATTAAAATCTCCTGGCTTTAAGGTCAGCTATAGTGGTGTGGAGGAGCAAATCCTCTCCCCATAAAGCAATGATAAAATGGACATGATTACCAAAACCAACTATTTCTAGCCTCTGGAAACTAACCAAGGGCATACACCAAAATGAAAAGTGAATATTCTTTTTTTTTTTTTTTTTAAAGATTTTATTTATTTATTTGACACAGAGAGAGATCACAAGTAGGCAGAGAGGCAGGCAGAGAGAGAGGGGGAAGCAGGCTCCCCGCCGAGCAGAGAGCCCGATGCGGGGCTCGATCCCAGGACCCTGAGATCATGACCCGAGCTGAAGGCAGAGGCTTTAACCCACTGAGCCACCCGGGCAGCCCCTGAAAAGTGAATATTCTTAAGAACCACTGAACTTTGGGTAAAAACAGTGGAAGTCTATAGTACTCTTAGCTGGGGATGCTCCGGTCTCCCACCTTAAGCGTGACCAGTGCAGTAATCCCACCAGTGTGGGGCAGATCGTGTAAACCAGCAGCTTTGTCCCCAGAGGGGGCTGACCTGATCTGGAGCGACACATGGAAAAACTCCTGCCCAGCAACGGTGTCGGTCAGAGTAGAGTCTGAGTAGCAAACCAACAGAGAAGACGGGGGGCTTAGCTTGCCTGCGGCTGTGGTTGTGATTAGGGTGAGCAGAGAACCAGCAGACCAGTCAGATTTACTGCTGAGCTCCCGGTAGTGAGGAAGCTGCAGGGGGCCTTGGTCAGCCACCTGTCCACTCGTGTGGAAGAAGCTGGAGCGGGTCCAGCCTAGGTGGGTCACGCAGGCCTGGCTGAGCATGAGCCTGCACATAGGTGTGGAGATGTGAGAGGGTCTGACAGAAAGTAAAATCCAGGGCAGAGTTCCGAGCCGTGTGACCCTTAGTGTGCTGCCCCAAAACACACAGACCCCACCAGAGGGGCAGATTACTGGCTCAAGGTATTTGAGCACAGCCTTTGACTCAGACTAGATGGTCCCTTGGAAGGCAGGCTTAAACAAAAGTACACAGATGAAAGAAAGTAACAAAGTAGAAACAAGAATTGAAAAAAACCCAAACCAAACAGAAGTCAGTAGCTACGTGCAATAGGTGAAACTCCGATGTTGGACTTAGCAGATGAAAACTAAAGCCGCCTTATATATATATGTATATATATATATTGAAAGATCTAAAGAAACCCCATTGAAAAGATGCAAGTATGATGACTATGACTAAAAAAAAAAAAAATAGAGAATTTCAACAAATAAATTTTTGAAAAAAGAACCAGTTGGAAATTCCGGATTTGAAAAGGTCAGTGATTGCAAAGAGCAGCTCGGCAGCAGATTTGAGATGGTGGAGAAAAAAATCAGCAATATGGACGTAGATGGATAGAGTCATGCTGTTTGAAGAGCAGGAAAGCACACTCTTGGGGAATACTGGTCACGTGTGTTGTAGAATGTCCTTCAGTTTGGGTTCATCTGATGTTTTCTCTTTTTTTGGGATTTTATTTATTTGAGAGGGAGAGAGAGGATGAGCGAGGGGGAGAAGCAGAGGGAGCCCAATTCAGAGCTCAATCCCAGGACCCCAGGATCATGACCTGAGCTGAAGGCAGATGCTTACCCAGCTAAGCCAGCCAGGCGCCCCTGATGTTTTTTTCATTTTGAACTGAGGTTTTAGATTTTAGGGAGGAATACCACAGAGATGAAGTGTTTTTCTGATTACATCCTGTCACAGGGTACATCATACCAACATGATTTATTATTAAAATTGATCACTTGGTTTGGGGTGCCTGGCTGGCTCATTCCGTGGAGCATGCAACTCTTGGCCTTGGGGTTGTGAGTTTGAGCCCCACCTTGGGTGTAGAGATTACTTTAAAATCTTAAAAAAAAAAAAAAAAAAAAAAAGTTGATCACTTGGTTTAAATGCCAACTTTCTTCACTGCAAAGTTACTATTTTGCCCTTTCCAGCTAGAAGCCGGTCATCAAGCCCATGCTTTTGGGAAAGGGAATTAAGCTCCACCTCCTGGAAGGAAAAGCATCAGAGAACTTGTGTACATATGTTAATCACTACAGTAATTAATGTTTTGAGGGAGGTGATACTTGGAGGCTATGTAGTTATAAGATTTTTTTTATTCCTGAGTTAGTTTGATAATTTGTGTCTTTTAGAAATTTGTGCATTTCATCCAAGTTTTCTTATTTGTTGGTGTAAAGCTGCTCATACTGTTTCCTTACAACTTTTATAGGGTCAGTGGTAATAACTTCTCTACTTTCATTCCTGGTTTTGGTATATGTGTAGATTTACTAAAAATCGTTGAATTGTGCACTTAGAATGGGTGGATTTTTATCTTAAATTCTATCTTGATAAGGCTGTTGGAGGATAGAGAAACAGCAGGGGCCCTTGGGTGGCTCAGTCGGTTAGACTTCTGACTCTCCGTTTCCGCTCAGGTCATGCTCTCGGTTCCTGAGATTGAGTCCCCTGTCGGGCTCTGCACTCAGCAGAGTCTGCTTGTCCTTCTCCCTCTGCTCCTTCCCCTACATGCTTTCTCTCTCATAAATAAATACATAATCTTTTTAAAAAGGCAAAAAGAAGAAAATCAGCGATGTATCAGTGCCTTCCTAATTATTCTCTGAGCTTCTTGATTAATCTCTAGCCTATATATTCACCTCCATTCAGATGTCTACTAGGCATCTTCAGCTTGTCAAAAACAAACTCCGTTTTTCCCCTTCTCCAAATCTATACCTGCTGAATCCCCTGTATGCTAGTATAGGGATCACAGTTCCTTCATATGCTTAAGCCACAACATTAGAGTTCTCTAGGACTCTTTCTCTCACAACTCACGTCCAGTGGACATCAAGCCAATCCTGTCCACTCCAATCCTCAAGATATATCCCGAGTCCAACCATTTCCCACCAGCTGCGCTGCTGCAACTCTCACCTGGGTGTCGGTGGCTTCAGCAGATGATCACGGTGGCCAGCTCCCTGGTCTTCCTTCCTACTTCCTCCACAGTTGCCCTCCTCTACCCCCGTATGCTAGGTTCTGCACAGCAACCAGAGTCTTCTACAATCTCTGTAGTCAGGTCTGTCCCTCCTCTGCTTAGACTCTTCCAGCGGCTTCCTGTCTAACTCGGAATAAAAATCAAAGGCCTCATTTATTTGGGTATAGGTCCCAGAGGCTAGCTTTCAGAAAGTCTTTGGTGAGGATGAATAGTACTAATCTGAATTCTATTTTAAAAGCAAGGACTTAAAAAAAAAAAAAAAAAAGCAAGGACTTAGGGACACCTGAGTGGCTCAGTCGTTAAGCCTCTGCCTTCGGCTCAGGTCATGATCTCAGGGTCCTGGGATCGAGCCCCGCATCAGGCTCCCTGCTCAGCGGGAAGCCTGCTTCTCCCTCTCCCACTCCTGCTTGCGTTCCCTCTTTCACTGTCTCTCTTTCTGTCAAATAAATAAATAAAATCTTTAAAAAAAAAAAAAAAGCAAGGACTTAAGACACAGAAGAGCGTGGAACCCAGCCTGGCCCTCCAGTCAACATACAATTGAAAAGTTCAGTTTTGACCAAGTTTACCTTCTCTTTTTAATTTCCCTGAGTCCTTTCCTCATAGCTTCCAGTGCCCACAATCCTTTGGCAACTCCAAGTTCCTCCACCCAAGCCCACCTCTCCCAGATCACCTGCTTTCCTATTCCTTTGAGGTCGTTCATTTCAGCTGGTTTAAGAGCAAAAGCAGGTTTCAGGTTTTTGGTTGGTTGGTTGGTTTTTGTTTGTTTGTTTGTTTGTTTTTTGCATTTTGCCTATTTAAATTATTTTTACCTCCATTCCCTGAATACCCATGACCTTTCATGGGGTGTTTATTATTATGTAAAAGGATGCCCACGAATGCTCAAGGTTGAACTGATGGCTCTCTAGGTTGTGGTGACTAAATGAGATACAAATGGTGAGGTACTGTGGGAGGAGGTATTTGTGGACCTGGGGGTGGGTGGGGGTGCGGTGGGCTGCTGTTTTATCGTTAGAGGAGCCATAAAAGATAGATTTGACCAGACTAGTTCCATCATGGGCCTGAGCAGAGACGGCCTAAATACAAATCCCAGCTCTACACTTAGTAGCTGTGTGAGCTAGCGTGAGTTCTTTAACCTCTCCAACATGGATTTACTCCTTTACAAAACGGGGCTAAAAGAGTCTTAAGTTTATAACGGAATTGTAAGGTAATGCATGTATAGCATTTAGCCCATTGTCCAGCATATAGAAAGGGCTCTCTCAGTGGTCCGTTACTTACGCTCTTTAAAAATGGGAATTCCCTAGTGTGTTGATTTTCACCCCAGCACTCTGGCAGGGAAAAGGATTCTCCAGAAGTGGTAGAAGAGATGGGAGCCAAGATATTCTGTCCTAGTGTGCATGTACCTTTTGTAAACCAGAGTTCTGTTCCTTGGGGGCCACCATGGAGATGTCTTTCTTCACTGAGTTTCTTTTTTCGTTTTTTAGAAGAGGCTATAACCACGAATGAGGTTATAAACCAATTATTGCACCACGTTGGTGCGATGTGCATACACCAACTCAATCTTCTTGCCACCAACCCCAATCTTCCAATCACAAGTGTCTTGGGCAAGCAGCATCCAATTGAAGCACACCATCTGAGCAGTATTTGTGACATTATGGAGAAGGCCATGGTTAACGGAGATACCTGTATCATACGCTGTATTCTCGTTGTCTTTCAGGTAAATGCGCTGTTTGGACAGAAGTAAGATAATAGAGAAAAACCCAAAATTTGGTTTCAGCCAGCTAATTTCCACCAGAAAAAAAGTTTAATAATATTCCTGTCTTGTGTGTTAATCACATTCTAATCCTGTAATTAGAAATATAATCATATTCATTGCATTACAGTTAATGGAGTACTGTTGTAGGTGGCTCATTGCAATTAATATATATAAAATATTTATTGTAATTACAACATTACACAATTGGGGAGGTTGTGATTAAAAATCCACCTGGATATCTGTTCATAAGAATATCTACTATGTGCTTTTTTTCATTGGGATAATTTTATCCCTAGTAGATAGAATTAGCATTTTTAGATCTACCCCTTATGTTTCTGTAGGTGGTATTTAAATTTTTCTTCAGCCCACAAACTGAAAGGAATCGCGACATCATTCGACGGTCTGGATTGCTGCTTTGGCAGTTGTTGATGGCACCAAAAGATCAAATTTGCCCTGAAATTCAGAAGGAAGTGTGTCTTGCCATCAGGTAATCAGCAAATGATTTTCTTCATGGTTTTTGCAGCTTGCTTTTCCTGTGCTGCATTGTAATCTTTCCTGCAGTTTGGTGGCGTGGAAGTCTCTTACCCCCTCCCACAGTCAGGATCTCGGGCATAGGAATAATTTAACTGGAGAGGGCTTGTGGCCCCACTCCTAGAGGCCCCAGGCCATGTGTGTAACTATATTCCTTATCTTGCCTTTAGTATTTTGAAAGGAAAGAAAAAACTAAAGCCATCGAGAGGATATTTTGATGGTTTGCAAGTGGATCTTCCTGTCATTTGGGGAGGGTATGTGGCAAGGTGGCAAAGAAGCAGATTCGGGCGGCCGAGAGACCTGGGTTCTAGTCTTTCCTCTGCCATGGACTAGCTCAGCTCAAGGCTTCCATTTCCTCAGCTGTAAAGTGGGCGTAAAAATAACACCGACTTTAAGGATTTGTGAGATTTTAATAAGATAAAGCCTGGTGCAAAGTGTTCAGCAACGTTAGCCTTTTAAATTCTATTTAAAACCTTGTTTGCGGGCCATTTTATGTTTATTATCATTTAATTTTTTAATTTTAATTTTTATTTTTTTAGTGCTAGAAACTTTTTTCCAGGAATATAGCCTTAATGCGATCAAGTATACTTTAGTGACCAAGAGAGAACTGAATGCTTGGTCTGGAAGAACTGTATGATGGGAATGAGCAGAGTGGGAGGGGATTCCCCCCCCTTCCATAATCGATTATGCTTTGGGTCTCTTTCTGTATTAAGGCAGTAATTTAAATCTGGCGTCATGAGGGAACTTCTAGGCTTAATGAGTATGTCCGCTCCCTTGATTGTAGTGATAGTTTCATGGGTCTGTGCTTATGTCAAAACTTGTCACACTTACACTTGAAAAATGTGCACTTTATTGTATGTCAAACCTCATTAAAAAAAAACAACAATTCTAACACTTCTTGCATTGCTTTTCATCTTGCCCTTTTTGGTAAAGCTGAGATTTAGAAATACCACTTCTCACATGGGCTTTTGGTCATCATCTGGATCTGTACCTGGTTCAACTACATTGACTTTTCATAGCTCAGTTCTCTTTAACCAGTTCCACATCCAGCCTCAGACAAGATCTTATTTTGGTAACTCGTAGACCCTAGAAGGAGAGAGGGCCTGTTTCTCAGGGAGGTGAACGGGCTCTATAGTGACAGTGTATTTAGGCTCAGCCACTTTGTTAGTGATGAAACTTCCTTAAGAGTTTTATGTACTCACAGCCATCTTTAATACAAATTCAAATTAAAATATTTAGAATTTGGATTTTCTAGAACATTTGTTAAAAAGTTTTTTGACTTTTCTGTCCTTTCAGCTCTGGCTTAAATATCTTGTACCCTGGTGAAACTGAAATCAATAACTTACTGAAGCTGGTCTTAACGGAAGGTGAGAATTATCCTTGAGTTCTCCTTGAACAACCATCCCTTTTTTTGTCCCTAAGGAAACCACTGGCTATTAGGATAATAGATATTTCTTTTCTTCGTGCCTGCTAGTATTCTTTTTAAAATGTATCTGCACATATGCCAACACTTCCAACCGGACTGAGAGCAGAAACTCTGTTCTATGTATCTTCAAGCTTTATAAACTGCTCTCCATTCTCACTGCTTAGCAGAAGGTGCCTGATGGTAGATGTTTAATGCATGTTAAAGATAATGACTTCTTGGGGGTTCTAAGTCAGTTTGTTTCCTCCAAAACCCAACTTTTAAAGTTAGACTAAACAACAAATACCACAAAATTCACCCTGTCAAAGACACTCTGCATTTATAAGCAACATTAATTGAAAGAATTAGAAATCACACTTTATGATGTATGAAGAGGTGAATTACACCTAGATCAGGATGTACTGGTTTTAAAAAGCCTGATGGGTTGTGATGTTTTTGCTGCTGCTGTTTGTGTGAGTACATGTGCCTGGAGCCCGTACATTGTCACCAGTCTGCTCCTTTCAAAACTTGTCTTAATAGCCTCGGTTTTTGAAGTGTAATCACCAGGGTCACTTACGGAACTTTGTTCTGTGTCAGGAGAGAGAAACAGCGGCCTCTCCCAGCTGCGGGATGTGATTCTAACCAATTTAGCTGAACAGCTTCAAAACAACCGATTTGGCAGCGAGGAGGATGAGCATTACAGGTGACACCAGTTATGTTGACTGCTCGCCTTCTCTTTGTGTTTTTCCCAGTAATTTGCATTTAAATGTGTTTGATCAAGTTAGTCTCCTGTAATATCTGATATGATAATTAGCATGTTAAGTCAAAATCACAGATCAACTGAAAGATAATAGATCCCACACTTGCCCTAAGAAGCGATGATGGCATTTTTTGGTTGTATCGCCAGAATAGCTTAGGCCTACAAAAAGGTTCTTAGTGGATATAAGAGATGGAGCTTATTTAAAAATCTTGGTGGGGGTTACATCCAAATTGCTGGGCTGTGAGAGAGGGTAAGGGTGTGTTGAGAGCTAGGAAGGCGAGGAAGGTGTTGGTTTTCTTTGCTGTTTACAAAATACTTGGACTGGGTGCTTGGGTACCATTTTGTTTCTGTAAGTTTGATTTAGATAATACACCTATTTGTTAGCATCATTACTGAGTAGGATGATTTACTTATAGAACCAGTTAATTTTGTGTCTTCTATTTGTCATCTCATACCAATTGTAAACAATTTATCCTTTTATTATTAAACCATCAGTATCTTATTGTTACATTTTTCCTGCATTTTAAAGACTAAATGATGAACTTTTACACTACATTCTGAAGATTGTTGTGCGGGAATCCTGTATCTTAATCACCAAGTGCCAAACTGTCTCTAAAGAGGATTTTCAAAAACTCCTTTCAACTGTGCCTGTAAGTAAAAATGTGTTTCATGAAGGCAAAATGTATCACGTGTCCCCGTTTTCATGTTACTGTGTTGAGGTGTGTATGTACACACTGCTGTAACACACACACACTCTCCAAGGCAACCTTAGCTGATGACCTTAGCTGTGACTGTTTCTCCTCGAAATAGAGAACTGTACGAATCCACTTGGAATACTTTCTCGAAAGACTTTATTCCTCCTGCTTAAATGTCTTGATGCAGTAGATTGTTTGAGTTTGGATGTTTTGGTTTTGTTTAAAATAGGATTTCCCCTCCTGTTAATTTTTAACATAGCTTTGTTTTCTAAAGCATCACTGTTGCAAAGATTGGAAAGAACCAAGAAATCCTCTTAAGGGTTTGGGTAGACTCTTCTCTAGTGGAGATGCGTGGGAGGGGTCGAGGGTGGGAAGACGAATTATTAAGAGGGAAAAATTCAAGTAAGTATCTGTGTGACTAGTGTGAATTCTGTAGCAGAAGGCACAAAGTTACAGTAAATGTGTCAAATGACGTATCAAAAGCCCTGTGGAAATAAGTCACCTGAGAAACTAACCTGGTCTGTTTTCTGTACTTTCTCTTTTGCTTCCCTTGTCCAAATCTTATAAACACATGAGGGTTACATGACCCCTTCTTTCAGTAGGGTGTAGATCATCTAAATGCCCTTATTTGTATTAAAGGCTGCATCCTCCTGCCTGCGCTATCTGATGGCAGTTCAGAACCACCTTCTCAGTAACACTATTTTGATTAAACCTGATGAGAGTGATGACAGTGACAACTCCTTGCAGGGAGAGACATTGAAGGTACAGGTAAACACCAAGCTTTCTTCTAACGATGCTTTCTACTCAGTGTGTAAAGCACAGCTTAATTGGCTAAATCTCTGTGTATTACGATGTCAGATTTCACCATGTGGCTTATATTTTTGTGAGTGGTAATAGTAGGTCACTCATTTCATAGGTTTTTCTGTCATTGCACAGTGGTTACCATATTTGTGACACTCTCATAGTGTGTCATCCATGTGCTCCTGTCAATCTTTTTGTGCCTTGTTTATTTTCATCTTTTTAAAAGAACTACAAAATATGGCACTTACAAGTGATCTACACATCTGAAATTTGTGTATATATGGATAAAGTAAATCTGGCTGCATAACATTTGAAATAATTTTGACATTGTGGCTGGTGTGATATTCTCTCGATTCAAATAGCTTCAAAAAGGTGATAATTTTCTCACAACCTTTATATTGAATAATTTCTAAACCTACAGTTCATTTCATTCTCTGTAATTATTTTTAAGTTAGCTTCTGTGTAAACTAAATAATTTGTTCCCACATGGCAATTTATAGCAATCCAAAGATTTTTTTTATAGCAGTGGATGTTATAATTTTGACAGATGCTGGAGGCTATTATTTGCATTGTTCTTCAGAATTTCTTCTTTGTGAGAGAGTTGGAGAAGTCAATAAGAACTTGATTCTTCTTTAAAGTGTTGACTAAAACACACTAAAAAATTAACCAAGAAAGCCGAACAACTGAAAGTTGTTAGAGTTGCCCTTTTCTTACTCCTTTACACAGGCCTACTGAGAAACCCATATACTTGCTAGTTCCTGTTTATGAGTTGATCTGATTACAGAGTCAGTTTTTAAATAGACAAAAATGCATGAATTAATCATTTCACCTGCTGATACTATTGATTAATTTCTCTTGCCTTAGTTTCCTAATCAGTGAAGAGGGGCGGTAGGTCTCCCTTGTAAGGCTCTGTGAGGGTCAGAGAGGAGATGCGTGAAATGCCCTCGCTGTGCCACCATTAGCACGAGGTGGCTGATAGGGTCTGTGTGACTTAAACCGTGATGTAGCCTGTCGGGTCAGAATTCCTTCTCTCTTAAATAATAAAAAACATCTTAATAATTCCAAGAAAGGCCCCAGAAAAGTTCAGTAATGAAAACCAGTGTTTTCTTTTTGAAAGGCTAAATTCTCTAAGTTCTTCATTAGCCCATGGAGAGAAACACTTGTGGTAAAGGCAGAAGAGGCTGAGTTGTCCAGTATTTCTGGGAAAAATTAAAAACCCAGTTTTCACCTAAAGGGTTAGGTTGGTTGCATTTTTTTAATAGAAAATAATTGTAAACTAAATATTTCTATGATTTTTAACTAGTACTTCTTAACACATTATTTAGTATTTGTTCACCCATGAACTCTCTAATAGTTTTTTTTTAATGTTTGATAGCCTGTAACTGCCTGCTACTTTAACTGAATTTTTAACTTGCCTGCTTTCAAGTGTAATGGTTTAAAACATTAAGTAAAAAGGTCACTTGTACTGTTTCGGAATGTTGTGTTTTGTCTCATTTTATTCACCGCCTATACATGCGCCTTTTACTGTTCTGTTTTTCTCTTTAGCTATCCTCATACCACCCAAGGCAATCTTCCACCTGGACAGTTTCTGTGCTGGCCACCGGGAGCTCTCTTGTGCTGGCGGGGATGGGAGAAATGCCTTTTCTCCCAGGGACTCGGTGTGCTCCCCGTGAAATACTGCGTATTTCTGTCAGCACTCCAGACCTTAGCCTCCCAAATCAAATTGCTACTTGCCACTTGCCATCCTAGCGGAACTTACTGCTTTGGGCTTATTCTGGCCACCTCATTATTTAATTTGGAAATGCATCATTAAATACATCATTTCGTGTTGTCATTGTGAGTGTACACTCATCACAGAGCTTAAAAATAATATTATGATATTTTCTACCTAGGAGCTAAAGGTCAGTATTTTGGCTCTTGCCACCCAAATCCTGACTGGATGTGATGAAGTGTTGGAAATGCTACAGCAGGTCACAACTGCCCTCATAAATAGTGACCTAGCTGACCGTGAGCAGAGGTGAGGAACTGGCTCGTGAGCTGTGACCTGCTGCCCTTCAGGAGCAGAGTTTGCTTATGAAAGCAAAATCTTTCAGAACATCGAACGCTCGTTTACTATAGGGGATTTTTGTGAGAAGAGGTTGAAACAGCAAGTGTTTGGATGCCAAGTGCAATCGAACTCTTTAAGGGTGCATTTAGGTGAGATTGGGCTAACAGCCGTGGTCTGAGAGGGCAGCGAGGTTGTGGTGCACAGCCTCATCGCGGACATTTGGGTCTGCCACCGTCGTCGCTCTCAAACTGACCTTCAGTTACCTGGCTCAGCACCGTGGGTTCCCTCATGATAAGGACTTTAGAGAGGCAGAGATGACTTAGTAATACGGAAAATTAACTGCCGTCAAAAGATGACGCTGACGTGATGTCTTAAGATTTTACCGTAATTTTACTGCAAATACAGGAGTGACCTACGTAGAGGGCAATCTTCTCTTTCCCAGTAATAAAGCTCTTTCTTAGTCCTCCCCCATTACAATTTCGGCTATGGTTTACTGTTAAATCTGTGCTTATTGATGGGTCAGATGCTGGTCTGAAACAACCCTGCAGTGTAATTTTTCCTCCTGTAGGCCTGTCTGTTCCCATGTCCCTGGTTCTTGCCCATTCCCAGAGAGTAAGTGGCCAGGTAGGAATTGGGGACAGTATAGCCCAGATAGGCTATTGCACTGGGGTGTGTTAACACACGCGGAGCCCACTGTTGGCACACGGTGCAGATTTGTCCTGGGGAGGACGGACAGTCTGAGAGCCTGAGAGATGTGAGGTCTGTTTCTTGTTCCAATCCCAGTAACCTAAGTAGCTTCAGAGAATTTACATAACCCACATTTTTCTTTGGGTGAGTCACATATCTTAATTCTTCTAACAGAGGATTGGGATATTAAGAATGTGATTTTTATAATCATTTTATAGTGTATCCATATGTCAAATAATTATGTTATACAGCTTAAATTTATACAGCCTTATATCTCAATTATATCTCCGTAAAATGGGAGGGGGTCATGTGATTTTAAAAACAAATTAAAAGTCTGTGTTGTAGCCAGTTACTTTCTCCCTGTCAGAGACTCTGTGTAGCACAGCCCCCTACGGCGCCAGAGCCAAGGGAACTTTGCATAGGGGTAACTCCCCAGAGTAGCCATTTGTATTTTAGAAGCCGTTTATAAGTGTTTCAGAGGTGCCGTGAAATGCACCACGTAAGCTTATGTAGCAAAACTACAGGTTGAAGGTGAAACCTATTACTAGATGTTGTCTCCCTCAGCGGTAGAAGGTGGGACATTTGTGGACTGAATTGCTACAGCTGTAAGTGCTCAAGCAGTTCACGGAAATGCAGTTTAAGAGAATTTGTTGGAGAAAGATGATGGTTGCTTCTTCACGTGATTAGGAATTGCTTAAGCTATGTGTTTTCTTGAACTTTTTATAGGTTAAAAGGCTTGGAACAAGTTACTAAGGCTACTATGCTTGGTCACCTTCTTCCAGTGCTACTGACTTCGCTGATGCATCCAAATTTACAGACTCTGACCATGGCCGACGCCCTGATGCCTCAGCTAGTGCAGCTGGTCCTCTACACCAGTCAGGTACAACCCTCCGTGGGCCCACGCCAGCGGCTCTCCAGCCGACCCGATCCATGTTGTGGCTGCGTGCAATTATTGAAGGCCGAGTAAACATAACCATGTCTGTTGGAAGCCAAGGGGAATAACAATGGAATGAGGAAAGATAGCGTGTCCTCGACATACACTGAAATGTTAAGGGAAAACACATCTGTTTGACTGAATTAATTACTGCAGCCTCACGGCACGTATGGATTGCTGGGCCACTGTAAAAAGCTGAGCTACGATGCTGCTGAGATCCTCCCATTCTGTTGAGTCTCCTGAGTCCTTGCCGGCTACTGGGGACTAATAGAAAGGATACGTGCCATTCCGGCATTAAATAAAATGGTGTTAAGTGGTCGAAGTAGCAAAGCATTTCTTCGTGAAGGAGGGCAGACGAGGATTGTGAAAAGATGACTTAAGTGCGAATTCTAAATTTGGCTCTAGTACCATCCAGATACCTGACAGTAAGCACTTTAAGGCCTGATGATGGTTTTGTGTTTCAGACGGCTTTGCTGCTTAAAACCCAGTGTCCGGTCTTTGCCGAGGCGGGCTGTTCCCCATGTGGAGCGTCAGACCAGAAGGGCAGGCTGTTCCCCGAGGAGAGGTGAAAGATGCTGCTTGCTCGCAGGGGCCCCTGCCTGGTTTTCTTCTGGTGAAAGCCTAGTTCTCCTTTTACAACATCGATTTTTAGCAAGGGTTATGTAACCGGAAAAAGAAAGGGACTCTAGGGTCAATGCTTTACAGATAATTACAGAATTGCTTTGTAGATTTCTAAGACCAGGTTAGAGTAAATTCCCCACAGATCAAGAGATTAAAGATTGACAGATTCTCACATACCAGAGCTGGAGGTGTACGATATTACGACTTTGGCAGGTAGTTTGACAGTTTCTTAAGTTTAACGTACACCTGCCACAAGACCTAGCTATTCCACTTCTGGGTGTTTACACAAGAGGGAAGCAAGCATAGGTTCTCACAAAAGATTTGTGTATGAAGGCTCAGAACAGTCTTACAAGAAACAACCTAAATGTCTATCGGCAGGTGAATGGATAAACGAGTTGCAGTATATTCGTACGACGGAGTCCTAGTCCTTAATAAAAGGGAGTGAACAACTGATACAACAGCATGCGTGAATCTCAGAATCCTTATGCCGAGTGAAAGAAACCAGATTCCCCCCCAGAAGTACATACTGGATGATTCCATATATATGAAACGCCAGAAGATACAAACTAATTTCTGGTGGCAGAAAGCAAAAAGTGATTGCCTAGATGACCAGGGAGGAGGAAACTTCATTTGTATATGCATATGTTATATGTTCAGACTTACCAAGCTGTACGCTTTAAATATATGCGATTTATTACATGTCGATTATATCTCAAAGCTGTCTTTAAAAACACTGATCAGAAAGGAACGATTTTTCTGTTCCTCTGGAACAGGGCGCTATGCAGCTGAGCTTTGTGCAGTGACGAAACTTTGCGACTTTTTGTCCAGTGCCATCCGCCATAGCCACGTGCTCTTACTGATGACCATCAGTGTGGCTGGTGTGATCTGGAACTGAATTCTCGATTGTATTTAATTCAGATTCGATTTAAAGATTTTATTTATTTATTAGGAAAGAGAGAGAGTGAGAGAGAGCATGAGAAGGGAGAGAACTGTTTATTCATTTAACAGAGAGAGAACACAAGCAGGCAGAGAGGCAGGCAGAGGCAGAGATAGGAGCAGGCTCCCTGCGGAGCAAGGAGCCCGATGCGGGACTCGATCCCAAGACGCTGGGATCATGACCTGAGCCAAAGGCAGCCGCCCAACCAACTGAGCCATCCAGGCGTCCCTCCCCTCTCTTTTCAAGAAGAAAAGCCCAATTCATTTCCAGGAAAAGACCTCACCAACTCTCATTTCAAGTTACTCGGGGGG
>CM052808.1:7691733-7832046 GCA_028533885.1 Nasua narica | reverse complement strand
AGCCCAAGGCCGTGGCATACAAATTCCTACAACCAGCACTTAGCTGTTGTGGAATGAACTCTCTTCTTTCAGCTCTGCCCTAGCCAACATGGTGGCCACTTAGTCAAATGTGGCCATTTAAATCGAATCTGGGGCGCCTGGGTGACGCAGTTGGTTGAGCGACTGCCTTCGGCTCAGGTCATGATCCCAGCGTCTTGGGATCGAGTCCCGCATCGGGCTCCTTGCTACGCAGGGAGCCTGCTCCTCTCTCTGCCTCTGCCTGCCTCTCTGCCTGCTTGTGTTCTCTCTCTGTTAAATAAATAAATAAAATCTTTAAAAAAAAAAAGAGGGGAAAAGTGCAAATACATTGTCTAATCACAAAAAAGAAAGAAAGAGCCTTAAACATAGGAGTTTTTAAAAAATGTTTCTGATTGCCACTGATACCTAGCATTTAAAGTCCAAAAGGGTGTGGAAAAGTAAAGCGAGATATACAAACCTATATTTTACTGTGTGTACGTCTCCTTTTTCCTCTCGTTGCTGCTAGGCTAAATCACTTTCTCTTTGGTTTTAGGATGCTGGAAGAGAAGGAAGAGCCAGGCTTTCTCACTGGTTTAAAGATTCCTGCTCCATGGGCTGCTGGAAAGACTGTGGAAACAGTCCACCCTGTCAGAGACAACTATAAATTTAAAGAAACTGTCCACATCCCAGGAGCTCGCTGCCTGTACCTTAGATTTGATAGCAGATGCTCTTCACAGTATGACTATGACAAAGTAAGCAAGACTGGCTTCGTATTGGCTCCACCTCCAATAAGCTGATTTCTTAGATGCTTCTTATTTTTCTTTGCTCCTGGTCACCACTCTTGACTTATTTCTGTCTGCAGATGTCTCTTTGGAGAACTTTCTTAAGATATGCCTTGAAGGGTAGTGGGTGGGGAATTAAAGAACCAGCACCTCGGTGCTCTAAGAACTGTATTTTCATGACATGTTGAAAGTGTACTTTTGTAAGCTTTCAAAAGTTTAGATCTGAGTCAGATGAAATTTTCCTTACTGCTTACCTATTGCCTTCCTTCTGTGCTTGGAATTACTGTAGACAGGCAATGTCCATTCGTCTAGGAAGTTCTTACTGCCCAATTCTGGGGCTTCACGTGTTCTTTGGGAGAAGGCAGCCTTTTAGAAGAGTTTCAGATGTGCAAGGATCTGTTTTATTTTTATTGAAATTGTTTTTCCTTTGTTGTCAGCACCTCTGGGCCCATGGAGATTTTGAGAAAGAGTAGTTTCCAACCTACTGACTTAACAATTTTAAGTGAAAGGAAACATTTGAGGGATTGTAGGGTTTTTTCTGTTTATATTGTTGCATTGCAAACCGCCATGTGGAACTTAGGAGGAGAGGTGAATGAACTTGTGACATATAACCTTGTACAAGAACAGCCAAAGGATTATCGCATAGCTTGGTACCTATACAGGACTATTTTTATGTAGATTGTTAACTATCCGTCATCCCCTCTGTGAACTGTGCAAGGGCAAAGATCTTAAATCCCATCCAGGGAGATTTGTAAGTGAAAAATAAAGGACTTCTTAACGGTATATACGCTGCGATAGTGAAACATAGCACTGAGCAAATTATAGAATCCTCTTTCCCATCATCTTTTAGGATAGTGAAGACTCCCAGGTACCCAGAGGGGTTTAAGGTTTGCCTCTGAAAATCACTTTAGCTGGAGGCAAGAGAATTTAGAAAATGGTCTTTGGTAGGCCTTTCAGAGAATACATCTCCTGCTCTCAGCCTGCCCCTTATGGCACTTCGTAGCTCCTGTCATCAGCTACCCCCACTTCCTACATTAAAGTGCTATGACTGTTTAAAATAGAAATGGAGAGCTTGGCATATCAATCGGTGTCATTTTGTTTCTCCTTTAAAAAACCAGTAATTTGCATCTTCTGACGTGTGCTAGCCAGCATCTACAATGGGCATCAGTGTTCAATGTGGAGGTACAGGGAGACGTGCTCCACAGATAAAAGTAACGTTCACTTTTCCAGTGGTCCCTGGTTGGTGTCAGCAAAAGGTCCAACAGGGTAAGAGAGGACACCGTGCTCCATGCCAAGGGTTAGAAGTGTAGCTGCTAGATCCACCCTGAGCTCTCTTGTGCAGTCAGAGTTGTCAGAGTGCGCGTTCAAAGACAGATTTAGTATTTACAGAACCCAGAACCTCATTCTTCCAGTGGAAGTATTTGAATGCCAAATGACCTCTAAATGTTTCTCCTGCATATTAGAAAGTTGGTTAATTGGATTTAAATGAATAACCTTTATTGAAGAACAATATTGACACGCGGAAGCTGACCCAAAAAGCAGCAGCCCCCTTTCTGGCCTAAATTTGTGTCATTTTCTTTTTAGACCATTAAGCAACATTCTAAAGATATATGGCTTATTTTCAATTTGTTGCATTTTTAAAAATCCTCATTCATTGAATTTTTGGTTTGTGTGTGTGTGTGTTTTGTTTATTTTTGCCTTTATTTTTTTGCGTTAGATATAACCATCTTTCCATCTGTATTTGCTCACTTTATTAATTTGGGGGAGGACTTAAAGGGGCAAACTGTATCTGTTATTAATGAGCTAAATGTCATTACTTAGCATTAAAAAACCACTTAAAACATATGTGTAATAGCTGAGTAGAACTATGTTAATGTGAGGTCCCCAGGGCAATTAAATTGTGGCAATATTTATTGTACCCAAACTAGTATCAGTTGTACCTTAAAAATCAGGGAATATTAGTTCTATAGTAATGACACCAGTGCCTGGTTTTAAATGTGTTTTTAAACAAACATTTTTTTGCAGCCTTTTTATTTGTAGATGTTGTTTTTGTTTTTCTTTTACAGTCTAACAGTATATTTTCTGTTTTGAAGTTGGTGATATATGCGGGGCCTAACACAAACAGTAGGAAGGTTGCTGAGTATGGAGGCAACACACTGGGATATGGCAGCCGTAGTGTCTTAGGAACTGGCTGGCCCAAAGACTTGGTGAAGGTATGGTATCCAGTCAGATCCACTTCCTAGAAAAGAAAAATGAACTCCCATTCCCTCTGGGCCTGAGTATTAACTCCAATTCCAGAAAGAAAAAAAATATGTCCGTGGGTGCTTTTGTTGAGACGGGGCTATCTTGCCAGGCCTGGAAACTCAACTACCTCATTCAGAATGACCATTCTTTCACTTCTAGGGCCTCAGACCCCTGCCCGCTCCAGAACTGGGATCCATTCTCCAGGGACTGAGTGCTCGCCTCATTTCCTTCCCTGTCCATTAAATGGCCTGCTAGTTCTTCCAGCTTCTTCTCTGCCCTCTTCTGTGATGGGTATCCTAGAACCACAGGGCCACTGCAGTTTAATCAGTGTTTTCAAAATGGATTTGGGCCTTTGGAGCAATACTAATGATCCATCCTCAAATTGATGCGCTATCAGTCATGCTTTGTAATCTGGGCCCTGGAACAGTAACATATCTACCTCGAATATGATTATGAACTGAAATGCCCACTAAAACCTGAAAACCACTCCAGAGGCTGTTCTTGGAGCCTTGGTCTCAAATGCATTACGTATCTTTAGTTCAGCCACAGACAGCAAGGTCCGTCCAGGCCTATAGTCTGCATGTGTCCAAATCCGCATCAGCACGACACTTTTAATTGTTCTTTCATTTCCTGCACTTTGTTTCTTACTCATGGTGTTGGCTCTATAATACGAAGCAAGGTCTTCCAGCACTCTGTGTTCTTGAAGATACGGGCCGTTTGCCTACCTTCCCAGCACAAGTGAGGTGGTGAAGTGGACAGGGGGAGGGCAGAAAGAATAGAAGTCTGAGGAATTTATTTAAATTATGCTCAAGATTTAGTCTTTACTCTGATTGGGCTATTGGGCAGTCGTGGCCCATTTCGCAGACGCCTCGTCCCCAAACCTACCTGGTCAAGAGAGACACCCAAGAGGTTGGTGTCCAGATGAGAGGGGATGGAATTTGAGTCAAGCGATGGAGAAAAGGAGTGAAATATTGCTGTGGTCCTTTTGAAAGTAAATCTCTGAAATTCATTGCTCTCTTGAAAATCATGTGTCTTGTTTTTAAAGTGTATTTTCCCCCCCCCTTAAATTTTAAGGTGGAAGGAGATACAGTCACCTTCTCCTTTGAAATGAGAAGTGGCCGTGAACACAACACTCCCGATAAAGCTATGTGGGGCTTTGCTTGCACAGTTCGCGCTCAGGTATTTGAATCTAACCACTGCCGTGGGAATAACGTACTTTCTCCTGTGTGCCTTGGTTACATACATCATATTTGCCCTGGAAACAGAGCAGAATATGAGCTGCGGTTTCATCCATCTCTTCCATTTGGCATTCGTAGGCTATCATAAGTAGTAGTTTTATGGAATAGAACTAGCTGTGACCTAAAATCCGTTTGGCAGCACAGACAGAATCTATAGCTAGGGGGTCCGTCTTCAAAGCCTGGAGAGGTGATCTGCCTCCAGCATCTTTCCATAGGGCAAAGAAGACTCAAACACTTAATGGAAGCAAACACTGGGATTCTGGGTTTTTAGAATAGTGGGGTCAGATTTTCATTCTATTCTCAAAGGCTCGTCTTGCTAGTCTAGGTCTGTCTCTGCTTAATTACGTGTTTTATATGCTGTATATGGGTTTAATATACTCCTTTTAGCGGTGCCGAATAGTTACTTTCTCCCAGCAATCTACATAAATTCTTTTCCCATCTGGGGGAAAAAAAAAAAGCTAGTGGTAGGAGTTCTTCTCACCCCTGAGTTGCCTGATTTGTAAAGCCCCTTTTAGACTTGGAGATTGCTTGAGTTTAACCACACCAACACACTCTACAGAGGAACTGTCTGCTAGAGTGAAAGCTCCATGAGGGCAGGAATCTTCTTTGCTGTGTCTCAAGCACCTGGAATGATACGCTCAGATATTTGTTGAATGAATTCAGTATGAGGGATTTGACAGCATCTTGGTTCGAGCACAGGATGGATGTGACAAAACGAAACCATGACTTATACCTGGATAGGCACGGCAGCGAGGACTCCATCCAAAGAATCTTGCATGAGATTTGTGCTGTCTCTAATACGGAGTGTTATCAGCTCTTCTCTCTCCAGAATTGTGTTGAGACTTCACTCTGTCGTCATTGCCCCCTGCCACCGTCTTTCTCCTCGTGGTGTTGGGGACAGTCCCAGTGTCCCATAGCAGTGACACGTGCTGCTGCTCTGGGAGCCCCTGTGGTCGGGGATGTCGCAGCGCGGTGCAGCCCCGGCGCGGGAGCTCCACTGCGTGCACTGACCAGTGTGGTTTGCCCCTGTCTGCGTTGTAGGAGTCGTCGGAGGATGTGTCGGGAGGCTTGCCCTTTCTGGTAGACCTGGCTTTAGGTCTGTCTGTGTTAGCTTGTTCCATGTTGAGAATCCTGTACAATGGACCAGAAATTACCAAAGAAGAAGAAGCCTGTCAGGAGCTATTGCGGTCCAAACTTTTACAAAGGTAAAAGGCTCAGATAGGGCTAATTTTGCTCACAAAGAAAAAAGGACTTCGTGTGGAAAACTACTTCTAGTACATTTCCCAGCTCATTGTGCAGACTGCCTGACAATCCCATGGGTGTCATTGTCGTTAAGAAAGAGGGTGAAAATTACACCAAAGCGCCTTCTGGCCCTTACTTGACTAAATTTGAAATTACAGCCTTGAATGCATAAGCTTTTCTCCAACCCACATATTGTATAATTAAGTTAGAGGATCCCCAAAAGGGTGAGTAGATGAGTGATAAAGCAAACCTATCAAAATGTTTATTCTAGAATCTAGGAGGTGGGTATATGGGCATTACTCATGGGATACTTTCAACTTTCCTGTGTACTTAAAATTTTTCATAACAACAAGTTGGGGAGGTGGTAGATTCCCAAAGATGTGGTTTCATATATTGCTCATGTTCCTTTAGCCTCTGGAGCATGTTTGATAAATGCTTAACACATGATGTGGTCCTTCATATGTCTGATGTGTCTGCAAGCTTTGAGGGGCCTTCCCGGTGGAAGAGGGAATGAAGGAGCCTCTTCTCTGTGTGTTCAGGTGCCAGTGGCAGGCGGAGGCCAACGGCGTGATCTCCCCTGCCCTTACTCCAAGTCCGTCTCCACTGCCGCTGACCATCGAGGAAGACAGAGAATTCACCTACCCCTCTGACGCCCTCGTGCCTCCCGTTGGAAACTACTTTGACCTGCCCCGGATCAGGCTTCCTCCAGGAATCATGATAAAGCTCAGGGAAATTTCTGGGCGTGCTAGACCTCAATTCAGACCAAGTATAAAGTATGTTGCTAAATAGTGTGCTATTTTTCCCATTGGAAAAAAAAAAAAAAGATTAAACAATGGAAGGGGGGTAAATTTCTTTTCCTTCTAATGAACCTTTAATTTTACATTTACTTAATGAACACAAACCATAGTCTCCGCCCCCCCCCCCCCCCAGGTGGCATTACAGGCCATCGGGTCGCAAGGTGTGGGCCCCCAGTCAGCAACAATAGCACCGCCTGAGCCCTTGTTAGCTCTTGGGTCCCAACTCACACCTGCGGGGTCAGAACCTCTGAGGATGGGGGCCCAGTAATGAAGTTTTGACAGGTTTTCCATAGGATTCTGAGGCATGCTAAAGTTGGACAAGCTCTAGATTTTTCTCAGGTGGTTTGACTGTCTACTTGTAGTGCTCAACTTCGGTTTCCTTAGTCCAGAGAGAGATGGTGAGGGGTCTTTAATTTGGAGTGTGAGGTCATGCACTTACAAATGTCTTTGTGGTACTCTTGGTTAGTCTGTTTGGTAGCCCCTGCCCTGTCTTCTGAAGCATGATTGACCATTTCAGAGAGAAAAAAATGTAAGGATAGTTGAAATTTAAGATGAAAAATACAGAAATGCAATTCATTTTCAGCCCAACATCCATTGTATACGAAATACCACAAGACATGATACTGTGTAAAATTATTTGGCACATAAATGGTTCCAAAGATCTTTTGTTCTTAGATCTCTTCCATCTTATGGAAGCTGACTCTATGAGCTAGAGTCCTATGACTCTAGCTCAAAATATAAAATTAAAGAAAATGGAGTCTCTCTAAATTTGATTTTCACTTTATCAGCTGATGTCAGTTTTGTCAGTTAAACATATTAAATTGACAACTTCATATGAAAGCCATCATAATGTTCATGCCTCTTTATAGTAATAAAGGTGTGGTGAGTATTTAATATATTTACATCAGAGCCTGTAATCTTCAGCCTACTGCATACAGGATTAGTAATTTGAGAGCAGGGCATCTACATGACCAGTTTCTGTTGTAATCGCAGAGAAGTGATTCAGCCAGACGTGATGGAGGAAATGGTGGTGTCGTGTGTTATTAAGCACTTGAACTTGGTTGATGCACTGCAGTCCCTAATAAATTTCCAATATCAAGAAGAACATGCTGAAGAATATGACTTACTGTGTAAAATTATGGGAGAGACTTTTAAGAAACTCAATGCCATGGAAAGACAGCTGCAGGTAAGTGAAGGCCAACGTGTTTAGATTTCTCTCACAATTGTCAGAAATAATTTCTTTCCTAGAAATTGAAGGAAGTTTAAAAAGTGACCTGAAAGGGCACCTGAGTGGCTTAGCCGTTAAGCGTCTGCCTTTAGCTCAGGTCGTGATGGCGGGGTCCTGGGAAGCAGTGGAAAGCCTGCTTCTCCCTCTCCCACTCCCCCTACTTGTATTCTGTCTCTTGCTGTCTCTCTGTCAAATAAATAAAAATCTTAAATATATATTATTAAAAAATAAAAAAGTAACCTGAAGTTTTAAAAAGTTATGACTAAAATTTCCCAATTTGCAGAGTGCACTTGTTTTTATTTTACATCTCTTCTCACATTGTTTTATTTTTTAATGCATCCATCAGAGTGTTGCAGAATTGGAGCAGAAATGGCAAAGCGAGGTTGATGATGCCATGCAAGGGAAGCTGGAGAACAACATGCCTTTCTTCTATGATTACCATTTTAATGAGGTGAGCAAGTTGTGTGACTTATCATCGGAGCACTGGCATTTACAGTGCAAAGGCATATATCGTGTGTGTGTGAGGGGGGAGGCCAAATAATGTTACCTGTTAAATTGTTGCACACGCCAAAAGGTACCCATTCTTTACAAAGGTTAAATAAAATTGATTAGATCAACATATCATTAGTACAAATACAAATTATTAGGTTGTTTTCAACTGATTGATAGTTTTACCATCATTATCAAATTTTGCTTGCAAGCTTTAGGAAACGAAGGGCAGTTATAAGCACCGAAGAAGTCCCCAGAAAGTAGTCGATGCCATTTGTAATCATTAAAATGTCAAAGAGTCACTTATAGATGTGCTCTGGCATAGATGGAAATGTGGACCAGAGGTGGTGTATTTTTTTTTCCCCTGAAATTCTCTGTTCTTTTTAACATGGAGAATAAAACTCACTCTTTGCAGATCCTGCCTACCATCTTTTCTTGATTTTTTTCCTTCTTTAGAACAAAATGAAAGAACTAGAACTTTTGTGTTCAATGAAAGAAGTCTCCTTTGATGGAAATGATCTTGAAAACATGGTCCTGTCACTGAGGTTAGTGATGTTAATAACTGTGTAAAGCTGATTTACTACCTTGATGCTTAAGACAAAATGTGAATATCTAGTCTCTTAATAGATACATTTTTTAAATTTTTTATTAACATATAATGTATTATTTGCCCCGGGGTACATGCCTGTGAAACATCAGGCTTACACATTTCACAGCATTTGCCATAGCACATACCCTCCCCAATGTCCATATCCCTACCCCCCCACCCCATCTCCCAGCTACCCTTAGTTTGTTTCGTGAGTTTAGGAGTCTCTTATGGTTTGTCTCCTTCCCCATCCCATCTTGTTTCATTTCTCTTCCCCACCTCCCCCCATGACCCCCTGCCCTGCCTCTCAAATTCTTCATATCAGAGCGATCATGTGATAATTGTCTTTCATAATTGACTTATTTCGCTTAGCATAACACCCTCTAGTTCCATCCATGTCGTTGCCAATGGCAAGATTTCGTTTCTCTTGATGGCTGCATAGTATTCCATTAAATGTATATCTTAATAGATATTTTTAAAAAATTGTATGCATTCACTAAATATTTGAGTTGGAACTCATTTGTAAACTTGGAAATTCTTATTTTGGCCTTCAAAAGTTAGCATATAGGCGTCCGAAACTGGGCAAAAGGAACTAAGATCGGTCCACTTAAATAACCCTGCTAACACTGCTCTCTCAGCTAGAGAGGGGAAGGAGTGCGGTATTTACCGGGTTTCTTTTGCTTCGTTTCCCCTCTATCTTCTCGTATCCTTTGTCATTAAAAAAACGCTGGTTTTGGTGAACCTGAGAACGACTAAATGCACATCAGCCTTTCTTTATAGGGAGAAGTTCCTCCAAGAAGTGAATTCTCTCATTCAGAAACCCTCACACCCCCTGGCTAAAACAAAGACGTTAGTGAAGAGTCTAATGAACCGAGCCGAGCTGCTGTTGCACGTCACCATCGCGGCCCAGTCCGGCCTCACGAGAAGCATCTCGGGGACCCCTGCAGAAACACCGGGTACAAAGCCAGCCCCATGCAGGCGCTCTGCACTAGTCTGCTCGTAAAATCTATGTCAGCTACTGAAATAAAAATCACTCTTGTGTTCTCCTAGGAAGGAGAAAAGGAAGTGCCAACATTTTTTTATTTTGCCATTTACTTTTTCCAGCAAGAAAGACTTCTCATTGAATTCATGTGGTGTTTTCTGAGTGAGCTGAGGATCAGGGCTGCCTCCTCACCTGCCTCATTCAGTTTTCCCTGGGAGCCCAGTGACATCTATTTTTATAAACTAGTGCCCCTTGCTTTTTAGTTTATGGCTTGTCATTTTCCTAGTAGCATGTCTAATTAGATAGTCAACATTGTGAATCTTATAATGCATCATATTTTCCTCTTAAGGCCGAGTTTGCATTGTACTTTTAGCACTTATATGGAACCTTCTAACATGAATTTTCCCTATTTTCCTGGTCACGTTTTAATTGTTAGCCTGACAGGACGTTTCTCAGAGAAATCAGTAAGTCTTCTTAAGCTGGATCCCCAGGACGGGGCATAGCCTATGATGACAGTCGTTAATTCTTATCTTGAGAGAGCAGGATGAGTAAACATGAGACTCTGTGTTATCGAACCCCATGGCCTGGTGGACACTGCCAAGCAAACAAACTTGTTTTCATCCCAGCTGAGCGCCCAGGGCTCCCCTCACATGGGAGAGAAGTCTAGGGTGATTCAGGTTTCTGACCCTACTGAAAGGAGACCATTCGCTGAGAACATCAGGGGAAGTGTGACGAGCATACAGTATGATCACATACCAAGATGGTCTGCTGACCACGTCCCTGGTCACAAGGCCTTGGTTAAATAAAGGTCCCATATAAAGACTTAACCACTCAGTGAGGCTGATGATGCTTTTCAAGAGGCTCTTGCCATCAGAGATCATAAACGAATAGTTTGCTGAGCAATAACATCTTCAAAAATGATGTTTTTAGACCGAAACTGCCTAACCGGTTTTTTTTTAATATATATATATTTTATTTACTTATTTGATAGAGAGAGAGAGATCACAAGTAGGCAGAGAGGTAGGCAGAGGGAGCGGGGGAAGCAGGTTCCCCGCTGAGCAGAGAGCCCGATGCGGGGCTCGATCCCAAGACCCTGAGATCCTGACTTGAGCTGAAGGCAGAGGCTTAACCCCCTGAACCACCCAGGTGCCCCTGCCTAACTGTTCTTAAGACAGGTTCAAAATAACCTCTTCTCTTTTTTTTTCTTAGATGATTTTTATATATAGTTTTGTCATTTTCTATTAGAGTTTTCTTTTATAATACAACCATTTCCCTGGGTAGTGTTTATCTTAGAGAAAGGGCCAGTCAGATTCTAGCTCAAGCGTGATATTTACTCACACCAACTTGATCGAAGCCACGGTGCCACCAAATGGTCAGCTAAGTCATCAGTAAGTCAGCTAAATAAATCTAGGATTCAAGGAGGGGGGGGGGAAAGGCTGTCTTTGGGTGGGGAAAATGGATTTGGATTTATTTGAATTAAGAAATTTTTGATTCTAGAAATGACTTTGTCTATCCTGACTTTTTAGAAGGCTTATATGGAGGTGAAGGTTGAGAGTTTATGAAATTAAATGAATCTTGCAGCCTTTTTTTTTTTAAACCAAATTAATAAAAAGATAATACAATAAAAATATAATGAAAACCAATAGGTTTTCACACTGAGATAATTTTTAACCCTGATATCTAGGTTTTAAAAACTGGGCCTGAAGATCGTCAGCATGCTGTGCTTGCTGGTTTGGTGGATGGACTCTCCTAGAAAGCAAAGAAACGCTTAGACTAGTAGCCTGACTGCTGTTGCTGTCCTTACAAATCAGACAGCAGATATGCCAACGTTTTTATTCCTTTGTGTTCCAGCTTGTAAATCAGCTTCAGAAACAAAGGTGATATCTCACGCTGTGCGGCAGCCTGTTTTTCTTCGCAGCATGTCGGCTCCTTCTGACCTGGAAATGATTGGTAACGAAGATTTGGAATTTACTAGAGCAAATCAGAGGTAAGCGGCTAATGGCCAAGGTTGGATTCCCACATGCAGCTGAAGACATCCCTCAGAGCGCACTCCCCAAGCGAGCGGCTTGTTTTGTTTTCCTGTAGGCGGCGCCATGTAACCAGCCACCGCAGCAGCTCCTTTACCCTCCTGCAGTCGTTGGCCATTGAGGACAGCAGGGACAAGCCCACCTACAGCGTGCTGCTGGGGCAGCTGTTTGCTTTCATCGGCACCAACCCTGACCAAGCTGTAGGTCACATTTTTGCCGACTGCAGAGGAATAGCACCGAACAGCACAGGGGGGCCTGTGACCCAGTCCCCAAGAGTCAAGTGGACTTCCTTCTCATGCCTTTCAGGTGTCCAGCAGCAGCTTTCTTCTGGCTGCACAGACGAGGTGGCGGCGGGGAAATACTCGCAAGCAGGCGCTAGTGCACATGCGGGAATTGCTGACGGCTGCTGTGCGTGTCGGGGGTGTGACACACCTCGTGGGTCCAGTGACTATGGTCCTGCAGGGAGGACCCAGGTCAGTTTCTTGTGGTTCATACCATCCTGACCAGAGTGGGCGAGAGGCCTTCATTCCAAAGGTGACTCTTGGAAACCAAATCATAGGCAGTGGTATTTACTAATGTTTTCCCCTAAAAGATTTTATTTTTTAAGTGCTCCACAATTTTGCAACAGCGTCAGCATATGTAGCAAAAAGCAGAGTCTCTTTACTCCCCTTCCTCTCCTGGATTCCACCCTGTTCACTAAGAGCTGCTTATATCAGCTATGCACCTGCAAATGGCAATTTAATTTTCTTTGTACACAGAAGTGTGTATATGTATGATTTTTTTCCCCCTAATTTGAGTTATATCATACTGTACTATAACACTGCCATGGGAATTGTTTTGTTCAGTATATCTTGGAAATATCTGTCTTTTCATGTCAATGAATGTAGTTCTGCTTGATAGTTTTGAAGAACCTCATGGACCTCCAGGTGCGGATGGCTGTGTCTTACTTAACTCCTCCCCTCCTGGTGGACACATGGCTCATTTTCTCTTTCTCTCCTTCATTTTTTCTGTTTTACTTTTGCGTTCATAGCAGTGATAGTCAACATCCTCATACCTATATTTTTTTGTACTTTTTTGCTTATTTTTATTGGATCAATTTCTGAAAACCTATATTTTTTGTACTTTTTGGCTTATTTTTACTGGGTCAATTTCTGAAAACCTAATTGTAGATATGAACTTTGAAGAAAGTTTTATAACTTATTTGTGAGGAGTTTCTATACTATTCCCTATTGGGCTTCAGAGATCTTCAGGTAGAAATAGAAAAGGAATTTGTCTACAGGTCCGGGACTAGAACTGCCTGGGGCTACTTGTGTCTCCTGACAGCTCCTTGAGAAATTCTGGCCACCCAGCAGAGAGCAGTGGCTAAAGGAAAATGTGTTAACTAAGAGCTAACATGAATATCTTGAGAAACTTCTGTAACAATCAGGAGAGGCTGGGTTACTGTTTGGAAACAAAGCCCTCCAAAACCTCTGGTTTACAAAACAGGACTTCAGTTCTTGCTTATGTCCAGCACAGGTACGCCCCAGCCCATGATAATCTGGGAGAGCCTGGGTTAGAGGAGGGGACCGCCATCTTGAAAGCTGTCAATCCCCTTGTCAGAGCTCTGGCTAATTGGCCAGGCTGGTCACATGTTCACCCAACCAGAGGGGTGCCCAGAAGGCACAGTGAGTAACACTGGCCACCACAGCTCACTTCCAGAATATTTTTCCACAACCCTGGCGGCATTTTTCCTTTTCCCCTCAGTTAGTAATGTCATGTCATGCATTTAAAAAAATGCAGAAAATCCCAAAGTACAAAGTAAAAATCACCTTGTAAATCTAGCACCTTAAGATAAAACCTGTTAACATTCCAGTGTATCTGTTCCATCTTTATTCAAACCGTAGATAGCTCCTATAATGTTTTTAGTAGTTTGTATAGCACTGCATCATATTCCTGAAGCTTTATTCAGATTCAATCCGGATTTTTCAACCTTAGATTTTATTTACTTATTTTTGCTATTATAAACAATATTCTATAGCATAACCTTGTAGGTAAATCCGGATAGTTCCAGTTTTAAACCAATATTAATTGCTATAGAATCTACCCCAGGTCGTGTGTTTACATTGGGAAAGCCTTCTATCAATTGGATTCTCATACTCTGCTAATAATCACAGGTGCACTTAAAAAGGATACTTAGTTAATCTACTTGGGCCTTGATTTTCTCATTAGTACAATTGCATCTATAGAACTCAGTGGGGCATAGGGTATTATAGACGTGTTTCAAATGGTCTCCTTATTAAATGTGTAATGTAGAGTACCATTCTCTTGCTCTTAGAGAAATTGTGGACTTTAACTTTGTAAGGCCGGTAGGAAGCCCTGCTTGACTTGACTTAGCCTCAGATTCCCCAGACTTCTCTAGCGTGGGCATCGTCTTTGAGGCAACTTTAGAAATGCTGTCTAGGGGGCTCCCGGGTGGCTCAGTGGGTTAAAGCCTCTGCTTTGGCTCAGGTCACTGTCTCGGGGTCCTGGGATCGAGCCCCGCATCGGGCTCTCTGCTCAGCGGGGAGCCTGCTTCCCCCTCTCTGTCTCTGCCTGCCTCTCTACCTGCTTGTGATCTCTCTCAAATAAACAAACAAACAAATAAATAAATAAAATCAATCTTAAGAAAAAAAAAATGCTGTCCAGTAGCCTTCTGGGGTCCTGCAGTCTGGGAAACACTGGTGATCTCCAAGATCCCTTCAGTTCTTGATTCATGTACACAATTCTCGAGTTTCTCAGAAGAACACCGCTGCTTTTATGTTTACCGTCACTCCTCTTACTGTGGTTCAAGTAACCTGCACTTTGGTTCTGTTTCATAGAATTGAAGAACTAACCTGTGGTGGGATGGTGGAGCAGGTCCAGGAAGCCTTTGGGGAGACCATGACCTCTGTCGTGTCTCTGTGTGCTCGTTACCCCATCGCGTGTGCAAATAGCATTGGACTTTTGTGTACCATACCTTATACCAGGTAAGGAAGGCCATGCTTTTTATTGTGGGTATGTTACACCGCAGTGCAGTTGCTTAAATAAAAAATATTTTTAAATTAAAAAATTGGGTAGGGGTGCTTGGGTGGCTTAGTCGGTTAAGCGTCTGCTTTCAGCTCAGGTCATGATCCCACGGTCCTGGGATTGAGTGCCGCATCAGGCTCCCCGCTGAGCAAGCTCGTGCTTGCTCCCTCTCTGTCAAATAAAGTCTTTAAAAAATTTTTTTTAATTTTTAAAAATTGGGAGGTTTTTTTTTTGCTTTGATCATGCAGTGAACCTATCACTGTGATTAAATGAGCTTACCTCCTGACAGACACCTAAAGTTACTATGTAAATTCCATATCGTTGAATTCCTACATGATCAGAAGTGGCCAATAGGGACTGTATTGATTGTCAAAATGGAGAGGGTTGAAGGAAAGTAAAAGATCTCTAGGAAATTTTTAACCCATTTGGCAAAAACTTTTTACAAATACATTTATTTTTTCAGTGGCCTAATGAATCCCCTTATGATAAAATATGTAAGGTTTTTGTATTATGGATGGGAACCTTGAGTTGATTCCATCAGTTTTTACTTAGTTACTGTATATGAACAAACCAAAACTTGAAGTTCCTTATTGATGAAGGAAATCCTCATTGTAAAGAAACATTTCTGGGTTCCGTTATGCATGGTAGTATCCTAAGCAATAGACAAAGAACTTCGCTGATGTGTTTTATGCCCCTTTGGTAACCTGGATCTTAAACCCGATGGCTGCTCGGTGATGTTTACTGTGTGGAACTTTCCACCTGGCCAGGAGTGAAGAGAAGTGCCTGGTCCGCAGTGGCCTCGTTCAGCTCATGGACCGACTGTGTAGCCTGAGCAGTCAGACGGAGTCCGGCTCCAGTGAGAAACAAACCAAGAAACAGAAGGTGGCCACCATGGCCTGGGCAGCTTTCCAGGTGCTTGCCAACCGCTGTGTCGAGTGGGAAAAAGAAGAAGGTAAGAAGCAGGCTTCCATTCTAGAATTCATTGGTTTCTTCTGTTGACATGTTTATTCAATTATTTGTGCTGGCTGAGGGAAAGAAATGCTATATTAAATTACATAATCAGATGGTTTAATTAATGATTTCGTGAGAGCCTCTTCCTCAGCACGCGTCTCTGAGAATTTATGGCTACACCATGACACTAAATAATATCCTAACCCAGAGCGCCTGGTGCTCAGCAAAATAAGCCAGACACAGAATGACAGATACTGAGTGATTTCCCTTATATGTGGAATCTAAAAAAGTCAAATTTCTGGAAACCAAGAGTAGAACAGTGGTTGCCAGGAATTTTAGGAAGAGGGGAGGTGGGGAGATGTTGGTTAAAGGGTCAAACTTCCAGTTATAAGATGAATAAGTTCTGGGGTCTAATGTACAGCATGGTGATTATAGTTAGTAATACTTTATCATATTCTTGAAGATTACTAAGAAAGTGAATCTTAAACGTTCTCAAACCACACACACACACACACACACACACACACACACAGAGGCCCAGAGAGAGGTAACTAGCAGAGTGATGAATATATTAACTAGATTGTGGTAATCATTTCACAATGTAAATACATATCTATATATATATAATGACATTATACACCTTTTTTAAAAAATTACATTCTACGATCTAAATTGTATACAACTTGTATTCGTCAGTCATCCCTCAATAAAGCTAGGGGTGGAGGTGAGAAATGACACCACCCTGAAAGAGTACAATAAGCCAGGAAATCGAGAAGGTATTTTCCGTGTTCTTTTTGTTAACACTGCTATCAATCTCCAAATAAATATTCCTATGAACTAATTTACCTGCATTTTCAAGTGCTACCTCCTAACTATACTTTTACTATCCCAGTTGAAAAAGTGAAGTTGAAGGATGATATCTCCACGATATCCCAGGCCTGTGTATATAGATTGTTTTCTTATCTGTTCGTTCACTGTGTGTTTCATCGTCTTGAGAGTCAGGCATAAGATGCACAAGGCATTGCTCTTCCTCTTAAGAAATACGGTGCAGGGGGGGCAGATAGCCCAGTGAGCAAACGTTCGTGGTGTGGTCAGCGCCATAATTGCGGTGCATGCAAAGTGCTGGGCGAGCACACAGGTTCCTGCAGGCCGGCCGGGCTAGAGAGCAGGCAAAGCTTCCCAAAAAGGTGACATGTGAGTTATTCTTACAGGTTAAAGAACATTTCCATGCAGAAAAAACTGTGTGTAGGCACAGGGATCCAAGAGAGCATGGGAAGTTCAGGAAATGACAACTAATTTGTGTGGTTTTTTACAAGAGCTGCTTGGGAGGGGGCGACCTCTGGAACTACAGTGAAAATGGAAAGATCCCAAAAGGTCCTTAATTGCGTTTGAGGAGAGAGAGGGTATGAGTTAAAAATCAAGATGTTTTTATCACAGTTTAAAAAAAAATGATGATTCTTCCCTGTTAATCGAAGTATGTTTCTTGTTTGGTATGAATTATATTCAGTTTTCATTAAGAATAATGTCTTTTGGGGCGCCTGGGTGGCTCAGTCATTAAGCGGCTGCCTTAGGCTCCGCTAAGCAGTACTTACTGCTTAAGTAAGTACTTAGGACATCAGGTCATGATCCTGGGGTCCTGGGATCGAGCCTGACATCGGGTACCCTGCTCAACAGGAGGCCTGCTTCTTCCTCTCCCCACTCCCCCTGCTTGTATTTCCTGTCTCGCTGTGTCTCTGGCAAATAAATAAATACAATCTTAAGAAAAAAAAAGTCTTTCCCCAACATTGAATTGTTAACCTTTTTTATGTGCAGATGTTATCTAATGAGGAGACACTAACTGGGTAGCTAATGGAATACTGAGCAGGTTGAAGAAAAATCAGGCAAGAGGAGAGCTTAATGTAGGGAGGCCGAGAGGGAGGACTCACCACACCTGCCGGCTCACTATGGCTTCCTTGGGTTTTCCCTTTCTTTCTCTCTGTCTCCCTCCTTCTCCCTTTCTTTCAACTCGAAGGCGGCTCCACAGAGGCAGTGCACTCAGGTCTGGCCCGCCAGGTGTCCAGCCTTCTCACCAACCATCTTGCTCGAGCAACCGAGTGCTGTGGCAACCAGGCTGCTGGGAATGACGCCCTCCAGGATGTCCTCAGTCTTCTCAATGATCTCTCAAGGTACGGGAGGCCCAGCCAGAGCTGTGGGAAGAGGTGGCTACTTCATCTTGAATGATCGGGTTTCCTTTGGGTGGTGATCATCTTTTGAAACCTCTAAATTACAAGGCCATTCTGACATGCTTCTGCTTCAAGAACAGCGGAGAAAAAAATCATTGAGAAATAGTGGCTCCAAAATGCGAGGATCATTGAATCTCCACATTATAAAACAATACCATTTGCTTTACTGCTTTGCTGGTAACAACTGCTAGCCTTTCAAGTCGAGGCAGTTGCATCGAGAAACCCAAAATCCTTACCCCCATTATAGCAAGAGAACCAGTCAGGACGAGTAGTCTGCTCTTGTTCCCATGCTGTGTCTTAAAAAAGAAGACAGTCTCTGGAGGTTTGGTACCATCCCGTGTGAGCCATGAGGCTCACACCTGCTTATCCACATACAGCTACTCGTTCTTTGGTTTCTGCTGGACTTTTTCTTCTCAGTGAGAAGCCACGGGGTCAGCTGCGGCAACGCCGTGTGAGCTCTTGGGTCTTGAAGCACTGCTTAAAAAGGAATAAAAGACTAAACGGAGAGTCTTCCTAGTTTGGGTCGTGAAGTTGTGCTCTGTGCACTGTTGAACTATAGCATCGCAGTTCAGTAAATTTCATCAGGGATCAGAAAATTCTCAAAAATCTTTCTTTGAAGTACTATTGATTGGTCAGTTGTGAGCTTTCATTAGATATTTACCAAAACCTTTAGTTCTCCTTCCTAAGCACATAGTGCCAAATCCGGGTCTTCCTCGTGAATCAGTTCATCTTCATTTAGGGAACTCTTGCTCCTGGATTTCTATAGACCCATATACCCAGCCTTGTGTACCTTTTCTTCCTTCTTTTGCAGGAGTCACATAGGTAAAGCCATCCTGAGCCAGCCAGCTTGTGTGTCCAAACTCCTCTCCCTGCTGCTTGACCAACGCCCGTCTCCAAAGCTGGTCCTTATCATTCTTCAGCTGTGCCGGGCGGCGCTCCCGCTGATGAGCGTAGAAGACTGTGGAAACGTGGAGCTCCCGCCGTGGAGCTACTCCGTTCCCTCCCTAAACAGTGAGCCGGAGGATCCCAGCGACCCGGCATCCAAGATCGCCTCATTGCTCTTAGCAAAGCTGGCAGATTACGTGGTCCCAGGTGAGCAGCTGGTGGGAGAATGGCGCTGAGGTGCCCGCTTCCTGTGGCCGGCCGACTGAGCGCTCCATTGCCCATAGCTGCCGCTGTGCCTCCTGCGGTGAAGGAGAGGGAGATGGCAGAGGGAGGAAGAGAGACTCCAAAACTAGAGTCTTCCCCGTGCCCGTGCCGGGGAGCTGCACCAGTAATGCTGCGATTGTTCTGTTTGCTTTTGAAGGATGTCAGACAGTTCTTTCTCCAACTGCTTCTGAACCCGACACTACATTAACAAAAACCAGTCCCAAGAATTCCTTAAAAGGGGATAAAGATCCTGGAGAAGAGAGTGAAGCAGTGGATGGCAAGCTGTCTATCTTTATCCACAAGCGGGAAGACCAGTCATCTCATGAGGTTCTCCAGCCGCTGCTAAGGTGACTGATGATTGTAATAGCCACACGCCATCAGGCACTGACCGTGTCCCCGGCACTGTGCTCAGTAAGCCCCTTACATGCATCAACTGTCTCAGCCCTCTTGACAACCCGAGAGGTAATCACTGTCATCCCTGTTGTTACAGTGGAGAAACTGAGGCAGAGCTGAACCACAGACGCAGGCCTCTGACCACAGAGCCCAAGCTCTTATCCACAACTCGGTACTGTCTCTTCAGACCCAACAGAGAGCGAAAGCCCTGTCGGGAATGTATTGTTTGTGCTCAGTGGAGAGTCTACAGTGTGGTTTGGGTCTCGAGAAGGGATAATGTAATGCAGTCTGGTTTTCGTCTTTGGCATCCTTCAGCCATTGGTAAATTTAAAGATACCATTGACTGTGAGGTGGAGAGAGATGAGAAACTTTTTTTAAAGCTTTAACTCATTGAAGTATAAATGGTATGATTGCTCAGTAAGGAAGTAAAAATATACTTACTGTCCAAAGGTTACAAACCCCCGGGGGTCCTGTTAGTGGGAGCGAGGATGACGGGAAGTCCTGCCACAGAGCGTGAGGGAATTTAGGAAACGTGTGTATGTCTCAGGAGATGACTTCTTTCTTCCAATAAATGATGTGATGATGGTGTCATCCTCCTAATTGGTCCCTTGCCTGCCATCCTGGCAACTGAAAGCACTAATGGGCTGCTAGCATGAACTAAGCGGGGATCAGGCAGGTGAGTGCAAGATGCAGAAATCGCCAAGAAGCATTCTTGGGCATCGTGAAACTTGACAGTGCAAATTTGGTGAAGGAGTCTTTGGAGGGCCAGGTTTAAGAGGGAGAGGAAGCTGAATTATTAGATCCAGTCATCTACCCCAAGGCATCCGGCCCATGCTGTTGTTAAAGTCCCCTCACTTTGGGATTTAGATCACATACTGAATGCCTCCCGGTTGTCCAGCCTTCCCTGTGTCAAAGGCTCAGATTCTCAATTTTGTTCAGTGTTTTAGTTTGTACGTCATTTTCATGTAGGTTTTAAATTATCATTACAACTGTAAAAAACAGCTGGTGTTTTGATCCCTAAAAGTGCTATAATTAAGCAATAATGAATTATTTCCTTTTTGAAAAATTGAGTCTACTGTGGATTTTAAAATCCTGTGGTAGCATATAATGCTGGCCTGGCCAATAGTAGGTTGCCTCACAGCCTGCCAGCCCCACCTTGACCTTGCCTGTAAGATCATCACCTCTCTCTTCTTTCCCTTTGTAGTAGCTCAGAAGGACGGCCCTTCAGACTGGGTACTGGTGCCAACATGGAGAAAGTAGTGAAAATGGATCGAGACATGACCAAGGTAACCCTAATATAGAGACACTTACTCTGACAAGACCCACGACTGAGGAATGTTTAGGTTTGCAGAGACATTTAAAAAAGAAAAAAAAAGTCCCCACACAGGACAGGGTGAGAAATTGAAGTTAGTGGCTTAACTGAAGCCATTTTCAAGAGAACTAGTCAGAATCAACTTGTCATTAATGTTAAAATGTAAAAGAGAATTCTTGGTTTGGGCTAGAAGTTTTCTCTTAGCTCTATGAAGAAAGTTTTGCAGCCTAATAATACTTTAAAGTGAGGGGTACTTGAGTGGCTCAGGCAGTTTAGCATCTGACTCTTGATTTCGGCTCAGGTCCTATTTCAGGGTTGTGAGATCAAGCCCTGTGCTGGGCTCTGTGCAGGATGCGAGACGTGCCTAAGATTCTGTCTCTCCTTCTCTTTCTGCCCCTCCCCACCCCATGCATGTGTGTGCGCTCTCTTTAAAAATAAAAATTAGGGGCGCCTGGGTGGCTCAGTGGGTTAAAGCCTCTGCCTTCGACTCGGGTCATGGTCTCAGGGTCCTGGGATCAAGCCCCGCATCGGGCTCTCTGCTCGGCAGGGAGCCTGCTTCCCCCTCTCCCTCTGCCTGCCTCTCTGCCTACTTGTGATCTCTCTCTCTCTGTGTCAAAAAAATAAAATAATAAAATCTTAAAAATAAAAATTAAAAGTTAAATAAATAATACTTTAAAAATGATAACATGTGAAAGGTTCAAATAATAATAAAAAGAAAGATGTAGCCCATAAAAAATATAAAAATATGTGCATGTTTACAAATCACACAATAAAGAGATAAAAATAGTAATGTGTCATTTTTCACCTGTCAGAAAAAGAAAACTGATAATAGCCATTATTGTCAAGGTGAGGATAAACAGGCATCCATTCTCAAGTGTCCAGAGACAACCATACTCTTCATGGTTTTATTTATAAAAAACAAAATAAAATCTGTATGCCATGAATAGGGAAATGATTAAAGAAATTGTTGTTATATGTCAGTTGTACCTTAAATTTTTAAGTTTAAAAATTTAAATTATATGCATACAGTGAAATACCATATTCAACCATAAAAAGAGCCAGGTAGTAACATGTGAGCTTTGAGAAATGAGCCCGGATTGCTTTGGTAACGGGGAAGCGGGCTTTAAAAAGTAAGGAAGCGGAGTATGGTGACCATCTCAAACCTCTCTCCAGGGTGGCTGCTGTGAGGTGATTACAGAAGAGGCCACAGCTGCTCTTCGGAAAGCAACCAAGTGGGCCCAGTCGGGCCTCATCGTCAGCGTCGGGCCACCCGTGGAGTCCGTCAACCCAGAGACTGTGAGCGGACTGTCCACAGGTGACAAAAAGAAAACTGCCCAGACTTCCATTTGCCGAGAGAGGAACTCTGAGCTCGCCAGGTAGTCTTTCCCTGTCTACACTTCTGTCAGATCTACTTTGTAATGGACTTGTTCTTGGGGCTCTAATTGTATACCATCCCCTCGACCTTCTGAAGATGAGGACTGAGGGCTTAAAATACCCACCTGAGGTTGTGGTGGGCGAACAGGGTGCCGCTTCTGGCTGAGTGGCCATCTGTAGCCAGAGCGGTTGTTTTTCTGAGAAAGGCCACTACCAGGAACACCAGCTACAGTTTTTTTGAGTATTGGTAGACTGATATGCTGCCTTTACTTCTTCCAAACCAGCCCAGCTGCACACATGAACTTTCTAGAAGTAGACAGGAGAGGCTCAGACCTCTGGAGAAAGGTCTCCTCTGGGCCCACCGGTGATTAATAAATCTCCGATCCTTCTTAAAAAAAAAAAAGAAGAAGAAGAAGAAGTAGACAGGAGAAATGAGTGTTTCCTCCAGGAAGTTTGCAAGCTGTTCTGTGTTTGCCGGCCAGGAAGAGTTGAGGCATAGTGTCTTCCCTTGATCCTGATGGTTTATGCAGTTCAAGTTTGAGGTCTGTTTCAGGGGATTCTTTAGTTAACAGAAAGAATAGGAGAGAAGTGTTTTTTTTCCTGATGATAATTTAGCTTCTCTTTTTCTTAGTCAACGAAATCCACTTTTCTTTGTATCATTAGAAAATTTTTCTTTTGGGTGATAACCCTACAAGCCACTTGTCTACATTCTTAACCATCACTGGGCACTGACACTTTCTCTCTTGACGCTTGCAGGACTGACCCCGTCCGACCCTTCATCAGTGGGCACGTGGCGAACAGCATGGCCGCAGAAGTGATCGCCTTGCTTCATAGCTTGCTAATGGCACCTGAGTCAAATGCTGCTCAAATATGGACCACAACGGCAGAAAAGGTTAGCATAGCGTCCCTGCTTAGCTGAAGAAGCGAGGAGGAAGTTTGTGGTCTGGTTTAGCATTTGAATCCCGTCTAGGAAGGGTCATATTTTAGTAAAGAGGGATTTCGTATATTGACCAGATAGATTTATTAGTGGTTTTCCCCCTCAAATTTGCTTTGATTTGGTCGTTTCACCTGCTAACCTTGTGTCCTGTCACTGCCAGTTCTGATTTTGCAGAAGACGGGGCCACGTTCTCAGAGAAAGAATGGCACTCCTTGTGTCTCCTTCCTGTTGATGTTCAGTTGGTGCTAACATTAGGGAATCATGAAGGCTTGGCTTATTGGATTTGTTAAGCGTATTTACTGAGTCCTAAGGAGGCCTCTGTGATACATACCCCCTGAGTTCTGTATCAGTAATTCATCATCTCCGATAGTAGTCTAGTTTCCTAAGAACTAGGGATCTGTAGTCAATTTCCGTTTGCCCACAGTCCTTTTTCAAGTGAATGCCTTAAGGAAATTGGATGTTGAGTTGTAGGCAGTAAGCTGTGATGGTTTTCCTTCAGATAAGTTTTTGTTCTGTTTTAGGGGTTTTGTTAACACAGTGTTTGATTCTCCCCCATTCTGAGGTTGTGTGTTTCCAGTCCTGTCTAATCACATAAGGCAAATGCGGCAAGATGTCAGTGGTCACACCTGATAGTTATTTCATCGTTCCCATAGCCAGAGTTCCTTCAGTACATGGGGGCCAGCCACTGTTACGGATACTTATCACTCTTAATATTGAAAATGACCAAAGCTTTAACCCCTGCTACATGGCTGCTTCTTGTATTTAGGTTCTGTCTCGTGCGCTGATGTACATTCCACAGTTGGGGAAGTATGCAGAGAGCATTCTGGAAAATGGCAGCAGTAGTGGCAGGAAACTCGCCAAACTTCAGAGAATCGCCCGCCAGGCTGTTGCCGCACTGTGTGCCCTCGGAGGCTTCAAAGAGACCATCAAGATAGGGTCTGAGGTTCAGGTAACCAACCAGCCAGCATTTCCCAAGTCCCTGCATCCATTGACTAACTGATCATCTGTAAAGATGGTATCGTCCACCCAGTTGGACAGAAGTCTTTATTCCTTCAAGCTAAATAAGGAGTCTGAGAAACTCATGAATTCTAATCCACACTGTGCTACAGGTTATTCAGATATTAGTACAGTACTCTATAATGTTAACTATGATACTTGTGTCCCATGGTGGCACTAATATTTTAGAGTTGGAAGTTTGAGAGTCTATCATATTGTGTCACCTTGACATAGGCTTGAGGACCTATTATTTTAACTCCCATTCAGTGCTTCATATCTGCACTGTAATGAACTATTCGTGTAGTGCCACTAACAACAGCTGTGAATTTACTTCTCCACACCTGTCCCATGAGAGAGCTGCACACACCATCGGAGCTGGTCAGTGGTACTAATCCATCTTTGTCTCTAGGTTTTAGGTAGAGGAATATCAGGAAGCATCGGAGTAGTGGCTTCTATCAATGAACAGGAAGGTATAGCTACAGTCAGATTCCCACCCATAGACTGTAGAAAGACTTCGCAAGCGTCAGACACATTGACTATTCCATTGTCTAGACTTTGTGTTCCAAGATCGGAGGTAAGGTGATTTTTAAATGCATTATTAAATGTCACTACAAATGGTAACCATACTGTAATGAAAAATGAGCGCACACATAGTACAGAGGCACAAATAGTTATCTAAAGTGTTATTTGGATGTATATTTGTATACTGGGCATAATTATTTAATAGTAACATTTGTGTGAAGATTTGCACCCAGATGACAAAACTCATTTCTTGGGTTAGGAATATTCCACAGGGTATTGTATTTTTAATTGTTTTGGACTAGTTTGCAATTTTCTGTATGGTGATTTTATTTTTTTGACTGAAATTTTGAGAATTAACTCCAGATAATAACACCCTCATTTCCTATAAACTAACTACTTGAATTTAACTTTTTGCCATGCCCCCCCCACCACCATCAGGCACTGCCTCTTCATAAACTGTCCATTACTGAGAAGGTAGTACAGGCAGTCCAGTCCATGTTGCTTCCTCAGGAGGGAAGTCTCTCTATTCATACCTCACTTCCTGCAACAGGAGATGGGTCAGCTCCTGTGATGGCAGTCGTTCGGCTCCTGGCTGAAATAAGAACAAGGTGAGCACCCTGCAGGGATCCCCTAATGTGCTCAGCTGACGCAGGCCACAGAGGCGGGGGGCCTTTCTGGGCCCCTCCACTCCCGGCTTAGTGGCTCCGCAGTGTGAGGTTCATGCCCAGCTGAGAACAGAGACCATTTTCTTGTGCTGTGTTGACTATATTTTTGTTACATTGCCCAACTTCTGCAAGTTTTGTTGCACTGTGCAATTTAAAACCATTTAGCTGTTTCCTTAAGAAAATAAGTAAGCAATCAAGGTGTGATCTATGGAACCCATACACAAGGCTCCACTGCTTTGCTTTGGGAAAAACACTTTGTTCTGTCCCAGTGAATCTCTCTGCTGCTTTCCCTTGTTTAAATGGCTCGGGCTCTGATAATATACATCTGGTCCAACTTTCCAAATGATAAGGAGAAAAACTAGGGAATGCCCTCAAGGGTTGGTGTCAGAAGGAAAAGCAGCATTTTCTTGCAAATACATTTATTTACCACAGTAACAAGTTTCTCTTTTGGCAACGGGATTTCTTAGAAAGTTCTAATATGTATTGTGAATTAGGTGAGAGATCAGCATACAGATTTTCCAAGTGTCTGGGTTCCTCTTATTCCCAGAACACTTAATATTGCCCATAGAGCACAGTTTAGGCAATGTTTTTTTTTTTTTAAAGATAATGCTGATTTCTCACCTTGTATCTCCACTTGAGTAAAGATGGCAACCATTTCGCCCTCTTCATCTTGTCCATATGGTGTCGGCAATTACTTGGGGGAGAGGGGAGGAAGAGAAGTTACTTATGTTTCCAGACCAATCCAGTTCAGAAAAAAAAGCAAGAGGAATGGGGAGTTTGAACCTTTTTGTAAATTAGGGGGAAAATATGGTTGAAATGCTTTTCGGAGTTAACTTTTTAGAGAATGAACATTGATGACTTTGAAATATTTTAAATCTTTTAACATTAAGAGCATGCCTGGTCATGGCCCAGCTTTTAGAAGACAGCTTATTCTGTGAAGAATTCATACAACAGTGTCCAGCAGCTGTCGAAGTTCTCAACCTAGTAGCCCAGGAATGCAGTGCTGGTAAGTGCCTGTGGCTTTCTGTACCGTCCTGTGTTAAGTGTTGTGAGCACATTGTGAGTTGGATGATGGAATGCTCACACACACACACACACACACACACACACACACACGTAGCTGAGCTCTAGACAGCATTTAGCACAACTTTTATCCCAGATACAGAAAAGTAAATAGCTTTCAGTACTTAAGTAGTAAATCAGCATTTTTCAATTTAACTTGAGGACCATGCCAGCGTGTTTTCTTTTTTCCATTCATATTAATTCATTGCATTTATTCTCTTGTTAGAATTATTTATGAACCCTTAGGGCTATCAATACTTTCTATTATCATTGGCTACATTTGAAATCAGTCAGGAGTTTGCACTAACATCCATCTGTGTGTGTGTGTGTGTGTGTGTGTGTCTGTCTGTCTGTATCTGTGTGTTTAAACACAAAATTTAGGGAGACTAGTATGAGGAACCGTCAGGTTCAACAGTTATCAGCTCATGGTCAGTCTTGTTTCATCTGTGCTGCGCGTCCCTCCTGGACTGTTTTCAAGAAGATTCTTAGATAGATATTATTTTACCCATAAATATTTTGATATCCATCTCTAAAAAATAAGGACTCTTAAAAAAACCATAATACCATTATCGTATCTGAAAAATTAACAGTAGTTCTTTAATATTAACTATCTAGTCCATGTGCAACTTTCTAATTTTCTCATAAAGTCGTACTTGGGTTTGAATTTGTTTATTTGAATCAGGTTCCAAATAAAATTCTTACACTGTAATTGCGTTGCTATCTTTTAATTTTCTTTTAAAATCTAGATTCCGGGGCGACTGGGTGGCTCAGTGAGTTAAAGCCTCTGCCTTCGGCTCAGGTCATGATCTGAGGGTCCCTGGGATTGAGCTCCACATCGGGCTCTCTGCTCATTGGGGAGCCTGCTTCCCCCTCTCTCTGCCTGCTTCTCTGCCTACTTGTGATCTCTCTCTGTCAAATAAATAAATAAAATCTTTAAAAAAAATAAAATCTAGATTCCCCTCATTATGTTCTTTTTTTCTTAAGATTTTATTTATTTATTTGACAGAGAACGAGAGAGGGAACACAAGCAGGAGAAGTGGGAGAAGGATGAGCAGGCTTACCACCAAGCAGGGAGCCCAATGTGGGGCTCGATCTCAGGACCCTAGGATCATAATGTGAGCCGAAGGCAGATGCTTAACAACTGAGCCACCCATGTGCTCCCATTATGTTCTTTTTGCTTTGCAATTTATTTTTTGAAGAGTTTCCTATAGTCTGGATTTTGCTGATTGTATCTCTGTGGTGTCATTTATTGTGTCCTTAATCTTCAGATTTCCTCTAAATTGGTAGTTGGCGCTGGGTATTTTTAAGTGAAAATTTATGCTTTGTCTCCAAGGATTTAATTGGACGCTGAGGGAAATTGCTCACAGATTAACATCCTCCAGTGCTCTAGTGGTAGCATTTTCATGAACTGTAAGGAATAAATGAATATATTTAGCTTCCTTACTGGTTTTACTGGTATTCTTTGTGTGTGCAAGGGGTCCATTTTTTATTATCCGTATTATTTATTATTTCTCATGCCATTTGCTTTTTCAGTCACTCCCTAATCTCTCCTCTGTCCTTAAGTCTTTGTTCTTTTTCCCACGGTACCAATTTCTGTTGGTTGGTCTTTTGGCGTTCACTCGATATGTGTCTTACTCTTCAAAGCACCCTCCTCTTTTAGGGCTAGTGCTGTGCAACCAGTGACCATTAATAAACCTCAGAGAGAACCTAAGCGTAGAGAATAAGAACAGAATAAAAGGAATTTGCTAGGCTCCTCAGGGGAAATTACTTGTGACTAAATGTTTGCCTATAATTCAGCTTTGTACTCGTGGTTGGGTCTTCATTCCCTGCTTCTACTTTTCATGTTCTTGGCCTACATTGCAGATATACAAGACTGATTTTGCAAGCATGCACTCGCTGAATTGATCACTCAGTTTTTCTTTCTTTTCTTTCTTTTTTAAGATTTTTATTGAGAGAGAGAAAGCACAAGCTGAGGGCAGAGGGAAAGGGAGAAGCAGGCTCCCCCTCTGAGCAGGGAGCCAAACATGGAACTTGATCCCAGGACCCCGAGGATCATGACCTGAGCTGCAGGCAGACACTTAAACTGAGCCACCCGGGTGCCCTGATTGCTCACTTTTTTTAGGACTCTTTCTGAGTATCCTTTTATATGTTTTATTGAATAAGGGAGTCTTAAACTGTGAAATTAACTTTCGTACTTAATGTACAAGCTAGGAATCATAGTGATTTGGAGCAATGGCCTCAAATGGTTTTAATAATAACCCACCTAACCCATTTTCCCTAATGGAAAAGAACTCTGTGGTCACAAAGAGTTGAATAGAAATGTGTGGGAAGTGTTTATTAATTGCCACAAAAGAGAAGACTGTGAGCTTATACACATCAATTTATGTCCTAAAACAGTGTCTTCTGTTAAGTTTAACAGTCCTTAATAACTCACTTAATAGGTTACCAGAAAGAGCTTTGAAGTCCAAAGTACTTATCAAAGTTTGCTGGCTTCTCAGTCCTTTACCTGTGGGCAATCCTTCAACAACCAACCAGCCCTGCATCTGGGTTACTTTGTAACACAGCGGTGAATTCTAGAGCCCACAAGAGAGTCCTGGACTGTGCTTAGAGGAAATGCTGTTTAATAAATGATTCAAGGTGATGGGTAGAAGAGAAAGTTCTTTGATTTTATTTTTGAATGTATCAAGATTTTTATTTCATGTATGAAAATATGAAATTTACGTGCAATAATATACTTGATTCTCTAAAATGAAAAAAAATTCAATGAATTTCTTCCATTATTTTATTTCCTCTGGGATGAATTAAGCAGAAGACTTGGCATCATATTGTTGACTTACTCCTAACTCAATTTTATAGCTTCTCTAATCCAGGGAAATATCTAATTCCATTTAGTCTAGTAAGATAGCGCTATGGCAAAGAGCTTTTTCCCATGAACAAATATTTCTGGGAAGTTCACTGGATCCCTTGGTTGAAATAGCATAGGAAACAGATTTTAATCTGAAGAAAAGGCATGTAGAAACCAAAAAAATTCCCAACTTTATGTTCTTACAGAAGCCAGAACCTCTCTGGTCCAGCTGTTTTCTCTTTCCTACTTTCTAAATATATACATTCCCTGAGCTAGAGGTTCTTCTCAGACTTTAGAAGTTCATAAGAATCCATCAGAAGCATGTTTAAAATGCTTTCCAAGCTCCACCAAAAGTCAGAATCTTCACTTGAAGCTGAACCTGGGCCGTTGTGCTCAGAGGGGCCCAGACCTCACTTGAAGAAACTGCACTAAGCTTTGCTGACCTGCCTTCTTTGCTTTTCTGCCCTCCCGAATGCTTTCCGTGGCTGCTTCTATGGGTATTCCCTCCCTGGCTAGCCAGGTCTCTCGGACTGTTAGCACCCTCAGCCTCATGAATACCCCACATTTAAAACCAAAGTCCTTATTTCCTCTGGAGTCAGCTCTACTTTCCGACTTCCCTGTTTTAGGTCATACTCAGACTGTTTTTGACTCTCAGATACTGACTTAAATATGACAGGCACCTCCTTCCTATCCTTCTACAGCCAATCATTTGCCATGTTATTCTTCCTTTGAAATGCTCCTGAAATGTATCCCTTTCCTGCCCATTTCCACTACCAGCTTCCTAAGTCAGATACCTTTTCGCTCATGTTTAGACATCTACGTTATTCCAAACTGTTCCTTCATGTACTTTGTCGTTCCACGTTGTCGTCATAGTTAGCTTCCTGGAGCCCTCCTTTGGGTGGCTATCAGGAGGGTGGCACTGTCCCCGAGACGCTGGGCTTCCCTGAGCATAGTTACTGCTGTGGGGTTATCACTTACAGACTGGAATGAGTTCACAGTCGCTTCTCGCTGCTGCTCGTTGCTGTGGCCAGAGGACAGTTTTGCCCTTCCTGAATCAGAAGCATAGGAACATTTTACTCTCACACCAGACACTGTAAAATCCCCTCTCTTAATCTCAGATATGCTTCCCCTCTGCCGGATAGCCCCCATTCTAACCCCTAAGAATTGCTGTTCCCTTATTCGATAGGATTCTAGCCAATCCCACTGCAGTATCTCCTGACCTTGGTTACTGCTTGGTCGTAAGGACAATGGTGCACACGTTACTCCCTGGATCATCCGGTATTCAGTGTATAAGTTCTCTTGGAATAAGTTTTTAATAATAACTGGAAAATGTTCCTCAAGCTCACTGGGCTCTGTATGACCGGTTAGTTTACATTTATATCCTGGACTCTGTGAATCCTGTAACTGAATAATTTCCTCTTTGATTTGGGAAGCAGAGACCTGGTCTTGGGCCCCACCCTAGGTGTAAAGAAAGGACGGGGGGCACACACTTCATGTTCCTGCCTTCACTCGGAGTCTGTTTTTATCTTTGCCTCCTCTTTCCTGTTGCCTTCTAGTCCAAAACATTGGATTGGATTAGGTATCTAGGTGTCTCTGGGTGTGGTATAAGTCAATACGTTTCTCACTATCCTAAACAAACTCTGTGCCCTACATTTTCTTTCTCCTAAGACCTTTTTTTTTTTTAATTCAGGTATAATTCATATACCATAAAATTTACCATTTTGAAGTATACACTTCTTTGAGTTTTTAGTGTATTCAGAGTTATGCAGTCATCACCACTACATAGTTCGAGGATTTTTTCATCATCCCAAATAGAAACCCAGTACCAATTAAACAGTAATGTCCCATTTTCTCGCCTCCAGCTCCTACGAATCTCGAATCTACTTTCTGTGTCTCTGGATTTACATATCCTAGGATTTCCTATCAGTGGAATTCTACAGTATTTGTCCTTTTTTTGTTTGGCTTCTTCCACTTAGAGTAATGTTTTCAAGGTTCATTCATCCATATTGTAGCATGGGTCAGTACTTCATCGCAGGGTATGGCTGAATACTGTTCCATTGTGTGCACAGATCACATTTTGTTTGTTGATGAATTTATGGATACTCGTGGTGTTTGTGCTTTGGGACAGTTACCAATACTACTGCTGTAAATATGCATATACACGTGCTGACGTGGACATGTTTTCAGTTCTCTGGGGCATAGGTAGGAGCGGCATGGCCGGATCCTATAGTAATCCTGTGTTTAACTTTTGAGAAACTGTGTGCTTTTTTTGAAGAATTGTTTTCCACAGCAGCAGCACCATTTTACATTGCCACCAGCAGTGGACGGGGCTCCTTGCCAGCACTGGTGGCGTCTCTCTTTTTGATTACAGTCATCTTAGTAGGTGTGAAGTGGTATCTCATCGTGGTTTAGATTCGTGTTTTTCCTAATGACTAACGATGTTGAGCATCTTTTCATGTACTTATTGGCCATTTATCTTCTTTGGAGAAATGTCTTTGGAGAAATGCCAATTTTAATTGGGTTGTCATTTTATCATTAAATTATAAAAGTTCTGGGTGCCCGTGTGGCTCAGTCATTTAGCATCTGCCTTCAGCTCAGGTCGTGATCTTGGAGTTCTGGAATTGAGCCCTGTGTCAGGCTCCCTGCTCAGAAGGGAGTCTGTTTCTCCCTCTCCTTCTGCCCCACCTGGTTGTGTTGTGCATGTGCTTGCTCCCTCTCAAATAAATAAATAAAATATTTTAAAAAGTTACAAGAGTTGGGGTGCCTGGGTGGCTCAAGTCGTGATCATGGAGTCCCAGGATCAAATCCTACATTGGTCTCCCTGCTCAGTGGGGAGTCTGCTTCTCCCTCTGACCCTCCTCACTCTCGTGCTCGCTCTCAAATAAATAAATAAATAAAATCCTAAAAAAAAAAAACCTCTTATAATTTTTTAAAGATTTTATTTATTTAGAGAGTGCATGTGCATGAGCAAGGGGAGGGGCAGCAGGAGGGAGAGAGAGAATATCTCAAGCAGACTCCATGCTCAGGGTGGAGCCTGACACATGGCCTGACACCATCACCCTGAAATCCTGATCTGAGCTGGAACCAAGAGGAGTCAGAGGGTTAACTGACTGAGCCACTCAGACACTCCAATTTTAAGAGTCTATGTAAATTTATCTATACTAGTCTCTGATCAGGTAGCACATAAATCTTTTCTCCCATTCTGTGGGTTGTGTTTTCACTTCCTCAGCAGTATCTTTTGAAACACAAATGTTTTTCATTTTGGTGAAGTCCAGTTCCTTTCTTTTTTCTTTTATTGCATATACTTTTGATGTCATATCTAAGAAACCATGGCCTAATTCAAAGTCATGAAAATTTACACCATTATTTTCTTCTAAGAGTTTTACAGTTTTCGCTGTATGATTTTTTCAGGTCTTTGATCCATTTTGAGTTGATTTTTAGGTGGTGATGGAGGTACTCCCAAGACCTCAGTCTTGACTCTCCTAGACCTCTTCTCCTATTGCTGGACTGCCTGGAATTCCCTGCCTCCTCTGCTTATTGAAACCCTATCTTTTCTAAGCTCTAATTCGAGTCTTTCTTTATGAAGCCCTTCCAGGTCCTGGAGTGAAGTGTTTGTGTTTAGATCACATCACATACCGCAGCCTTGTACCGCGTTCGTCTGGGCCACGTAAATTCACGTACACATCTCATCTGTCCTCCCAGGATGGGAGCTTTGGCTCACGTATCTTTGTATTCTCCAGCATCTAGGACTGTGCCTTCCTCAGAGGAAATGTTAAATAGATAGTAGATGTTTGAAAAATTAGTTTCAGTGATGAGAATAATATCTTCCATTTATTGAGTGTTCACCCCGTGCCAGGGACTTAACTAAGAGCCCCACATGTGTTACTTCATCTCCTCCTCACGACCTTGTGAGGCACATGTGCTGTTGTTACTCCCGTATTGGAAGTGAGATGGTAAATATTGGGTAAGGAAGCCAGGTTCTGGATCTGGGCTGCCCAACGTCAGAGCTCACGCACTTGACCACGTTGCTGCTCTGCTATATGTGGTAGACAAAGATATCTCTGGCTATTTGCTTTTTTTTTTTAAGAATTGGAATAGGGCCCCTGGGTGGCTCAGTTGGTTGGGCGACTGGCTTCGGCTCAGGTCATGATCCCGGAGTCTCGGGATCGAGTCCCACATCGGGCTCCCGGCTCTGCGGGAAGTCTGCTTCTCCCTCTGACCTTCTCCCCTCTCATTTTCAGTCTCTCTCTCTCTCTCTAGTAAATAAATAAATAAATAAATCTTTAAAAAAAAAAAAAGAATTTGAATAAATGTCCGAAACATTTTATTGCTTCGACCGTACTCCGGAAGAGTTTGAGCGCTCCCGGGACTGTGGAGCTAATGTCCTTGTGTCCCCTCCAGGAGAGCGACTGGCGGTGGTGGAGGTGCAGTGTGAGCGGCTGCGGATGCTCTACCGGGACTGTGCTCGGCCGCCGCCGCCGCCGCTGCAGGCCGACCGGAGACAGGTGAGCCCGGCTGCAGGGCACCGCGCTACAGAACGCTGGTGGCTCCCGAGTGACCTTTCGAATGAGCGTTTGCAAAGCCTTCTGAAGGCGCACGCTCTGTGCTGATGCGCTTTCCTCTCGAAATGTCGGAGCACATTGATTTGACATTCTGAATAATGAGAGATCACAGCAAACGAGCAGAACTCATTGATTTGTAAATAATTTCTCACGTTATCAATAACAGAAAAAACTCTGAAAATCTTAGATCTATCGTCCGTCTTATAATGATAAAAGTATACATAGAGACGGAGAGTTGATCAAAAAGCAAAAGTGGCAGAGTGTTCCGAGTTGGTACCTCTGTGAATGTTCTTAGCTTTTTTGTAATAGCCAAAAAGTGGAAACAACCAAGATGTTTATCACCTGATGAATGGATGCATAAAATGAATGCACATCTCCGTAAAATGGAACGTTATTCAGCCTTAAAAAGTGATGAAGCAAAAAACGAAAAAAAAGTGATGAAGTAGTGATCCATGCCACAATATGGAATAAGCCTGAAATTGCGCCAAGTGAAAGAAGCCAGTCACAAAAGACCATGTACTGTGGGATGTCATCTGTAGGAAGTGTCCAGAACAGGCAGATCTAGAGACAGGAAGCAGAAGGGTGGTTGCCGGAGGCTTGCAGGGATGCAGGGAATGAGGAGTGACTGCTAACAGGTAGGGACTTAAGGGGGACAAAAACACTCTTAAATTTGATGGCTATGGTTGCACAAGCTGCATTTACTAAAAACTGTTGAATTACACACTTTAAATGGGTGAATTGCATGTTAATGTAATTCGTATCTCAAAACATTGGTGCATCTAGGTATAAGTGTACAAAAATTGCCATTTTCTTAACAATTTTTCTATAGGTTTGAAACTATTTCAAAATTAAAAATATATAAAAGACAAAATGTCACCTAAAATCTCAACATCTCTGTTGAGCGTTGTCAGTGTAACAGCGTGATGGATCCCTGTACTTTTTCCATGACATCGGATCTCTGCTGTTCACACTGTTTTGCATCTATTTTTTCTGCCTCCATAGATGATGAATGCCTTTGCACGTCAATCAGTAGAAACTTAATTGTCCAGTGTACACTTGTATCTCAGTTTCCCCACTCAGGCTTTACTTGTAGTGCATCTGCATCATCTCCAGTTTCTTTCTTTTTTTATTTTTAAAGATTTTATTTATTTATTTGACAGAGAGATGGCGAGAGAGGGAACACAAGCAGGGGGAGTGGGAGAGGGAGAAGCAGGCTCTCCGCTAAGCAGAGAGCCCGACAAAGGGCTCGATCCTGGGACCCTGGGATCATGACCTGAGCCAAAGGCAGACGCTTAACCAACAGAGCCATCCAAGTGCCCCTAGACTGCCTTTTTAAAAATACAGTTTCCTTTGTAAAAACCAAGTATATTCTTAAAAGATGTACCTATATTATAATACCACTAGATGAAAATTTTTCTTCTTTGAGAGGGTAAAGGGATTTGTGTTTGCAGTTGTATTGAATGAGGCATTTTTCCCCCATTGTAGCCCAAAGAGATCACTTGGAGCCCTTCCCGAGTGTTCCCGCCTGTCCGAGCCTGCATGTTCTCATCGCATCTTACTTCTGTCACCTTCCTGGCTGACCCCAGCGCTGGGGGTGGTCTGCCCCGGGGCACATTTATCTATGCCACCTCTCCACTGCCCGTTCAGGTGAGAAATCACACAATCTCTTGCCTATTTCCTTCATCTTTGAAAGAAAACATTTTCAAGGGCCCAGGTGGAGCTCTCTGATTGCCTGCCCCCTTCTGGTGTTTCCTCAGGCCCCATCTTTTTACTGGGAAATTGAAATTGTTTCCTATGGAGATACTGATGACGACACGGGACCAATCGTTTCCTTTGGCTTTGCTACAGAAGCAGAGAAACGAGATGGGGCTTGGACTAATCCAGTGGGCACTTGTCTTTTCCATAAGTAAGTGGCTACTATTGCTGTTACTAAAAAGCATAATAATAGTGGGTGTGGGTGTTTTAATACTGAAATAATATTATAATCTCAACCTCCAAAAATGTATAAAATACCAGTTGGAAAGATATTCAAGTTTAGGTAAAGAGAATAGCTCTTAGGGTTGCTCTTCTAATTACCCTGGTGCTACGGAAACCCCTGAGCCTGTTTACCACCTAACTGCCTCTGTTGGCCGGTCAGCCTTGGCTTTGACTTTGCTTTGCTCTCTTTCCTAGCAATGGCCGAGCCGTGCACTACAATGGCTCCAGTTTATTACAGTGGAAGAGCGTGCGCTTGGACGTGACTCTGTCTCCGGGTGAGTGCAGCGGGAGCTTTTTTTTTTTTTTTTTTTTTTTTTTTTACCCTGTGTATTTCTGTTGTTCCCAGATTTTGTCTAAATAGGTTAAAAGTAAAGAAACTTAACAACTAGAAATGGGCAATTTGTCTTTTAGTGAAAGCCAAGTACTAGTCATTGCTGTCTGCTAGTTTACACTAAACTGCTCCTTTCGTGAGGCCATTATCATTGAGACCCTCCATTTGGTGAGGTAGGAGTGACATTCGCTTTCATTCCTGCATCATTAGAAAAACTTGAGATTTTTGCTTCTCTTTGAAGTTTAGTCTTTTGTCAGCTTTTCATTGATGAACAGATAAATAGGTTAAAAAAAAAAAAAGTTTACCGGTAGCCCTGAGGCACTTGCAGAATGTGTCATCAGTGGCCAACATGCCATAGACTTTGTTCTTGGGATTCTGGTTCTACTTCACATCTGCCCAGAGGTTTCGGTCCTATAGACCATCGATTCCGTTAAGACAACAAAAAAACCCTTCTCCCTCTTCTTTTTAGCCTCCAAATAAGTATCTTGGTCTGTTTAGAACTGGCACCTGTCCTACCTCCTCCGGCAGAGGAACAAACTGTAGGCATTGTCCTCTTGCCATTAGAAGCCCCCAGACCTGTCGTCTACTTCGTCTCAGAGAGTACGTCTTAGCATCGTTTCTGAGGAAGCCGAAATTGTCCTGCGTGGTAGATGGGCTGCTCACATGGGGAGTAGTAGGTCACTCAGTCCGTCAGGTAACCTTGCGCAGCTGGCTGGGGCTAATTTTGCCATCACTGAACTTAGGGAGCTGCTTGTTAAATTGCACCTTTCAGGGAGTGTAGTGTTTTGGGTTATGGTCAAGTTATGACTTAGAGATAATTTTCTGGCAGTTACTTCTCTCGCATTTTCTGGGGTAGAACTCGGACATTTCAGCTGAGCACTTAAGTGTTTTTGGTGCAAAGGAGGGTTTGGGGGAGCACATGGGAACCATAACCAGGTGCTCTTATTTGTTTTGTTTGGTCACATTTTGCTGTTTGAAAAAGTCTTGCACTGGACCTCAAGCAAGCATGCCACCCTCATCCTAGAGAAGTGCGTCTGGGTAGGGACCAAGAACTCACTTTTTACAGCAGAATCTCAACCTCTGTACCAACACTTCTGGTGTCTATTCATCAGTAGATACTTGCTGGGCATCTCCCGTGTGCTGGGTACTTCTCTGGGCTCCGGAGATGCCATGGGAAACAGTGATAAGTCCCCAGCCTTCAGGAAGCCCATCCTGGTGGTATCGGGAGCATAGAAGGCTCTGTAATCAAAAGCAGAATTGTAGAACTCCATGCACTTGGTGAAGAGTTCACACTGAGAGACTAATCATACGGCTCCGTGTGCGAGCAGCGTGCCAGAAGCAGCCAGCGTGTGAGCGCCCATGTGGGGGACACGCTCCTCTTGGTCTCTGAGCTCTGTCCTACTCGGTCCCTCATCCGAAAGCAGCTTGGCTTGTCTTGGCTTCCCATAAAATTGCCTTAAAAACATGTAGGTGGCCGGTGGGACGTAATGTGACTCAACCATGTACCTCTAGCTTACATGGTGAGTTGCGTTTTAGAGTATTAATACCATTTTTAGGGAAGGACACAAACCATAAGAGACTCCTAAACTCACAAAACAAACTACAGGTGACTGGGAGGTAGGGGGGTGGGGTTATGGACATGGGGGAGGGTATGTGCTATGGCAAATGCTGTGAAATGTGTAAGCCTGATGATTCACAGACATGTACCCTGGGGCAAATAATACATTATATGTTAATAAGTAAATTAAAAAAAAAAAACGCTTTTCAGTTTTCCACAAACTTATTGAGAAAAAACTACCTTTTTACATTTGTGCCATAAGTAATTTTCTGCGTGTCAAAAGGGAAAAACATACTTTTCTATTTTAAAAAAATGTTTTCCCTTTTTGTCTTGGCTGCCAGGAAAATAAAGGCTAATTTAATGTGTAATTGTGGTAACTAACTTAGACACAGACTTAGAATAGTTTGCCTTCTCTTTTTAAAATTATTTGTTGTGTTACTTGCGATTTACTCAACTACAATACATAACTTCAGACCTTTCTGAGACGTGACTAGTGGCATAAATAGGGATAGTTAATGATATGTGGCCTCATCACACTGGTTGCAGTTTGGAAGTGTATTTAATAATCAGTGAAAGGGAAAACCAGATGTCTCCTTCTCGTTCTCTGCCGTAGGTGACGTGGCAGGAATTGGCTGGGAGAGAACCGAGGGGACACCCCCTCCTCCGGGGCAGCCAGCCAAGGGCCGGGTGTACTTCACGTACTGTGGGCAACGCCTGTCCCCGTATCTCGAAGACGTCTCTGGTGGGATGTGGCCTGTGGTTCACATTCAGAAGAAGGCAGGTTACCTTACTGGGAAGGAAAACGAATCCTCCTTAGTAATTTGGATGATGCTCAAGCACGCTGGGGAGGGCAATGTACTCTACTGAATCCACCATTCAAATGCCGATCTCCGGAGGCACCCTCCCAGACACACCCCATACTAATGTCTAGTCTGGCATCCCGTGGCCAAACTGACATTGAAATTAGCCATCACGGTACGATTGCAATTCGTAGACTTTATGGAAGCAAATCTGACCATGTCCCCATTACCTTGGGGACATGGTCAGATGCTTGAGCCAGGTCTAGATGATTAACTGGCCTTACCTAGGCAAAATCAGAGGAGAAATATGTCCCTGGTGAAGGGAGCAGCTTGTGCGGTGGCATCAGGCAGAGAGGAACAGTGTCGGAGCAGGAATGCTCACTGTCTGAGGAGCACAGGGTTGGGAGAGTGAGGTGGGGGTGGGGGGAGGCGGGCTGGCCTGTGCGGGACTCCGTCTCAGCCCTGGGGTGTGCTGTTACACAGACCCCTCTGCCTTGTTCCGCCCCCTCTCCCAGAGCTGGGCCCTTCCTCTGGTCTGATGTTGAGTGACATTCGCCTTGGAGTGTTAAATAAATAAACAAACCTAACCCCTTTCAAATCCTTTATTTGCTCTCCTTCCCAGAACACTAAGACTCGAGCTAACTTTGGCTCCCGCCCATTTGCCTATGCTGAAGGGCAGGCCCACCGCAACGCCGCCGACCTGTGCACCGATCTGGCCGAGGAGATCAGCGCGAACTTTGAGGCCCTGCCCTTCGCCATGGCATCTGATAGCGACAACGATGCCGGCACCAGCATTGCGTCCGATCCGGGCACTCATGGGCCGCCGTGCCGCATTGCTGCTGTGGCCACTGCTCAGCAGCGTAAGTCGCCGCCTCCCGGGGCCCCGCGTTCCTGAGAATGCAGGTGCTACTGATTCATAACCCGTCCAACCTGGGCATGCTCTAGTGCCCGTGGGTTATGGGGGAGCGGGCCCAGTGAAAGAAAATGGGGAGCAGGAGATGGCGACACTGTACTTCCACTGACTAGAAAGTACATTTCCCCATATCCAGGAAGCCTGCCGTTCCTCAGTGCCGGCAGAGTATTGCCACATGGAAACGCAAGCCCGAAAGACTATCCGCTTTTTACAAGAGAGTTAAAAACCCCGGAATTTTGCGACAGCCTCTATTTTTAAAATGTTAATTATTTAAGTTGTTTTAAAACTGAGGTCATAAAAAAAAGAAAGCTGAGTTCATCAAAGAATAAGAAAACACTAATTGTGGACTCTAGGTGGTAGGTGTTAGGTGTGCACTGAAAAAACTTTCCTGGTTATTTGGAAAACTTCATAATCAAATAAAACTGAGTTTCCTGATCTAAAACTATGTGCAGACTTTAACTGGCCTGGTTTGCAGACTGTTTTAAGACTCTGTTTACTTCTTTCTCCTGATGAAGAACTTTCCAAAATTTTCTCTGAATTGAATGACTTCTATCCGTGGAAACGATTTAAGGATTCGGGATAATGATACATGATTAGTTATTCTGTGGCTCCTTCAAAATCCCTCCAGGGGCTCGGAGTCCTTCACACAAATGAAGAGATTCTGGTTTGTCTAAGGGGGAGAAGTTCATGATCTTTCTGGCCTGCTCTTGCCTGGAATTCACTGTCACTGTGTTCTGTTACAGAATATGACAGTGACACCTCGTGTCATTATAAAGTAGAACTCAGCTATGAGAATTTCATCACCTCGGGCCCAGATCCCCACCCGCCTCCCATCGCAGACGACGAAAGTGATGATGAGGATGATGATGACGTCCCCCAGGTACAAGGCCCACAGCGCTCGCACGGCTCCCTGGGGACCAGGACGCGCCACCAGGAATGATTTTGATCTGAGGGTGCAAGACTGGAGTGGTGACGCTTCCAAGTTATGTCTCTGAGTTTGAACAGTAGCTCTGGAACATTCATCTTTGAAACCGCATATGAGTAGCAACACCTGCTGGGCTCTTTGGCCCGGTACTGATCTGGGTGTGGGAGAAATGGGGTACCCATCCAGAGTGATTCAGCAGTAGGTCAGGGACCATGTGGAGGGCTGACTTGGCTTCAGAGGGAAAGGAAGGGCTTGCCACAGTCGGGCTGTCGCCTGCTTTGGCATCTGAGGGTGTGATTCTGCTACTGACCTTGGAGTAGGTGAGACCTGTAGGTCAGGGAAGGGCTGATACCTGCGCGAGGTGCTGCTTCTCTGTCATGCCTTTGCCTTCTCCTTTCAGGAGGACCACTACGCCCTACTGGTGAAAGCCTGGGAGACCAAGGTGTTTCCTACCATCCGAAGACGCTTCCGCAATGAGGCAGAGCGGAAGTCGGGCCTGGACCAGATCAAGGGTGCTTTACAACTAGGTCTGCTGCTTTATGCTTTCCTTGAAGCTACGTCATGACTTGAGCTGTGCTTAGATGAAACTCAGGCATAAACCAGGAAAGAGGGGCTCGTCTAACGTCAGGCCAGACCTAACCATGTCCTCTGCCTGTCCTTTCCAGGGCTCTGTGCTCTTTGGCTTCCATTGTCAGCTTTTTCTTTGCTTGTCAGCTTAACTCCATGTTTGGGTTGATGGGCTGCTGAAATGATTGTACTGGGAAGTTGGATGACCTGGGGGTTCAATAATTTGGGCTCTCAGGTTACAGCTATGCTATTTGCTGTCTGTCCAACCTTGGGACAGTTACTGAAGGATTCTGGGCGAGACCCTTTAAAGTCAGATCAGTGAGGGTAAGCACCTTGTATGGATATGAGAAATAAGTGCTTTAACACAGGAAAAGCTCCTAGGAGCAGTGCCTGGTACAGAGTAAGTGTTCAGTTAATATAGTTCTAGATGTCACTGTGGTAACAATGATGGTGGGATTTTTCTTCCATGAGCACGGTTTCTCTAGCAAAGAATAATGCACAGTTTAACCCCAGACAGTGGACTGTTAGTGAGTCTTGAGTGCACGTAGCGGATTTCTGTTTTGAGGATTTTCCTCATCTTGTGAAACACCTGCTTCCCCGCCCCCCAAACATGGGACCTTGGGGATGGTGTAAGAAGCTTGATTTTTGTCCTATGTCAACAGCCTACCTCCTCTTTGAGCTTGTTCTGTGATTAGGACCAAATAAAAAGAAAAGCCCCCACCAGACCTTTGTTTTTCGACCAATTAATATGCTGAGTCCCAGATCTCCAGTGATCACTTTTCTCCCATGTTGGCACCAAGACTGAATCAGCATGTGTAAATCTATGCTTCGGTTTTTATTTACTGATTTCCTTTCATGCTTTCTGTCCCTGAAGCTAAGACCTACGATGGTGTAATGATCTTGTTTAAACTTAACCCGTGGGCATAGCCACCCTTCCCGTGACATGGCGGGATTGCTTCCTGCTCTTACTAGAGCCCGGGTTCAGCTGCCGACCCAGTTCTGGGGCAGATAATTAGCAAATCTTCTCTACTCGTGAGTTTGAGACAGAGGGAGCAACATGAGGAAGACTCTTGGTGGGAGTGCACGAGGCAAGGGGCAGGGACAGGCGTTGGGCGTGTGAGGACTTTGGATTTTACTCTCTGCGAGATGGGAAGCCACGGGAGGCGGTAAGCAAAGGAGCAACGTAATTGGATGTAGTTCCCAGAGATAAAAAGAGAGTTTGCTTTTCCCCATCTGTTTCCAGCATCTGAGAGGAAGTGCCCTCGTGTGCTTTGCCAGAAGGCAGAACACATCTCTCAGGTTCCAACGACTCTCACTTAATGTAACCGCGGTGCACTGCTGCCCACCTCGAGGCCCCCATGCAGCGTGGGCTTCAGCGTCAGGAGGCCTTCGATTCCGTGGCACCTGTTGAGCCATCCATTCCTCCACTTACCCGTCCCTGCAGTCAGCCAGTGGCTCCGGGGCGATGGCCCCCGGCGAGGGAAACACCCGGTGGGCCATGGCCGGTGACCTGTGGTCGGGGCTGTGCGGTAGATCAGGAGGCCAGCGCGTATGTAGCTGGGCCAGGCCTATCTCTCGTGGCTTCTCGGACAACCTACTGTTGAAGTGGAGATCGGGAGCTGACGTGGTGACGTTTGGCTTACACGGAGACACGTAGAGCACTGTTTCCGGGGGACTGGTGCTTCTTACCACTTTGAAGAGAGTAAGAAAGGGAGGGAGAGAATTTACGGTGTGCAGATGGAAAGCCCTTGCATATGATCATTGGTTGCTGTGCCTTATTTTGACACAGGTTCTGCTTACATTACGATTTCTTCTCTTTTACCCTTTGGTGCCAGAGCTGTTCTCAGCATCTGTGGCCAAAGGTGCCGCCTCCTCTTCTGCTCGCAGTTTGGTTAGAGGAAGGTATAGACAGCGCAGCAGGAAATCTGAGTGTCCAAAAGTGACCCTGGGCCAGAGGCAGACCAATAAGTCACCCCGACGCGCCTCCGGCCCCTGATGTGGCCTCTTGCCAAGGCATTTTCTCAGGATCCGTCCGTGTGCTGTGACTAGTCATAGGAACCAAATTAATTAATTTACTTTTTTATTAACATATAATGTATTATTTGCCTCAGGGTACAGGTCTGTGAGTCATCAGGCTTACACATTTCACAGCACTCACCATAGCACATACCCCCCCCAATGTCCATAACCCAGCCACCCTATCCCTACCTCCCCACCCCCCAGCCACCCTCAGTTTGTTTCGTGAGTTTAGGAGTCTCTTATGGTTTGTGTCCTTCCTGATCCCATCTTGTTTCATTTCCTCCCTCACCCCCACGACCCCCCACCCTGTCTCTCAAATTCTTCATCTCAGAGAGATCATATGATAATTGTCTTTCTCTGACTTATTTCGCTTAGCATAATACCCTCTAGTTCCATCCATGTCATTGCAAATGGCAAGATTTTGTTTCTCTTGATGGCTGCATAATGTTCCATTATATATATATATATACACCACATCTTCTTTATCCATTCATCTATTAATGGACATCTAGGGAACCAAATTCATTAAACCTAAAACATTTACGTTTTGAATATAATCTTCAGTGTAGAAGTGGCAGAGGTGAAAAGGTGGCTGGGGGATGACTCGTGGTCCCCAAAAGGCCACCCCTGTGAGGTGTACCAGCCTCCTATGGTCCAGTCCCTGAGGAAGGTTACTGAACCCACCCCTGTCCCGAGTGTGCTTGAATGGCATCCTCCCCGTGTTCCTAGATTCCTGCTGAGTCGACAGCAGAGGATTTGTTCTCCTCTCCCCCATTTCTTTGGAAAATGTTGCAAAGATGATTTTTCCGTTATCTTCCGCTATCAGGCCACACTTCTGTTCTCTCTGACAGTTCTTCTCTAGGCATCCTTCTCTAATTGCAGCCTCCTCCTCCTAAAGAGTGCTCTGAAAATTGCTGTATCTTTTCCTTGCGGCAAGGCCACCCGTCTCCCACTCCAAATAAAGTGGAGTGGGAGACGGGTGGGATCAGCCGGTGCGGGAGCACCTGTGGCCGCCCCCGTGTCTGAACCCACGCTTCCCCAGCAGCTTGGGAGCTACGGCGGCGCCAGCAGACGGCGATGTTGTACCCCACCGCCCTGTGCGCCCCGCACCTCAGGGACATGTGTGCACTGCATTCATTAATTAATCGTGATTGTTGCCAGTGAACGTAATGCTGTGTTCTCCCTCTGGGATGGAAGAACACAGCCCATTCCAGCGCTGGGTAGGAGAAGGTGGTGGAGCTCTATCTTAAGCAACATGTATTTGCTGTAAAAATCACACAGTGCAATGATGTACAAAGTAAGAAGCAAACCTTTCCCTCACTTCTTACCCTCCGTTTGTCCTCTCCTTGGTTCTTCTGACTCAAATGAAATGACTGCATGATAACGTCCCTTTATTTTTAACTGTCCTGTGTTGCTGAGTACTTTCGTTATTTCCATGTTGGGATTTCCCAACCGTGCTGCAGGGAGTGCTCTCGTATCTTTATACACTCATTCTTGTGTGTCTGTGGGAGAAATTCGAGAGGTTCCGACAAGTAGGGCATCGAGTGTTTTAAAGTTGCTAGACCCCCATAATTACCTTCCCCAAAGGCTATGTACTTCTGTGGTCGGCGTTTGGAAGATTCTCTTAACTCTTCGTTCTCAGAATGAGTCAGTGTTACGGTCGATCCGAAGACTGTACTCTTCGGAGAGTTACCAGTGCGGTTCTATTTTTTTAGGCATGGTGGACATTGCCCGACAGACGGTTGAATTCCTCTACGAGGAGAACGGCGGCATCCCAAGAGACCTGTATCTTCCCACCATTGAAGACATTAAAGACGAAGCGAACAAGTTCACAATTGATAAAGTTCGAAAAGGTTCTGTTTTCTCTCTCACTTCATCTGGGAAGCTTCCTGTGGGATGAGGGGTTGGGTGTTCCCTCGAATGTGAGCAGCTGTGAGCTCCCCTGGGGTGACCCTCCTTTTGCAGAACCGCAGGACCTCTCGCAGCCTCTCTTCTGTGAGGCCCTAAAGCCCCCTGCTCGTCTGGCCTCCGGCAGCCACTTGTACATTCCTGTGTGAGCTCACTGGCCCCTGCAGAATGAGACAGGGCACTCGTGGCGAGGGGGAAACGGGGCCTGGGTGCGGAGGGGCCCAGATAGGCCTCCCAGCTTAGGTCTGGGCTGCTGAGCTAGAACCACAAATGTGTGGTTGTGCTGCTTTTTAGAATTTTATTTTATTTATTTATTTATTTATTTATTTTTGCTTTTTAGAATTTTAATAGAACATGTTTATTCTTTTGATTAAAAGTCTATTGCATTTTTTGAGGAAATGAAATACAGAAAAGTACAAAAAAGAAAACTGGAAACCACTCATTATCAGACCTTCACAAAAATATGGGAACATCAGAGACAGAGGCAGAAATATATATTTCCTTTTTTCTTTCTCTTTCTTTTTTCTTTTTTAGATATAATTTGCATACCATAGAATCTACTCTTTTAAAGGATACAATTCAGTTTTTAGTAGACTCACAAAGTTGTACAACCACCAAACCATCGCCTCTAATTCCAGAACATTTTTATCCTCCGAAAAGAGCTCCTGTACCCCCCACCATTCCCCATTTATCCTTCCCTTGAGTCCCATTAATTTACTTTTTGTCCCTATGGACTTGCCTCTTCTGGAATTTCCTATGAATGGAATCCTACAACATGGGGTCTTTGAGTCTGGCCTCTTTCATGTAGCACGGTCTTTCTAGGTCCGTTCATGTGGTAGTCCAAGTGTTAGTACTTTGTTCCTTTTTATGGTGAAATAATATTCCATTGTATGGATAATGCCCCATTTTTTATTCCATTAATCAAATGATGGACACTTGGGTTGTTTCTAACTTTGGGCTACTATGAGTAATGTTGCTGTGAATGATTGTGTTGAGGTTTTTGTGGGGACGTGTGTTTTTCTCGGGTAGATATGTAGGAGTGGGATTGCTGGGTCCTATGATAAGTTGAATTTCTTGAGGAACTTCCAGATGATTTTCCAAAGTGATTGTACCATTTTACATTCCCACCAGAAACGTATACAGCTTCCAGTTTCCCCACATCCTTGTCAACACTTATTACTGTCTGTTAGATTATAGCCATCCTAGTGGGCATGAAGTAGGGTCTCATTGTGCCTTGGGCCTGTCTCCCTAATGACTAATGACATGGAACATCTTTTCGTGGGTATCTTCATTGTTCTTTGGAGAAATGTTTATTTGAAACCTTTGTCAATTTTCTAGTGGGCTTATTTGGTTTTTATTATGAGAGTTCTCTTTTTTTTAATTTATTTTTTTAATTAACATATATTATTTCCCCCAGGGCACATGTCTGTGAGTCATCAGGCTTACACATTTCACAGCACTCACCATAGCACATACCCTCCCCAATGTCCATAACCCAGCCACCCCATCCCTCCTGCCCCCGACCCCTCAAGCAACCCTCAGTTTGTTTCGTGAGATTAAGAGTCTCTTATGGTTTGTCTCCCTCCCGAGCCCATCTTCTCACAACATTTTGTTATATAATCTTCAAGACTGAGGTTTGTACCTTTTTAGTTAAAAGTAAACTGAGGTATTATTAGATGCTATAGAGCCATTTTAGGCCCTAAAATATTGGGTCCCAAGATGGCAGTGGTACTTGCTTCTGAAAAAACTTCTCTTTCTGCCCTCCCCAGGCCTCACAGTAGTAACCCGCTGGCCAGACAGCAACAACGTAGCCAGCAGTACTGTGGGAACTGCTCTGCCAAAATTCGCCATCCGGGGGATGCTGAAAACCTTTGGGCTTCATGGAGTTGTCTTAGATGTTGATTCAGTGAGTAAACAGCCTTTTATATACACAAGAGACTTTCATGCCCAATTTCCATGTGCCTTAAAAAGCGATCATGCAGGGATGCCTGGGTGGCTCAGAGGATTAAGCGTTTGCTTTCGGCTCAGGTCATGATCTCAGGGTCCTGGGATCGAGCCCCGCATCAGGCTCCCTGCTCGGCGGGGAGCCTGCTTGTCCCTCTCCCTCTGCCGCTCCCACCCCTGCTCATGCTTGCTCTCATTCACTTGCTCTCAAATTAAAAAAATAAATCTTTTTAAAAAAACTCAGTCATGCAGATGGATTACTCTTCAGATGAGGGATAAAGACAGTGAGCTCAGTGCTCACACCAAGTGGCTTTCCTGAGGTTCTCTCAAGAGCCTGGACCAGGGCTGATGACGGATGATGATAAGCTCTTAATACTGTGCCATCAGCCCCCTTCAGACCACGCTGCCTCTGCCATCATTTTGTCAGCTACGTTCAGACCATCCCTACATTCTTCCTACCCGAGTCCCGGGAACATTCTCCCACGGTCCTTGATAAGTGGATGGTCCACTTATCCAGGTTTTGTCATGACTCTTACAGACACAAGTCAAAGAAATAGTTTTATGATTCTGATCACATCATCTTGCTGGTTCTCTCAGCTTCGGTTTTCCGGTGTGCAACACAAGTGTGTTAAACCTGTGGCGTTCTCCCGGGGGCGGGGAGGCAGTTATGGCTGGGGAAAAAGGAACAGAAAATGCACCCGGGCAAAGCCAAAGCTTTCGAAAACAGGGTCCTGTGTGAAAGTGATGACTCCACAATCCTAAGGTCTCATGCACGTGCTGGCATATGAGAAGTTTCCTGTACGAGAAAAACTGATGAACCTAATATATAGTTCAAGCCTCAGAGTCTCTGATGAAAAAGGATCTGTTGCCCCACAGATAAGCTAGAATCTATCTAGAGATACAGAAACAGGTAATGTTAGGTACCATTAATGCTTTGAAATGGAAAAGCTTTACATTTTTACTGACTCCATTTCACCTGAACTTAATTATGAATCGTTTTCTTTTTTAAAGATTTGTTTATTTGAGAGAGAGACTGCACGCATGTGAGCAGTAGGGAGGGGCAGATGGAGAGGGAGAGAATCTCAAGCAGACTGCTCGCTGAGCACAGAGCCTGACCTGGAGCTCGATCTAAACTCTGAGATCATGACTTGTGCTGAAACTAAGAGTTGGACATTCAACCGACTGAGCCACCCAGGCGCCCCCTGAATCATTAAATTTTTAAGAGAAGCTATTGACTGGTGGCTTTTTAAGGTGCACGTCTAAGTAGAAAATTCCATTAGTAATACTATTAATCTCCCACAGCCTTCTGATACAAACTTCTGATCCTGGTTATCAGAAAGTATATAACTGACCGTGTTTCTCAGCAGTGGAAATATGTGCAAGTCTAAATTAGAGAAGTAGAAAATTAGGGCGCCTGGGTGGCTCAGTGGGTTGAGCCTCTGCCTTCGGCTCAGATCATGATCCCATGATCCCAGAAAATCTTTGGAAAAAAAAATAGAAAATTTGTTAAAATAATTCTGTTCTCAAATAGTGTGATTTTTTAAAAAAGATTTTATTATTTGACAGAGAGAGATCACAAGTAGGCAGAGAGGCAGGCAGAGGGAGAGGGGGAAGCAGGCTCCCCGCTGAGCAGAGAGCCCAACGTGGGGCTTGATCCCAGGACCCTGAGATCATCACCTGAGCTGAAGGCAGAGGCTCAACCCACTGAGCCACCCAGGCGCCCCTCAAATAGTTTGATTCTTTTAGGTTCTAATAATAATCCATAAACAAAAATTATGTTTGTATTTAAATCCAAAGCCTATATGCATGAGTTTACTTTTTATTTTCCTGCAATAAAATAGAGCTATCAGATTTCCTGCTTTTCCAAAAAAAATTTTTTTTCAAAGATTTATTTATTAGGAGCACCTGGCTGGCTCAGCGGGTTAAAGCCTCTGCCTTTGGCTCAGGTCGTGATCTCAGGGTCCTGGGATCGAGCCCCACATCGGGCTCTCTGCTCGGCGGGGAGCCTGCTTCCTCCTCTCTCTCTGCCTATTTGTGATCTCTATCAAATAAATAAATAAATAAATAAATTTTAAAAAAGATTTATTTGAGAGCATGAGCGGGGGGTGGGGGGTGGGGAGCAGAAGGAGATAAAGAGAAGCAGACTCCCCACTAAGCATAGAGCCCAGTGTGGAGCTCAGTCCCTCGACCCCGAGATCAGAACCGGAGCCAAAGCTAGTCTGCTACTTAACCACCTGAGCCACCCAGGAGCTCCTGTCTTAAATTTCTAATTCATGATTACATACCAGTTAAAATTTGAAAACCAGTATGAAAAAACGAAACAGTCAATATTAACCAGATGTCTTTGACCTTTTAGAGATTCAGTGACATGAAACTAACATTTATTACCGTAAAATTTTGATATATATACATATATATTAAAACTTGAGGGGGAAAAGTCAGCGCCCAAAAAGTCAAATGGACCATTCCTTTAACTGTTGTAGGTAAATGAATTAGTGCAGGTAGAAACGTACCTCCGAAGTGAAGGCGTGCTGGTCCGATACTGGTATCCCATTGATATGCTGGAAAGGCCCCCGGCAGGCTACCGGAGGACGGCCACCAATGGGCTGGTCACGCTGGACAATACCAACCTTCAAATTCACAGGTAAGACTGAGCCCTTCTTCCTAGTGGATCACAGGAATTCACTTCTTTACCACAGGAACTGTTTGTCGCCAACGAGGTTTTCCTTCAGAGCTAAGAGTTAGAAAGAGAAGGAAGCTGGTAAAGTAACAGCAAAATTGCAGGAGTTGGGAAGAAATGTTGTGGGACCTGGTGTCACCCGGCCTGGGCCACCGGTACCCTGCTGTGAGCTGCAGGGGAGGGGGTTGAGGGGTAGCTGGAGATCCGGAAGAGAGTGGAAAGTTGTAAAGAGTAAAGCCAGTCCAGAAGAGGTAACTAAGAGGATGTCCAGGCCCGATGGGAGCAGCCCGCTCACTTCTCCATCAAGCTAACAAAGTATTTATTCCTGAACACATGCTTTGTTCCTAGCGCTGGGCGGAGGTCTCTAAGGAAGCATGGGCCTGCGCTCAGCGGGTTTTCTCTCTCCTCTAATTCAGATCTGCTGTGGCTTTCCATTGCCCTTGGAGTAGAATTCAGACCATTAACCTGGCTCATGAGAGTCCTACCTGGGCCCCAAAGTCTCTGCCTCTGCATGTACTCTCTGCCTGCAGTGCTGGCCTTCCCGCGTCTCTCAGACACCATGCTCTCGTCCTCCGCAGTGTCTCTGCTTGTGCTCTTCCCTTGGCCTGGAGGGCTTTGCCCTGAACTTTGCGCGGCTGTTTCATTCTTGTCATTCAGATGTCAATATGTCACCTTTCCAGAGAGGCTTTGCCTCACCGTCCAACGTTAGCATGAAGCCACATGTTGTCCTAGCACTGCATCTCACTTCCTCTCTAGGACCTGATGTTTTTGCCTGTGAGTTTGGTTTACTTTATTCATTGTGTTGTGTCTCCTTCTCCTCCTAGACTGTGAGGTTCCCTAAAGCAGAGACTTGGATTCTTTGCTAGAGCCCCCCAGTGTCTGATCGGGATCCTTGCTCAAGTTGTAAACTCAAGGGTGCCTGGGTGGCTCAGTGGGTTAAGCTTCTGCCTTCGGCTCAGGTCATGATCTCAGGGTCCTGGGATCGAGCCCCACATCGGGCTCTCTGCTCAGCGAGGAGCCTGCTTCCCCCTCTCTCTCTGCCTGCCTCTCTGCCTGCTTGTAATCTCTCTGTCAAATAAAGAAATCTTAAAAAAAAAAAAAGTTGTAAACTCAAAATACCCATTGAAAGGGATCCCAAAACATATGCTTGAATATCCACATAATACTCTTAAAAGCTTTTAAAGCTTTATTTCATAAGTCAGATGTATTTTTAGCAAATGTCTCCGGTAGATGTAATTAATGACCTTTGACTAGCAACCGCGCGAGAAGGCAAGAAAGCACTTTGTAAGGTTACAGTCAGGCTGTAGATGTAGGACATTTATTCTCGGCATTATGGTGGTGCTCGGTATCGGGAGAACTAAGAAGTACACCCCACGGGTTTGTTTGACCAATAAAGTGACTGGATTTCTCGTCCCAGTATAGATTTTCCTCAGCGGTATGCTCTTCCGATCGCGCTCACGTGGCTTTGGGCGAGGACTGAGAGCGGTAGGCTGTTCCACGTAGCTTCAGAGGCATTCACAGTCTGCAGGGACAGAGCAGGGCTTGCTGGGCAGCCCCCAGATAATCTCACCCCAGCTGCAGCCCCCGAAATCTGAGGAGGAAGCTGCGGGGAGCCGGTGAGGGCTTTTATTCACACCTCCTCTGTGTTGCTGCCCCGGCCTCTGAGCAGTGTCTACGCAGTCAGCAAACGACTTCCACGGAGCGGGGAGACGGGTAGGTAGGGGTGGTTTGTTTTAAAGTCCGGCCTAAGAAGATCACAGACTAGTGGAGTTGAGAAAGAAAGCGCCTAAATGCAGCATCTCAGCTGTGTTTGTCTTCATAGCTGTACGAACTCATCAGGTCCTATATGGCTTCTTTAACTACCGTTATGCCCAAATCTGGGCTACGATAGACCAGCATTAAATTTAATTCAGGTCAATAGGCAGTACAGAGTGAGCCCTGATGGCTCCAAGTGGGTTTTAAACCTAGACTTTGTAGAGACAATAGGGCTGCTTCTAACTTGCCTTTTTAGTTAAGTGCTTAATACCAGAAGAATCTTTAATAATGGTGATTAGTTAAATAAATACAGATTATTTGCCAAGAGACGCAGTTCTAAATGAGACTTGCTTTTGCCAATAATGAGCTGTGACTCAAGGCGAATGCCCGTCACTGCAGAAAGTCATCCCGCCAAGTGCTCTCGGTGAAGGTTCTATGGTGCTTTAGTGAGCCGTAGTTCGCGGACCGTGTAGCTCACCCATTTCAAGCATCCGAGTCAGGGGTGTTCAGTATCTTTACGGAGGTGTACTGTCCTCACCACAATCGCTTTTAAAACCTTTCCATCCCCCGAAGGAGAAACCCCGTGCCCCTTCTCTCCTCTAGCTCAACTTTGCCCCGTGTCTATGGATTTGCTTGATTCTGGACGGCCCGTGTGGCTGGAGGCATATCCTGTGGGGCCCTTTGTGTCTGGCCTTTTTTTCTTGGCGTGATGTCTTCAAGGTTGATCCATGTTGTAGCAGGTTCCAGCGCTTCGTCCCTTACCGCTGAATAATGTTCCACTGTGTGCATTTACCGTTCCTCGCTCAATGGGCGTTTGCGTTGTTTCCAGTTCGGGGCCGCTCCGAGCAATGCTCGTGTGAAATACATGTCGAAGTTTTGTGCGGACCTCTCTTTTCATTTCTTTTTCCACAGTGGTTTCTGAGTAGAGAAAATCCAAACATCCTTAAACAGGACTTTTTATTTAAGACCAAAGCGACTAGCTTGGCGTGCAGAATCCGGGGCCGGAAGAGAGGCCCGCGGCCCGGCCCGCGCCCCGGCGCTGAGCGCGTCCCCCGCTTTCCCCACAGAGAGCTGCTGCGGTGCGAGGCGGCGCTGGCCCGGCTGTACTGCCGCATGGCCCTGCTCAGCATCTTCGCCCCGAAGCTGCCGCACTTGTTCACCCGCCTCTTCCACATCCCCGCCATCCGGGACATCACCCTGGAGCACCTGCAGCTGCTGTCCAATCAGCTCCTGGCCCCTCCCCTCCCAGGTGAGCCTTGGCTTCTGGCCCCGAGACACCAGCTCCGGGGGGGACGGCCCTGAGAGCCAGCCCGGCCCCAGGCGGGAGACTGGGGGTGAGCCTCAGCTGGTGTAGATAAACGGCCCTCAACAGTCGCAGTGATCTGGGCAGCGCTCGCTCACTTTGAAAAATGGAATTCTGCTGCATGACCTGTTTAGTCCTTGACCTATTAAGCAGTCATTGAGCTTCCCGACCGAATTGTGGATCAAGGAAAATTAAGCATCACTTAGGAAATCCTGTCACTGTGCTGTTGCCACAGACATTCTCACAGGCATTGTTCAGAAAGGAAAATGTGCCTTTTACCAAGCTCCTCTGCCGCACACCTCACCGGTTCATTGTGCCCTCCGGTAGGGCTGTTTCAGCGGGCCAGGGTGTGTGCATCTGCCAACCTCGGGGTCCTTCACAAGGCCCGATGCCGTGCGTTCGCCCCCCTGGTGAATGCTAAGCAATAAACCCGCTTAGCCCAGCCCAGGACCGAGGGGCCTCTCTGGCTTCCCCCAGCACCTCAGCCTCCCCTTGGCCTCCCAGCAACTAAGAGGGAGCAAGAGGTGAGAGGGCAGACAGCACTCAAGGCTTAGCGGGCCCCTCCCAGCTGTGGGGGTCCCCTGGCCCACCCCTAAGAACTTAGAGGCTCCAAAACATCTGGAAAGCTTTCAAGTGCTCGTGGAAGGAGCTTTGCCATGATGACCTCACAGCGGCTTGACACACTCCCCAGCGGTTCCTTGGGGCAGCTCGGGAGGGGCCCGGGCTCATGAGCAGGTCAGGCTGTGGGAACCTCTGCATCCAAGCAGCTCCATTTCTGTTTAATAGACTCGGGCCGCCACTTCAGGTTTTATTTTAGGAAACCATTTTGTTGCTTAAAAGAAAGGAAAAATTTAGACCGCTGATGTGAGCCCCCTGTCCCCGCCTGCCAGCCTGCAGGATCTGGTCGGTAACGTCTTCTCGGAGATGCTCTGTCCGAGTACCCCTCCTGGTTTTCCGGGCGGGCTGCTCATGTTGCCCACGCCTGCCCGCCATGGGCGGCTGTGGTCCCGGGGAACTCAGGTCCTCTTTCCCGCCGCAGACGGTACCATCAGCTCCAGCTCCATCCTGCTGGCACAGTCTCTGCAGCACTGCGTCCACTCCCAGAACTGCTCGGCCACAGACCTCTTCTACCAGGGCAGCTCGCAGACAGTGAGAGAGTGGCTCAGTGTGGCCATCACCCGGACCCTGCACCAGGGCGAGGAGAGCCTCCTGGAGCTGACGAAGCAGATCTGCTCCTTCCTGCAGGTACACGTCTAAAGCTCTGACGTCCCTGGACCGGGCTTATAACTTCGCGTTAGAAGTCTCACTGGCTTGCTGAAAATGACACACATTCTTCCCCAACCCCCTAAGCCCCGCTGAGCCAGTCTCCTGTCCCCCGTGGCTTTCCTGCCTTGTCCCATCCATAGCGGCCTTCCTCTCGGGGGGCTGTCTTGTCCCAGCGAGCCTGTGACTGCATACATGTTGGCGCCATCCTTTGGGAGTTGGAGGATGAAATGCTCTGCTGCGTGTGGCCTATGGCTTTCCTTGTTAAATCTCTTTGCAGGCAGCACCCGAGCAGTTCCCCTCTGAGGAGTTTCCGATCTCGGAGTCCAAAGTCAACATGGATGTTAACTTCCCTGGGGCGGCTTTTGTCGTTGTGTCTTGCAAAGAAAGTCAGTCTGGATTCCGCAAAGAGTAAGTTGCCTTTTCTCCAGGAAAGCTAATGGGAGAGGAAAGAAAACTGGAGTCTAGTGAAACTGACGGAGGAAAAACTCAAGTCGTTTTTACTCTTTAACATGCACCGTATTTGAAAATAGCCTATAGTTCTTCCCGTATTTCCATGTTTGGGAAATTCGTCCTCATAAAGAACGACCTTCCAGGATGTGGTCGGATTGACTCAGAAATGCCCACTTCTTCCCCTCCATCGCCTCCCTGGCGTGAGCGGCCGGACCCTGCTGACCTGCCTCCCCTCCTCCGCAGCTCCTCTCTGTACAAGGCGCCGTGGGCACGGGTGCTCGTGTACGGGCTTGGCCACAAAGTCAAGCGGAATGGCCAGCTAAACCTGATCGAGGCTGTCTGTTACCCACGGGATGCGTCCCCGGCCAACACCGGCCTCACGCCGCCACCTACCGCCAACCAGTACCCCTCGGTGATCCTCTCCACAGACAAGGTCCACATCAAGCTCGGTATGTCTCTGAGTTAGCGCTTGGTAAGAAGAACAGTGTGAGGTCATTTTTGGCTTTCCTTCAATTTGAAGATAGAAAGGATCTTGTACCTTGCTGTGTGTGGTCAGTAAAGAACACCAGTGCTCGGAACAGTGTATTTTAGGGGCAGGAGAGGAAACGAGCTCCTTTCCTGCCTGGGGCAAGAGCCGGCAGATGCTGCCCAGAGTTGGTGAGGATTTCCTTTCCTTTCCTTTCACAATTACGTGCTCTTTAGAGTGACCTGCACAGAGCGATCCTTTAGCGGCAATAATCCCAGCTGCCTTCCTCCAGCACTCATTAAAACCAAATTCTCTTGGGTGCAGGTGGCTCCCTGGGGCTCAGGCCACAGTGGGCATCTGTGCCCCATCTCCGTGGTAAACAGCCCAGTGGCCGGGCTGGGAGGCCCAGTGGGTCTCGTTGCCCCAGCCTACTTTGCTAAGCCCGCGTGACTTGAGGTTTAGGGATGGGGTCCACCTCTGCAGATCCCAGAGGCCGCCCCATGCACTGGGGCCACCTGACTGTTTCCAACAGAACACAGAGGCAAGGAAAACCTGGTCACAGACTTCCACTGGACTTCCTGTCCTGATGAGAAAGGACCCAGGTTTGCTAGAGAGGATTCTGAACTGTAGTTGACCTTCCAGGCAAAAATTGGCCCTTGGCTTTTCCACAGCCCCTATCCTAGAGACTTTGCATCTTTAGGGAATGAAATGAAAGGAGACTTTGCTAAACAACTTGATGATCTCTTTTCATTAGGGCTGAGTTTTTCATAGTGCTTTGCCTATACTAGCTGTTCTTTAAACTGTATAATTAAGCAGAAGATCTCTGTCTTCTCACTCCTCGGTCGTCACCATATAAACGTTCACCCCCAAATGTAGGTCGGTCAGCATGGTTCCTCCTGACGTGTCCGAAGATCCCCGGGCCCCTGATGGCCTGACATATGTCTGGTCGGGGCCTGCAGCAGGCCTTGGGGTGCGGTGCAGGGTGTGAGAGGGGATCAGGCCTTAGGGCCTTTTTCCTCTCACTGCCGCATCTCTGGCCAGATTCAGGCCATGGCAGTGACACAAGGTTATAAGAGAAAATCAAAGCCCAAGGTCCTGGGAGTGCTAGTGTGGGGCACCCCTTGCTGGTCCACTCTGTAACCTAATACAAGCTTAATGGTCTCGTGGGATTGCAGCCACACCAAATGGCTAATTATTTCTTTACGAAGCTGGGAATATTTCACTGAAGCATCTTTTAAGGTCTGACTTAGTATTTCCATGCCGGCTCGTGGGGCGGGTTGGTATCTAACCAGCTGGGGAATATTTATCGTTCCCCATTCTCATTGCTGTCGTTTGCCCCTTGTCACACTGACAAATGGACTCTTTGGAGGGATGTCCTCCGCCCCTCCTGCACCTGCAGCTGACTCGGTCTGGAGTGCGGGAGAGCTCCGCCTCCTTTCGCCCCCAGCAGAGGAGCGGGTTGGCTTTCCAGCCCTGTTCTTCCACACACACCTGGTGAGTCCTTTTCTGAGGCTGACGTGCTGCCAGTTCTGAGCCTTCCTCCTTGGCTGTTCTCCTAGGGGTGTCTCCCCCTCCTGGAGCCGTGCTGGTGTTGCACTCTCTGCCCCTGGAGTTCCCTCTGGCTGTGGCCTTTGCTGAGCAGCTGCTGGCCTGGAGATCAGAGGAAGGCGAGGGGAGATCCGAAGATGAGCCTGACACCATCCCGACGTCTGTCCTCTTGCAAGTTGTGGAGCTGCTGGGTAAGGCTTACCTTCCCCTGGGATTGGGCCTGGGAGAGCTGGGGGAGCTGGCTCAGAGCCTGAGGAAGGCACTTGCCTGCTGGTGGCCTCTTGTTGGGTTGCTGTCATTTGAAAAGGGCTTGTGGAGCTGACAGTAGTATAGAGCTTAGCTTGTTGTTGTTGTTTTTAAGATTTATTTATTTATTTTGAGAGAGAGAGAGCATGGGTGGGAGGAGCAGAGGGAGAGCGGGAGAGAGAATTTCAAGCCGACTCTGCAAGGAGCCCCACACGGGGCTCGATCTCACGACCCGAACCGAAAAACCAAGAGTTAGACGCTTAACTTGATGCTTCTATAGCCTAGCCTTATAACTGTGTGATGTTCAGGGTGTTCTCATTTCACTAACCATGAAAATGAGATTCGTGGTTTTTTTTATGAACATAGAATGTATTATTTGCTTCAGGGGTACAGGTCTGTGATCATCAGGCTTATACATTTCACAGCACTCACCATAGCACATACCCTCCCCAGTGTCCCTCACCCAGCCACCCCATCCCTACCCTCTACCCCCCAGCCACCCTCAGTTTGTTTCGTGAGATTAAGAATCTCTTATGGTTTGTCTCCCTCTCTGGTTTTGTCTTGTTTCATTTTTCCCTCCCTTCCCCTATGATCTCACTGATAGGAGGAATTTCAGAAAATGAGATTAATTTTATCACACTTTTTTTCCTAAAGACTTCATTTATTTGATACACAGAGATAGAGCACAAGTAGAAAGAGCGGCGGGGAGAGGGAGAAGCAGGCTCTCCACTGAGCAGGGAGCCCGATGTGGGGCTCAATTCCAGCACCCTTGGATGATTACCTGAGCTGAAGGCAGCTACTTAACCAACTGAGCCACCCAGGTGCCCCCACACTTAACTTTATAACACAAATATATGCCATTTTTGTAGCTTTGGAGGTCAAAGGTGGTGTGGGAGTAAATAATGTTGCAAAATCAAACATTGTGACTTCATAGTTCCTGAAAGGTTCAAAAGGGGTTGCATTTTGGTAAAACTCATAGAAAGTTAAACTTAAGAGTTGCGCATTTTGCCATATGTAAATTCACCTCAAACTAAATAAATAATTGAATTTCATTAATGATACATCTGCTTAAGCGTTTAAGGATAAAACAGACTAATGTCTGCAACTTATTTTGAAATAATCAAATACTAAGCTGAGTTTTTGGGTGAAAGAGGGGTAGATAGGTAGGTACCTAAGAGCAAATACCACAGTGTTAATGGGAGAACTAGGTGGTGAGCCCACAGTTATTTCCTGTCTAAAGTAGTTCAACTTCCCTATATTTTTGAGATTTTTTTATGATGTTGAGGGGAAAAGATGTTGCAAACTTAAATGCCTTCAGGGGTCAGACAGATGGGGGAAATGGAGGAAAGGAGAGTGGGCAAGAGCCCCTCAATGCTCTGTCAGCCCCTGAGCCCTGTCACTCCTTGCTACGTGAGAAGGTGGCCCCAGTCCCGCCAGTTAGTACTATTTATTTCAAGAAAAGTCAGTAATGTAGATATTGATGTGAATTTCCCGGTTTTTAAATGTTGGTGACTGAATGAATTTCTTTGAAATACACTAGGCGAAGGATCAGGGCAGGTGAGTGGGGGACCGCCAAGGGAAGGAGAGGTCTGTGGGCAGTCTTCGCTCACTGGCTGCCATTCATAGTCCAGGTGGAGAATTCGAAGGCCGTCCTTTTACGTAAATGGCAGAGGCAGGACAGTGGAGGGGAGGTCGCATGAGCATCGGAGGGCGGGGCTGTGGACCCTGTCAGCTATGAATAGCTTCCTGAGTGCCCACATGACATGAGCAGCATTGGGTTCATTTCAGTTATGGTTATGAAGCAGCATCACCCCTGAGAGATCTGGCAGCTTAGTGTGAATTTAAGATGCGTGTCGGGCATGAAGGGGATCTTGGTACAAGCCTGCGACCCATCTCGTTCTAGACCCTATTTTCTGAACTTCAGTCCTTCTCATGCCACCTTTATGTGATTTCTGCCATGTCTACGAGTCAGGCCTGTCAGCACTTACTGATTTGGTTTTTTGGCAATCAGCTCTTTGTTTCTTTTTTAAACTTTAATTTTAAGGCACCTGGGTGGCTCAGGTGGTTGAACATCTGCCTTCGGCTCAGGTTGTGATCCCACGGTCCTGGGGTCGAGCCCCATATCGGGCTCCTTGCTCAGTGGGGAGGCTGCTTCTCCCTCTCCCTCTGCCCCTTCTCTCCTCACTCATTCTCTCTCTCTCTCAAATAAATAAATATCTTTTTTAAAAAGGGGGGAATGCTTTGTCAGTATGTATTTCTGGGCTGTCTGATAGAAACGGATTGTAGGCCCCCAATAGTAACTATCTCATGGTTTGGGAAATAGTGTTTTCATGATTTGGCACCAACTTGCTTGATAACCTTATGAGAAAGAAGGAAAATGAGTTTTCATGTGAGCCATAGAGCCGGTTCCGTGCGATCATGTGGCCGGGAGGTTAAGGCCGTAGGCTCTGGGGGTAACTAGCCAGGCTCGAGCTCGTCAAGCTTCTGTTTTCCCATCTGTGAGCTGGGGATGGATACCGTAGCGCCAGGAACAGTCACTGGTGGGGGGGCAAGTGCTGTGCGAGCGACCACTGCTGTTACTGTTTTATATTTGCTTCAGGAAACTTCCTGTGGACCACAGACATGGCGGCCTGCGTGAAGGAGCTTGTTTTCCATCTCCTGGCGGAGCTGCTGCGCACGGTGCATGCCCTGGAGCAGAGGAAGCACCCCGCCGGCCTGTCGTCCTCCATCGCCCTCCAGCTGAACCCCTGTCTGGCCATGCTGATGGCTTTGCAGTCGGAGCTCCACAAGCTGTACGACGAGGAGACCCAGAGCTGGGTCTCGGGCAGCGCGTGCGGGAGCTCGGGGGCCGCGGCGGCCACGGACCAGGGCAGGTTCTCTACATACTTTCATGCGCTCATGGAAGGCTGCCTGGCAGTGGCCGAAGTGACCCTGCCCACCAACATGAGCGTCACAGCCAGCGGGGTGACCTCAACGACCGCCCCGAATCTCAGCGACTCCTCGTCCTCCTCGTCCTCCTCCCCGGGACAGACGCCGCAGAGCCCCAGCCTCCTGTCGAAGAGGAAAAAGGTCAAGATGAAGCGGGAAAAGGCCTCCTCCTCCGGGAAGCGCCAGTCGTCCCGCTCGGTGGAGTCGGACCCTGCCATGCTCAGCATTGGGGGCAGCAAGCCAGAGGACATGCTGTGGTTTCATCGAGCCCTCACCCTGCTCATCATTCTCCGACACCTCACCAGGAAGGACCCGCAGGGGCTAGGTGTGACAAGCGACGCCATCGCCGACGCCTGCCAGGCGCTGGTCGGCCCCACGGCGCACAGCCGCTTGCTGGTGATCTCCGGGATCCCCACCCACCTGGACGAGGGCATCGTCAGAGGTGCTATCCGCAAGGCCTGCAATGCCCATGGCGGGGTCTTCAAAGATGAGATCTACATCCCCCTGCAGGACGAAGACCCCAAGAAGCCGAAGGACAAAGCCGAGGGTGCTGATGGCAAAGCCGAGCCGGACAAGACCCTTGGCTTCCCCAGCGCAGACAGCTTGGAGGTCAGCACGTCCAGCAGCCTGACCCCTGCCATGAGCATCAGCGCGTCCGCTTCCACCAGTCAGGCGTCCATCTGCAGCTCCCAGGGCGTCTCGCAGACAGTCAGCGACCTCTCCCTGGATCCGCTGCCCTCGGGCCTCGAGCCGCCCGTCCCTCCCGGGGTAGCGGAGCCCCACGTGGTGTCCAGCCAGGAGAGCCTAGACATCTCCCTGTGCAGCACGGGCAGCCTGGGCAGCCTGGGCAGCCTGGGGGAGCCGCTGGACAACGCGGAGACGGCCTCTGTGTCGGACATGGGCTCCATGTACACGGTCACGTCCCTGGACAACCAGCCCCTCGCGGCGCGCCCCATCAGAGGCTTCGCGGTCGTGGAGGTAACGGTGCTCGTGCCTCGGCAACCACTAAAGTCGTGAGCGGAGCTTGGATCCCCTGAGCCCCTCTCACCCTTCCAGCATGATTTCTCGGGAATTAACTGACAGGTGACCTTGGGGCACGTAGGGAGCTCCCCGAGGCAGCTCTTGGAAGTCGCCACGATTTATTAAGTTGATTATCGGTGTCTGAGGTCACATCTCCAAGAGTGATGCCAAGTCTGATGTCGTGAAATAAATGCAGTTCGTTGCTGAGTGTGGGAGGGAGGCAGAGGGGTTTGAGGACCCTGACCTTTCCCGGGGGATGGGCTTTATCAAGTGCATTCCAGCCCAGGCCTGCCGGTATACAATCGAGTGGCCCTGCGTTGTTGTAAACGTTGCCATCGGCAGGAGGGGTCTTCCCTGATCCTTATGAGAACAGACCTGCCCATTCTGCTCCAGGCGATTCTGAGTGTCTAGGTCACATTTCCACTACAAGATCCCCTCTGTTGCTTGGGCCTCCTTGTTGAGGAATCCTGCCTCCTGTAAGGGGAGTCAGGCTCAGAGTAGAACTGTCCTCCTGTTACTGGATATGGCCAGGAAGGCACTAGAAGGGAATGTGTTGTATCGCTTTGCTCTCTTGGGGAGCTCTGGCAGGAGAGCTCCAGAAGCCGGGATCACCTCGCGTACTCTGTGCACCTCCTTCCGTGGGGCTTTCTCAGAGCTGAGCGCGGACCTTAGCACCCTGGCCTTGGGAGTAAAGCCACAGACCTGGTCAGGGTTTAGCAACAGACATTTCCAGCTGAGATGTTCCCTATCAAGTTACTGCTGTTGGCGTGTGACAGAGACGTCCCCGAGGAGAGCGGCTCACGGGAGTCAGGCAGCACTCACAGCACTTGAGACAAGGAGAGCATTTCAGGGCAGAGCGGGAAGGAAAACAAGGTCATTCCTCGACTCCAATCCCGATTCTTTTCTTTGTGTACACAGATAAGATCCCGAGCCAAAATTGAGAAAATTCGAGCGAGTTTATTTAACAATAATGACTTGATTGGCCTGTCAAGTTTGGACGGTGAAGACGAGCTGATGGAGATGTCAACGGAGGAGATTCTCACGGTGTCCGTGGTCAATCAGAGTCTGTTCGATACACAGGGGAGCCCAGGCTTGGAAGATTACTTCAATGATAAGTCCATTAAAGGTGGGTTATGGATTTCTTTTTTAATTAATAGACTTTTGGGGGAACACTTTTAAATTTACAGAAAAAAAATGAGTGAAGTCTTCTCTCTCTCTACCTAGTATGCCCTGTCTTTAACATCTTACCTGAGAAAAGAACTTTGGGGGGCACGCTGGGGGTTAGCGATTTGGGAAACGATGCAGGGGGCCTTGGGGAGATGGGACAGACGTTCTTTGCTTGGCTCATGGAAGCTGTCGGAGCTGTGAGGGCCATGAGGGCGCCCCTTGCCTCCAGCCTGCCGAGACCACTGGGAAGGGCTATTCCCTTTTTTTTTTTTTTTTAAGATTTTATTTATTTGACAGAGAGACAGCCAGAGAAGGAACCAAAAGCAGGGGGAGTGGGAGAGGGAGAAGCAGGCTTCCCGCTGAGCAGGGAGCCCTACGTGGGGCTCGATCCTACGACCCTGGGATCATGACCCGAGCTAAAGGCAGACGCCCAATGACTGAGCCCCCCAGGAGCCCCATGGGAAGGGCTGTTCCCGTGTTCCACTAGCTTCTCCCCCTGAAACTAATAATATACTGTATGTTAACTAAATTGAATTTAAATTTAAAAAAAATTTTTTTAAAGTGGGCTTACATTCAAGTCCCATTTTGCTTTTTGTCCAGCCAGACTTCACTTTGTTCAAGTTCAGGTGTATTTATTTTGTTCTGTCCTGCGGAACTAGAACATAGCATGTACGTTGCTGGAAAGCATTTGGTCATATGCCGAAGCACAGTTAGTGCCTCCGCCTTTACGCTAATTCTTGGGGACGAGACCGTCTCATCTCCTTTTCACCGAGCCCCACTCTGACATTCCGGCAGCTCTCTGCGGGGGCCGGTCTGCTGTCCGCACGTCCTTTGTACGATGTGGAGTCTTCGCCCAGGACGCAGTCCCGGGGCCCGGCTGAGCAGAACCAAGCAGCAGACTGCTGCCTGAAGCCAGCAGCTTGCCCCCAGCCCCGCTCCCGAAACAGCAGTTTGTCTTTTTTTTTTTTTTTTAATGATCGCAGTCCTTAGTGTAGCCGTTTTTATTTTGTACTAGTGTTGCTCAACATTTCTTTTTTTTTTTTTTTTAAAGATTTTATTTATTCATTTAACAGAGAGAGAACACAAGCAGGCAGAGAGGCAGGCAGAGGCAGAAAGAGGAGCAGGCTCCCTGTGGAGCAAGGAGCCCGATGTGGGACTCGATCCCAAGACGCTGGGATCACGACCCGAGCCAAAGGCAGTTGCTCAACCAACTGAGCCACCCAGGCGTCCCTGTTGCTCAACATTTCTAATCCATGTCCTTTTTTCTACGTCTTCAATATTGTTTGAAATTTCATGGCAGAATTGTAGAATTTGTTTTCCGTTCTAGGAGCACAGAAAGGTAATACCGAGTCTGGGTTTTGTTGTTGGCTTCAAATTTTTATCCCCCAGTTGTAAAATTTTTGAAATGTTTGCTCATGGGCGCCTGAGTGGCTCAGTCGTTAAGTGTCTGCCTTCGGCTCAGGTCATGATCCTGGGGTCCTGGGATTGAGCCCCACATTGGGCTCCCTGCTCAGTGGGAAACCTGCTTCTCCCTCTCCCACTCCCCCTGTCTGTGTTTCCTCTTTCACTGTGTCTCTCTCTCTCAAATAAAATCTTTAATTAAAAAAAAAAAAAAGTTTCGCTTAGGCCTAGCACTAGGGTGAGATAAATGAGGCCTTGGGCACAAAATTTAATGGGCTCCAAAACCCTCAGTAAGCTAGATAAATTATATATTTCTTTTTAGGATTTTTAAAATTTATTTGGGAGAGAACATGAGCAAGCAGAGGGAGAAGTCTTCTCTGAGCAGGGAGCCTGATACAGGACTTGGTTCCAGACCGTGGGATTATGACCTGAGCCGAAGGCAGACGCTTAACCCACTGAGCCACCCAGGCGCCCCGATAAATAACATTTTAATTGAATATTTATAGAAGTCAAAATTAATACAAAATATCCATGATGAACAAAACAGTAAAATTTTAAATAAAGACAGTACCAATATTACAGATTATTTTTTTTGCATTAGGCTTTAATGTGGCTTGGCACAGTACTGTTGATACTTTGCTCATCGTGTGGGGGTTTTTTGGTATTAATTTTGATTTTTTAAAATATTTTTTAAAATTTATTTATTTGACAGAGAGAAATCACAAGTAGGCAGAGAGGCCGACAGAGAGAGAGAGAAGGGGAAGCAGGCTCTCCGCTGAGCAGAGAGCCCAGTGTGGGCCTCCATCCCAGGACCCTGAGATCATGACCTGAGCCGAAGGCAGAGGCTTTAACCCACTCTTAACCCGCTTAACCCACTGAGCCACCCAGGCACCCCTTCTTTTTTTTTTTTTTTTAATACTGCATTGAAATGCGTATCTTGATCACTGAGTTTTTGGGGGAATCTTGCCCCTGAGGAGGCTGCCTGGCTTTCCTCACCCTGGTCTTGGTCTCAATCCCTTATTAGTATGCGTTTGGCCCCTCGGTGCTCTGCAACCCACGTGGGGATGCCTGGTGTAAAGTTTGAGGCCTTTTTCTGCCATAACTCATGGTTTGCCAGCCTTTTCATACTTTGAATCTGAATTTAGACCGAGTTCCTGATCCTGTTGCAGTGAAACCTTCTACTTAAGGTACTCGGTCTTTTGATAACATTAGTGCCACACGCATTTTGCTAGAGACTAAATTGTGGTTCTGCTGAGTCAGCTCTTCGGGCTTGGCCACCTCTTCTGCACGCCTGACCCCACACCCTCAGTCTGGAGGCCCATGAGGCTTCCGATAGTCCTGTTGCCACCGGCAGGCCTGCCCTGGGGGCGGCCGTGCTGTGCTAGAGGGAGGGGCGGGGCGGAGGGGGCAGGAAGGAGAAGGGAGTGAGGTGCAGGTCCGTGCAGCCCCCACGCCGGGGCCCCTGGCCAAGAGAAGCATGCAGATGGGGTCCTGACGGGCCTCTGGGGCCCACCGTCTGGAGCACTCGTTGGGCACAGAAAGAAAGTGTTTTTCCTGTGCTTGAGGACAGTTTTCTAGCTGCTCATTGTGCCGGTTTTGAACCGTCCTCTCTAATAACGTGAAACTTGCTTGACAACTTGGGCTCTGCAGCGACAGTGTTTGCTGTGTCTGTATCCTTTCGTTCCTTCGGAGCTGCCCATCACAAATATGGTAAATGTTAAGGTAGATGAAACTGCCGTGGCCGGTGCCCTGAGTACAGTGGCTTGGGCCCAGTGGAAGCATGTTTCTTGTGTGCGGACGAGCCCGGGGCGAGGGCTGGGGTCGCCATCCCCGAGGCTGGCCATTTCCGTGCAGCCAGTGGAGGGGTGAGCGCGAAGGGAGCCGACTGGCCCAGGAGTGGCTCACGTCCCTCGTCACGGGTCCGCACCCTGCCACAGAGAGAGGGCAGGGTGCGCGGCGGGGGGTGCGCCCAGCAGGGGGAAACCAGGTTTGGGTGCATAGCTCATCATCACCAGTAAACATCTGTTACCTACACGGGAAAACGAGTTGCTTAGGACACACAGACAGCCGCGAGGCGTGTGCTGACGCGGCCCGTTCACGGCAGAATTGTTTTGTCCTCTGCCTGCTCTGTAACAGGTGAGAAGCTGGTGCCCGGTGCCAGAGAGGTGCTCACGGAGATATTTAAGAGCTGTGCCCATTCCGAGCAGATGCTGAGCCTGACGCCAGCAAAGCCCATCAAAGTGTCGGACATTTATCTTAGCAAAGAGCAGATCAACTCCCAGACGCCAGGCAACCTCCTCCACCTCTTTTTCACCAATGTCCGGCCTCCGAAGAAGGTGCTGGAGGACCAGCTCACCCAGGTAGCGCCCCCCTGCCCCCCGCTGCTGCTGGGCCTCCGGGGCGCCTTTGGGCGACCCTGAGGACCCCTCTCTGCCTCTGGTGCCCCGCAGATCCTGAGGAAATACGGCGTGCCGAAACCCAAGTTCGACAAGAGCAAGTACAGCAAAGGCGGGAAGGAGCAGCACCCCGTGAAGGTGGTGAGCACCAAGCGGCCCGTCTCCAAGCCGCCCGCCAAGGACAAGGCCGTGCTCAACAGCGTCAGGTGGGCCTCCGGGGCCCAGGGCGCGGGTCGGGCAGGGCACCTGGGGCCGCCGCCTGCGAGGCTCTCTGCACGTCTGGGAGCAGGCCCCCTGGCCCTGCTTGCGGCTCTGTGCGTGCGTCCCTGGCTTCATCCACTGAAAGAGAGCACGTTTCATCGTATCCACAAGTATAGTAAAACCTGGATCACACAGGCAGACAAAAGCCGACCAGTCTGAAGTCATAACCATCCAAAATGTACAGGATTGTCTAAAAAAACATTTTTCTTTTAACCACACAAATAATGCAGTTATTATAGAAAAACTATAAAATGCATATTGAAAAAAATGTGATTACCCCACACACCACTTATAACAGTTAAGTGCAGAACCTTCTATTAATGCGTATGTATTATTTTCTTACATTTTAAATGGCTAAGAGGCACCTGGGTGGCCCAGTAGGTTAAACATCTGACTCTTGGTTTCAGCTCGGGTCATGATCTCGGGGTCATGAAATCAAGCCCCGAGTTGGGCTCCACACTAGGTGCGGAGCCTGCTTGAGATTCTCTCTCCCTCTCCCCCCTCACCCTTCCTCTCCTCTCTCACTCTTTCCCTCAAAAAAAAAAAAATGTTAAATGGCTAAAAAGAAAAAAAAAATGGCTAAAATAGTACAGAATTCAGAAGTATATGCAGGAAAAAGCCATTCCTCTTCCCCTTCATCGTTAAGCCTCCCTGTCCCCCTTTGTGTGACTTCCCTAGCCTTCCAGAACTCTTCTGTGTACACACAAGCAGATGGGCACGTGCCCAGACGTCCCCATGTGTCCCCATACCGCACACAGTAGCTGCAGCCTGCTGTTGCCATTTACTGCTAATCTGGGAAGTGATTCCATATCTGCACAAAAAGAACTTACTCATTCCTTTTTTTTTTTTTTTAAGATTTTATTTATTTGAGCGAGACACAGAGCACGAGGGAGGGAGGGACGCAGGGGGAAGGACAAGCAGACCCCTGCCGAGCGTGGAGCCAGATACAAGTCTTGAGACCAGGACCCAAGCTGTAGTCACATGCTTAACCAACTGAGCCACCCAGGCGACTCTCTCTTTTTTTAATAGCTCTGTAATATCTCACGTGTGGATGTGCATACATATTTAATAGAATTTTCTATAAACCTAGGCGAGTGACTCAAGAACTCAAAATTTGAACTTTGATAGAAAAGTATTACCTGGCAGGAGTCTCTAGAGGAACTGTTTGAAGGATCAGAAAAATAACATATCTTTCTCCTGATCAGTCATACATAAACCATGCTTATATGTCTGTATAGTGCAATAGAATTTTCTGTGATGGAAATCTGTGCTGTTTCCCTGGCTGGCTATTGAATGCAGTTGCCGCTCGCCACATGTGGCTACTGAGCCCTTGAAACGTGGCCAGTGCAATCAAGGAACTGAGTTTGTGATTTTAATTTAAACCTGTAGCTACATCTGGCTAGTGACTGCTTCTTAGTGCAGCTCCGAAGGATATAGAAGGGATGAAAAGCATCTCTTTAAGGTCTTTCGCAGCTAAAGCATCAGTTTGTCCTTCGGCTTTGCTCAGTGAACTTGGTGAGAGGAGAGCTGACCTTGCGCCTACCCTGTGGGAACGGTGGCCACAGTTGGGGTCTGCCCGACCGTGTGTGTGAGGCTCTGCGCGTCCTCCGTCGGGATGTGGTATGAACGCAGGGATGCTGATTGCGATGCTCTGGTCTACAGCAGGACTGCCTTAAGTGAGAAGAAGCCAACTGTGAAGCCCAAGTCCCCAGAAAAGAGCAAGCCAGATGAGAAGGACCCAGAGAAGTCACCCACCAAAAAACAAGAAGGTGAATGAGCAGCATGGGCCTGAGACTGGTGGGACCCCAGGACCACAGGGGTTTGGGTTGGGCTGGGCCTCGATGCCGTCTTTGACCATGAATTTATAGAAGTCAAAATCGCAGCTTCAAAAATACCATGCATCCAAGGCGAAGAGTAGGTGATGGCGATTGAAAGTAAAGATCTGGAAATCTGCTCAGAAATGCGCTTCTAGAAGGCACTTACCTGGGCATTAGAACTTAAGCCTCATGAAGGCCCAAGCAGAGCTGGGGAAGTCAGGGGCCGTGCTTGGTCTCGCGCAGCCGGTGGGGCGGCCGTGGCCGACCTTGGAGGGCCGGGGGGCGGGGCGCAGGTGGATCGGGCCAGAAATGCCACCAGGGCGTGGCGCGAGGCCCCTGCTCTGGGAGGTTCTTCCAAACTGCTAACTCTCGTAATGCTCCTCCACCAGTCCCTGAGGAGAAGTACCTAACCTTGGAAGGGTTTCACAAGTTTGTTATTGACCGAGCCAAGCAAGACATCCGTAGTGTCTGGAGGGCGATTTTGTCGTGTGGTTATGACCTTCACTTTGAGAGGTAAGAAGTTGTCTCAACCCAGTTGATACCTTGCATAGAGGTGTTTTTGACCACCAGACGCGTCCCCTCGAACATCCTTTCTCGGGGCCATTCTGCCTGCCATTCCAAATGCCTCCCGAGTTTCTGATTTTTCATAATTCTCAAAGTGAGTTTCCGAACCCATTTGGAAACAAACTCTGTTCTAAACAAATTCATCTTCTGACAGTTCTGGAGGTCAAGGTGTCAACAGGGTTGGTTTCTCCTGAGGCCTCTTGTTGGCTTGCGGACGGTCGCGTCCCCGCTGCCACCCCGCTTCTGAGGGGGACACCGGTCTGCTGGTCTGGGCCTTGCCCTGAGGACCTCCTTTAACTCAGTTACCTCTTTAAAGGCCCTGTCTCCTAAAACAGTCACACACTGGGATTTAGGGCTTCGACACAGGAATGGGGATGGGGGCTGGACACGCCACAGTCCCTAACGGGGGCGATTTCTCATTCCAGGCTCTTTGTTCCCCGGGGTCCCACTTTGTCTCCGAGTCCCCGTTGCCTGCTCTCCCTCCCTGCCAGGCAGGAGCTCGCCAGGTCCCCAGGGCTAAACAAGAATGGTTTCCCCTTTCTAGCTGTAAGGGGGTCCCAGGCCGGCCCGGCACTCACCCCAGGCGCGCAGCAAAGCCGTGCGGGTGGCGGAGAGCAAACAGCTGCCTGGAGCACGTCCGCGCTCAGCGTTCAGAAGTGGTTTGCTGCTGGGCACCATCATCCTGTACCTCACGGGAGGCTCAGGGTCCATCCCTGGACCGGTTTTTCTGATTTTACAAGCCACTAAGACAGATGACTTTGGGGTTTCTGAAAAGTAGAATCACCTGTTTTGGACTAGAAAGTGCATTCGAAGTGGGAAGGTTGCAGGTTGGCCTGCAAATGAATTCCCAGGTGACACGTTTGTTACAGCTCGAGGGCTCGTTCACGGGGACCGTGGGGCCGTGCGGGCCCAGACGCCTCCTTCCCACACATGGCCTTAAGGGCAGCCAGTGGCATCTGCCGCCCTCAGCCAGCTGTGAGGGGCTGTGAGGGGACCCCCTTCTGGCAGCAGCTCTCAGCCCTCCTCGGGTGAGACCCACGCTGCCCGTGTTGAGAGGCTCGGCCCGTGCCCCCAGATGGGCCCTCCTGGTAGGGGCACCCTGTGTGGCATGTGGCCCAGGGAGGTGCCCACCCGCCGGCACTGCCCGCCTCTCCGAGGCCCACGGCTTCCTGGGGTAGGAAGGGCCGTGCGCCCTCCCCGCACACCCTGGCACCGTGTGCAGGCACCGAGGAGCTCGCCCCTGGCTCTGCGCCCAGGAGCCTCACTTTGGAAAGCTTCCGTATGTCTCCAGACATTTTCAGGGGGTGGGTCTTTTCCGTAGGTAGAAATGGGTGCACACAAGACATCTGCCTTTTTTCCTGTCTCCACGTCCCCCTGGGGTCATCGCCACAAATGATGCCGCGGTCCCACAGCGCCGGGCATTTGGGTGGCGAGGGGGTCGCGGGAGCCGGAGTGCTGCCCTCCGGGACCCCTGTCCCCGCGCCTGGAGCTCCGTGCGCCCGCCCTGCCTGCCGGCTGAGGGGCCTGGCCTGGGTGAGGCCTGCGGCCGGTGCTCCTCGCGGGCGCCCTCAGCCGGCTCGGGGGGCTGTGCTGCCGCTAGCTGCGCTTCATCTGTGAGGAAACTGGGCCTCAGAAAGCAGCTGTCTTGGCTCAGGTCACCAGGTGGCCTAGATTTCGGTCCAGGGACTCCAGAGCCCCTTCCTTAGGCCTCGGCCCTGGCGCAGGAGGGAGGCCCGCGTGCTCGCTCCCCCTGGGGGCGCCTCCCGGCGCCCGGAGATGCCAGCCAGAGGCGAGGCTCTGTGGCAGTTGGCCCCCGGGAGCGGGGACGTGGCCCCGGCCCACCCCGTCCTTCTCGCCCGGCCCCAGGTGTGCCTGCATCGACGTCCGACACGCGCACAAGGCCTCCAGGAAGTGGACCCTGGAGATGGACGTGGCGCTCGTGCAGTACGTGAACCGGCTGTGCCGCCACCTGGCCATCACGCCCGCGCGGCTCCACCCCCACGAGGTCTACCTGGACCCCGCAGATGCCACCGACCCCAGAGTGGCCTGTCTCCTGAGTATGTGTGCCCTGGGGGAATGGCCGCGGGGCACTGTCCCCCCGCGCTGGCTAGGGGCCTCCCCACGACAGCACCGCGGGTGTAGGGGGACTAGATGGGCTCCTCGCAGCCCTGGAACAAGTCCCCGGCTGCAGGGAGGCGGCAGAGGGGAGGGAGAGACGGAAGCTGTGACTGCAGCCACATGAGATGCCGGGGCCTCGCTAGGGGCTCCTTGCCAGCGGGCGGCAGGCGCAGGAATGCAGCGGCTGGAGGCCACGGCCAGGCCACCCCAGACGCCCCGCGGGTGTCGGGAGGGAGCGGGGGTCAGAGCCGTCCCTTATCCTTCATCATGAGAGCGCGGCGCGTCTTTACTGAAAGCCGGGAAGGTGCCTGCGCGTGCAAGGGACGGACATTCTCCATGAATCCATCCCCGGGAGGCGCCCCTTGTCGCAGCTTGCCGGCGTGTGACCCCCGGGCTTGTTTCCGGGCTTGGGCGCGTGGGCACCCGGGGCGGCTTGGGCGTCTGCCCGCCCTTGCTCGGCCGCGTGTCCCGGGCCTTTGCTCTTTGCTCTTCCGGATTCTTTGAAGGTAGAGCTGGGCCACAAGTTGTCCTGCTGTCTGTCTCTCGCCGCTGGGGACAGACGCGAGCACCAGTGAGTATGCCTGCTCTCGCCATCTGATGTCATTTTGGGGGAAGCTGGTGAAAGATACACAGGACTGTGGACTATTTTTGCAACTTCCCAGAAGTCTATTTCAAAATTGAACGTTAAACATAGCATCGGCCGCAGCCCTGGCGTGGCCTGAAGACAGGCCGAAGGGGCCCGGGGATCCCCTAAGAGCCGGAGCCTCCCCTTTGCTTCTACCTGGCACAGGCTCGGGCAGACCGGGGGCCACTCACGCACAGCATCTGTGGGTCCCGGGGATAAAATCTCCTCCCATTCCCAGTGCTCCGGCCCCCCCGACACCCCCGGGACGGGGGCCACTTGAGTTTGTTCGCAGCCCGGGAGCCTCGGCCTGACCACCCCTCATGCCCCGCAGACGTGCCCATCGAGAGCCTGCGCCTGCGCTTCGCCCTGCTGCAGTCCCTGAACACCACGCTGGAGACCTTCTTCCTGCCTCTGGTGGAGCTGCGCCGGACCCCCACGTACACGCACAGCATCGCCGCCCTGCTGGAGGAGGCCAAAGGTCAGCGCCTGTGCACCCGCCAGTCCACGGCGGGGCGGCGCCCCCTTACCTGCAGCACACCCGGGTCCCCACGGACAGCACTGCCAGCCGAGGGTGGTTCCTTCAGTTATGCCTGAAAAATTAAGTTTTCTCAAGTTTTCAGGGGCGCCTGGCTGGCTCAGTCGGAAGAGCGCATGACTCTTGATCTCAGGGTCATGAGTTCGAGCCCCACGTTGGGTGTCGAGGGGACTTAAATCAGTCGGTTATGTGTCCTACTCTTGATCTCAGCTCCGGTCTCGATGTCAGGGTCAGGAGTTCAAGCCCCACGTGGGACTCCATTATTTAAAAACAAAACAAAAATGGAAGGCTCTGATTCGCTCTCTGTCCCCCACATTCCAGAGATGATCATCGTTAACGCTGAGTACCTGTCCTTCCGAACCTTCCTCTTCACGTGTAAATAGACACACGCGTTTTTTTAATTATTTAAAAGCGGGTATCCTAGCACAGGTTCTGTTCTGCACCTTCACCTTCTGGGTTTTTACTTTTTGCCATTTCAGAAGACGCTGCAGCAAACCTCTTCATACTTTCTGTGTTTCTGCCAGGGAGCTGTTTCCTGGGCATGACAGAGGCTGGGGTTCATGCATTCCCATTGGGCCAGATACAAGCAAATTGTCCTCCTCCCGGAAAGTCAGGGCCGTGGTACACGAGTGCCCCATTCAGGGGCCTGGACCTCAAGGGGGCAGGTGTCCTCTGCCGGGCCTCAGGGGTGACAGGGAGGGAAGGAAAGTAGCCCGGTCTGAGCCTCTCCCACATCCTTCCATTCAGGGCTGATCTTTTATGACACGAAGGTGACCGTCATGAATCGGGTGCTGAACGCCACCGTGCAGAGGACGGCTGACCACGCAGCTCCCGAGATCACCTTGGACCCACTGGAAATCGTAGGAGGTAAGATTAGCCACACAAAGCAGAAAATGCGAAAAGGCTGCTGTGGTCAAACAAACGATGTACTTCATTTCTTACACGTGAAAGTAGCCTCTAGGTGAAGGGAGTGTAGACATTCATCTGGCTGCTTCTGTCTCCTTCCAAGTGTCCCAGCGGGTGGCTTCCACCTTCCGGGTCCCTTTTTGAGCCTGCATGCTGGGCAGCAAGGAGGGGGAGGCAGAGGGAGCTCTCCGCTTCCGGGGGGCCTCGCCTCCCGGTCTCACTGGAGAGCGGTCGCGGGCCACGCCTCGCCGCGGGGGAGGGTGGGGAGTGGAGGCGTTCTCGTTGGCCGGGGACTTGCTAGAGCTGGGATTCCAGCGTTGGAGAAGAGAGGGGAACAGCTCCGGGGCGACCACAGCCTGTGAACACACACACAGCGTGGAGGAGATGAGACGAGTGGGGGTGGGGGGGTCCCTCCCCGGGGACGGACGGGAGGCCGGGAGCCATGTGCACGGGGCACAGAAGACATTCCAAGAGCAGAGAGAAGGCAGGGGGGAGGGGGGCGGGGGGAGGGCTGAGAAGCAGGCCCAGGCCTGGCAAGGCATCTGTCCCGGGGTGGGAGAGTGGAAGAAGACGATGCCGGGAGGCTTTAACTGCTTTTTGTCTCTTTCCAGGGGAGATCAGAGCCTCTGAAAACTCCTACTTCTGCCAGGCTGCCCGGCAGCTGGCCTCCGTGTCGTCCTCGCAGCTTTGTGTCAAGCTGGCCAGTGGAGGTGACCCCACCTATGCCTTCAACATCCGCTTCACCGGGGAGGAGGTCCATGGCACCAGTGAGTGCAGCCCCGCGAGTGCGGGGTGGAGGATGTGTGGGGGCTAGCTTTAGCCTCGTCTGCCCCAGATCGCCCCCATTAGCAAGACCGAAAAGGCCAGGTCCTCAGTAGCCAGGGCTGCCCCCATGGGCTTGCGCCCGGCCTGGGCGGGAACAGGCGCTCGCCGGGGACTTCAGCCCCCGCCCCTGGTCCGTGCTGAGTGGACACCGTGAAGATGCTGACCGTGCGGAAGGGCCCCCGGCTCAGGCGTGGGCTGGGTCAGAGCGTGTGTGTCCTGTGAGAGACAGGGTGCTGGGGACAGCGATGAGGGCCAGCAGCTCAGAAAATGTTCCCTGGTGACCCTTTAAGCCATCCTTAGTGAGCCACAGACACTCAGGAAGTGTCTCCCACTCGGTGAGAGAAGACCCCTAGTTTTGCAGCCAGAAGCAGCAGGAAGGCTGGGCCGGCCGCTGGGGTGACTCCATCCCCCATTGTCCCTCGCATCCCGCACCCCGGGACCCCGCTCGGCAGAGCCTCTGGCCAGGTCCTCTGAGAACGTGCACCGAGGGGGCCGGGCCCGCCCTCCACACCCGACCCTCCCCCCAGCAGCGAAAGTCCCACGTGACTGATGGCGGCCTCGCCCGGGTCAGGCCACCGGCTGCGGCTCGGGCCAGCCCTTGGTGGTTTCCGCAGGCAGGAATCTGCTTCCCCGTGGAAGCTGAGTGAGGACATCTGTCCCTAAGTGGGTCCTCTGCACGGCTCCGACCAAGCAGTGCACACACATAGCCGTCCTCAGAGCCTCCGACCTTAGGGCCCTGACGGGGTATGCACCGGGGAGAGGACACCCGGCCGCAGGGAGGTGTGGGCTAGAAAGCCGAAGGCTCGTTTGGAATGACAGCAGCAGGGGACCATTAGTGGCCCTCTGCCCTCCACAGGCGCTCGTGCCATCGGTCTGTGCGGTTAGACTCACTGGGCAGACCCTGAACACCTGGGCCGGGGTGGGGGGGATCAGCGGGAGCTCACAGCCGCGGAGGGGCCCACGTGGGGCTCTGCACTGGGGCTCGCGGGATCCTCGAAGCCAGCCCCCGCCGTCAGCTCGATTACTGTCCCCATTTGATGGACCGGGTCACCGGGAAGTGATTCCCCAGGGGTCACCCAGCTAGTAAGTGGCACAGCGGGACTTGACCCCAGGTCTCCCCGCCCTGGGATGAGTCTCCTCTCCCCTCCACGGTAGCTGCGTCCCGGCTGGCGAACGAGCTGTTGGGGTCTTGGGGCTGATGGGTCTCCGTGTGTCCCGCAGGCGGCTCTTTCCGGCACTTCCTGTGGCAGGTGTGTAAAGAGTTGCAGAGCTCCTCCCTGTCCCTCCTGCTGTTGTGCCCCAGCTCAGCCGTCAACAAGAACAAGGTAGGATGCCCGGCCTTGGGGGCGTGTCCCCTTCCACCCCTTCCTAGTCGGCCTCCTTGACCCTGCGGTGGAGGCTCCTCACTGCCGGCCGCGGGCTCCAGGGAGGCGTAGAGGCGACCGTTGGTCACTTCATCTGCGCCTCCGTTTCCAGGGCAAGTACATCCTGACCCCTAGCCCCATCACCTACGGGGAGGAGCAGCTGCTGCACTTCCTGGGCCAGTTGCTGGGAATTGCAATTCGGGCAGATGTCCCTCTTCCCCTGGACCTTCTGCCTTCCTTCTGGAAGACCCTGGTGGGCGAGCCCCTGGACCCTGACCAAGACCTACAGGAAGCAGACATACTGACCTACAATTATGTCAAGAAATTCGAGAGTGTAAGTGAATAGTCCATGCTGGGGACAGCAGAGCTCGGGGGCAGTGTCCCCGGGGCTCCTTGCTGCCTCCGTGGCCTGCTGTCCCCTGGTCCTCGTGCCACGGGAGCCCAAGCGTCCACTTGAAGACTGATTGGGATCACCCCAAGAACTTTAGGGAACGTGCGCCGTCTCTGGCAGGCTTACTCCATGGTGACAGAAGCCCCTCCGGCTTCTCTTCCTATTTGATAGCAGCAGAGTAGGGGTGACTGATGTGCCCTGACGGGCCTCCCAAAGACACAGGGTTGTAGGGTTCCCAGCAGCTAACCAAGCAGAGGTGCCGGGAGGGAGGGGGGCGGGGGGAGGGGAGATCTCCTACAAGCAGACCCACTTTCACTTTTAAGAGCTTGGTTTGGGGCCTCAGAGCTCAGGAGATTGGCTTTTAGGGATCACCTGAGATCGGCCAGGGAAGGGGTCGGGACCGTAGCTGTCCTCCTTGTGCCTTGAGACACACAGCGAGAGCACAGCGATGCCTGACCGTCCCTGTGCCCGCACCGCCCGGCCCCCTGGAGGCGGTGTGGTCAGTGCTCAGACTGCCCGCCTGGCCCACGGCAGCCGTGGTGCGCAGTCGCGGAGGCGGGCCACGGGCCAGGCTCTGGGCTCTCACCCCAGCCCCGGGAGCGAGCGAGCGAGTTGCTCTCCCGGTATGTGAGGCCCGTTCTGGAGGCCTGTGTGCACGTGTCCTCGTGACGAGGCCAGGAGGGAGGGAGGGAGGCTCAGAGAGGAGAGCTGGTGGGGAGCAGAGCCCCCAGTGGAACCTCGGCCTGTCCGGCTAAAACACCTCCTCCAGTTAGAGACGGAGTATGGAGGTGCCTCTGCCCCAGCCCTCCCCCTGGAGGCCAACGGCCTTGTGCTCGCAGTCGGAGGCCTGGCTGAGGCTGCTCTCAATGGGAGGCTCAAAACTTGGGCCCTCTGAGGGGCTTTGGTGCCAGGCTCTCCATTGTCGTCCCCTCGGCTACCACGTGAGGGCAGCAGCACAAGGGAGCACCAAAGCCAGGACCTGGATTCGTGCCTGGTTTCCCAGCAGGAACGGGGAGGACAGGGAATTGTCTAAAGGGTCAAAGCGGGGCGGCCCCCACAGGCTAGGGATTTAGGAGTCCCTGCCAGGTACTGCTTTGAGAGCTCCTCCCCGGGCTGTGGGCAGCAGCAAGGGCCTGGGGCAGGCAGAAGGTATAAGACAGCATCCAGGAGAGCCCAGACAAGAATTCTTTCTGAAGGGGCTGGGCAGAGCCCCACAGGGCGCCAGGATACAGACCTCACCAGGGTTTGGGCACACGAACCGGGAAGAAATATTCTGAACTTCTGGCAGTTGTACCTGTAGCCTTCACCATCCCAGACTTACGGGTTTATTCTCCCTGTCTTCTCCTCAGTAGCCCGGCACGCATATCAGTGTTTTCTGGACCCTAATTTTGTTTTTTTTAAGGATCTGCTTTCGAAACTAAATAGAGATATAGATTTGGTTTCGGGCAAGGCTGCATCCTGGTGTTCAAATGATCTCCTCAATAATTGGTTTCAAGATGGTCCCCAGTAGTACGAGATGTACCATCTTACGGTTGTGTCCACACCAGGGAAAGGGCTGCTGCTTCCAAATGATAGCGGAGAAAGCCCTGCAGTTGGGGTCTCTCAGCCACATGCCCAGCCCTGAACTCATGGCAACTCTAGGCAGGCCTGTGCCATGTGCACCTTCAGAATGGTCAAGGGCAGCCGCCATCCAAACGGTGCTCACCGTTCACCCACCTGGAGATTGGGGTTCCATCTTCCAGGGGGCCTTGGGAGCGGGTCGGCAGTTAGCCTCAGTCTGCCTCTGCCCTCCAGATCAACGACGAGACGGAGCTCGAGGCCCTGTGCGCCGAGATCGCCTCCCAGCACCTGGCCACCGAGAGCCCTGAGGGTCCCAACAAGCCGTGCTGCAGGTTCACCTACCTGACCATGACGGGCGAGGAGGTGGAGCTGTGCAGCCGCGGCCGGCACATCCCCGTGGCGTGAGTGTTGTGCCTGCACGGGGGGCGGGCCAGCCGGGCTGATGGGGTGTCCGGCAGTGCCTGAACTTGGCGGCCTGGCCTGGGTCGGGGAAAGACGGTTTTCGCCCACGGGAGGGACACGAGGCAGGACGTTGGGTGCCGGCAAGGATGGGATTTGTTCAGCAGAAGGACTTTGGGTTAAGAAAACCGCAGCTGTGAGCTGGGTGACACCTGGAGGCAGGAGAGGGATTCGTGGGGCTGCCAGGACGGGGACATCTCAGTAACTGGGCCCGAGGCCCCTCCCGCTTGGGACCTCAGCCGGGGCGTGTGGCCCTGAGGCTAGGAGCGGCCCCACGGGCCGCCTCGGCGTTCTCCGTCACCCAGTCCCCCTCGCCCCTGCAGGTGGGAGAACAAGGACATCTACGCGGCGGCCATCCGGAGCCTGCGGCTGCGGGAGCTGCAGAACGCCGAGTGCGTGACAGCCGTGAGGGCGGGCCTGGGCGCCATCATCCCCCTGCAGCTGCTCACCACGCTCAGCCCGCTGGAGATGGAGCTGCGCACCTGCGGCCTCCCTTACATCAACCTCGAGTTCCTCAAGGTCGGGGGCCGGGCTGCGCGGGCGGGCGGTGTCGGCAGAGGCCTGTCCTGGTACCCGTGTCCCCGCGCTCTGTCCCGGGGGGGGGGGGGGGGAGCCACGCTCACCCCATCTCACCGCCCAGCTAGCCGGAGCCCACTCGTGCAGCGCGCGGCGGGATCAGCTTCATACCCAGATCGCTGGCCTCCAGGCCCCGAGTGAAGACCATTCTTGCCGAGCCCCCGCTCCCCCAGCCTAGGCTGCTCTTGCCCCAGCCAGCTTCAGGCTGGACCCTGGCATCCCCGGGTTGCTTCTTGCCAGCTGCGAGACCTTGCCCGAGTGACTTCACATTCCGTGGGGACAGTGACAGGGCCCGTCCAGTGTGTCCGTGGGGTAATGAGGTCGAGCCTCTGCTGCTAGGCCTGGTGTGCAGGCTGCAGCCCCACACGCAGGCGCTGGGACACCACCTTCCGAGTCTTTGTCGTCGTCATGACCCCTGGGTCCCGCAGCCATTGTGTCCCTGCGACGCCCACCTGGCCTGGGGAGGTACCGGGCTAGCAGAGGCCTGGATCTGCTCACGTCTCAGGGGGCCTTTCTTCCCCAGGCCCACACCATGTACCAGGTCGGGCTGATGGAGACAGACCAGCACATCGAGTTCTTCTGGGGGGCGCTCGAGATGTTCGCCCAGGAGGAGCTGTGCAAGTTCATCAAGTTTGCCTGCAACCAGGAACGCATCCCATTCACCTGCCCCTGCAAAGACGGGGGCCCTGACACAGCCCATGTGCCCCCATACCCCATGAAGATTGCCCCCCCAGATGGCACAGCAGGTACCACCCTCCCCTCATCAAGTCCCAAGTCGGGACACGCAGGCCCTTCTCTCAGTTGGGGGCTGGGGCTGCTGGGGGGAGGGAGATCAACGGACAGTTAAACCCAGTTGTAAATGGGGAGCGGGAGGTGCTGTCATGTGCCTCCCAGATTTTACCTCAGCCAAGAATCCATAGAGGCCCAAGGTTGATGTATTTTCTGATATTTTAAAAAGTTAAAAATCCAGAAATGTTTTAATTTTCCAACTTTTAAATGTAGAAAAATAAAACCCTCTGCCAGGTACACAAACTTAGGTATAACCAGATTCCCTCACAGGTCAGCACTTTGGCGCCTGTGCCGTACAAGAGTGGTGTCTTGCCATTTTCTCCTCCAGAATCTTCTTTTGCCCCACCTCTGCCCCTCTTTCTGATGCGCCTTGGGGTTGGCTTAGAGCTGCCCTAAGCAGCAAACCTAGAAGAGGCCGATAGGCCTTCCCGGAATTGCAGCCCAGCCTCCTAACACTGGCCCGGTGGGTGGTGGTTTTTTGTTTTTGTTTTGCAGGTTCCCCAGACTCTCGCTACATCCGAGTGGAGACCTGCATGTTCATGATCAAACTTCCCCAGTACTCCTCTCTGGAAATCATGCTGGAGAAACTTCGTTGTGCCATTCACTACCGGGAAGACCCCCTAAGTGGCTGAGGGGAGGGAGCCCAGAGTGAGTCCGTCACCGAGGCACTGCTCCGCCGGCTTGGGAAGCCTGCCACTGAGGGCACATCCCTCCGGGCCCTGCGTGAGGAGTTGGCGACATTTTGCTTTTCTGAACTTTGTCCACATTCCAGGGCTTCCTGGAAGACTTAACCTTTTGTATTTGTATGTTTCGTGATGGGTTGGTTCTTTAACTACCTGTTTGTGGTATGTTTGTAGGATAGTTTAGTTCCCAGGCAGCCTGTCTCATTCGATCTTCCTGGACATTGTCTTTCATGGCCACTGGATTCTGATGCCCTAAGGCCCTAGTTAGTTCCACATCATGGAACCACCCAGCAGGAAGCTGGTGGTGAGATCCCATCGGCCACACAGACCATCCTGTTCTCTCCGCAGAGCGTCTTCATAAACAGGTCTGTGGCTCTGCCCCTCCTGCCTTGAGCTGGAGTTGATCCTGGATGCAGCTCCCCCCGGCCTCCTTCCATCTTGAAATGGTTGGGCCAGTTACCCAGATGTGGGAGACACACACAGGGAGCTTTGTGTTAATCTTTCGGCTTTGGAACCTTGGTTATGGTCTGGGTTTTTCTGAGGAAAAGCCACCTATTGGTTCCCTCATCCCTTCCCCCCCCAGACAAGCCTCTGTGCTGTCTCCTCTGGGCCCCTAGTCTGACAGTTTTCCACTGAGTGTTCTTCAGAAGACCAAAGGGTTCATCCCTGACCTTAGTTCACAGCCAGGTGTGTCAGAGCTCCAGGAGTTGAGGAGGACACCCAGAGGAGGAGAAACAGGGCTCGAGGGGAGGGCCTTTTTCCGAGACTAACTGAACAGGAAAGCACATGATTCAAGCCTACCCCCCCCTTTTGTACTCAGAAATAGCCCTTCCTCACGGCAGTGTGGGTGACTGGGCCACACACCCATTTTGAAAAGAGCTGACTGACTGAGGTGCTCTGCTCCATTCAGGGTCTACTTCAGTGACTAAGACCTTCCAAGGACCACTGTGGGGTCCTTCTGTCCCCTCCACACCCCCCCCTCGTCACCCCATGTGAGCGTGCGTGCCAGGGCTGAGCTGCTCCAGGCTCACCCGCTGCCCCAGTGCATTTGTGCCCCCCCCCCCCCCAGGTCTTTGTCCGATGGTACTTTGTTCAAGAGCAGCATCTGCCATCTGGTCGGACACTGTTATTTTGGGCCTTGCCAGTTCTCATGGAATTGCACCACTGTATTTATTGTATAATATTGTGAATACTGAAAGTTCTGAGTGAGTGCTGACTAGAAGGCTCTGGAGTGTGAATGCTGGGGAGAGAGCTGCGCTTTTCCTTTCTCTGCTGTGGCCCTGCCCTGTTGGAAAGATGTATGGATTTTAGAGTTAGAGCCATTAGCATCCATCTCCTCCCTCTTATTCTTAGGAAATGCATTAAGGACCATTACAGAGATGATTCCCCAGCTAAGGAAAAGCTAAAACCGGATTAATCGTTCCGGTGCATCGCTTACATTTGATGCAGGAGCAGTCCTGCCTGGAGGTAAGCACGTGCAAGCAGTTTCCCTGCTTGAAAGGAAGAGGGGTGGCCGCTGCCTCCTGCGGCGAGAGCCCTCTTGACTGGGGGTCACACCAGGATGTAGTCCTGACAAGGATCCTCTTACTTCTGCTAACGAAAGAGCCTCTGGCTTATTAGAAGTGATTCCTCCTCTCTTTTTACATTCTTGGTCCCTTCCAATCCCTTGAATGGACTCAGAATTGTCAGCTACCTCCCTAGGGGGGTTTGGGAAGCTGCTTTTGGCCCATCACTTGATATGATGACAGCTGTGAGTAAGATGTCTGCTGCTAACATGACTGCTTCTCCCAGAGAGCACATCGAGAGGTCCAGACCGATTCAAACCTTGGCCCTAAAAAAAAAAATGTGTGCTGTAAAGTTACTTGATGTATATTTATTATAATTATTTATGGCTGCATTTAACAAAGTTTTCATTCAATTTGATGCTATTTACACCACTGCTGTGTAAAGGAAGCTCACTACAAGAAAAAAGTCGCACCAATAAATAACCTTCATCTAATTTTGATTTACCTGAAGAGTTGTGTGATCATCTACTCACTGAAAAGATTCCAAAGCTGACAGGCTCGGGCAGCTCTGATACCAAAGTGCTGTCCGGTAGTTAGTTAGGAATTTGGTCTCTGCACTTCTTGGGATTCTTCCTTCATCGTGCTTATCAACTATCCTTTCTTCCCATTCAACTCCTTGAGGTTGGTTTTCATATGAAAAGCTTGACTGAAGGAATGGAAATCCAAGGTCAAAGCTAAACCTACCTCTGCAGGTTCTGCCCACTACTCACAGTGGAGCTTGTCTATACTCTTGTGCCCGTGCAAGGATTTTCCTCAAGGAGATCATTGCACTGGAAGAGGAGTCCAGGCCACTGGTAGACCACATATCCTCCCTGGGAGCCAGCAGTGGGTTTAGAACTACTGTATAAAAGGGAAATGCAGAGAAGAGACCTAGTGCTGCCTTCCTAAGATCGATGGTTCTGCCCTCTTCTTGCACAGCTCTCCCTTGCCACCCCAAAAGGGAGCCCTGTGGTCTCATTCAGGAGAATCTAACCGGTCTCCTTGACCTGCTTATCACGTCCTCCTGCTCCATGGAAGTCCTCACTCAGACCCACTTAATTCTTTCGACCCTATCTTTCTTATACTTAATAATAGATGCTTTTAGTGGAAGTGTCCCGTCTATGTCTTCATTACAGGAAGAGCAAGAGTCTTCTTGGGTGAGGAACGAGCAACTTTCCTGCTCCTGTCTGTTGCCTCAGGGTGCTAGAAACAGCAAAAGCAACCACTCACAGCTAAAAAAAGACTTCTGTTGGACATAAGACGCCGGGGAGGGAGGTGCCTCAGCTAAAGATCCCTTGCTGAGCACAGCAAGGATTCTCTTCTCCAGAATGGCTGAGGACATCTTTTTAAAGAGTCGCTTCTTAAAAAACAAGTGTATTCAACTAACACTGTCCAATAATAGACAGCATTCATCCTCATTCGTCGTCAGGGAAATGCATATTAAAATCACGACAAAATCTATACGGCTACCACCAAACCCCCATAGTTGGGGGAAGATGCGGAACCAACCACACACTGATGTGAGAAATGTTAAGCTACAACTACTTTGGAAAACTGGTACTCTCCACTCCCCATTCCCTAAGCCCAGCAATCCCACGCCTCAGTGTAAATCCAACAGAATACGTGTACCTGCTCACCAAAAGCCGTGTGTAAGAACGCTCCAGCTCCAGCAGCCGCGCCAGCCGCGGCGGCACACAACGGAACGCTGCACAGGAAGGAAAGCAAACTACTGCTAATGCAACCATGTCGAGGAGCCAGAGTGATCAGCAGAAGAAATCAAGAGTAAAAAAGTACTTACTGGTACGAGTTCATTTAAATAATACTGAAAATAGTGAAAAATAACACAGTAACAAAATAGTGATTTTTTGGGTCCCAGAGGATAGTGACTGGGCATAGGAGGGGTGTTCCAGGGTCTTGGTAATGTTTTTGATATGGGGGTGGTGACAGATACGTGTTCACAGTGGGCTGTATACTAACATGCACTTTTCTGTAGGGCTGTTCTCCTGGATGGATAGTTTCTTAAAAATACAAGTACTGAGTCTGGCTGGTTCAGAGCATGTAACTATCTCAGGGTCAAGTTTAAGCCCCATGTTGGGCATGGTGCCTACTTTTATAAAAATAAAATCGCAATGCCTCAGTGCCCCCCCAAATATAGTACACCAAAATGAGGATATGAAGAAATAAAAGCACACATTCCATCTTCATGAAACTAAAAGAAACCTATCATTTTAATCCACAATTTCTGAAAGGACAACTGTTGGAAGAATAAATGACTTAAGAGCACATATTCGTTCCTCCCTCTAAAAACCAAATATAAATATTGTAAACGGAAGAAGGAATTAGACATCCCACGTGTCAGAAGAAAAGGATTCAAAATTCATGTAAGAAGCAGAAGTTCAAGCACACCACCCTGGAGAAAGCTACGAGTCCTCATCAGGAGAAACCACCCGAGCAGCTGAGACTCCAGCCCCACCTAGGTTCACATGGCAGGCGAGAAGACCTCCAGATTCTGAAAATGGGGGCTCTCCACTGAAAATGCCAGCCTGTTACCCTACAGTGAACGGGAACAGTTAAAGAAGCCTCTCATTTTTAGTGCCCCAGTCTTAAATATAAACAGCCCAGAAACAGATTTGAGGAAAAGTCTATAACATAAAATACCAGAATAAAAATTCCATAGTAGAATGAGATATCTAAGAAACAACTATGGCACAAAGTATGAGAACGAGTACTGCATCGGGGTGCCTGGCTGGCTCACTTGGAGGGTGTGACTCCTGAGCCCCATGTTGAATGCAGAGATTATTTTAAAAAGTACTGCATCCATTGAGTAAGGGGGGAAAATGCTGTGGGAAAGCCTAAAAGGCTACGACAAATACATTTAATATAAAGATGAAAGGATAGATAGGGGCACCTGGGTGGCTTTAGTCAATTAAGCGTGTGCCTTCGGCTCAGATCATGATCTCGGGGTCCTGGGATAGAGCCCCCCACTGAACCCCGAGCCCTGCATGGGAGGGGGGGTCTCTGCTCAGCGGGGAGCCTGCTTCCCCCTCTCTGCCTGCCTGCCTCTCTGCCTACTTGTGATCTCTGTCAAATAAAATCTTAAAAGGATAAAGTTGGGCAAAAAGAATAAAAAAAGGGATCAGTCTAAAAGTGCCAATATCCAACGACTGTTGGAATTCTACGGAGAGAGAAAACAAATTACCAAAAGAAAACGCTGAAAAGCAAGAGGTCACAAGTTTCCAAAACGCTCATTAACTGTCCTGCTCTTTGAATGGAAAAAGAATCCACACCAACATACACATAGGGAAGTTCAAAAATACCAGGGATAATCATCCTTTTTAAGGATGCTTCAAGGGGAAAAACTTGCATGCAAATCAGAATGGCATCAGACTTTAAAACAATCTAGAAAGATAATGCTTTCAGGATACCTGTAACCAAGATAGAGGAACAGAAACCAGACTTACCTTCCCCATTTCAACAATTAAAATCAAACCTGACATGTGGGGCACCTGAGTGGCTCAGTCATTAAGTGTCTGCCTTCGGCTCAGGTCGTGATCCCAGGATCCTGGGATCGAGCCCCACATCAGGCTCCCTGCTCAGCGGGAAGCCTGCTTCTCCCTCTCCCGCTCCCCCTGCTTGTGTTCCCTCTCTCACTGCCTCTCTGTCAAATTAATTAAAAAAAAAAAAATGACATGTGGGGCACCTGGGTGGTTCAGTCAGTTAAACATCTGCCCTTGGCTTAGGTCATGATCTCAGGGTCCTAGGATCAAGCCCTGCATCAGGCCCCCTGCTCAGTGGGGAGTCTGCTTATCCCTCTCCTGCTCTCTTATTCTCTCTCTCAAATAAAAATCTTTAAAAAAACCAAAAAACTGACATGTAGCAATGAAGGCCAGAGCTCTGAGAGAAGAGAAATATGGTAGGTGCTACCATGGCCTCAGCATATGGTGTGGATAGTTTTCAGACAGCAGCAAAAGGAGGGGAAACCCAAGGTGGAACCCTACAGTCTCCCAGAGTTAAGAAAACAAAGCATCCAAAAAACCAAGGCACCTAGTTTATGGGACAGAGTACCAGAGATGGAGAGTTGTATAGAGAGAACTCTGTAGATCTGTTGAGAGTCTTCCTCAAGTATTCAGCTGAGTACTGATAAGCTCCTGCATATAAGGAAACTGCCAGAGGTTGGGAAAACCAGCCAAAAGGATTAGAACTGGCAAAGAACAGGAACTAGTTCCTGTTCCCACTAGCCAATATAGAAAACTTTATCATTTATGGAACATTGATTCTTGCCTTAGTAGTACAACAAAATTAATTACTAATTTTGGAATTAGGAAAAACTAATTCCTATTCAGGTCCCACCTAATAAAGCTTAAAAGTTTGACACAGAAGGATCGAGCTATTCTGAAGTGACCAAGTATAAAAACAAAGCTCAAAAATACAGGAATACAAAATAGCACATAAACGGATAAACTTCAGAATGCTTAGCATCCAATCAAAAACCACTAGACACACAAAGAAGCAACAAAATAGGACCCAGAAAAATCAACTGAAACTAACCTAGAAATTACACAAATGATAGAATTAGTAGGCAAGTGCATTAAACAGTTATTACTGCATACAATATAGTTACAAAGCTAAGAAAAAAACACTGAACATATTCAGTAGAGACATGGAAAATATAAACAACCCAAACTAAACTTCTAGAGATGAAAACCGGATAGATTAGCAATGGATTAGACTGCAGAAGACTTTCAGTACAAAGGAACCATCTGAAAACAAAAGAATCCAAAAAAGTGAAAAGAGCATCAATAAGAACTAGCACTTCACTTGGCCTAACATAGGAGTGACAATAATCTCCCAAAGGCAAGAAAAATAGGGGGTGAAATCTTAAGAAATAATGGCTAAAAAAAAAAATAATGGCTAATATTTTTTTCCAAATTTACCTGAAAACTACAAAGATGAAGGAAGCTTAATGAACCTAAAGCACAAGAAACAGAGTGGTGGTGATGGTTGCAGAACGATGTGAATGTACTTAATGCCACAAAACCATACAAAGGTACATTGCAATCAAATTGCTTAAAATCAGTGATAGAAATATCATAAAAACAGCTCCCCCAAAATAATATTGTACAGAAGAACAAAGATAAAGATGGTAGATTTCTCATTGGAACCAATGCAAAGAAGAAGACAGTAGCGCAGCATATTTGAAGTACCGGAGTGGGGTGAAGGAGGGGTATCAACCAAGAATTTTATACCTGGCAAAAATATCTTTCCAAGAGTGAAGAGGCAAATCAGATTAGTGATTAGGGAAAAAAAAAAAAAAGATTAGTGATTAGGGAGTGAGTGCTTAGTGGGTACAGAGCTTCCTTTAAAGATTAAAAATTCCTGAACAAGAGAGTGATGATGGTTGCACAACCTTGTGAATTAGTGACACCTAATTGTGTATTTCGGAATAACTAAAATGTGAAATTTCATGTTAGATGTACTTTACCACAATTTTTTAAAGGTTAAGGACAAAGACCTTCCAGACATAGAAACGCTGAAAGAACTCAAACATGCTAACCTAACACCACAGCAGAGTCCTTTAGAAGGAAAACGATACCGCATGGAAATCTGGGTCTGCAGAAAGAGTACCAAAATAGTAATTACATGGGAAAACATAAAAGACATTCTTTCTTATTTAAGTGTCTTTACAAGGTAATTGTTAAAACAAGCATGTATTGGAGATATCTGATGAATAAAGAAACGTATGACAGTGGCACAAGGTCAGGAAGAAAGAACTGAACTACGCTGTTAATGCTGATGGTGAAGTGGTGCAGGAGTACGGGGAGGCAGACGAAGATAAATGAGAGGCACATAGACGACAAACCTTAAAACAACCACTTAATAGTTTTAACCAGTAAGCCAACAAAGGAGATAAAACGGAATCCTAAGTATTAAAAGAAAGCAGAAAAAGAAAAAAAGCACACAGAACATGATACAGAAAAATAGCAAAAAGATATATTTAAGCCCAACCATATCTGGGTGCGTGGCTGCTCAGTCAGTAGAGCACATGACTCAATCTCAGGGTGGTGACTTCAAGCCCCAAACTGGGCACAGAGCCTGCTTTTAAAAAAAAAAAAAAAAAAAAAAAAAGATCCTAAACCCAATCGTATCAATAATCACATTAAGTGTAAATGGTCTACATGCCCAAATTAAAAGACAAATTGTCAGATTGGCCCAAAAGCAAAAAACCCAACTATACGTTACCCTGAGAAACCCACTTTAAATATGTAAATACAAATAGGATAAAAGTAAAAGGATGGAAAGAGACGTAGTATGCTAAAAATAATCAGAAGAAAGCTGAGGGGAGCACCTGGGTGGCTCAGTTGGTTAAATGTCTGCCTTCGGCTCAGGTCATGATCCAAGGGTCCTGGGCTCAAGCCCCACATCGGGCTCCATGCTCCGAGGGAAGCCTGCTTCTCCCTCTCCCTCTGCCTGCTGCTCCCCCTTCTTGTGCTCTCTCTTTCTCTGTCCAATAAAGAAATAAAATCTTTTTTAAAAAATTTTTAAATTTTACATTTGTTTAAAAAGCTGAGGAATGTTAATATTGCTATGTTAATACCAAAGTATATTTTAGAGCAAATATTATAAAGAATATAGGTCATTTCATAATAGAACCAAACAAGAACCTATTTTAAGTGTTTATATATCTAATAACAAGGCTTCCAAATAATGAAGCAATTATAGAATTATAAGGAAAAACAATCTTCACTTACAGTAAGGATTTCAAACAAAGCCCTCCCCCCAATAATTAAGAGAATAAACAGAACATCAGTAAGCACATAAAGGCTTGAACACTATCATCCAATTTGACCTATCTGCCAATTTTTTTAAAATATTTATTTATTGGGGTGCCTGGATGGCTCAGCCACTAGGTTTCTGCCTTTGGCTCAGGTCAGGATCCCAGGGTCCTGAGATCAAGCCCCACATCAGGCTTCTTGCTCAGCAGAAAGCCTGCTTCTCCTTCTCCCATCCTCCTGCTTGTGTTCCCTCTCTCACTGTGTCTGTCAATAAAATAAATTAAAAAATTAAAAAAAGATTTATTTTTAGGGGTCCCTGCATGGCTCAGTTAAAAGTCTGCCTTCAGCTGAAGTCATGATTCCAAGGTTCTGGGATCGAGCCCCACATCAGGCACCCTGCTCAGCGGGGAGTCTGTTCTCCCCCTCTCCACTGCTCCTGCTGTCTTGCTCTCTCTTAAATAAAATCTTTGTTTTTTTAAAAGATTTTATTTATTTATTTGACAGAGAGAGATCACAAGTAGGCAGAGAGGGAGGCATAGAGCGGGGGGGGGGGGGGGGGGGAAGCAGGCTCCCCGCTGAGCAGAGAGCCCGATGTGGGGCTCGATCCCAGGACCCTGAGATCTTGACCTGAGCCAAAGGCAGAGGCTTCAACCCACTGCGCCACTCAGGCGCCCCTTAAATAAAATCTTTAAAAAGATTGATTTTTAGAAAGAACAAGCAAGCATGAGCTGGGGGAGGGGTAGAGGGAAAGAGAGAATCTCAAGCAGACTCCCCACTCTGCATGAAGCCTGATGTGGGGATTGATCTCAACACCCTGAGATCATGACCTGAGCTGAAATCAAGAGTTGGATGTTCAACTGTTCTCTGATCACAAGAAAATTAAATTAGTAATCATAACAAATCTGGGGGTACCTGGGTGGCCCAGTTGGTTAAACATCTGACTCTTGATCTCAGCTCAGGACTTTTTTTTTCCCAGCTCAGATCTTGATCTCAGGGTTGTGAGTTCAAGCCCTGCATTGGGCTCCATGCTGGATGTAGCCTACTTAAAAAAACAAAAAACAAACCTGAGGGTGCCTGGCTGGCTCAGTCATAAGCACATGTGATTCTTGAACTGGGAGTCATGAGTTTGAGCCCCATAATTTAAACTTTAGGAAAAAATCTGGAAAATATCCAATTATTAGAAACTAATTACATACTATTAACCAACCCATAAGACAAAGAAAAAATCAAAGTATTTTGAATTGAATAAAAATAGAAAACACTGAAATTTATGAGATGCAGGTAAAGCAGTTCTTAGGGAAATAGAAGTCTCAAATGAGTAGTCTCAGCTTTGATCTTAAATTAGAACAAGAAAAAAAGCTCAAAGTAAAAAGACAATGGAAGGGGAAAAAAATCAGAATGCAAACCAATGAAATGGAAGCAGAACTACAGTAAAGGAAATCAATGGGACCAAAGTTAATTTTTTGAGATCACTAAAATTGATAAATCTCTAACCCATGGTTGCCATGCTATAGGTCATAATCTAGCTGCCTGTTTTTGTAAATAAAGTTTCACTGGAAGTCTCACCCATGGGTATTATTCATGGCTGCCTACACACTCTAACAGCATTGTTAAGTAGTTGCAATACAGACTATAATGGCCTGCAAAGCCTTGAGTATTTACTATTTAGCCTTTAAGAAAGAAGTTTGAAACAAGATGGGACCTGGGAGGGAGACAAACCATAAGAGACTCTTTATCTCAGGAAACAGGGTTGCTGCGGGGGCCGGAGATAGCATGGCTGGGTTATGGGCATTGGGTAGGGTATGTGCTACGGTGAGTGCTGTGAATTGTGTAAGACTGATGATTCACAGACCTGTACCCTTGAAGCAAATAATACTTTATATGTTAAGAGAAGGGTGGGGAGCAAGAGAAGGGAGGGAGGGAAGGAAGGAGCGAGGAAGGAAGGAAATGTTTGGGGACCACTGCTCTAGCCAAACATACTAGGAAAAGAGGAAATTATCAGCATCAGGAATGACAGACGTGACATCACTACAGATTTTACAGATATTTTTAATAAGGTAATATAAACACCTTTATGTCAGTAAATTATTAAAATGAACAAATTCTTTGAAAGACAAACTGAAGTTGACTCAAGAAAAATAGAAAACCTGAGTAGTTCTATCTGTTAAAACCGATAAAGGGTATCATACTTAGGGGGCCTGGCTGGCTCAGTCGGTTAAGCATCTGCCTTGAGCTCAGGTCATGATCCCAGGGTCCTGGGATCAAGTCCTGTGTCAGGCTCCCTGCTCAACTTGTCCCTCTGCCCCTCTCCCCACTGCTCATGCTTGCTCTAATAAGTAAAACCTTTAAAAAAAAGGGGGGGGGAGTATCATTATTATTTATGGTTGAATTTTGGTAGTTTGTAGTTTTCAAGAAATTGGTCTACTTCCCCCAGTCCCTATTTTAAGGGCTCCTCTGATTAGGCCAGGCCCACTCAGAATAATCTTCCTTATTAACTCATAGTCAACTGATTTGAGACTTTCCACCCCCAAAATCTCTTCATGGCTTTTTCATAATACATAAAAAAAATCATATTCACAGTCCTGCCCACACACATGGGGAAGGAAATACATATACACCATGTATATTACATGTATGCCATGTACACGAGTCAGGAATCTTCATGGCCAACTTAAAATTCTGCCCCTCACAAATAAGGAAACAAATTGTTTGTTTGTTTGGCTTAACTGGTTAAGCGTCCAACTTTTGGTTTCATTTGGCTCAGGTCATGATCTCAAGGTTGTGAAATCAAGCCCCGTGTCAGCTCTGTGCTGGGTGTGGAGCCTGCTTAGGATCCTCGCTCTCCTTCTCTCTTTCCCTCCCCCCCACTCCAAAAAACTAAAAATAAAAAAAATTATCCACTGCAACATTTTTAATTATAAGATACTGGAAACAACCTAAACATACATAGTAGAATGGATTAATAAACCACAGTACATTTGCACAATTAAGTGACTTATTTTAAGATTTTATTTATTTGACACAAAAAGTGAGCACAAGGGGAGTGGCAAGCAGAGGGAGAAGGAAAAGCAGGCTCCTGGCTAAGTAGAGAGCCCAATGTGGGACTCAAATCCAGGATCCTGGGATCATGCCCCAAGCCAAAGGCAGACTTTGGACTGAGCTACCCAGGCACCCCCGATGAAGTGATTTTTAAAATGAGGTATAAGTGACATATATACAATGAGAGTTATCTTGAGAATATGCTATTAAGTGAAAAAAGCAAAGTTCAAGAGTATTTGTAATCTACCTCTAGCGTAAGAAAATAGAGAAAATAAAATACACATATTTGGTTCTTTTGACAAAAACGAGTTTAGAGGGAGAAAAAAGATTGGTTGCCCACAGATAGTGGGTGGAAACTGGTGAAAGGTTGGAGATGTTGAATGGGAGTAAAAGGTATAAGGGCTAGTGACATTTCTGAGTAAACCTTTTATAGTTTTTTTTTTTTTAAGATTTTATTTATTTATTTGAGAGACAGAGAAAGTGAGAGAGAGCATGAGAGGAGAGAAGGTCAGAGGAAGAAGCAGACTCCCCGTGGAGCTGGGAGCCTGATGTGGGACTCGATCCCGGAACTCAAGGATCATGACCTGAGCCGAAGGCAGCTGCTCAACCAACTGAGCCACCCAGGCTAAATCTTTTATAGTTTAATGTTGGAACCATACTAATACTTTACATACTGTAAAATACAATAAACAAACCCCCGGGGGAGGGGGGAATCCCTAAGATGTAATATAAACAAAAACAAATCAAGACAAGTGTATTTCAAATGAATAATGTAACACATCAAAGCATCAGAAAAAATGAACCTAAAATTTTGAACACGTTTTGACTATATACCCTCATAATAAAGTCAAAAAGAGTGATAAATATTTAGCTTGTTGGGCGCCTGGGTGGCTCAGTTGATTGAGCAACTGCCTTCGGCTCGGGTCGTGGTCCTGGAGTCCCGGGATCGAGGCCCGCATCGGGCTCTCTGCTCCACGGGGAGCCTGCTTCTCCCTCTGACCTCTCCCCTCTCATGCTCTCTCTCTGTCTCAAATAAATAAAAAATAAATCTTTAAAAAAAAATATTTAGCTTGTTAGTAGGTTAAATTTTCTGTAGTAATAAGGTTTAGCAATACTGAAACTACTTTCTCAGTCTTTGAAGAATGAGCAGTAAGTAAATATATTGAGAAAAACAGGAGCCAGATTTCTCATTGCTGGAGAAGGCAAAAGATAGAATCAGCCCTGTGGTGATGGACTAAAACTGGATATATTATAAACTCATAATAGAGTTATAAAATCAAGTACATGCATGTCTGTAATACATATACATAATAAATATATACAAAAATACACATACACCTCTTTCATAGCTGTCTGCTGAGAGGACACAGAAGCATTAACCCCACCCCCCACCCACAGTAATATCTTGTACATGCCAAGCACCCAGATGCCAGATGATGGTTTCTAGCTACTGTTCTGCTCCAAAAGAATCCAGGGTTCCGGGCAGGGGAAGGGAATTAATTCTAGCCCTGAGGCAGGGAAAATACAAGATGATCCTGGAATATCTTGTGTCAGAAAGTAAGGATGTGCTCAAGAAATAGTGGGCCATGCAAAAAAAAAAAAAAAAAGACGCAGGAACCAGCTGGCCAAATCTGGCCATCAAAATAATTCCATTTGAGTATCAGAATAAATGATAAAGATGAATAATAAAAAATTGAGTAAAATAGCCTATTTTTATATATGAATGAATGGAGGAGAAAGAACAGTTCTTGCTTAAAATAGAATACCAACTAAAATGTTGAAGGAATGATGGAATTTAAAAATCTTCATTTCAATAGTACTAATTCAGACAAAGAATCATCATGGATGCTAAAACTAATCAGTGCAGGTTTGATAAGGAACAGCGTATTTATAGTCTCAAAATATCTCCCTCAAAAAGCATAAGTAGAAAAGGAAAAACTGTAACTTTACAGTGATGAAACCTGGCAGACTGCCTTCTTTACCAAGTGATCAAAATTATCACTAATAAGACAAATTGATAGCACATGGCCATACATCTTAGGATGCATTGAGGAGATCATGTAAGTTCTGGTATTCCCACAAAAACAGCATAACCTGAATCGTTAAAACAAACAAACAAACAAACAAACAAACAAACAAAAACAATCAAACAAAGGAGGTTCAAAGTAAAGGAGGCTCTACAAAACTGGCCTATAATCCTGAAAAATTTAACATCTTTGAGAACAATCTGAAGAATTATCCCAGATTAGAGGCTAAAGAGACATGATAAGTATACGCAACACATGCTCTTGCACCAAAGAAGTGTTTTTGTCACTATTAGGACAAATTTGGTATTGGTAAGATAGAATAAAGTTTGTAAAAGATAATAAATAGTATTGTATCAATGTTAACTTCCTAATTATTGCACTGCAGTTAAATTAAAAGAATATCCTCCCTCTTAGGAAACACACACTTGAAGCAGTTGTGATTAAGGGATGCCATGTCTGCAACTCCCTCCCAAAAAGTCTGAGTTCAGGCGAAAAAATTACAGATACAATGCTAAAACAAATACAATTAACAGTTAATAAGAGCAATGCTGTCCAATGCCATGATTTAGAAATATGGCAGTGAATATCAGAAGAAATAGCTAAAAGAAGGCAGTCAACTTTTAGGAGAGAATTTTTCTTTCTTTTTTAAAGATTTTACTTATTTTTATTTATTTGACAGAGAGAGACACAGCAAGAGAGGGAACACAAACAAGCAGGAGGAATGGGGGAGGGAGAAACAGGCTTACCCGCAGAGCAGGGAGCCCAACGAGGGGCTCAATCCCAGGATCCTGGGATCATGACCTGAGCTGAAGGCAGACGCCCAATGACTGAGCCACCCAGGCGCCCCCCCCTTTTTTAAGATTTTATTTATTTGACAGAAAGAAAGAGATCACAAGTGGGTAGAGAGGCAGGCAGACAGAAGGGGAAGCAGGCTCCCTGCTGAGGAGAGAGCCCGATGTGGGATCAATCCCAGGACCTAAGATCATGACCTGAGCCGAAGGCAGAGGTTTAATCCACTAAGCCACTCAGGCGCCCCAGAAGAGAATTTCAAGAGAAGGAAAGAGGACAAGAAATTATTTCTTGAGTCTTTTAGCTGTACTTATTTTAGGGGCGTAGGATACTTTTTTTTTTAATTTGAGAGCGAGCACAAGCGGGGAGGAGGGTCAGAGGGAGGGGGAGAAGTGGACTCTTTGCTAAGCAGAGAGCCCATTGTGGGGCTCAATCCCAGGACCCTGAGATCATGACCTGAGCCAAAGGCAGACACTTAACCAATTGAGCCACCCAGGCGGGGGGCATAAAATACTTTAAAAAATATTTCAGAGGCACCTAGATGGCTCAGTCAGTTGAGCATCTGACTCCTGGTTTTGGCCCAAGTCATGACCTCAGGGTCATGAGACTGAGCCCCAAGTCGGGCTCCACGCTCAGCAGAGGTCTGCTTGAGATTCTCTCTCCCTCGGCCTCTCCCCCAGTATGTGCATGAAATAAAGAAAATAAAGAAAATCTTTTATTTCAAAAAGTGTATCCGTTATGAAACATTCAGAAACCACAGATTACTAAAGAAAGTAAAACCAAAACAATTACTATTTTACTAAATGTCTAATCCAACCAAAGGGAAGGAAAACAAGTTTATCTCCATTCCCCAAAACTAAAGTTATGGGTAACAAGCTCCAAAGCCCTCTGCCCCAGAGGATTCTTCCTCACACCTCTAAGTCCCAGGGGGGATTTTCAATCATGCCAGGAGAGGTGTAAGGCTCTTAGTCTTTTGGGAATTCTTTCACCAAAGAAGGTCTTTCTGAGCTGACTGCTAATATTTATTGAGGTAAAACGGACATAAAGTATACCAAAAAACCCTATAGTTATATATTCTTTTCTCTGGTCTTGCTTCTTTTTCTCAGTATAGCTCAGACCTGGATATGAGTCCTGGCTCTGCCATGAATTATCTGCATAGCCTTCTACAGATCACTCCTTTCCACTGATGAAATGAGAGAATTGTTCCCTCTTTTCCCACCACCACAAGGTTGTCAGGAGAAAACAAGTAAACACAAAATGACCTAAAGTCCTGTGCTAAAGGGTAATGAATAATTCTGCTAAGGTTCAACCGCTCTTAGGACCAGGGCCTTTAAAATATCTGCCTTTCTCTATTCAGTTGGAGGCAGTCCCACCTCCACCCCAAATCACCACCAGAGCTGCAACAACCATCCATTTCCTCAAAATCCAATAGAAAACTGTATCTTGAATGTCTGGCACTGAGAAGAAGCTCATGCTGCAACTACTAGGGTTCCAGGAAGAATGGGGGGGGGGGAGCCTAGTCCTGCTCACCTTCCCCCATACTTCAGGGAAACAGGGACAACTCCAACTCCAGCCCACTCTGTCTTCTCTGAGGTCTCCAAAGACTGCAAAGGAGAAGGAATCACAAGACTCATCTGAACTCCAAGTACAAACTTTATTTCTATTACAAGTATGTTAATAGTAGTAGTAGTAGTAATAGTAGTAGTAGTAGTAGTAGTAAAATAAAAAAAGGGGATGGGGGCTCTGATACGTGGTTTTCAGAGCAAGCCATGAACTTAGGCCTCGGGCCTCTGCCTGATCCAAACAGAGCGCAGCATGGCTCTGGTGGCAGCAGGGAGCCCCCAGCCTTCTCCACAGAAGACAGTAAAGACAAAGGAGCCGTGTTCCCCGCCAGAAACAGAAGGCAGTTACACCAAATGCCAAAGAAGCAAATTAAAACAAAGCCTCTAGTGCACTCACCTCATCTCCAAAGCCTTGTTCCTAACACATATTGCAACTGGCCTGAATGCTTTACCAGAGTGCCTCCATATACACCAGAGGCTCAAATTCTAGAGTGGGGAGGGACAGTACACAGGAGAGGGTACCTAAAAGTTCCCAAATTAAGGCCCCAACAGACAAGAGGACCACTTCACTGGTGAGTCCCAGGTTTCCAGAACACTCTCTCCTCTTTCCACCAGGACTACACAGCACCAAGAAGCAGTGGCAATAATATGTCAAAAGATGGAGCCCTGGTGGGCTAAGAGGCCATAACTTGTATTTCTGCACAGCCAAACGGCAATAGCTAAAGAGGAAACATTTCTCAACAGCCTCCCTGATAACCCTCCCCCAAACCCTCAAACTCCCACAGCACGATCTCAAAAGACACAAAATGGCCATAACCTAGAAAAAGTTAAAATCTGTCAAATCTCCCCGGCCCACAGAGCCCAAGAGTGGGGCCTGAACCGTGGGAAGGGCTGCTGCGCAGAGAAGATGGAACCACTGTGCAGGTTCTCTGCGACACCATTACTCTTCCTCCTCTGCATCCCCAGCTCCCTGTTGCTTGGGGGGTTTTGCCTTTGCAGTTCTGTTTCGGTAGTTAGCGGCTGTGGAGGTGACCCGTGAGTTCCTGCCACCTTCACTCCTACCACTTACTCCGTATCTCCCTGAAGGCCCACGGGGGAAGGTGGGTACAAGGTTTTCTGGGTAGAGATTTCGCACTGGGTGAATCACTGGAACATGTCCAGTGGCCGTGGCCGAGTTACGGCTGTTTCGATTGCGTGCCCGGCCATCTTGGCTGTCTAAGTTGTTGAGCTTCAGTATACGAGGAGGGCTAGGCTGGCACCCAGGTCTGGGGCCTGATGTGGATGTTGACAGTCGGTTACAAGACGCTGTCATATTGTTAATGGGTCTGCTGGGGGGAAGAGGGTAGGTGGGCCCTTTAGCTGTTTCCTGCTTGATATCATCCATGTAACCAGAAGACAAGTCTCCTGAGAAGAGAAAAAAGCACCAGCTTTAAAGTCTGCTCTTGCTATTAGTGCTGGATCTGGGGCAGGAATAACAGGATTCTGGGGACAAGACTGCCTTACTGTTGAAACCCCTATCTCTGGGACAAGGCTGGGAACACCTTGTCCACACTTATTACCTGAGTCCTCAAATATAGTCTCCTGAGTACTGAACAATGGTGTGCCAGCAAATCTCGAAAAATAATTTCTAATTGGCTTTGTAGTGGTTAGGTTTTAAAAACAGCTTACCTGCCTATTCATGAGGCTTCTAAATAATATTACTAATAAATCTGAGTACCCTAAACATTGTTCAACTAGAAGCAGGGACCCAGGGCAGACATAGTAAGGTCTGAAAATTATCTCCAAATTATGCACTGACTGCACAGACAGGAGACCTGAAGCTGAATAAGCACTGACAAGCCCGTCTCATGGATGTCCCCAAAGCCATTACCCTATAATACACTCCGGACAGCTTAGTTTAACATGGGACCACACACAACTGGCCTCAAAAGTGTCCCCAATGAGATCCTACAGGGCTTGGTAATTCAGAATTCAGGTAACCCCCAAGTTAGAGTAGCAGATGAGAAGTGGTAAGCAGGCCTGAGCCAGCAGCAGACCTGTGGCCTTGGCTCAGCCCTGGCTAATACCCTGGTGTCTGACACGCCTCTTGGGCAGCTCTGGTGAGGTCTCTGGAGGCTGGAAATCCTGTGTAGGAATCCCCTCTGTCACATGGTTGGTTGCTGTGGCTGGGCGTTGGTCACACTGGTCCTAACAAGAAAAACCAGAATTAGTTCCTTAGGATTGAGTTATTCTTATGAATAACTATGAAAGGGAGCAACTGGAGGAAAGGAAGGAGCAGCAGGCTGGGTAAACAGACCTTATGGGAGGAGGGAGGAGACAGACATGACTTTCACAACCACTGTCAGGAAGGGTCTGGGACTAAGAGGAAACACATATGGAATGGCACAATCATTCCCGTTAGTGCCTAAGCCACTGAAAGAAGCACTCTGATCATGCCAGGATGAAGGAAGGGCTGGTCTTAAGAACCCAGAAAAGCGTATCAATACTTTGATCATAATAGCATTTGCATGGTTGCTTATTTCATAGTCTCCCCTCAGAGACAACAAGCAGTTACTTGTCTACTGCTTGCTTTATCCAAAAGCAGAAGTCTTTCTTACAGAAATGAAATGTGTGATATTCTAGCAAAAGCTATATGGGATCAACTACAGAAAAGACCCTGAACACATCCTTAGTATTGGCTCCTCATAACAAACAAGACTAGGCAGAAAACTTATTTTTTATTAACAGGTTGGAATCCTGGACTGCAAAGCTAAAAAAGAGCTTCAGACTGTCTAATCTAATTCCTTCATTTATAGATATCCCCAGTGAGGGGACAGGACCTATCTATAATAAAGCCAGAACCAGACCTCCAGGTCTCCCGGAATGCAAGACTCAAATACCGCCACAACAGGAAGAACCTGTCTGGTCAAAAATAAAATGTTTGTCAGTGACCTCAGGGAAACTCTCATCAAAATCCTTTTGGCATGGGGTGTCTGAGTGGCTCAGTCAGTTAAGAGTCTAACTCTTGGTTTTGGCTCAGGTCATGATCTCCGGGTTATGAGATCGAGCCCTATTTCAAGCTCCACACCGAGGGTGGAGCCCACTTAAGATTCTCTTTCTGCTTCTCCTCCCTTCCCCTCCCACACATGCTCTCCCCCACCCTCTAAAATGATAAAAATAAAAATAAAAACAAGTCCAGTCCCCTGGGAAGGTCCTGGATATCTGCTTACATGCAGTCCAGGCTGCTTGGTCCTCAGCTAATGACATTATGGTTTTAGTTGACAGAGGTAGAGAGAGGCTAAAACCCCGAGGCAGTATACACCTCAGATAGTTCACAAAAAAAGGCATGGCCAGTAGCCAGGTCAGGTATGCATGCAACTTAAAAGCTAAAGAAGCATTCTCAGTTCTGAAAGCCTTAGGTTCATTCAGAGGATCTGCATGGAATGAAGCAGACAGGTCCTCTGGGGACTCTTACCTGGTGATGGAACAGCACCTCCTCCTCCAGCTGTACCCCACAGAATTCACATGGGATGATGATGCTATCCTCCACAGGGGGTGAATTGCTCAGACCCATCAAAGAGTCTAACTGGTTACTCGCAGCCTGCTGCAAAAACTTTTGGAAGACGACATCAGGGTCCTCCACTCCTTTGGGGGAAGTGCTGCCCACACTGAGGGCAGGTAAGGCACAGGAAGGATTACAGCTTGTCTGTCTCAAAAAAAAAAAAAAAAAAAAAAAGGTTAAAAAAAAACATGCAGGCATTAAGGAAAACACTATATTCCTAAAACATTGTCTAAATGTCACAAATGTTAATAATCCTTAATAATGGGGAGAGAGACTAAAAAGAATTAGGGCAAACACAGATGGAACACTCTTATTTAAACATTTCTGTGCTGTTTTAAATTTTTTTACTGTGTTCATGTGATGATTCTTCTACTTTTTTTTTTTAAGGATTTTAAGTAATCTCACCCAACATGGGGATGGAACCTAGAACCCTGAGATCAAGAGGCACATGCTCTACCAACTAACCAGACAGGAGCCCCTCTGATTATTCTTCTTAATTTGAGAAGATTCAAGATTCTTCCCACAGCCATTAAGTAAAAGGAGGCTGTTATCCCTACTAATAGGTTTTCTTATGCTGTTCCGAAACCAAAAAAGTAGATGTATTCAAATACTATATTATTCCACTTATGGAGGGAACATATGTTCCACCCAGAGCACAGGGATTATTTAATAGTTATGGAAATGCCAGACGAGGCCAAACCAGAGAGCAACAGTGTTGAGGGGAAAAAGTGGTTACCTCCATCAGTAATCCTCAAACAGAAAGGCTATTCTCTTATCATTCCTAAATGGCTCAAGAACTTTCAATCATTCAAAAAGCATAGGATACCTTTCATATACCAGGTATTGAAAGATTCAGTAGCTAGGAAAACACAACAGTTCTCAAGGAATTCAGCCTAGTGGCTCAGACCAATAGGGCATCAGGAGACCACACCGTAGGGTGACAGGCTAAAAGAGATGTGGGTACAGGACTTTTGAGAAGGACATAGGTGGGACCTCTGACCTTGTCTTCAGAAGATCCCTAAGGATGGTTTCCTGAAAGTAATGTCAGAACCAAATCTACAAGTAAGGGTCTGTGTTGTAGGGTATTGAGGAAGCAGGGGTGGATGGCCACACATCTTATAGGCAGAAAAAGTAAAGTGCAAAAAAGATCCTTAACCCTTCCAGGGAACTGCAAGGACTTCAGTACACTTCTGATAAATCAAAATGGGGCATGAGATGACACCAGAATAAGATGGTTGGTGGAGATGTACACTAGTCACCATCGTATGGGGAGAACAGGTGGGCCTGCAGGAATGAACATTACCCTTTTCCAAGATGAAACAAGGCCGAGTTCTTATACCCTTAGGTCAGTCACATCATGGTAAGAAACAGCTGCTACCTCCTGCCACAGGCGTATTAAAATAGTGGCTCAAAAACTCATGTGGCCTACACTACCACCCATGGCCTACACACAGTCCTCAGATAATTAAACACACCTGATGGTCAATCAGCAGTTCCTCTGGGTAGAGCTCCTCACAAAATTCACAAGGCAACATGGTCCGGTCAGCTGCACCTAGGTATCAGGCCATATAGTCAGACTCAATGAACAAAAACAAACCTGATTTAACCTTTTATCCCCCCTGTAAGGTTTTATATAAAAGTCTGACTTCCTTTGGCTTTTCTTAGATGTAGCAATTAGTGGGACTGTAAATCTTCCAAAAGGAGCCATCTAAGAGACAAAATCTAAGGAAAACTTCCAGTATGAAAAAAGAGATTTACTTGTCACCATTGCCTGAGCAAGAGTAAAGTAGTAGCTTACTCACTACCCTAATTAAGGAAGAATATAAATGTGTACTAACCCCAGGCACTAATCTAAAAGGTTCTGTACATTATTTCTATCCTCAGAGAAAACTTATAAAAGAGAACCTACACTACCTTCATTTTATAGATCAAGAAGTTGAGGCTCACTTATGACTGGTAGACAGATATCCTTAAAAACTCTCCCAGTACAAAAAAAAAACTCTCCCAGTACAGGGGCACCTGAGTGGCTCAGTGGGTTAAAGCCTCTGCCTTCGGATCAGGTCATGATCTCAGGGTCCTGGGATCGAACCCTGCATCGGGCTCTCTGCTCAGCAGGGAGCCTGCTTCCCTTTCTCTCTGCCTACTTGTGATCTCTCTCTGTCAAATAAATAAAATCTTAAAAACAAAAACAAAAGGGGCACCTGGGTGGCTCAGTGGGTTAAAGCCTCTGCCTTTGGCTCGGGTCATGATCTCGGGGTCCTGGGATCAAGCCCCGCATCGGGCTCTCTGCTCGGCAGGGAGCCTGCTTCCTTCTCTCTCTGCCTGCCTCTCTGCCTACTTGTGATATCTCTCTCTCCCTCTCTCTAAAAAAATTTAAAAAATAAAAAAAAAAAACTCTCCCAGTACAAAATACCAAGAAAGATGCAAAACAAAAGTAATTTATGAGAGCAAATAAATAAGAGTAGTTTTAAATCCAGGATTCCCCAAACAATAGCCTCAGTAAGACTGCTAAACAACTGGGGGGGTGAACAATAAGAGTTAAGAAAACCTGCCTACCTAGGTCTTCACTATGGGTAGGAGAAAAAAAAAGTCTTTACCATGGAACAGTAGCTAGAGTTTGGCCTTTACAAAGGTTTAAGTCTAGAATTTAGTTTGTTTTTATATAAAATCACGTTTATAATTTTTAAAAGTCCAAGCCAACCAAAAATTCAATTTAAAATTATCTCAAGGGCGCCTCGGTGGTGCAGTGCAGTCTGTTGTGTGTCTGACTCTTGGTTTCAGCTCAGGTCATGCATGATCTGAGGGTTGTGAATGATCTCAGAGTCATGAAATGGAGCACTACATCAGGCTCAGCACTCAGCAGAATGTCTGCTTAAGATTCTTTCCTCTCTGCCCCTTCCTCCACACCCACCCACCCCCACCAGCTCACTTAAATCTTTTAAAAAATAAAAAAATAAAAATCATTCCACTCAGTAGGATCTCTACGCACCTACCAGAAGCATATATAAATACTCTAAGGAACACATCAGGAAGTTTAATGTTAAAACACACACTCAGAGTGGGCACATAGGTGGCTCAGTAGGTTGGGTGTCAGACTCTTGGTTTTGGCTCAGGTCATGACCTCTTGGGTAATGAGATCAAGCCCTGCATTCGGCTCTCAGCTCAGCACAGAATCTGCTTGGGAGTCAGTCTCTCTCTCCCCACACCTTTCAGACCCTCCCCCAACTTACATGCTCTCTAAAATAAATAAATATATATATATATATTTTTTAATTTAAAACAGGGGCACCTGAGTGGCTCAGTGGGTTAAAGCCTCTGCCTTCAGCTCAGGTCATGATCTCAGGGTCCTAGAATCAGAGCCCCGCATCAGGCTCCTTGCTCAGCAAGGAGTCTACTTCTTCCTCTTCCTCTCCCCCTCTTCCTCCCTCATGCTCACATGCACCCTCTCTCTCAAATAATAAAATCTTTTTTTTTTTTAAAGATTTTATTTATTCATTTAACAGAGAGAGAACACAAGCAGGCAGAGAGGCAGGCAGAGGCAGAGAGAGGAGCAGGCTCCCTGCGGAGCAAGGGGCCCGATGCGGGACTCGATCCCAAGACGCCGGGATCATGACCTGAGCCAAAGGCAGTTGCCCAACCAACTGCGCCACCCAGGCGTCCCTCAAATAATAAAATCTTTAAAAAAAAAAAAGTTGAAAACAAAATTAAAACAAACAACAAAAACCCGCACGTCCAGGAAGCAGCAAGCCACCACACAGTCAGCAGAAACAAATGGCAAAAAAGATTTTAGGTGTATTTTCAGACACTACAGAAAAATAAGTATATCTAGAATCTTTAAAGACATGTTTAAAAAGGAATTGGAATATGACTACCCCAGATACAAAAGGCTTTGTTTTTTAAGATCAGGTCATGATCCCAGGGTCCTGGGATCAGTCCCACATTGGGTTCCTTGCTCAGCAGGGAGCCTGCTTCTCCATGTGCCTGCTGCTTGCTTCCCCCTACTCGTGCACTCTCTCTCTGACAAACAAATAAAACCTTAAAGAGAGATTTGAGAGAAGAGAGTGCACGTAAGCACATGAGCATGGATAGAGGGAGAGAATCTTTAAGCAGACTCCCTCCTAAGCATGGAGCCCACACAGGGCTCAATCTCATGACCCATGAGATCATGACCTGAGCTAAAAACCAACAGTTGGATGCTCAACCAACTCAGCCACCCAGGTGCTCTTATAAAGGATTATTTAAGGAGTGCCTGGGTGGCTCAGCCAGTTAAAGCATCTGCCTTCGGCTCAGGTCATGATCTCAGGGTCCTGGGATCAAGCCCCACATCAGGCTCCCTGCTCAGTGAGGAGTGCGCTTCTCCTTTTCCCCCTGCCCTCCCCCTACTCGTGTTCTCTCAAATAAATAAAATCTTGAAAAAAAAGATTACTTAAAACATGACGCACATTGAAGAATGTGCTTTTCACTGAAGTGAAAACCTCAATTGACATATTAAAACAATAGATTAGAAAGTGACATTTAATTACCCAGAATGCATCCCAGAGGACAAAAGAATGGAAAATATAAGAAACAGAGGAGAGAGCAAAATCTAACACATATAGGAAAGCCTGGTGGCTGGCTCAGTTGTTAAGACTCTTGATTTTGGCTCAGGTCCTAATCTTAGGGTTGTGAGATCAAGCCCTGCATTGATGAGGCTCAGTGCTCAGTGGGGAGTTTGCTTGAGATTCTCTCTCTCCCTCTACCCGCTCCCAGTCTCCCCTCCCTCCCTGCTTGCACTAACACCCACTCACACTCTCTCAAATAAACAAACAAAATCTTTAAGAAGAAAAAAACTACAAACGATGGAAGACAGGCACCTGGGTGGCTCAGTTGGTTAGGCCTCTGCCTTCAGCTCAGGTCATGATCTCAGAGTCCTGGGATTGAATCCTATTCCTATTCTAGGATCCCTGCTCAGTGGGGAGCCAGCTGCTCTCTCTCTGTCCCTCTGCCCCTCCCTCCTACTCCCCAGACCCCCCTACATTCTCTCTCAAATAAAATCTTAAAAAAAACCAAGCAATAATCAAAGAAATAATGATGACAATTTTCTATATAGATGAAAAATACTAAATTTACAAATCAGGAAAGCCAGAAAATCCTAAGAAATTTAAAGCCAGAGAAATCACAGGGAAACTGCAGAACCTCAAAGACAAAAAGATCTTAAAATCAGGGGCGCCTGGGTGGCTTAGTGGGTTGAAGCCTCTGCCTTCGACTCAGGTCCTGGTCTCAGGGTCCTGGGATCGAGCCCCGCATCGGGCTCTCTGCTCGGCGGGGAGCCTGCTTCCTCCTCTCTCCCTGCCTGCCTCTCTGCCTATTTGTGCGCTCTCTCTTTCTGTCAAATAAATAAATAAAATATTTAAAAAAAAAAGAAAAGAGGGCGCCTGGGTGGCGCAGTTGGTTGAGCAACTGCCTTTGGCTCAGGTCATGATCCCGGAGTCCCGGAATCGAGTCCTGCGTCGGGCTCCCAGCTCCATGGGGGAGTCCGCGTCTCACTCTGACCTTCTCCCTTCTCATACTCTCTCTCACTCTCTCTCTTTCCTAATAAATAAATAAATAAAATCTTTAAAAAAAAAAAAAAGAAAAGATCTTAAAATCAACCAAAGGGAAAAGACAAAGTACCTATAGATTAATAATAACACTAACAGATGACATCTCTGTAGCCAAAAATTAGAGTATCTTCAAAGAATTAAGACAAAATAATTGGCAATCTTGAACTGTGTGACAGAGAAACTACCACATAAGAAAAAATAAGACTTTCAGACAAACAAAAATAGAGAATTTACAATCAACAGATACTTTCAACAGAACTTGCAAAGAATATTATCTTAGGGAGAACTTTACCCTAGAAGAAGTTCTGGGAAACAAGAATGGGTGAGCAAAGAAAACAGTAAGCATTAGTATGTAAAATAAATACAGTGAGTATATAAAACAAGAAATACCTCTATTATGGTGCTAAAAAAAGAATAAGTGAGGGGCGCCTGGGTGGCTCAGTGGGTTAAAGCTTCTGCCTTCGGCTCAGGTCATGATCTCAGGGTCCTGGGATCGAGCCCCACATCGGGCTCTCTGCTGGGCAGGGAGCCTGCTTCCCCCTCTCTCTCTGCCTGCCTCTCTGCCTACTTGTGATCTCCCTCTCTATATCAAATAAATAAATAAATAATCTTTAAAAAAATAAAAATATTAAAAAAAAGAATAAGTGAGAACACTAACTTATCACATTAGTAGTTTTCAAGTCATAAAAGAAAGATCTTAATCCTAAAGTTACTGTATTGATTGGGGTAAGTGTGATAAGGTTGATTAATGTTAGTCTTTGTTACATTATATGAAGATGTTGAAATTTCCAGGGCAACCATCACAAGAACAGAGACAGAGTATATAAATTCCAAACGAGTAGAGACAAAAAATGGAATGAAACAAGCAAACAAGAGTCAATAAAACAATCTAAGCTATGATCAAGAAAGGAGAAAATAAAGGAAACTACGCTAAACCCAGTCATCACCTGTCACTACTATGCTACTGCATATTACTTTCTTTCACATCATGAAAGTCAAGTCTGAAAGGCTAATAAGGAGACTCACATTAAAAGATGATGCTCAGACTTTGGAAATGCTCTTTGTGGCTAGTGCATTTTCCTAAGGGAAAGCAGGAACTATCAGGTAAAAAACAGATCCAAGGTAATAAAGGGGAGAATCCGCCTACTAACATTCCATAAAGGGTTACCAACCTAGACATGGAAAAGAATTCAAAGCTAAACATTACGTTGACAAGCCTTGTTATGCTTCCCAAAATGCAGGAAGTCTAATAAAACCAGCTTTTAAACAATCTCATCATATTACATATTCACATCCTTTTCTGTACAAAAAATATAAGGTTACCTAATTATCTGCTGAAAGTGGTAACCTCTGGGGAGAACCAGGAGACTTATCAGTGGGTAAGGAAGAAATTTATGCTTCCTTTTACCCTCTCTCACAATCTTAAATTTTCTTTTATGATTTTTACCTCTTTTTTCTTTAACAAGTTTATTGGGATATAACTTACATACCATACAATTCACCTATTTAATTCATACACAATCATTTTTATTACAGATGCAAACTTTTTTTTTTTTAAGATTTATTTATTTGAGAGTGAACAAGAGAACACAAGCACAGGAAACAGTAGAGAGAGGGGGAGAAGCGGACTCTCCTACTGAGCAGGGGGCCCGGCACAGGACTCAATCCCAGGACCCCAGGATCATGACCCAAGACAAAGGCAATATTTAACCAACTGAGCCACCCAGGAACCCCGCAAATTGTTTTTAAATATCCTCTACTCAAGAAGATGGAAAGTACAGTTCAGGAAATATAGTTAATAACACTGTAATACACTTATTGTGGGAAGCATTTCATAATGTATGTAATTGCTGCATCACTATGCTGTATACCTGAAACGAATTTAACATGTCAACTATACTTGAATTAAAAAAAAAAAAAAAACCCTCTACAATACAAAAAGCATTTTCTTAAGAAGAAAATATAGCCTGAAACAGTGTTTTTTTCAATGAATAGGAACATAAACCTCTCAGGAGCCACAGACTCACCCCTTATTCCGTCTTTGAATTTACATGTTAACCAGCCACAGTCTAGAGTAGATCATAGAAAGAAACATTTGGAGTACCTGAGTGGCTCAGCTAGTTAAGCAACTGACTCTTGGGTTCTGCTCAGGTCATGATCTCAAGGTTGTGAGATCAAGTCCCTCATCAGGCTCTGTGCTAGGCAGGATCCGGCTTAAGACTCTCTCCTTCTCTGTCTGCCCTTCCCACATCCCTCTCTCTTAAAAACAAAAACATTTTACATATATATTTACTATTTTTCACATTATATAACTTATATTTATTATATTTATATTATGTATAATTTATAATTAAGAAAATACATTTTTTAAAAGGCAAAATGTCATTAACTATCCACGTTTCTATTAACACTACCATTTACTTCTTTCAAGCAAGCTGTGTAACACTCTACCATTTACCTCTTTCAACCAGGACCAATTCGTATTTTACCTAAATCAATAAAATGTTAAGAATTATCCTACCGTTTTTGCAGTTGTTTTTTTCACTTAGTGACAGAAAGAAAACTCATAGCTGGGCACCTGGGGGGCTCAGTGAGTTATAGTCTGCCTTTGGCTTGGGTCATAATCCCAGGGTCCTGGGAGCAAGTCTCACATTGGGCTCCCGGCTCATCAGGGAGTCTGCTTCTCCCTCTTTCTCTGCCCCTCCCCATTGCTCATTCTCACGTGCTCTCTCGCTCGCTCTCTCGCTCTCTCTCAAATAAATAAAATCTTTAAAAAAAAAAAAAAAGGGCGCCTGGGTGGCTCAGTTGGTTAAGCGACTGCCTTCGGCTCAGGTCATGATCCCAGAGTCCCGGGATCGAGTCCCACATCGGGCTCCCAGCTCCATGGGGAGGCTGCTTCTCACTCTGACCTTCTCCCTTCTCATGCTCTCTCTCACTCTCTCTCTTTCCTAATAAATAAATAAAATCTTAAAAAAAAAAAAAAAAAAAAAAGAGGGGCACCTGGGTGGCTCAGTGGGTTAAGCCTCTGCCTTCGGCTCAGGTCATGATCTCAGGGTCCTGGGATCAGACCCGCATCGGGGTCTCTGCTCCGCAGGGAGCCTGCTTTCCCCTCTTCCTCTGCCTGCCTCTCTGTCTACTTGTGATCTCTCTCTCCGTCAAAAAAATAAAAAAAATCTTTAAAAAAATAAAAATAAATTAAAAAAAAAAGAAAACTCATAGTTGACAGCTGCTTAAGTTTAGGTCCCCAAATACTCTTACAAGTACAGTATTTAAAAAAAAAGATTTTATTTGTTTATTTATTGATTGAGAGAGAGAGTGAGAAAGGGAGCATGAGCTGGGGTGGGAGAGAGACAGAGGGAGAAGCAGGCTCCCCACTGAGCAGGAGTGGGGCCTAATCCCAGGACTCTGAGATTATGACCCAAGCTGAAGGCAGACACTTACTTAACTGAGTCACCCAACTGCCCCTCCAGCATTTTAAATATGTATGACATGCATCCCTCACCAAACACAATCCAACTTTTACTTTTAAAAACCTAGTTTTAATCGATGAGTCTGACAATACCAAAAAAATTTTTTTTAAGTTTATTTTTTTTAAAGATTTTATTTATTTATTTGACAGAGAGAGACAGCGAGAGTGGGAACACAAGTAGGGGGAGTGGGAGAGGGAGAAGCAAGCTTCCCACTGAGCAGGGAGCCCTATGTGGGGCTCAATCCCAGGACCCTAGGATCATGACCTGAGCTGAAGGCAGATGCTTAAGGACTGAGCTACCCTGACGCCACTATTCTTTTTTTTTTTTTTTAATTTGGTTTTTAGTAATTTCTACACCCAACATGGGGCTCAAACTCATGACCCTGAGATCAAGAGTCGCAGAGACAGCCAGCCAGGCTCCACAGAATGGTTTTTAAATGAGACAGGGAGGGGTGCAAAATTCTTTAAAGAAGAATAAATAATTCAGAACAAAGGATAAAAACAGAAAAATCACCATTGTACAATCACCAGTTATATCTGATTCAAGCAAGAAAGATTAGTGAATACAAAAAACTGCTAAAGAAAAGACTGTGTAATTATCTCATTCCTCCACAATCTCAAAATAACAACCTGAAGCTAGGTATTATAAAGGGAAAAGCTACCCATATAAGGGATGTATCTGATAGATCTCTTTTAATGAATAGGATAAACTGACTTGAGGACACAACATGACCAATTTGGGAATTCTGCCACAGCTGTTTAACTTGAATCTAAACATGACAAAAACAATCAGACAAATCTAAACTGAGAAAGAAATATTCTGCAAAACAACTATCCTGGACTCTTCAAAGTACCAATGTACTAAAAGGAAGAGAAAAGGGGGGGAGGAAGGGACTAAACTAAATTAACCTAAAAAGAACTAAACATAATGTGTAATCCTGGATTTTGAAAACAAAATAAATAATCTCCAAAGGATATCGTGTATAAGTAGGGAACTTTTGTTAAATTTCTTGAGAGTAATACATGTATTATGTTTATGTACAATACCCTCACTCTTAAGATACACGCTCAAGTACTCAGGGATAAAATGTTATTATCTAAAACTTATTCTCAAATCGTTCAGGGGTAGAAAAAAATATATAAAATAAATGGAAAATACTAAAATTGGCAAATACAAATACAAACAAGGGGTATACAACATTCACTGTACTGACATTTTTTAAGAATAAAAAGTTGGGAAAAGCAAAACAAAAAGCAAATATAATCTCATGAACAACTCTCGATTTTATATAAATTACATAGTGTAACAGTTAAAAAACCTGTAGAGACAGAGGCTAGTACAGAATAAACAAAACAAACCTACCCTTCATGTCACTGAGAGAATTGGAACCTCCAAGAGACTGGTCTGCACCACATACAGCCCTCCAGAAGTCCTGCTCTGCCACACTGCGGGCCTGCCCTTCATTTTGCAGACTTAGGGCCAACATGAAGTCCAAGTTTGCACTATCTTCACCACCCTCTTTTGGGGGCGGTCGGGTTCTATTCCTTTCCTGCCTTTCTTGTTCTTCCACTGGAAGAAAAAAATAAGTAAATAACCAGTACTCAAGATACATTAGAGGGGTACCTGGGTGCCGCAGTTAGTTAAGCATCTGACTCTTGACTTCTGCTAGGTTCCGAACTCAAGGGTCATGAGATCGAGCCCCATGTCGAGCTCCACACTTAGCATGGAATCTGCCTGAAATTCTCTCTCCCTCTCCCTCTGCCTGTCCCACTCGTGTGTACCCATACTCTAAAATAAATAAATCTTAAAAAAGAAAAAATTAGAGATGTTACTACTTCAAGTCCATGCTTAGCAAATATTCAAGGTTTATAGGCATTTGTGCAGGAACAAAACAGACTTAGCCCTCCTGTTCTCCTACAACTCCAAACATTAAATCTACTGTGATAAACGGCTCCATTATTATTCTAATTGTCTTATTAATACCCAAAATTATTGAGCTGTAACTATGAGACAAGTACTGTGCTAAACGTTTTTCATATATTTCTGCACAATAGCAGAATAGTTTGAAGCATGGAGCCAGACTGCCTGAATTCAAGTCCCAGCTCTACCACCTAACTAAGAATGCCTGTTAAAACTTAATCATTTTGTATATATTTACAAATGCCTGAAGCACATACTGTACACTCTGTAAATACTATTAACAGGACTGTCACTGTCATCATCATCAACACTAGCTATAATCCAATGGTTATCCGATAGCAAAGAGGTTCTGTTATTTCCAATCTATAGTTAGGTAATGTTTCTAATACTACCTAACTATAATTGGGTTTCTATTATTAAGTCCTATTTGCCCCCAAAGCCCTATTCCCATTTTCCCTGAGATTTTGATACCATTTCAGCTTTCTAATCCAAACACAACTCACATAGATTATTTTGAATTGGAAACTGGGCTGTCATGTTCCTTTGGTTGGTAGTTCTACTATGGAAAATGTCTGATTCAAAGGCTCTCAGAGGTCTTCGGGGTAACCTCATAGGTGGGTCCAGAGCCTCAATTTGCCTGAGGAGCTGGGATGCAATCCAGATGCCATCTTGACCCCAAGACTCATCATATGCATTAGGAGGCATGGCAACCTCATCTCTCTTTTCCTCCCCATCTCTTCCGCAAACATCAGGATGACTCTTCAGATCTTTCACCAGGACATTGCGCCCACAATTGCCACATAACTCCGTCCGGGCACCACAGTAATCTTCATGGTCCTTCAGTTTGAGAACAGAAAGTTCCAAATCACAGTGCTGGCAAAGGGCAAGCCGTAGAGGACATTCAGTCTCCTGCAACACAGAGCAATAAGGCAGTTAATAGCCGATCTAAGAGAGGCTATGTTTTGTTTTGTTTTTTTAAGATTTTATTTATTTATTTGACAGAAAGAAATCACAAGTAAGTAGGCAGAGAAGCAGGCAGAGACAGAGGGGGAAGCAGGCTCCCTGCCGAGCAGAGAGCCCGATGCAGGACTCGATCCCAGGATCCTGAGATCATGACCTGAGCCGAAGGCAGAGGCTTATTAACCCACTGAGGCACCCAGGCGCCCCTCTTTTTTTTTCATTTTAAAGATTTTATTTATTTGAAAGAGAGAGAGAGCGAGCGAGCGAGCATGAGAATAAGCAGTGGGGAGGGGCAGAGAAAGAGTGAGAAGCAGACTCCATGATGAGCTGGGAGCCCAATGTGAGCCACCCAAGCGCCCCGAGAAGCTATGTTTTAATACAGGGAAAGGAAAGCCAAAAATATTTATTAACTTCAATATTCTCTTCCAACCCTAGCTTTGCCTGCCATGCTTTTCTATGCATTTAAGAGTCATAGCTTCCCTCTTTGTCCCTGTCACCAGGTTCTACAAAGGGAAAGAAACTCTTAGAAGGTATCTACTCACTCAGCCACCTTATCATCATTTTGTGCACACATTACAAAGTAACCCAAGTAACCCAAAACCAGTCAGAAAAGCCCAGAAGCAAACTGCAAAAGCACAGCAATTCATATGTTTGTCAAAACTCCACCAGCCCAATTTCCTCTTACTACTCCAATCTGTCTTAAGTATCTGGTCATGAGGAAAAGAGGCTGTCCTTTAGAAAGACACTGATATTTCTAACCTGCCTATCTGTATATAGCGCTGGCTTTAAATTGACCAAATAAACCAGGAATTACCAACAAAGATGACCCCAAGAGTATAAATACTCAGCAGATGAAGGATAAAACTTTTATAAAACTGGGAAACCTAGGTGGCTCAGTTAAGCAACTGCCTTTGGCTCAGGTCATGATCTCAGGATCCTGGAATCGAGTCCCACATGGGGCTCCTTGCTCAACAGGGAGTCTGCTTCTCCCTCTGCCTGTCTCTCTCTCCTCTCTCTCCCCGCCCCCCTTTCTGAGAAACAAAATCTTAAAAAGAAAAAAGAAAAAAACTTTCATAAAACTTATTTTGAAATTGTAACTAAAACACCAAAAAATTAAAAAGATATAAAGTCATATGTCTGATATACATATAACAAACCTGGAAACTTAAACTCAGAACTTCAATGTAACATCACTTCAAAAGTTCAGATAATTTACAACCACTGTGCCAAGGAATAAAAATTTCTTTTCATACAAATTAAACCCAAGTTCTATCCTAAATGCTACTTTAAACACTTTTAGCATAGGGACACCTGCCTTCAGATCCCAGAATCCTGGGATCAAGTCCCACATTGGGCTCGTCACTCAGCAGGGAGCCTGCTTCTCTCTCTGCCTCTGCCTGCTTGTGCTATGACAAATAAATAAAATCTTTTCAAAAATTAAAAATAAACACTTTTAACATAACTTGTGTATGTATGGAATATCTCTTGTAGAAAGCACAAGAAAATGATTAAAGATGGCCTAGGGAAGAGGAACGGAAGAGATGATTTTTACATATATGCTTTTGTGACTTTAAAATTATATACCATATGGCTATAATACTGATTCAGAAAGATTTTATTAGAAAAATGCCACTGATTTAAAGTTACTCAACATCCAAAAAAAAAAAAAGTACTCAACAGCACAGAGTAAAATATTGCTGGCACATACCAGATAATGTAGTAAGTACTTTGTTAACAACCCTAAAAAGTGCTAATAACACCAGAGCACCAAATAAAGTATAAACTTTTTTTTTTTAAGAGAATTAAAAAAATTCTTTAGTTAATCTCTGGTCTACGACTATCTTGGTCTAACTTGCAAGAATGTTAGGAAATACTTTGTACTTGTACCTTTATAATGACTGATAGATATATTACCATGCTACCCCCAGAAATACCCAGAGTGGAGAGGATGGAAGACAGGAGAACAAATTGGAGGTTGTATTATAGAGCAGGTAAATATCAGAACCAGAGAAATATTCATCATTTTTTTTAAAGATTTATTTATTTATTTATTTATTTGATATAGAGAGAGAGATCACAAGTAGGCAGAGAGGCAGGCAGAGAGAGGAGGAAGCAGGCTCCCCGCCGAGCAGAGAGCCCGATACGGGGCTCAATCCCAGGACCCTGAGATAATGACCTGAGCTGAAGGCAGAGGCTTCAACCCACTGAGCCACCCAGGCACCCCAATATTCATCATTGTTAATGTGACCTCAATGATAACCCCTCCTTGCTGGTGAGCCCTAGTACAACATAGGTCAAATGCTTAGAAAAACTAGTAAGAGTGCCAAAGTATTTATAGGATGTTTAATTCTGTGCTGTGGAGTTATGAATAGTTGTTTTCTTCTTATATTTTCCAATTTTTCTACGATTATGAATTACCTTTTTAAATTATAAAGTGTCATTTTAGGTACATAGAATGAAATGCACCAAGTGCATACCTTGGTAACTTTTTACGTATGTAGGGGCGCCTGGCTGGCTCAGTGGGTTAAAGCCTCTGCCTTCGGCTCAGGTCATGATCTCAGAGTCCTGGGATCGAGTCCCGCATCAGGCTCTCTGCCCGGCAGGGAGCCTGCTTCCCCCTCTCTCTCTGCCTGCCTCTCTGCCTACCTGTGATCTCTCTAATAAATAAATTAATTAAATCTTTAAAAAAAATTTTACATATGTATACACACTATGTGACCAACTAAATAGGGGATTTTTTAAACTGGTGAATTCCTATGCTCATTCACAAAAACAATGCTCATTCAACTATGGCCAGTTTTATTTCAACTAGGGACCAACTGATACTAAGTTCTATCTCACCAAATGCACTCTGAAGAACTGCTTTGGTATAAACAGCATGTTACCCAAGTGATCAAGAAGTCAAAAGGAAATTACAAGATGTTAGGCAGGCTCTGTACTAAAGTGGTTGTACCACACTGGCAAGCCCAGGCTTGGTTTGGCACTCATTAAGGCTGACAGCTAAACCCCAGCAGAAATGACAGACTCAGGTTCAAAGAGTAAGGCTCTGAGACCTAAGCATGGGGCGTAATAGCCACGTAGCTGAATCTGGCAGCAAAAAGTCAAAGCCTCAAATACACTTTGAGAGACAGTGTTTGTGGAGCTGGTAGGGAACCAAGACTCAACCAGACTGGTTTTCTGCTCTGCATGTAGCTTGGTATTCTCAGTCATATTGGCTCCAAGGTAACTCACGCTCTTCATGGTACAGGGAAACTAACCTCATGCTTCTTTAACTGCCTCTTCTCCAACTTCTTATTACATTTGCAGGTCACCTATGATAAGAAGGGACAATCAGTAAATTGGCTTTGTGACAACATGATCACTTGCTATTGCAAAATACCAAATATAATAGAGCTATGAACATTTGTGTACTTGGTGGCTTACCTGACAATGTTCTGTAGCCATGTGACTCTCCATGTCAGATTTGGGAAACGGTTCCTTGCAGATAGGACACATACCAATGTTCCTTTGACAGTGAATCTCATGGATGGTAAAATTAAACACAGGAATTTCTTTTTTGCTACAGAAACAGATCAAAGGAAAAGGCAAGCATTATCGACTAATCTATGCACAGAGATAATCACGAAAATCTGCTTGTCGGATCTTTAGTCTTCCTTACTTCTCTTAGTAAATCTAGTCTGTAAACTCTTATCATTATTATGCCCCTGCTTTTCAAGGATTAACTTCCAAAGGTTTTGAGTCTTCTGTGCAACAAGTTATCAGTGCTATGTACTGCCTCTGCAAGCTCAGCCTCACTTTCTAGATGTCAGAGCTAATCACAACCAGCAACATGAAGTCAGATGCCAAGAAACGAACCAGGCTTTTCTAAAACCATCCATGACCCAAAACACAATGATACACTCCAGCATTGTTAAAAACAAAACAAAACAGCCTACCAATTATTTTCACTCCGAGTGTAAGGTAGGTTTAACCTCATTAGGTTTTATTCCACTAAAAGTCAAACAAATAAGCAGACGCCAATCAGTGGGGAACAGAAAATTATCTCCCTTAAACGTCCCACATGCCTTCCACAGCAGGCTAGATACTAGTCAGGAACAGGAACATGCTCTGGTTCTACTGGTATAACTTTACTGAAGAACTGTACAAAAATGAAGTCCTAAATCCCTTCCCCCAATCCTGTCTCTTCACTCAACTTTTTGCCATTCTCTTTAAGGGATTCAATTCAATATCATCTCTAAGTTACAGAAAAGGAGGAAAATGACAATCTTAAGTTAGAAAAATCATTTAAATTTAACAAGAGTGTTTTATGTACACTTAAACTAGAGAAACATTCAAAGTCTTTACTTTCAGTCATTTGGATATGACCATTAGAAAACTCCAAATTTAGTCTAGGTAAAGACTGCATTTAAAGACTGTCTAGGGGTACCTGGCTGGCTCAGTTGGTAAAGCATGCGATGCTTGATCTCAGCATCCTGAGTTCAAGCCCCATGTTGGGCATGGAGCCTACTTAATTAAAAATAAAGAAAGAAAGAAAAATAAGGAATGTGTCTAGGGGTACCTGGCTGGCTCAATCAGTAGAGCTTATGACTCTTGGTCCTGGGGTTTTGAGTTCAAGCCCCATGTTGGGTGTAGAGATTGCTTTTTAAAAAGAGGAATGGATAAAGAAGATGTGATGTGTGTGTGTGTGTATACACACACACACACACAATGGAATACTATTCAGCCATCAAAAATGAAATTTTGCCATTTGCAACAATGTGAATGGAACTGGAGGGTATTATGCTAAGCAAAATAAGTCAATCAGGAAAGACAATTATCATATGATCTCACTCCTATGTGGAATTTAAGAAACAAAAGCGGATCATAGGGCAAGGGAGAAAAAATAAGACAAAATCAGGGAGGGAGACAAATCATAGGAAACAAACTGAGGGTTGCTGGACAGAAGGAGGCTGGGGGTGGGGTGGACATGAAGGAGGGCACATGATGTAATGAGCACTGGGTATTATATAAGACTGATGAATCACTGACCTCTACCTCTGAAACTAATAACACACTACATGTTAATTAACTGAATTTAAATTAAAAATAAAGATACAAAGAGCCTATAAGTATGTCACCTAGAATAAAATTTCAGAAAATTAAAATACTGAACAGAATCAATACCGATAATTACACAAATCTTTAAATATTCTACTTAGCCTACAGAGTTAAGTATTATAAGAACTCTCTTCCACACTAAATTGGAGATAACTTATTTCTCTCTTATAGTTTTAATCTTCATCCATAGTGTAAGAAACATTTCAAAGTAAGATTACTAATGTGCCTCCAGCTAAGTCATACTCCCAGTCTGAAAGACTAAGACACCAAATAAATGCAAATTCATTTCCACCCAATGATGAAACTATCAAGGAAGCTCTTATGCACAGAAGAACAATCAACTGTGAGATGGGAAGAAATCTCAACTGGATAAAGAGGGAAACTACCAATATCTTGAAAGATTTAACTTCTCCATTTCTCCAAAATTCCTAGCTTTCTGAGGAAACAAGTGGTTTTAAATTTTTTTTAATGAAGGAAAAATATACAGGGCCTATAAATCAAAATTATGATCTAAACCTATTAATTAACAAAAATTAAAATTAGTAAGTTCCACTATTAAAGATATCGTGAAACTAGTATTCTGTTACCAGTGGTACTGTCAGCTGCTTAAAAATAGGCTGAAAATGTGTTTCTAGGACCATAATACAGTCGTTAACCAGGTAATCTCACTCTTGGAATTATGAAGATTTTCATTAGGGTCATAAAACAGAAAAAAAAAATCATTAAAAATGTTTAGGGGCGCCTGGGTGGCTCAGTGGATTAAGCCTCTGCCGTCGGCTCAGGTCATGATCTCAGGGTCCTGGGATCGAGCCCCACATCGGGCTCTCTGCTCAGCAGGAAGCCTTCTTCCCCCTCTCTCTCTCTCTGCCTCTCTGCCTACTTGTGATATCTCTCTGTCAAATAAACAAACAAAATCTTTAAAAAAAAAAAAAAAAAGTTTAAAGAGGGCTCCTGGATGGCTCAGTCATTTAAGTGGCTGCCTTAGGCTCAGGTCATGATCCCACCATCCTGGGACTGAGGCCCACATCAGGCTCCCTGCGTGGCAGGAAACCTGCTTCCCCCTCTCCCACTCCTCTTATTTGTATTCCTTCCCTGTCTCTGTCTCTCTCTCTCCCACTCCCCTTATTTGTATTCCCTCTCTCGCTGTCTCTATCAAATAAATAAAATCTTTTTTAAAAAAATTAAAAAATTAAACTGTTTAAAGAAATGAGTAGCTATGTTAAATGTACACCAACGAAATGAAAGTAGAGCTATATCATGACTGAATCATACATGCACAAATGCCACAAAAAATTAAACCTAATAATTACTGCTTAGAGGGTTGAGGTTCATAATTTTTTTTTAAAGATTTTATTTATTTATTTGACAGAGAGAGATCACAAGTAGGCAGAGAGGCAGGCAGAGAGAGGGAGGAAGCAAGCTCCCCGCTGAGCAGAAAGTCCGATGCGGGGCTCGATCCCATGACCCTGAGATCACGACCTGAGCCCAAGGTAGAGGCTCAAACCCCTGAGCCACCCAGGCGCCCCCATAATTTTTTTTTTAATATTTATTTGACAGAGAGACATCGCAAGTAGGCAGAGAGGCAGGCGGAGAGAGAGGGGGAAGTTGTGGGACTCGATCCCAGGACCCTGAGATCATGACCCAAGCCAAAGGCAGAGGCTTAACCCACTGAGCCACCCAGGTGCCCCTGAGATTCATAATTTTTACAATAATTTTCTTTCAACAGCAAAAATCAAGAAAATATGTCTACTGTTTTTATTTTATAGGACTACTCAGGAAAATCTATTGACACAGAACATCCTATATACCCAAGGCCACTAAAATTTTAGAATTTGACCAAAAAAATATTAAGGACCACATAATCATAACATAAAGCAAACAAAAATCAAAAGTAGCTATTAGGTAAGACCACACAGTATTTACTATGATACATTTTCACCACTAGGGAAACCTTGAAAGAAACCTTGAAAGAAAAAGGTATTTGCAACAATTACATATATGAAACAGTTGTCTGCTGGTTTTCTTTTTAAATTTTGCTCCAAAGATAGTCCCACCAAACATTCCAACCAGACAAAATACCAATATACTTACTTCCTATCATACAGATAAAATCAAGATGTTTTAAATGACGTGAGAACACGACTCTGTATCTAGATAAAACTGCTAAAAGCTCCAAGGAGGGACTAGCAAGTTAAAGATGAAATTTCATTTTAGATAAAAATGACTGAAAGGCAAGCCAAGACTTCCAGAAAATTCCCAGTAGCCTTCTAAATGCTAAACACAACAAGCCAGAAATCAATTTATTATTATATGCAAAAATAAAAGTTGAAGTTTTGGGTTTTTGTTTTGTTTTTAGTAATCTCTGTAACCAACATGGGGCTTGAACTCATGACCCTGAGATCAAGAGTCGTGTGCTCTTCCAGCTGAGCCAGCCAGGCACCCTTGGTAAGTCAAAACCTTCTAACATTGGAAGTTCCTATTCCCTAGAACCACACTTTCCCCACAGAGAAGAGAGATGACATGCAAGAACATCTTCAGTAACAACAAACTCCTTTTACTGGCCCAGTGGATCTGATAGCAGCTCATTTTTTTTTTAACTTAAAAAAAATTTTTTAAGTAGGCTCCATGCCCAAAATGGGGCTTGAACTTATGACCCTGATATCAAGAGTTGCACACTCTGACAGAGCTAGCCAGATGCCCCAAATTTCTTATTTTGCTCTTTTTTTTAAATAGGCTCCATCCCCAACATGGAGCTTTAACTCATGACCCTTAGATTAGGAGTCACATAATCTACCGACTGAGCCAGCAGGTACCTCTTCACTTTAAACTTTTTTATTATTTATTTTTTTATTTTTAGTAAACTCTGTCCAATGTGGGGCTTGAACTCACAACCCCATGATCAAGAGTTGCAAGCTCTACTAACTGACTCAGGCTGGCACCCTGGCTGCTCACATTTTGAAGTTTACCTTTTCTTAGGGAACAATAGAAATATGGCTTTAAAAACAAAAAAATTTTTTGAAGATTTTATTTATTTGTCATAGAGAGCATAAGCAGGCAGAGTGGCAGGCAGAGGCAGGGAGAGGCAGAGAGAGAAGCAGGCTCCCTGCTGAGCAAAGAGACCGATGCAGGACTCGATCCCTGGACTCAATCCCAGAAACCTGGCATGATGACCAAAAAAATTTTTTTTTAAGATTTTATTTATTTGACAGAAAGAGACACAGTGAGAGAGGGAACACAAATAGGGGGAGTGGGAGAGGGAAAAGCACAGGGAACCCAATACGGGGCTCGATCCCAGGACCCCAGGATCATGACCCGAGCTAAAGGCAGACGCTTAACAACTGAGCCACCCAGGCACCCAAAACCAAAAATTTTAAACCTAGAATTTAAAAAGGGTTACTGAGACGGGAGGTCAGTACTGGCTTAGTTACCCTCCCATGCCAATCCTTTTTCTTTAAATAAATTGCTTTGGCTTTGAATAACCCTGTTTTCATTAGCTTTCCATTAACTTACCTTTTTTTTTTTTTAACTCCCTTAGCATAGTTATTTATATATTGTCCTGGCCTTGAGACTCCTTCAGATTGGGAGAACTAATAAAATAAGAGTATCTTAATTGATGACATTGCCAATATGTCTTTTTTTAAACACAATCACAATGTTTTCTTGTGATTATCTGCATCGCTGATTATTTTGTATCAGTAATAGCACATATAAAACACAATCACAGCTAAAATAGTTTTTTTTAAGATTTTATTTATTTGACACAGAGAGAGAGATCACAAGTAGGCAGAGAGGCAGGCAAGGAGAGAGGGGGAAGCAGGCTACCTGCTGAGCAGAGAGCCCCATGTGGGCCTCGATCCCAGGATCCTGAGATCATGACCTGAGCTGAAAGCAGAGGCTTTAACCTATTGAGCCACCCAGGTGCCCCCAAAATAGCTTTTAAATTGACAGAAAGTGATAGTGGCATAGTAGAAAAAAAAGTAGAAAAGGCAAGACACGCTTTTAGAAATGAAATCTTAAATCTGTTCAGGTAAAGAATATTGCAAGCAGCAGTTGCTCTGATTATATCCTAATTCTGCTGAAAGCCTGAGTAAAAACAAAAAAGCAATAAAAAAATAAAAAGTGTTATCTGGCTCAAATCTTCCACCAATCTGAATCAAAGTATTTTCCTTCTTCAACATCTCTTCCCTGGGGTGCCTGGGTCGCTCAGTGGGTTAAAGCCTCTGCCTTCGGCTCAGGTCATAATCTCAGGGTCCTGGAATCAGCCCCGAACAGGGCTCTCTGCTTAGCAGAGAGCCTGCTTCCCTCTCTCTCTGTCAAAATAAATAAAATCTTTAAAAAAAATAACTCTTCCCTTCTACCACAACTTGGTAAGTTAAATGCAGCACGGTCATCTCTGCTTTGCTTTATCTTTCCATAAGAGCGTTTGTACATTACTAAAATATCAAACTCTCAGGAAATTATTAACTGCATCCTAAGTTTCATTTCAGCAAAAAAGTGTTGCTCTTTCTTGTCTCTCACGTGGGTTAAACAAACCAAAACAGAAAGCTTAACATCCAGGACTATACCCAGTCTTCACAAACAGTTCTGGAATCATGAAGTGATAATGATTAAGCTGGACTGCTGAGAAAGACTTTAACTAGACTTTTTTTTAATTTATTTACTTTTAAAGCAATGGAACATTCCTTCATCAAAATCCTTTAAAAATAAAGATTTGAGTGACTCTGGCTGAACTACTCTCTCACTGCCAGATGTAGAGTCATTCTCACAAAACTTGCTCCCAATCACCCCCAAGACAGTCACCGTAACCACATGGGGAAATCTTTGTAACACATTTTGAAAAGCATGCATCTAATCCAAACATTGTATTATGTTTTTTGTATCTTCTTTAAAAAAAGTATGATAAGGAGGGGTGCCTGGGTGGCTCAGTGGGTTAAAGCCTCTGCCTTCAGCTCAGGTCATGATCTCAGGGTCCTGGGATTGAGTCCCAAATCAGGCTCCCTGCTCAGCAGGAGCCTGCTTCCCCCTCTTCCTCTGCCTGCCTGTCTGCCTGCTTGTGATCCCTCTCTATCGAATAAATAAATAAAATCTAAAAAAAAAAAAAAAAAACCTTAAAAAAAAAAAAAAAGGCTTTTTAGTCCTGTGTATTTATTTCCATGTTCTACGGTTCCAATTTTAACCTGCCAATAAATAAACCAATCTTTTACAGAAACCAGTTTATTCTCATTCCAACATTTCTTAGATTTAATTTCTTACCAATTGTCACACAGTTGAGTGTCCTGGTCATCTAGAAATTCAGCCATCTTTAGTTCTTTCTGAAAACTACAAAGGAGAAAGTGTAAACTTTCAATTTCATTTCTGCTTTTAGGATGACATGCAGAACACAAAAACAAAAAACAAGTACACAGAAATTGTTACCAAAACCAGTACATTAAAGTATTTTAATACTCAATATGCTTAGACTTTACCTTATTTTTTCATTTTAAAATAATTTGACAAGCAAAAGCACCACAAAAAACTTCTGTACACCTCTAACCCAATACATCATAAATAACCACAGTAAAATTATCAAATGCAGGGAACTAATACTAATACAATGTTAATAACTAATCTGCAAATCATATTCATGAATCATTCCACTAACTTTTCCTGGTTTAAGATCTAATCCAGGGTCACATATCACCTATAGTTATGTCTCATTAATTCTCTTTGATTTAGGAAACTTCAGTTTTTCTTCATCTTTCAAAATCATGTTAAGTGTAGAATGTCCTTCAGTTTGAGTCTGTTCAATGTTTTTTCATGATTAAAACGTTTTTTGGCAAGAATACCACAGAACTGATGTCGTCCTCATCTCAGTGCATTATATGGGAAAGTACATGATGGCAACAGTTTTATTATTATAGACGATGTTAACTTTGATCCTTAGCTGAGTGTGTCTGCCAGGTTTGTGCACTGTAAACTTTTTCTTTCTTTTTAAACAAGATGTCAGTGCAGAGAGCAAAGTGCTGGCAATTTTGTTACCACTATTTACTTTATTCTTTTCCATGACACAAAAAACGGTCTTAAATACAGCCCCAAAAGGGCCCTTTGATGGTTGTGATATTTCCGAATGAACTCACTTTTCAAAGCAGGTATTCATTCAACATGTCAATTGAAATCCTGTATGACATACGGCGTGAAGACTACTTCATAAACTAAAGAAATAAAGTGTCCATAACAGATCAACTTAGTGACAGAGGAAAAAATAAGCAAATTAATGGATATACCTTAATGTATTTTGATGGAAAAGTACATAGACAAATGGAGATGAAGAGAATCTACTTTAGAAAAAGGTGGTAAGAGAACTTTCTGACAAGATGACATTTAAACGAAGACTTGAAGTGTGAAGAGGAAGTAAGAGAGGACTGGAGTGGGGGAAAATCCAATCAGGCAGAGGGCCTAAAAGGCAATGAAAGAGAAAGTAAAGGTAGATCTGGGAGAGCACAATGAAAAACGGGAATGACTCAAGAAGGCCTTATCATGTAGAGCAGAAGGGATATGAGAATACAGTCCTAGAGCAACGGTAAACCACAGAAGGGTTTTAAGTTAGGGAGTTACATGACTCAAGATAACCGCTCCCATAAGAAATGTAAACTAACGGGCGCCTGGGTGGCTCAGTTGGTTGAACGACTGCCTTCGGCTCAGGTCATGATCCCGGAGTCCCGGGATCGAGTCCCATATCGGACTCCTGGCTCTGCGGGAAGTCTGCTTCTCCCTCTGACCTTCTCCCCTCTCATTCTCAGTCTCTCTCTCTAATAAATAAATAAATAGATCTTTAAAAAAAAAAAAAAGAAATGTAAACTAACGATAGGAAGCACCGATCTATGAAATAAATCACGTTCCCAAAAGGGGAAAGCCCAGATACTTTTCTCAGGGCTGTCTGTTTCTAAGTGTGCTCTAGAAATTAAACCAAGCAAGACCAGAGCTCCGGATGACGGAAGCGCCCTCTGGCTGCCAAGGGTCTGGGGGTGGCACGCAGAGCTGGGAGTGGGCCCCTCTGAGGGTCGAGCTCTGGTTCCGCCACGCAGTGGATATGGGATTTAACCTTTCTGGGCCTCAAATTCTTCAGGCAGACAACTGACAATACTTCAAAGGGCCGCCGTAAGAATGAGCGAATGCACGGAAGTGCTCCGGTACAACTCAAGTCTTCAACCTGAGAAGGAGCCTCTCGGGGATTTCAGGCGCAGCTGCCCCCTGGTGTCCAGGCGCAGGAGGCGGTTTCCAACCGCCCCCTCCCGCGGGGAGTTCGGGGGTGGGGAGCGGGAGAGGGCACCAGCTTCGCAAATAGCAGCGGTTAACATTTACCGTACGTCTGACTGCTAAGCGCTTTACGAGGACCCGCGCGTCCAGGCCGTAACCCTTGGAAGTGAAAGCCATTTATCCCATTCTGGGGAGACAGTTAGCCACAGCACAGTTGGAGTGGAGACTCGAACCCCGGTCCGTGGCCTAGAGCCCGCACTAAGCCAGCGAGACACCGCCCCCTTCCCCCCGCCCCGCGCCGGTAGGCTGGGGGCTCTCGGCTGGAGCCCGGCTCCGCCCGGGGCGCGGTGCCCACAGCGGCGCTCGGGACGACGCCCACTTCCCGACACCCCGGCCAAGGCCACGAAGGGGCGGCGCCGCCAGGGGCTGTCGAGGCTCGGGTTCCCTGAGGAGAAAGCGCGGCCTCCTCCACTGGCCGGAGGAGACGCCGCGGCGTGGCTGTCTTTCTCCTTACGGCCGCGACCCCCGGGGCCCACAGCCCCCTCGCCTACACACCAAGCCATAGGGATGCCGGCCTCCTCCCGAACCGGAGGCCCCAGTGAGGCTCCCAAGGCTCGGGCCGCCGTTACACTCACCCGGGACGACAGCAAGGACTTGCAGCGGACCCGCTAGCCGCAGACACAGAGCCTCCTCAATCAGCCCCCCGCGCTGAACAACGGCCCCCAGAGCCGCCTCACCACTTCCGACCGCCGCGGAGGACCGCGCCCATTGGCCAGGAGCGGCCCCAGCTGTCAACCCATTGGATGGTACCGCTGTCGCTCCCAGGGCCCCGCCTTCTGCGTGCCGATTGGCTCCTCACTGCTCCACCGGGTGAATCCCTGAAAAGTCCCAGCCCTTGCACAGCTGGGATGAGCAACTGAGGTCTGAGCTGGAAGCCTGGTTCTCGGGGCCCAGGGACTAACCCCGACACAAGCTAATAATATTTGCATGAATAATACACACACAAACATTACTAATACGCCTAATATATTAAGATAATTAATAGCATTTGTTCTCTTGTCATGAGCCATTAATACTTATTAGTCATTCTTATTGCTGTGATAATGCCCTCGTGCAAGACCCCTGCGAGGCTTTCTCCATATTTGAGCATTTTGCTTTCCGCAGAAGATTTACACCTGGGTCGCAGTTTTGACTCCCATTTTCTCCACTGCCACCTGTATGGACTCTCTGAACTCCTCATGAATTAAAAATAAAATAAATAAAAATAAAAAATCTGCCAACAACAAATTGTATACATTTGTAAAGCAACATATGTATGTGCGTGTATAATTTGAATAAATTTTAAAAAGAATAGACCTAGTTTTTGTCACAGGTTCCTGGCACAGAGCTTCAAAAAAGTGGAATTTCCTGAGTGATAGGAGTGTCTTTGTTAAGGTAATAGTGACTCAAGGTGGGCCCCTATATCTTCAGAATGGTGGCTGGTCACCAAAAAGACCTGGCCCTTGATCAGAGGATCAGACTTTTCCACCTCTGAGGAGGGGAGGGGTCTAGATATTGAGTTCAATCACCTGAACAATGATTTAATCAATCGTGCCTATGGTAATAAAACCCCAGTAAAAACTCTGGACACCTAGGCTTGAGGGAGCTTCCTCCATGGTGACCATACTGATGTGCCAGGAAGATGACACACCCTGAATCCACAGAAAGAAGGCACAGAAGCTTTGCATTATCCCTCACACTAAACCTTATATATCCCTTCATTTGGCTGTTTCTGAACTGTATCCTGTATTATAAAGCTATAATTGTAAGCATAGTGCTTTTCTGAGTTCTGTGGGCCATTCTAGTGAGTTATTCAAACATCAGGGAGTCATGGGAAACCCTGAATTGATAGCCAGTTAGTAAGAAGTATGCTTGACCTGGGGACCCCTACAATGTGGCTGATAACTAAAGTGAGGGCAGTCTTGTTGGGGACTACTAAGATCTGTTTTTCACTCACATCAATTAAGTTCTGGCAACTAATGCATCGAGTTTTCTCTCCCATCAACAACCAACCCTTCAACTCTCCAGACTTCAGGTGGGAATCCTACAATTTAATTCAACTCTAACATTAAATGCCTGGAGTTAGCATCAGAGCTCACACGTTAAAGGCTCAGTCCACAAGACACCACCACCCCCATGCCAATATGCCAGTTTCAAACTCATGTTGTCACCTATGTTTCTGACCAACCCGTTATCAATCAGAGGTTACCACAACCCCCTCCTCAGGTTCTATAATTTGCTGTAGTGGCTCACAGAACTCAGGGAAACATTGTACCTACGCTTACTGGTTGGTTGTAAAGGATATCATAAAGGATATAAATAAAGCCAGATGAAGACGCATGTGGGGCAAGGGCTGGTGGGTTCCCAGGACAGGAGCTTCTGTCCTCGTGGAGCTGGATATCCCCATCTTCCTGGCACATAGATGCATCTACTAACCCAGAAGCTCTCCAAACTCCATAGTTCAGGGGTTTTATGGAGGTTCCATTACACAGGTAGATTGGATTAAATCGTCGGGCCTTTGGTAATTAACTCAACCTTCAGCCCTTCTCCCTGCCCCAGAGGCAGGGGTGGAGGGGTGGAGTGGGACTGATATTTCCAACTCTATTTACAACATTAGTTCTGGCAACCCGCCCCCATCCTGAAGCTACCTGGGGGCTCGCCAAGAGTCATATGAGCATAAACTCAGGTATGGTTGAAAGGAATGCATAATGAACAGCTAAAGACACTTTTCTCAGGGAATTTCCAAGGACTTTAGAAACTCTTGGGCCAGGAAGCAGGACAAAGACCAAATATTTATTTCTTATTCTATCACCATATCACAAGAACTGCACTATTAAACCTGGGTAATCAGGTGCTAACTCCAGGAGGTTAGCATTAGAAATGAATAAGTACACACAGCTGAAAGTGAAACAGAACACATGCTTTAGTGGAGAAGCCCAGTGAGATACAAGAGCACTCAACCTACAGCAGGTGTTCACAGAGTCTTTGAGTCACAACAATTAATTAGGGGCAGTCTTCGTTTGCTGTGAATTTAGGTTATTTGTAAATAGGTTTCTTCTGAACTTTGAAACAGATTTTCCCATAGAAACAGTGTCATATGGGGCGCCTGCGTGGCTCAGTGGGTTAAGCCTCTGCCTTCAGCTCTGGTCATGATCTCAGGGTACTAAGATGAAGCCCCATATTGGGCTCTCTGCTCAGCAGGGAACCTGTTTTCCCCTCTCTCTGCTTGCCTCTTTGCCTACTTGTGATCTCCTCTCTGTGTCAAATAAATAAATAAAATATTTAAAAAAAAGTGTTACAGTGGTGATTCAGACTGACCAACTAAATGTTACTCAATTTATAACAACACTTCTCAGCCACCTTGTGAACTAAACAGAATCCTTTCTTTTTTATAAATAAACTTTTTAAAAAATTTATTTACTTATTTGACAGAGAGAAAGCACCAGTAGCGGGAGTAGCAGGCAGAGGAAGAAGCAGACTCTGGTCAAAGCAGGGAGCCCGATGCAAGACTTGACCCTGGAATCATGACCAGAGCCAAAGGCAGATGCTTAACTATCTGAGCCACCCAGGTGTCCCTAAACAAAATCCTTTCAACAAAAACCCATTTTCATTCAATCAGCCAGAGTTGGGTCTTGTGCTTTCTAATGAATAAACTTGTCCAAAAAAAAAAAAAGGCATTATAAGAACCTGAATCCCTGAGAATATATTTCCTTCTCCCATCCATATAGCCCGAAGCCACAAAAACAGAAGAGTAATTTTTCTCCTTAAAACTATTACTCCTGGGGCGCCTGGGTGGCTCAGTGGGTTAAAGCCTCTGCCTTCGGCTCTGGTCATGATCTCAGGGTCCTGGGATCGAGCCCCGCATCGGGCTCTCTGCTCAGCGGGGAGCCTGCTTCCCCCTCTCTCTCTGCCTGCCTCTCTGCCTACTTGTGATCTCTCTCTCTCTGTCAAATAAATAAATAAAATCTTAAAAAAAAAAAAAAACTATTACTCCTTTTGACCAAGCGACTTGATCAAGAAACTTCTAGGAAGCCAACCCAACTTTTATATATCTATATATAGATAGATAGATATATATATATACCCAAGCTATGTAATTACAGGGATGTCTATTACTATTTCCAGGAGGAAAAAATAGTGACAAATAGTCCCTCAAAAGGAGACCAGTTAAATAGATTGTACTTCAATGGAACCATAGAAAAAGCAAAAAGAATCAAGGGGTGCCTGGGTGTCTAGTCAGTTAAGCAGGCAACTCTTACTTTTGGCTCATGTCATGATCTCAGGATCCTGGGATTGAGCCCCACGTGGAGCCCCTCGTCAGGCTCTGTGCTCAGCAGGGAGACTGCTTGAGGATTCTCTTTCTCCTTCTCCCTCTGTCCTCCCCTCCTTCTCTCTCTTCTCTCTCAAATAAATCTTTTGGGATGCTTAGGTGGCTTAGTTGGTTAAGTGTCTGCCTTTAGTTCAGATCATGGTCCCAGGGTCCTGGGATCGAGTCCCATATCAGCTCCCTGCTTCTCCTTCTGCCTGCCACTCCCCCTGCTTGTGTGTTCTCTCTCTCTCTCACTCTGTCTGACGAATAAATAAATAAATCTCTAAAAAATAAACAAGTTTTTTTTTAAATAAAAAGAAGTGAGCATGGAAAGATGTGTTCCATCTTCCAAAGCAGATGTCTGCTTCTATGTCAGATTTCTTTGACTCAGCATAAGGTTTTTTGTGTTTTGTCTAAGATTTTATTTATTTGTGGGTGTGAGAGAGACAGAGAGAGAGAGAGAGAGCACAAGCAGGAGGAGCTGCAGAGGAGGGAGAAGGAGGATCCCCGAAGAGCAGGGAGCCTGATGTGTGACTTGATCCCAGGACTCCAGGATCATGACCTGAGCCAAAGGCAGATAGATGCTTAACTGCCTGAGCCACCCAGGTGTCCCTGGTGTGTGTGTGTGTGTGTGTGTGTGTGTGTGTGTGTGTGTTTAAGAATTTATTTATTTGTCAGAAGGAGAGCACAACAGGGGGAGCAGAAGGCAGAGGGAGAGGGAGAAGCAGGCTCTCTGCTGAGCAAGGAGGCAGACGTGGGATTAGATCCCACGACCCCTGGATCATGACCTGAGCCAAAGGCAATGCTCAACCGATTGAACCATCCGGGCATCTCCCAGCATAAGGTTTTTGAGGTTCATCCACGCTGTTGATCGCATCAATAACTGATTCCCTTTTAGTGCCTATTAGCATTCCATTATCTGGATATACAACAATCTGCTTTGATGGACAGTAGAGTTGATTCCAATTTTTAGCTAATATGGATGACATTGCTGTGAACATTTGTAGGAGTCTGTTGGGAGGACAATGTTTTTATATCTCTTGGATAAATACTTAGGAGTGGAACTGCTGGATCATACGGTAAGTCTATGTTTTAATTTTACAATAAACTGCCAAAACGAGTTTTCCAAACTGATTGTACCGTTTAACGTTCCCACCAGCACGATACAAGTATTCCAGTTAATACATATATTTGCCAACTTGATATAAATACATTTTCAATAAATAAACAGAAGGACAGTGGTCCTGTCTTCTGGGAATAACTTTCTTCCCTCGCATAGGCGATCCAGAAGTTCTTCTGAATACAGACTTTACATACACCATCAAGGGTAGGATAAAATAGGAATGACAAGCTCAAACTTGCCTTAATTCCCCAGGGTGTCTTATTTTTACTGGCCTATATCCAGCAGCAGGGAAAAAAAAAAAAAAAGTTTGCGAACATTTTATTTCTGACCCAAAGAGGCAGGTGGGGTATGGTGATTACAGAGGCAGCAGAAAGGATTTAGGTGAGACCTGAGGAAGACTTGCTTCCTGTTTTACTAGGAGACAATCTGGAAAAGAGGATTAGGGACAGTTCGCCTTAAGCTCTGTTTCTCCAGCTACAGTGGAATTTTGATAAAGCCCTGGGGATAGGTGTTGCCTTATCCTTTTCTGCTGGGCCAAACTAGGTCCCGGCCAGGATGGGGGGAGGGGAATCCCTCTTTTTTGGCCAAAGCTTTCACTTAACAAATCTGAGAAGCCAGGAGGGACCTCCTCCCCAACATTTCCCTGCAGCCACAGTCCCAGGACTCCTCAACTCCCCACAGTCTGCTTCCTCAGATACAGCCACTCCCTGGTCTAGGGATTTTCCCTAACTGAATGCCGCTTTTCCTTGTGTCTCCAGCCACCAACCTCTTTCCCTTCCTCCCATGTTTGCTTCTCAGCAGCTGCCTCGAGTCACAGATTCCTGGCCCAGTGCCCAGCACAGACTCTGACACATAGAAGGCAATTAATTCATACTTGTGGAATTACATCAAGGTGTTTCTGGTGGTTATCTCTGGTGTGGAGGAGTCTTGATGGTTTTCTTTTATGGGCTGCTTCATCATAAACATTAAAAGTTAGTTTGGGCCAAAACAAAATTCGTTTTCACTGAACTGAATTCCATTTCTCTCTCGGGCATCCCAGCCTTTGCCCCTCCCTCCACCCTTTGCCAGCTCTCTCGGTCTTGTAAGTCACTGGCCCCGCCCACTCTGTGCTTGACCTTCCAGTCACTATTTTGGATGTGGCAAGGGGCAACTAGGCTGAGAGTGAGTCCCTGGTTCCCTGGCATCTCAGCAAACCCCCATCCCCAAATTTTCTCCATCTCTGCCAATCTTCTCAAGTACCTCTGGAGGAAGCAAATATTATTGTTTTGTTTTAATGTGTATTAGGTTATAATGACACACAATAAAGTGCATAGATCTTAAGTATATTGTGCAGTGAATGTTTTAAAAAAATCTTTATTGGGATACAATTCACATGTCATACAATTCACCCATTTAAAGTATTTTGTGGGGACACCTGGATAGCTTAGTCGGTTAAGCATCTGCCTTTGGTCCCTCATCCAGTTCTTTGTTCAGCGGGGAGCCTGTTTCTCCCTTTGCCTTCTGCTTCTTCCTTTGCCTGCTGCTCCCCCTGCTTATGCTCTCTCTCTCTCTGAAAAATAAATAAAATCTTTAAAAAAAAGTGTTTTGTGGGTTTTTAGCTTATTCACAATATTGTGTAATCATCACAATCTAATTCTAGGATATGTTTTATTTTATTTAAATATTTTACTTATTTATCTATTTGACACAGAGAGAGAGACCACAAGTAGGCAGAGCAAGAGGGAGAAGCAAGCTCCCCGGTGGGCAGGGAACCCAATGCTGGCTGGATCCCATGACCTTGGGATCATGATCTGAGCTAAAGGCAGATCCTTAACCAAGCCACCCAGGCATCCCATGACATTCATTTTTGTTAGGTATACAGCTAACAGTGGAATTCCTGGGCTGAGTTGTATGATATATATTTATTTAGCTTTTGTTTTTAAAAGTTCCAGCCCCCTATGTGCACATACATGTTTCCAGTTCTTGTGAGTTGGTGATTCTCAAGTACTTAGTTTGTCCCATTTTTTTTTCCATCCATAAGTTTTGGGGTTCCATCTGCCTATATTTCTCAGTGACCCCAGGGGATGTCATCAGCCAGCCACCTGATGATTACCAAGAGGGGCTTAGACAATTGACAAGCTGGAAAGAGGAAGTGGGACCTCTGCTAGGTAGTAAAGGGGCATGTAGGGAGGCGACGAATGGTATCTACCACACGAAGGGCACTCGTTATACACATTTACCCTGTTGATGGAGATAGGAATTTCAGGGAGGGCCTTAACCTTAATTTTGTTTGCTATTTTGCACACACTCACAAATATATTCATCTATCGCGGGAGAAATATTTGTGAAACCACTGCCAGAAAACAGTTTCCTTTTTTTTTTTTTTTTTTAAAGATTTTACTTATTTATTTGACAGAGAGGGAGAGATCACAAGTAGGCAGAGGCAGGCAGAGAGAGAGAGGGAAGCAGGCTCCCTGCCGAGCAGAGAGCCCAATACCGGCCTCCATCCCAGGACCCTGAGATCATGACCTGAGCCGAAGGCAGAGGCTTTAACCCACTGAGGTACCCAGACGCCCTAGAAACCAGTTTCCTAATGAAGATGCCAGGTTCTGAAATGTTTACATTATTTTGTTAATTCTGAAGCAGGGTGCTAGGAAACTCAGCTGACATCTGGGAACTCATACATATTCATAAGGAGAACGGAGATTGGACCTGAGTTCTCAAAGCATGCTGGGAAATTTTCCTGAGTGCCTGGTTACTAGGCAGAATTCTCATGAGCTGCTGTTCCTGTTGCCTGATGACTTCCTCATCCCTCAGATCCTTGCACAGTGCCCTTCTAGTTTTGAGAGAAGGAAACATCTTAGGATCACTTGCATTGTGGTCGGCTTTTCCAGAAAAGCTCTCAGTTCTCTCAGCTGTCTCAGTACAGGAAAGTATTCCCCATTTCCTAGAGGGAAAAACATTAATGCTTAAATCATATTTTTCAGAGGGTGGTTTGAGGGCTGGCAGGATTAGCATCCTTTGGGGCACGGGAAATGCTTGTAAAAATGTCCAGGCCCACTTCCCACCTACTGGATAAAAATTTCTGTGGTGGGGCCCCAAAATATTCATTTCAGAGGTTTGTGGGTGATTCTTGAGCTCAATGAAGTTAGAGAACCCCCTGGCTTAAATTATCAATTAAAGGAAAATGAACAACACAGACATATTCCTGAAACTATATCCAGGGATGCCTGGGTGGCTCAGTTGCTTAAGCATCTGCCTTTGGCTCAGGCCCTGATCTCAGGGTCCTGGGATAGAGCCCCTCATCAGGCTTCCTGCTCAGGGAGCCTGCTTCTCCCTCTTGTTCTGCCTATTTGTGCACTGTCTCTCTCTGTCAAATAAATAATTAAAATCTGAAAGAAAGAAAGAAAGAAAGAAAGAAAGAAAGAAAGAAAGAAAGAAAGAAAGAAAGAAAGAAACTATATCCAGTCCCATCCACCTGCTCCCCTCAAACTGGGTTTTACCTACCCACCCCTGTTCCCACCAGGACTTCTCAAATCCTGTTTCTTTCTGCTGCAACCTGTCTGGTTTCCCTCATCCTTCAAGGTTGGCTTTGATTTCACATATTCTAAGCTATCTTCCCAGAACTCTGGGTAAAGGTGCCTCTCCTCTGGCCCCTATTGCTTCCTGTTTATCACCCCAGGACCCCTAGAAAGCTGCAGTATTGTTGTCCAAGTAGCCACCTGTCTGTCCCATTACACTGAACCAGTTCCTGGGAGATTGGGCTGACATTTTTTTCATGGGCTGGCTGGAACCTAGCATAGGGTGGGGCACACATTAGGCACTCAATAAATGTTGAATAAAGGGAAGAATTATTTACTATGACTTATGCTTTTTCTGCCCATTTAAGAAATCCTTGCCTACCTCACCACAAAAATATTTGTTTTCTTCTAGAAGCTTTATTGTTTTATCTTTTACATTTAGGTCTATGATCCATTTTGAATTAATATTTGTGTATGGTGTGAGGTAGGGGTAAAGAGTTTGTTTCTGTTTTGTTTTGTTTTGTTTTACATCCTATTGCTCCATTTACTAAGGGGAAGATTCTTTTAAAATTGTGCTTGAGGGGGGCGCCTGGGTGGCTCAGTTGTTAAGCTTCTGCCTTCAGCTCAGGTCATGATCCTGGGGTCCTGGGATTGAGCTCCAGGTGGGGCTCCCTGCTCAGTGGGGATCCTGCTTCTTCCTCTCCCACCTCCCCTGCTTGTGTGTGTGTCTATCTATCAAATAAATAAACCTTTATTTATTTTTTATATATTCTTATATTTTTAAATTATCTTTTAATTAACATATAATGTATTATTTGTTGGGGGGTACAGGTCTGGGATTCATCAGTCTTGCACAATTTACAGCGCTCACCATAGCCAATACCCTCCTTAATGTCCATCACCCACCCACCCCATCCCTCTCGCCTCCCTCCCTCCCCTCTAGCAACCCTCAGCTTGTTTCCTGAGATTAAAAGCCTCTTACGGTTTGTCTCCCTCTCTGGTTTTGTCTTGTTTCATTTTTTTCCTCCCTTCCCCTATGATCCTCTTTCTTGTTTCTCAAATTCCTCATATCAGTGAGATCATATGTTAATTGCCTTTCTCTGATTGACCTATTTCACTTAGCATAATACTCTCTAGTTCCATCCATGTCTTTGCACATGTCTATGTCGATGGCTGCATAATATTCCTTTGTGCATATATACCACATCTTTCTTATTCATTCATCTGTCGATGGACATCTAGGTTCCTTCCATAGATTGGCATTGTGCACATTGCAGCTATAAACATTGGGGTGAACGTGCCCCTTTGGATCACTACATTTGTATCTTTGGGGTAAATACCCAGTAGTGCGATTGCTGGGTCTTACGGTAGCTCTATTTTCAACTTTTTGAGGAACCTTTATACTGATTTCCAGAGTGGCTACACCAGCTTGCATTCCCACCAATGGTGTAGGAGGGTTCCCCTTTCTCTGCATCTTCGCCAACATCTGTCATTTCCTGACTTCTTAATTTTAGCTATTCTGATTGTTGTGAGGTGGTATTTCATTGAGGTTCTGATTTGTGTTTCCCTGATGCTGAGTGATATTGAGCACTTTTTCATGTGTCTGTTGGCCATTTGGATGTCTTCTTTGCAGAAATGTCTGCTCAAGTCTTTTGCCCATTTCTTGATTGGATTACTTGTTCTTTGAGTGTTGAGTTTGATAAGTTCTTTATAGATTTTGGATACTAGCCCTTTATCTGCAATGTCATTTGCAAATATCTTCTCCCATTTTGTCGGTTGTCTTTTGGTTTTGTTGACTGTTTCCTTTGCTGAACGAATGATTTTTATCTTGATGAAGTCCCAGTAGTTCATTTTTGCCCTTGCTTCCCTTGCCTTTAGCGATGTTTCCAGGAAGAAGTCACTGCAGCTGAATTGGAAGAAGTTGCCGCCCGTGTTCTCCTCAAGGATTTTGATGGATTCATGTCTCACATTGAGGTCTTTCATCCATTTTGAGTCTATTTCAATATTTCTATCGAGGGACCACCCCCTTGATCAACCCATGGCTGTCAGTCAGTCAGTCTGCTCCCTCCCTCCCTTTCCCAATAAATAAACCACTTGGGCCTCAGCTCCTTCGGAGTAGGGCAAAGAACAGCTCAGGGACCTCTGCCCCTGCTCAGGGGTATAAGGTGTAAAGAAATGGTCCAGTTTCCTTCTTCTGCATGTGGCTGCCCAATTTTCCCAACACCATTTGTTGAAGAGACTGTCTTTTTACCATTGGGCATTTTTTCCTGCTTTGTTGAAGATTAGTTGACCAGAGTTGAGGGTCCATTTCTAGGCTCTCTATTCTCCTCCATTGATCTATATGTCTGTTGTTTTGTGCCATAAAAGTATATTCCTGTGACCCAATCACACTTGTGGAATCCTAACTTCTGGATGGTGAAGCCTAGGAATCTGTAATTTTAAATAAATAAAGAGATAGATAGATAGATAGATAGATAGATAGATAGATAGAATTACACTTGAGCTTGTGTCATAAATCCAGGGACCATCCCGTAGGAATCTGTTTCTTTGTTCTACTGTTTTATTTGTTTATCTTAAGCCAATACCACACTATCTTTATGGTAGTATTATGATAAGGCTTGAAATCTGGTAATGTAAATCCTCCTCCTTTGCTCCTCTTTTTCAAGATCTTTTATCTTGGCTCTTTTAGGTCATTTGCATTTGCACACAAAGTTTAGAATCAGTTTGTGAATGAATTTCCTGGCTGGTTTTAATCTCTTATTTTTTATGCTTTATCTTACAGAAAATCTATCACCACAGTAGCACCCAGAATCTCCTTCATTTTAAATTGAGGGCCAACTTCTTGGCAAACAAGCAGCCAAATGCAACCCAGGGCTCTGAGTTCAACAGCTCAGAGGCTGTATAGAGAAAGTCTAGACTCAGAACACCAAATCCAGCTGGCTTGGCAAATTCCTTATTTGTGGCCCCCCCCGCTTTGACCTGTCCTTGGAAAGGAGCCTGTAAACTGTTCCATGACTAGACAGAAGTGCATATGGAAATTTAATGTATGATAAAGATGGCATTGGGTCCTTTGTGAAAATGATGGATTATTCAGTAAATGAGGTTTGGAGCAACTGGAAAAGATAAAATTGGAAGCCTACCTCATTGTTCATGCCGAAATAAATTCAAAATAGATCAAATACTTAAATGTTAAAAATGAAACCATAAAAATACTAGGAGAACTCGTAAGGTAATTTTAAAACGATATTGGAGGGGGGAAAGACTGCAAAATATAAGACATTTCTTCATTGCAAAAAAACCCATATCCCCAAAATGAAAAGGCAAACAATACACTGGAAAAAATATTTGAAACACCTGTTTATGGCTAAAGGTTCATTCCCTTAATACATAAAGGGTGATGTAAATTAATAACAAAAGACTAACAATCTGAAAAAATGGCCAAAGGACATGACCAGACTGATAAAAGAAAATGCATTACAAAATGGTCTTAAACAGATGAAAATATGGTAAATATCATTTATAACCTGAGAAACATGAATTAGAAATACACTGAGATATCATTTTTCACTGTGAGATTGTCAAAGGTACAAAAGCTTGAGGGCAAATTGTGTGATGAGGGAAACTGGCATTTCTATACACTAGTTATGAGAACATAAATTGGTATAACCTTTGTGAGGTGCAATTAAGGAATATTTATTCAAATATTAGGTGAAAACAACAACTTACATAAGCATACGAATAGTATGATAACATTTATCAAAATTTTAAAGAAAGTGAAACTTTCGTGTATTATTTATGGATTCATACATATTCAATAAAAATATTAAGACATGGAAGGAAAAATAGCCAATAGCATAATAGTGGTTATCTATGGAGAGGTAGGGAGGGGGAGAGATAAAGAAATGTACATGTGGTATCCAGTCTTTGCTTGTAAAATGTTAATATTTGTTAGATCTGTGTGATATGTATGCACAGGTATTCTCTTTTACAGATCTTGAAACATTTGAAGAGTTTTTAAATCAAAATATAGCTTATAAGGGCACCTGGCTGGCTCAGTCAGTAGAACATGCAACTTTTGATCTCAGGGTCATGAATTCAAGCCCCACCTTGGGCATAGAGCTTACTTAAAAAAACAAAAACAAAGTAATAATAATAATTATAATGAGATCCATCCCTTCTGAATTTGCAAAGTTGGCTTCTGTAATTTGGTATTCATGCGCCACCTGGTGGACTTAACTGGAAATGCTGGGGTGGACAAAGGCCTCACAGCCAAAGAGCTGGGAGACCCCTGATGGGGTTAATGTGTGAGGCCCAGTGTCATACTGGGAATTACGGTTACGGGCCAAACCAAGACCATGACCCTGATTGTTCAAACTCTTATTTCCCAGTTCTGTGTTTCTCTTCCTTGAACTCCACCTTTAATTCTGGGCCTACTTTGTACTTTTGGCCTTCTTTAGGCTGTTTGGACCTACGTCTGTCTGATTTCAGAGCCAGAGTTGCTGTTTATTCTACTGTCAAAGTTTGGGAAATCCAACTGTGAGAACTGTGAAATACAGCGCTTCCACTCTGTGAAGGATTAGGATTAGGTAGTGAAATCTGTCCATCAAGGGGGACCTGGCTGGCTTAGTCAGAACAGCATGTGACTCTTGATCTTGGGGTCTTGAGTGCAAGTTCCATGCTGGGTGTAGGGATTACTTTAAAAAACAAAAAACAAAATAAAAAACTTAAAAAAATATATCCATCAAGATGGAAAAGAAAAACTAGAAAAGTCACTGGGTGGAGACTCATAATCAGTACATTTAAGTAATGTGGCCTCTACCTCATGTCACCCAGCTCTTCAGGGACAATGTATCCAGGTGTTTCACTGCCCTTGAGTGAGAGAAACCTCACCAGAGCATATCTGCTACCAAACAGGACAAGAATGAAGGGCTTACCCCTCGTTCGAAGTCAAGAAAATGGAAACTACCATTGAATGAGTACCTGGTGTATGTGAAGCATTTCCCCATAATGTCAACTCTAACAATTCTTGAGTTCCGAATTGTACAGCAAGAAGGATGGGCTTTTGGCTCCCTTGAGTTCATCTCCTTTGTCACCTGAAATGACTCAGGTCTGCCAGAGGGTGTGGAGCTGCCTCCCAGGAGCAGGTAAGGACAGGCCCAGAGCCAGATCGCTGCTTCGGCCTTAGGCACTGAGGACAAGGGGCAAGAATGGGAAAAGAGAAAGGCCAATTCATCTTACCTCGATGCCATAAAGGCTTTTGGGGTGGAGGGAAACATATTCCACCAACAACAGTGACTCAAGCATCTAGAGGCCTCTGTTAAGGAGGTCCACAAGGTCCAGGCTTTGCCAAGTTCAGGGAACAGTGCTGAGCCTGTCAGCATTCTTCTGGGGCCAGGCCAACAAAGGTAACCTGAGAGTGTATCTGAGTACCCACAGTCCTGGCCAGGAGCATCATATGCGCCCCTACTTGAAGGTGCTGTATTTTTCCATTCTGGGAAATTCTTAAAACGCAGGTGACTCACCAGCTCTTTCATTTGGGCCAAAGATGAGCCTCAGCCCTCCCTCCTCCCTCCTCTCTTCTTTCCAAGCCCAACCTCGGCTTGGTCATACCTGGCCAAATCGTCTCAGAGTAATCCTGTGGTCAGTTTACATAGGCTCTTGTCCTTCATTCTTGCTGGGAAGCATGATTAACATGACTTGGGGGAGTATGGAGTTCTCCTTGGGATAGGACTGCCAGATCTAGGAAATAAAAATACAGGACATCTGGTTAAACATGAATTTCAGACAAACAGCGAATATTATTTTAGTGCAAGTACTCCCAAATACTGCATTGTATTTTATCCGACATTGTATCCTGGGAGTATTTAAATTTCTTTCATCATCCCAGATTGGGGGGTTGACAAACTTTTTCTGTAAACACAGTAAGTGTTTTACCCTCGTGGGCCACACAGCTGGGTCTCTGTTGCCAGTACTCAACTCTGCCTTTGTAACACCAAGGAAACTATAGACAATACCTAAATAAATAGGTGTAGCTGTGTTACATAATATGTTATTTGTGGACATTGACCTTTGAATTTATGTAATTTTCACGTCATGAAAGATTATTCTTTTGATTTTTTTCCCCCCAGTCATTAAAAAACAAATAAAAACCATTCTTAGCTTTCAGGTTGTACAAAAACTGGTATAAAGCTAGATTTGACAGATAGGTCATAGTTTGCCTACCTCTGACCTAAAGTCAAAGAATCCAGAGACACCTGGGTGGCTCAGTTGGTTAAGTATCCAAATCTTGATTTCAGCTCAGGTCATGATCTTGGGGTCATGAGATTGAACCCTGTGTTGGGCTCTGCCCTTGGCATGGAGTCTGTTTGAGATTCTCTCTCTCCCTTTGCCCTTCCCCCCTGCACTCATACTCTCTTTCGCTGTCTCTCAGATAAATATATCTTTTTAAAAAAATTACGTCAAAGAATCCACCTTTCTTTGTCTGAATCCAAATCACCAGAGAATCGATTTGTAACAGTGTAGATTGCTAGGCCCCACTCCTACAGCTTTTGTTCAGTAGGTCTGGGGCAGTGCCTAAAAATTTGCATTTCTAACACCTTCCCAGGTGATGCTGACGTTGCTAACTAAGGACTGCACTTCGAGAACCATTGACCGAGAAGAAAACCATTTTCCCATAATGCCAACCCCTCTATCTGGGATATTTTATTTTATTTATTTTTTAAAGAAAATTTTAAAAAACATTTTATTTATTTATTTATTTATTTATTTATTTATTTATTTATTTATAGGGTGAGAGAGCTAGTGGGGGGAGGAGCAGGGGGAGAGGAAGAGAAAGAATCTCAAGCAGACTCCGAGCTGAATCTGGAGGCCAACATGGGGAGGGATCCCATGATCCTAAGGTCACAACCTGAGCTGAAACCAAGAGTCTGATGCCCAACTGACTGAGCCACCCAGGTGTCCCAAAGAATTTTATTTTAAATCAATCTCAACACCGAACATGGGGCTTAAACTTATAGCCTGAAGATCAAGAGTTACACACTGCATTGACTAAACAGCCAGGCATCCCTATCTGAGGTATCTTAAAGCTTCCTCAGCCTTAGGAATGATTTTCCATGAGGATCACAGATTATATCTTTTTTGGAGAGCCTCTCATTCTCCGTAAGAATTTCTCCTTGCACTTGCTCCTGGAATTTTCTCTCTTAGCTAGTCTTGGGATGAAGTTGGGCTGAGAGTTTCTAATATGTTTGGTTTTAAAAAAAAAATAGCTCTCCCCAATTATTAAAAATGATGCGTTGAAAAATCTTTTATTTTGTGGGGCACCTGGCTGACTCAGTCAGTAGAGCATGTTACACTTGATCTCAGGGTCATGAGTTCAAGCTCCACCTTGGGGAGACTTAAAAAAAGAAATTACTTAAAAGAAGAAAAATATTTTTTTGGAGTAATTTTAGATTTACAGAAATGTTGAAGAGAGGGTAAAGTTTACGTATACTCCTCACTTGTTTTTGTTTTTTTTTTTTAAGATTTTATTTATTATTTTAGAGACAGAGAGAGAGAGAGCACACACATGGGGGTGGGGGTGGGTGGAGCAGAGGGGGAGGAAGAGGGAGAGAATCTCAAGCTGACTTGTAATGATGACGGAGCCTGACTTGGGGCTTGATCTTATGACCCTGAGATTATGACCTGAGCCAGAACCAAGAGTGGGATGTTTAATGGACTGAGCCACCCAGGTCAGCATCACCTAGTTTTCTTTAATGTTAACATCTTACATTACCAGTGTACATTTGTCAAAACCAAGAGGTCAAGATTAATACAACACTATTAACTAAACTCTAGAACTTATTTGAATTTCAACTGTTTTTCCCCAATGACCTTTTCGTGTCCCAGGATCCCAACCAAGATACCACATTACTTTAGTTGGCATGTCTCCCTAGGCTCCTTTGGTCTATGACAGTTTCTCTTGTTTCCTTATTTTTCATGACCTTGACAGTTTTGAAGAGTACTCATGATCAGTCATTTTGTAGAATATCACTCAAATTGGATTAGTTTAATGTTTTTCTCTTGATTACTGTGGGATTATGGGTTTTCTGGAAAAACACTATAGAAGTAAAGTTCCTTCCTCATCATCTCATGTTGGGGTACATGGTATGAACATGAATTATCACTGGTAACATTAACTTTGATTACTTAGCTAAGGTAGTTCTTACCAAGTTTCTCATCTGTTATTATTTTTCCTTTCCTATTCTTAACTCTTTGGAAACTGGTCAATAATTCTGGGGTGGGATTTGGGAGTGAGACGACCACAAATTTCACCACAGACTTACTGTGTGATCTTGGACAAATTACCTAGTATCTCTATGTTTCAAAATTCTCATTTTAAGATGAAGATCGAAATGGTACCCATTCCATCAGTTTGTAAGAGTGAAATAAGACGATGTATGTAAAAGAGCTTAGCACAGTCTCTGGCACAGAAGCGCTCATTAATGCACACTATGATTATTGTTACTATCATCACTAGTTTTTTTCTAGGCATGCATATTTAAATTTTAATAGCAATTGTTAACTTGCTGTTATAGTAGATTTTAAAGACTTCTGATATGTGCCTGGCTGGCTCAGTCAGTAGAGCATGCTACTCTTTTTTTTTTTAAGATTTTATTCATCCATTTGAAACAGAGAGAAAGAGAGACAGCATGTGCGAGCACAAGCAGAGGGAGGAGCAGGGAGAAGGAGAGGGAGAAGCAGACTCCCCATGGAGCAGAGAGTCAGAGGCAGGGCTAGATCCCAGGACCTTGGGATCATGACCTGATGTGAAGGAAGCCACTTAACTGACTGAACCACTCACGTGCCCCACTTTTTTTTCTTTTTTTTTGAGCGTGTGACTCTTGATCTCAGAGTTACAAGTTCAAGCCCCATATTGGGTGTAGAGATTACTTAAAATCTTTTTTTTTTTAAAGATTTTATTTATTTATTTATTAGGGAAGAGAGAGAGTGAGAGAGAGCATGAGAAGGGAGAAGGTCAGAGTGAGAAGCGGACTCCCCATGGAGCTGGGAGCCCGATGTGGGACTCGATCCCGGGACTCCGGGATCATGACCTGAGCTGAAGGCAGTCGCTCAACCAACTGCGCCACCCAGGGGCCC
>CM052808.1:7577926-7691233 GCA_028533885.1 Nasua narica | reverse complement strand
TAAATAAGCTCTCTGCCCTACCTGGGACTTGAGCTCATCAACCCCAAGATCAAGAGTCTCATGCTCTATGGATTGAGCCAGTCAGGGACCCCTGATCAGACCCCTTTTCCCCGCTGTCCCTTGGGTCACTCTCCCAAGGAGTTTCTCAACAATTGGTCACAGACAAGTCTAACTGGACCTCCTTCGGACACAGAGGATATATATACCACAAGGAGCAGCTAGCCTCAACTTTGACCAAGAGTTTCTCCCCTCCTTTCCTCACTACCCAGTAGGTGACTGTGACTCGGAAGGGATTTCAATACCAACAGCCGTCTCTTCCAACCTGGTTGATTCCATCCGGCCAAAGGAGGAAAGATTCCTAATTAAGAACCCATTGCGGTACCGGTAGGGGTCCGAAGGACCCGAAGGCATCCCTTGCCGCGCAGGGGCAGTCAGTCGCAGCTCTGAGACTATCGCGATAGAAAAGCGAGATCGGCGCTGGCCCTTTAACAGCCCCTTCCCGAGGGCCTGCCCCGCGCGTGCGCACTGCGGTTCTGCGCTTGTCATCATGGCGACGCGGGGCCATGTGCAGGACCCTAACGACAGGCGCCTCCGGCCCATTTACGGTGAGTGCCTGGGGCCAGCCTGTTGTCGGCCGGACGCGTCGAGGGCTGCTGAGGCCATGGTGAAGGTCCAGGAAGGGCGCTGAGGGGGCGGGCGCGGAGCTGGCGGGCACGGGGGGCTGACCGCGCGGGCCTCTAGGCCGCAGCCACCGGCCTCGCGTAGGCGCCGGCCGGGGCCTTCCTGCGCCTTGCGGTGGCAGCGGCGCGGTCCAGGCAGCGTCAGGTCGGCAGAGCCGGCCCGACGTGCAGGCCTGGTGAGACACACTCTTGCTGAGACGTGCGCTGCCCCCATGCTGCGTTGTTAATGCCACGTTAAGGATGGTCCAGGATCTCAGATGGATCCCAAGCCAGGTGGAAGCTGGCTCCAGCGCGAGGGTGCGACACTCTATTTGAGGGAAAATTCCTCACTGAAGACTTTTTACTTTTGAGAACCGGGCCTAGGGGATTGTCTAACTAGCTGTGCCCGGTGCACATGGAGATACAGGTCCAAAGAGGGGAAGGGGCTGATGCAAGGTCATCCAGATCGAGTCAGGAGCAGGCCGTATTCGAGGCTCCCAATCCAGAGCTTTTTGGTGGAGAAACAGCTGCTCTGGGCGCACGTGGGAGGCGGGATGGGGGCGGGGGTCGTGGGCCCAAAATAGCGGTGAAGAGACAGTGTTAGCTCTTGTCAGAAGGGCATGCAGGGCTGTTGCAGGGCTTTTCCTTTCTGCAGCTTCTCTGGTTTTCTCTGCAGTTTCCCTTGTGTTTGCTAAATGGATTCCTCTCTTTAACGCTTACCTCAACCCTCAGACTTTAAGACCTTGATGTCACCCTGCTACCTGGCTGTGAAAAATCAACAGATTTGAGTCAGGGAGAAACACCTTCTCCGTAACCGAGATGTTCTGTAATTGGGCAGTGGTCCTTTTTGCAATTCCTCTCTCTTCTCATAGATGGTTGGTTTGTCTTAGTGAACAGTGAGGAAGGCTTCAAGGTCGGTGGATTTGCCAAACTAGACCTCGAGCTTATAGTGTAAATGTTACTAAATGGAGGTTTCTCCTCATGGGTGAGATCATTCAACTTTTTTGGAGGAGGGGGTAACTTTATTTCTGGCACAGTTGGTCCTGCTTTTAAAATTTGTATGATGCTTTACGCACATCTCATTTGATTCTAGTAAAAACCCTTTGAGGTAGGAAATAATAGCTAATGTGTATAGACCGATTAATCTGTCATTCTCTGTGATTGGCCCTTCATATTGCTTATCTCATTTAATATTCACACATTCTCCAGAGGTGGATAGTTTTTTGCAGTCCTGCAAATCCTTCCCCCACCCTTTTTTCCCCAGATGAGGAAAATGGGGCTTTGTTGATGTTGTCTAATTTGCCTAACCAAATGCCTAAGCATTTGATGGAGCTAGGATCTGAACCCCAGTGTCCCAACCTCACCCTTTTAACCACTGCTAGAAAATACCTCACTTTGAGCTGAAGACATTGACTTTCCAAAGGTCACACAGGTGGTGAGTGGCAGAGATAGGACTCTATTTCCATTTCCCCGTAGTGTATGTTACCACTTACGTAGTGTATATATACCACTTCCGGTATATATCTTCAGAGGGCCAGGTTGAAATAAGGATGATTGAAGGGAGGAACTGAATCCAGCCAGGGTTCACAGATTCTGGCTTATGACTCTGCAGCAGCAGCTGCCTGCAGACTTTTTTTTTTTAAGATTTTATTTATTTATTTGAAAGAGAATGAGAGAGCATGAGAGGGGGAGGTTCAGAGGGAGAAGCAGACTCCCTGCTAAGCAGGGAGCCCAATGTGGGACTCCACGATCATGACCTGAGTGGAAGGCAGTCACTTAACCAACTAAGCCCCCCAGGCTCCCCCCCCTTTTAAAGTTTTATTTATTTAAATAATCTCTACCCATTATGGGACTCGAACTCAAGACCCCGAGATCAAGTGATGTGCTCCTACTAAGTAGCCAGGTGTGCACCCCTCTTTGAAACTAAAAAGATTCGATACTTTTCTTTTTTTAATTTAAATTCTAACTAGCTAATATGCAGGACAATATGGTTTCAGGAGTAGAATTCAGTGATTCATCACTTACATACAACAAATACCCAGTGATCATCACAAGTGCCCTAAATACCCATCACCCATTTAGCCCATCCCCTACCTACAAGATTCAGTACTTTTTTTTTTTTTTAAAGATTTATTTACCTGTTTGAAAGGGAGAAAGTGCTCAGATGCTCAGAGGAAGGGGGATGTGGGCGGGGGAAGAAGCAGAGGAACAGGAAGAAAAAAGAAACCCAACCAGACTCTGTATATGGAGCCTGACTCTGTATATGGAGCCTGACTCGGGGCTCAATCCCAGGACCTCGAGATCATGACCTGAGCTGAAATCAAGTCTGATGCTTAGCTGACTGCGCCATCTAGGCGCCCCCAAGATTCAGTATTTTTGAGAATAATTGGATTTCTAAAATTGGTTCTTGAGGACCAAAGAAAATTGCCTTTGGCATCCCGTAAGTCGTTTAGAAATAACAGTGTTTTGAACTACCCAGTAGGAAAAACCTTGTCCATTTCATGTTGCTAAACATTATTATATGTTAACTAGAAATGACAGATCATATTGTCAAAACTGAAGCCAGAATTATGTAGCTTTTGTTACATGGGAAGAGTATTAGAAGCTTTCTTTAAGAATTCCAAGGCAATTAATATCAATTGGCAGGAATAGGAAAAGAGGGTACTAGCTGTCCTTGACTAATGCACTTTTGACCTCTAAACTTTGGGACAGCCCCTGCTTTTGTGTTTAAATATGTTAATACCCCTAAACCACTATTGTTTCTTGAACTCATTAGCTGTTAAATGAAATGCTCATCCTTGGTAGGTAGTGCTTGCCCACCAGCCAAAAGTTCAACAACTGTCAGCATTAATAGAATACTTATTTGTATGCTAACTGTCCTATTGGGTAGTTATGATTATTGTGATCATAGTAGTAAACTAAAGGCCAGAGATTAACTTGCTCAGAATTGCAGCTAGTAAGTTGTAGATCTGGGATTTGAACACAGGCATTGTCACTGAGAGCCCAGCCCTTTACTGAGTTCAGAATTAGCAGCATCACTATCTTTGTACAGCGTTATTTGTACTGCCAAGGTTTTAGCATTTTACAACTGTTGGAAACTTGCCCGTGACCTCAGCTTTTGCTGGATATTGTTTAGGGAAGAAGTGGGCAGGACCGAATGGGTGATTAACTGAAATTGTGGTGGGTTGAAATTATATTTTCAATGTCTGGGTTTGGAGTAACTTTTCAGAAAGCTCATTAGTTGAAACAACTTCAGAGTGCTTTTCATTACTCATAAATAGGTTTATTTTTAGTGTTTGAAAACCATGCCTGACCTTACTAGAACACCTACTTTATTCATTTTCCTTTTGCTAAAATTACCGTCTTGTGCTATGCGGTTCTTTACAGATTTTGTACTCTGACATGACTTGGTGAGCCCCAGTGCCTTTTTTCTACCGTTCTTATTAATTTAAAAATATTTTTAGTGGTTAGGGGGACAAGCAGGGTGGAAGTGATGGTCAGGTATAGCATGTCATAAATTTGTGTAGAATACAGGAATTGCTATGCTAAGTCAGCAGTTATAAAATAGATTTCAAAGAAAAAATATTCCCATAGTTTTTAGAATGCATATACACGTTTTTACTTACTTTCCTGGCACACGATCTTTTGTTCTAATCTGCCTTACTGGCTTCTAGTCTTGCCATAGTCTGGGTCAGGTGTAACATACTTCCTAGCTGCTTTTCCTGAATGATAGTGACTTTTTAGTGAGTTAAGACGTTTCCCTTTGGTGCCTGGCCAACTCCAGGTGATTATTCTGTTATAGTTCATTAATTAACGCTCCTGAGTCCTCAGTCCAATGCGGTATTTATTCTGAGCCTTTTGTTGGGCATTGTTAGCCCTGAGAGTCATGTCCTGTTTTCCGTCAGGAGTGGCAGGGCATCTTGGTGAGTGCAGATTAATCTTGCCCTTCCTTAGAAAAATCACTTGGTACAACGTGTTTTCTTTTTTTCGAATTATGACCATTTAAAAGGGTCTGACTTAGGCCTCTAGCGTTTTAGACTTAAAAGAATGATTTTAATGCACGGAAAATTCTTAGAAGAGCGGTGCCTGGGAAGCTCAGTCATTAAGCATCTGCCTTCGGCTTGGGTCTTGATCCTGGGGTCCTGGCATCAAGCCCTGCATTGGGGTCCCTACTTGGTGGGAGGCCTGCTTCTCCCTCTCCCTCTCCCCCTGATTGTGTTCCCTCTCTTGCTGTCTCTCTCTCTCTGTCTCTGTCTCTGTCAAATAAATAAATAAAATCTTTAAAAAAAAGATAGGTGTTAATAAAAAAAATAAAATCAAAAAAGAAAATTACCACATAGAGTAGAGCATTGTGGGAGCATAGGGCAGGATTAAGAGACTAATGCTTTTCATGTTGAAAAGCATGAAACTGTTTTCAGTTTCAAACATCCCCTATGAACTGTTTGGATTTTTTTTTAATTATTATTTTTAACCATAGCTTGCACTGTTTTTTGTTATTTAAAAAATTAGTTGGGGCACCTTGTTGGCTCTGTCGGTTGAACGTCTGACTCTTGGTCTAAGCTCAGGTCTTTACCTCAGGGTCATGAGTTTGAGCCCTGCATTGGGCACCATGCTGAGTGTGGAGTGGAGCCTCCTTAAAAAAAAAATTAGAGGGATGCCTGGCTGGCTCAGTTGGAAGAGCATACAACTCTTGATCTCGGAGTTGTGAGTTCAAGCCCCATGTTCGACGTAGAGGTTACTTAATAAATAAGACTTAAAAAAGCTTTAAAAATATTAGTTGAAAAGATTTCTTTTAAGATACTTATTTATTTATTTAAAAAGATTTTATTTATTTATTTGACACAGAGAGAGATCACAAGTAAGCAGAGAGGCAGGCAGAGAGGGAGGGAAGCAGGCTCCCCTCTGAGCAGGGAGCCCAATGTGGGACTTAGATCCCAGGACCCTGAGATCATGACATGAGCCGAAGGCAGAGGCTTAACCATCTGAGCCACCCAAACGCTCCTAAGATTTTATTTATTTGACACAGAGAGACACAGCAAGAGATGAAACTCAAGCAGGGGGAGTGGGAGAGGGAGAAACTGGCTTCTCGCCAAGCCTGGAGCCTGATGTGGAGCTTGATCCCAGGACCCCGGGATCATGACCCGAGCCGAAGTCAGATCCTTAAGACTGAGTCACCCAGGCACCCCTAGTTGAAAGATTTTTTAAAAACTTAATAGTATGGAGCCATCACTAATCATTGGTTCTTTGAACTTACTGTTATGGTCACTTTGTATGCATGTATCTTTCCTTTTCCTGATTACTCAATTTCTAAAAGGCTGTCTTTTTCCCCCTGTATGGTTTGTTCATTTCTGTATTCCTTTCTTCATTCGCCTTATTTGTTGAGGGCCCAATATGTGCTAGGCACAATGTAGATTCAGGGAACGAGTGAGTACCAAACAGCACAGGAGGGGCATGGTTTCTGGTTTCAAGGAGATTGTTTCTTAAAAATAGTAGTACACGGGCGCCTGGGTGGCGCAGTTGGTTGAGCGACTGCCTTTGGCTCGGGTCATGATCCCGGAGTCCCGGGATCGAGTCCCATATCGGACTCCCAGCTCTGCGGGAAGTCTGCTTCTCCCTTTGATCTTCTCCCCTCTCATTCTCAGTCTTTCTCTCTCTCTAATAAATAAATAAAAATCTTTAAAAAAAAATAGTAGTACACATAATCATTACACTTGTGTTAAGAGCTTTTTTTTTTTAAGATTTTATTTATTTGAGAAAGAGCATGTGTTCGTGCCCAACGAACGAACACACACACACACACACACACACACTCACACTCACTGGTGGGCAGAGGGAGAAGCAGAGCAGGCAGCCTGACATGAGGCTCAATCGCAGGATCCCAGGATCATGACCTGAGCCAAAGGCAGATGCTTAACGGACTGAGCCACCCAGGCGCCCTGTGTTAAGAGCTTTGAAGGAAAAATGTATGTTCCCATGAGTGCATACAATATGGGCATCTGAGCTGTCAGGGACAAGACAAGAAAAGGTGCCCTATGGAAATGACATTTTACTTTAAACATGAAAGAAGAGCAGACGTTAGTCAGGCAATGATAGGGGAAGTGTGTGAAAAGGAGCTTGCTCCACCTGAGGACCTAAGAAAAGGCATGTGTTTTGACAATACAAAGATTGGTTGACATGAGGCTACTGTGGTAGACTGAATCAGCTTCGTAAGCCATTTTAAGAATTTTGAAATTCGTTTTAAAGATAATGGGAAGCAGTGAAGAGATTTAATCAGGAGAGTGAGGTGATCAGGCTTGCAGTTTAAAAAGATAGCTCTGAATACTCTGGGGGAAATAGTTTAAAAGAGGGCAAATGTTGGGGCACCTGGATGGCTCAGTCATTAAGCGTCTGCCTTTGGCTCAGGTCATGATCCCAGGGTCCTGGGATCGAGCGCCGCATTGTGCTCCCTGCCCAGTGAGAAGCCTGCTTCTCTTTCTCCCTGCTCTGTGTTCTCTCTATTGCTGTGTCTCTCTCTGTCAAATAAATAAAATCTTAAAAAGGGGGGGGGGCAAATGTAGGCTTTGAGGTGATTGGTTAGGAGGCATCATTCCTTTTTAAATTTAACCCCTACCAGTCATCTTGCGAGTAATAGGTATTTAACAACATTTGGTGACTGAAGGAATGTTTAACCTACAATTTGTATCCTTGTTAAAAGCAAGGCTCCTATTCTAAAACATTTAGAATTTTAAGCAAAGATGGAACTATGTTGTGTTCAGTCTTTTTTTCTAAATTGTAGCAATATCTTTAGTAGTCTTTGAAGCTCTTGTAGGAAGTGGAAGCATTGCAGGTTGTCATTTTAGCTGCTGTAGAGAATTTCACAGCAGCTGCAAGAAAACACAGCCTAAAGGCTGGCTTCCTTTCCTTTCCCTTTCCCTTTCCCTTTCCCTTTCCTTTCTTTCATTTCTCTCTTTTTTTTTTAAGTAAGCTCTATGCCTGACATGGGGCTCAAACTCATAACCCCTGAGCTCAAGAGGCACATGCTCCATAGACTGAGCCATGAGCCAGCCAGACACCCTAAGACTGATCTCTTATTGTCAGTATCCCTAATTGTGATTGGACAGATTAACCCCAGGGCCTCTTCTACCCGGCAAGTAGATAGGCCTGTGTGTGTCAGGGTCTACTGCCGTCTGCATATGTAAGGAAGAGTCACTTCTGTTCAAATTGTTACCCAGGAAGGTGGCGGGCTCCGTCATTTAACAGATTTTGATAGTCTATTGCCAATGATTTAACCCAGTGTTTCCCAAATTTCTATTGTTCTTCTATCCAGGCTGATGATTCCAGCTTTATTATAATATTATCTATACTAGTATTTACTTAGTATTTTTATCTATTTTGATTTTTAACTTAAATTTATTTAAAAATAATCTGCATCATTATCATTAATGGAGGATCTGTCACTTATGCTGAGAAAACAAAGTGATAAAAAGATGAAAATAAAACAATGTTCTTAAAGTTTTAACTAGATTCTGATATTTGTGTAGCTCTGAGTCTGAAGTCTACTTTTTTGCTTTTAAAAGAAAAAACATTAGTATTAAAGAAGTGGCTTGCTCAGTTGGAAGAGCATTCAACTCTTGATCTTGGGGTTGTGAGTTCGAGCCTATGTTGAGTGTAGAGATTACTTTAATATTTATTTATTTAAGATTTTATTTGTTTGACAGAGACCCAGTGAGAGAGGGAATACAAGCAGGGGGAGTGAAGAGGGAGAATCAGACTTCCCACCGAACGGGGAGCCCGATGTGGGACTTGATCCCAGAACCCTGGGATCATGACTTGAGCCAAAGGCAGACACTTAATGACTGAGGCACCCAGGTGCACCTTAGAGATTACTTTAAAATCTTAAGGGTAAAAAAAGTGTTTTTGTCTTTTTAAAAAGATTTTACTTATTCATTTGGCAGAGAGAGAGGGCACAGGCAGGGGAGCAGCAGAGGGAGGAGAAGCAGGTTTCCTGCTGAGCAGAGAGCCCGATGTGGGGCTTGATACCAGGACCCTGAGATCATGACCTGAGCCGAAGGCAGAGGCTTAACCCACTGAGCCACCCAGGTGCCCCGAGAAAGAGAATTTTTTTTTTTTTTAAGATTTTATTTATTTATTTGACAGAGAGAAGGAGATCACAAGTAGGCAAAGAGGCAGGCAGAGGAAGAGGGGGAAGCAGGCTGCTGCTGAGCAGAGAGCCTGATTTGGGACTCAGTCCCAGGACCCTAAGATGATGACCTGAGCTGAAGGCAGAGACTTAACCCACTGAGCCACCCAGGTGCCCATCGAGAAAGAGAATCTTAAGCAGCCTCCATGCCCAGTACAGAGCTGGGCTCAGGGTTCAGTCTCATGACCCTGAGATCATGACCTTAGCCAAAATCAAGTTGGAGGCTTAATCTATTGAGCCACCTGGGGGCTCTGGGATATCGTTTTTATTGGCCTGTTTTCTCCAAGGGCTGCATAATTTATATTCCAGAGTCAGGAATGTAAAATTAAAATAGACTTTTCCCTTCTAGGCATCCAGGAAGGGGGAACCTGACAGCAGACTGACTGAATATAGTGGAGTGCAATATAGTTAAGTGGAATATAGTTAAACTTTTGGGTGCAAGGAGCAGAAACCCATTGACACAAGCTCTAGTGAAGGGGGCTTGTTATAAACCCTGGTGGGAGCCTAGAGTAGGAATGTAGTGTTCAGGGTTTGATGGAAACGGGAGCACTTTCAGGATTTAAAGCTTTTTTTTTTTTAAGATTTTTAAAAATTTATTTATTTTTTTAATAATTTTTTTAAAGATTTATTTACTTATTTGACAGAGATTACAAGTAGGCAGAGAGGCAGGCGGGGGGAGGGGGAAGCAGGCCCCCTGCTGAGCAGAGAGCCCGACTTGGGGCTCGATCCCAGGACCCTGAGATCATGACCCAAGCCGAAGACAGAGGCTTTAACCCACTGAGCCACCCAGGCGCCCCTATTTTTTAATAAATTTAATAAATTTTCTCAGAGAGAGAGAGAGCACAAGCACGGGGAGTGGCAGAGGGAAAAGCAGGCTCCCTGCCAAGCAAGGAGCCCAATGTGGGACTTGATCCCAGGACACTGGGATCATGACCTGAGCCAAAGGCAGATACTTAACCAACTGAGCCATCCAGGTATCCCTAAAGCTCCCCCCCCTCCCCGTCCCCAATTTTTATCCGGGCTTTTATCTGTGTGTGTTTATTCTCTGCTTGGTTCCTCAGACTGCTTTTTTTTTTTTTTTTTCCTGCCTACTCATCAGTTAACCCAGGGCCCAACATGTTGGCTTTGTGGCCACACCAAGATGTGACCTCTCCCCACAAGCTTAAATTAGCACTGCCCTGACCCCAGTCCTTTGATAAAGATAAGTGACATTTTTAATACTTTTATAAATGTTATGTGAATTAAGAGGCAAGAGATAACTCCTTTTTTTTACTCCCCATCAACTAACTTGTATCTCCTAAGGCTCCTTCAAAATGGAAATTTTGGAGCTGTTACTAGTAATGTCAGACTCAAAAATATTTCCTTCCAAATGAGTTTCCCTATCGTTTTCTGACTCTTGCTTTGTGACTCAGTGTTGCAGTTGCAACTTACCAGGGAAGAAACCTGATTTACCCTTGGGTTAAATATCCACCCCATTGGGTGTAGTTATAAGGTCTAGACATGGCCATCCAATCCTACCCCTGCAGTAGAGGCAATGGAAACCATTCCCAGAGAAGAGAGCATGGGCAGGTAGGTACAGAGGGAAAAGTTAAATGCCCTTATAGTCCTGACCTCTGGTCTCATCCATTTATGGGCAGATCTTCAGAGCTGGGTTCTCATCACAGATGTTTAATTACTCTTCAGGATATGCTCTAAGAACCTGGAGTCTTACAGGAATGAGTCAGAAATAACTTAGAACTGACTCAGAGAGAGATCAGCACAAGTTATTAGGAAGAGAAAGTATCCTTTACTGAGCTGAAATACCTGTTAGGTATTCCCTGTAAGGACAAATGATGGCATATTGGCTGCACTATTTAAGAAAACTGGTGTTAGCTATCTGGGTAGTTAGGCCAAGGTTGTATGCTTTTAGCATCTTCTGGTTCTCCAGTCTCTCCACCTGAGTCTTTTTTCTAGATTGCAATTGCCTTCACAGTGAGTCCATCTCTTTTTGACCCGTCTCCCTAGTTTGTGATTACGTCCAGATTAGGGCTTCTTAATCTCTTCACCTAGCATTCTTGGTGCTCATCTGTGTTTCGGCATTGAAGAGATGAAACTCATGGGTTCATGTGGCTCTGTTTTAAGTTTTAGTCTAGTATTCATTGGAGGAAAATGGAATTCGTTAGGATTCCATTCCATTCCATGATAGTCTTTTTCCGTTATTTGGGGCACTCTGGGCCAGTAGGGCCATAGATTATTTTGAGTTGTTTATGCTTCCTTTGTCCCTGTGCTGATTTGGGACCTTGATGGACAGAGTGGGACCATAAGAGGTAGTAGATTGTGAACTGGCCGGCATTCAGTCATCTTTCTGTAATTAGAATTGACAGCTACCAGCCTTGTTGCCCACCCATTAACACTTCTCACTTTCCTTCCCTGGAAATGTATCTTTGCTTGTATGAACACACACACACATTTTATTAATGTGCTTTGTTAGAGCAGTTTCAGGTTTACAGAAAAATGAGGGAAAAGTGTAGATTTCCTATATATCCCCAAAGTCCCATTCCCTCCCCCAGTTTCCCGTATTGTTAATATCTTGATTTAGTGTGGTACTTTCAGTTGCTGAGCCAATATGATAGGTGTTTTTTTTTTTTAAGATTTTATTTATTTATGAGAGAGAGTAAGCGTGAGCATGGGGAGGGGCAGAGGGAGAAGCAGATTCTCCGTTGAGCAGGGAACCCCATGAGGGATTTGATCCCAGAACCCTGGGATCATGACCTGAGCCATCCAGGCGCCCTGATAGCTTATTTTTAACAAATGTCCATAGTTTGCTAGTTTACATTAGGGTTTATTCTTTGTGTTGTACCTTCTATGGGTTTTGACAAAGGTATGATGACCTATATCCGTCATTACAGTATCATACAGAATAGTTTCACCGCACTAAAAATCCCATGTGCTCCACTCATTCATCCTCCCCCCTCCACCATGACCACTGACTGTTTCATTGTCTCTATATAATTCTTGCCTTTTCCAGAATGTCATGTAATTGGAATCCTACAGTATGTAGCCTTGTCATATTGGCTTCTTTCACATAGCAATATGCATTTAAAGTTCTTCAGTGTTTATTTGTGCTCATTTCTTTTTATCACTGAATAATATTCCATTGTATGGGTGTATCACAGTTTGTTTATTCACTGGCCCATTGAAGGACGTCTTGGTTGCTTCCAAGGCTTGGTAGTTGTGAATAACGCTGCCATAAACATTTGTGTGCAGATTTTTGTGTGAAGTTTTCAGCTTATTTGGGTAGATACCAAGGAACACAATTGCTGATCACATGGTAGAGTATGTTTAGCATTTGAAGAAACTTTCAGACTGTCTTCCAAGGTGGTTATACTATTTTACCTTCCTAGCAGCATGGATTGAGAGGTGCTGTTGTTCCATGCACTCACCAGCATTTGATCCATAACTGATTTTGAGTTATCTATGCCTCATCTGCCCCTGTACTGATTTGGGACCTTGATGAGCAAAGAGGGACCAGGTAGTAGTAGTAGTAGGTTGTGGACTGGCCTATTTTAGAATCGACAGCTACCACCATTTCCCATTTATGACACTTCTCATCTTCATCTAGATCTCATCTGGAACTGAATCTTTGCTTTTGTTAGACTTTTGGATAATAATTGATTACTTTTTTTCCTTAACACAATTTTATAACAGGTTTGAGAGATGATTATAGGACTATAAGATCGTATTCTGGACCATCCTAGCCATTTAGAGTTAAAATTGGCACCGTGATGTTTTTAATACTGAATTAAAATACTTTATGAACTATCTCATACCAGCCTATGCATTTTTCATATTTGTTGAAGGAATATAATAACTATCATAATTTGTTTTCATAGATTATCTTGATAATGGTAATAATAAAATGGCAATTCAGCAAGCAGATAAATTGTTGAAGAAACATAAGGATCTTCATTGTGCTAAGGTAAGTTCATTTGCTCTTGAGTTACTTATATTTGGTGGGTTATATATTATAATTTTAAAAAGAAAAAATGTTAAATCTGTTTAGTGACTTTTTTCAGGTTTTTTTCCCCCCAGGTTTTGTTTTGTTTTGTTTTGTTTTGTTTTTTTAAGCAGGCTCCATGCTTAGTTTGGAGCCCAGTGCAGAACTTGAACTCACAACCCTGAGATCAAGAGTTGCACACTCCACCAACTGAGCCAGGCACCTCTCTAAGCCATTTATTTTTCTGATTACTTAAATGCCATAAATAGTATCTAGTTAAAAGCTATTTTTTTTTTTATATATCTTGGGACATAGCTAATTTAATTATTTTATATTGCTATACTTCTTTTTTTAAGCAATGTTGTGCTTTTTATTTATTTATTTTTTAAAGTGGATTCCACGCCCAATGTGGGGTTTGAACTCACAACCTCGAGATTGAGCATTGTGTGTTCTACAGACTGAGCCGGCCAGGTGCCCCTGTTGTGCCATCTTAATATGACTGAAATGGGAAAGAATCTTGATGTGCTGCAATTTTTAGTAAAATATGGTTTACTTATTATTACAGCCTAGGTGTATCTTATTACAACTTGTGTTCTCAAGTTGGCCTTCTTTGGCTCCTTTTTTTTTTTTTTAAGATTTTATTTATTTGACAGGAACCACAAGTATAGGGAGCAGGAGAGGGTCCTCTCTGAGCAGGGAGTTTGGCTCTTATTTTCATTTCTGTCCTCTTAAAACTAATGTTTTTCCTGTGTATCAGGTTTTAAAGGCAATTGGTTTACAGAGAACTGGAAAGCAAGAGGAAGCCTTCACCTTGGCACAGGAGGTGGCAGCCCTTGAACCCACAGATGACAACTCGCTACAGGCACTGACTATTCTTTACCGGGAGATGCATCGACGTGTGTTTCTTTTTCATTGCTTTTAAACCTTAGCTGAAATTTTTGTTTCTTTCTTTCCTTTCTTTTTTTTTTTTTTTTAAGATTTATTTATTTTAGATTGAGAACGCACGTTACGTGCGTACGTTAACTTACGCAGAACGTAAGGGGAGGGGCAGTGGGAAAGGGAGGAGAGAATCTTTTTTTTTAAAATATTTTATCTATTTATATGACACAGAGAGAGAGATCACAAGTAGGCAGAGAGAAGGGGGAGCAGGCTCCCCGCTGAGCGGAGAGCCTGATGTGGGGCTCGATCCCAGGACCCCAAGATCACGACCCGAGCCGAAGGCAGAGGCTTTAACCCACTGAGCCACCCAGGTGCCCCGGGAGGAGAGAATCTTAAGCAGACTCCACACCCAGCGGAGAGCCCAAGATGGAGCTCGGTCTCATGACCTTGAGATCATGACCTGAGCTTGAGTTAGACTTAACCTGTTGACTGAGCCACCCAAATGCCCCAAGTTTTTGTTATGTTTGACTGAGTTCTCTATTTGTTCATTTTACTTATCACTCATGTTTTGAGTGGATGGCAATAGGCAAAATAACGCATTAACCATGATTTACAAAGACTGCAGGCAGAAAGGATATTTTACATGTATTAGTATCCTGAATTGGAATGAGAACTTGAGGTCAACTTGTGACGTTTTGATTTACTAAATGGAAGAGTTAGTTACCTTTTTTTACTATTTGATATGGAAAATTTCAAACAAAAAAAATCAGAACAGCATAATAAATCTCATTATCCACCTTCAGCAAACATTGCCATATGGCAAATTTTATCTGTATCCCATCCCCCTGTCAGATTATTTCTAAGCATATTCTGGGTAGTCTACCATTTCACCTGTAAATAAAGGTTTTTGTTACTAATTTCTCTAATCTTTTATTATGGAATGATATAGATCTTCCATAATACATATAGAAGATACATTTTACATAACACACTAGAAGACTTAATGTGGAATAATGAACATTCATGAATCTACCAACCAACTTAAACAGAGCATTATCTGTACTGACAGCTTCCTATGTGTTCCTTATCAATTTCACTTCCTCTTTTACTTTCCAACAGGTACTTGCTTTCCTGACTATATTTTATTATCTTGCTTTTAAAAAAATCTTTATCACAGTTGTTTTTCTAAGTAATACTTTATTAATTTTGCTCAGTTTTGACGTAAAAAGTTTTGCCCTTGGGGTACCTGGGTGGCTTAGTCGGTTAAGCATCTGCCTTCAGCTCAGGTTATGATCCCAGAGTCCCAGGATTGAGTCCCGCATCGGGCTCCCTGCTAAGTGGGGACTCTGCTTTTCCCTATGCCCCTCACCCCACTTGTGCTCTTTCTCGTTCTCTCTCTCTCAAATGGGTAAAATCTTAAAAAAAAAAAGTTTTGCCCTCAAACCGTCACGTTGCATACCTTAAAGTATACAATTTTTGTCAGTTATTCCTCAATAAAGCTGGAAAAAATAAAATAAAAATTTTGCCAACCTAGTGGACAGAAATGTTACTTTATAGTTTTGTTACTCATTTTTTTAAAAGATTTTATTTATTTGAGAGAGAGTGAGAGTGCACGCAAGCGGGAGGGGAGGGGCAGAGGCAGAGGGAGAAGCAGATTGCCCGTTATGCAGGGATCCCAGCGTGGGACTTGATCCCAGAATCCTGGGATCACGACCTGAGCCAAAGGCAGACGCTTCACCGGCTGAGCCGCGCAGGGGCCCCTTGTTTTTCATTTTTAAAAAGATACAACTTAAGAGTTGGGGTATTATATCTGATTATTTAGGGATTATGTCGTTTTAGGGATATGGTTTCTCCCCCAGTGTTTTTTAAAAAATCATTTCTCTCACAAATACTGAATGTTTCTCTGTGGAAAGTATCGTGTCCAAGTCAAGGATGAAAGGTGGTCTTTCTGCCCAAGTGTTACTCACAGTCTATAAGGGGAAATTCATGGGTACCTGGTTGGCTCAGTCAGTAGAGCATGCAACTCTTGATCCTCAGGGTTGTGGGTTCAAATGGGTTCAAGCCCCACGTTGGATATAGAGCTCAATTAAAAAAAAAAAGGGGGCGCCTGGGTGGCTCAGTGGGTTAAAGCCTCTGCCTTCGGCTCAGGTCATGATCTCAGGGTCCTGGGATCAAGCCCCGTATCGGGCTCTCTGCTCAGCAGGGAGCCTGCTTCCCCCTCTCTCTCTGCCCGTCTCTCTGCCTACTTGTGACCCCTTCTCTCTGTCAAATAAATAAATAAAATCTTTAAAAAAAAAAGGGGAAATTCACCAATGGACTATATTCTACATTATGTGTTAATAAATGTTTTAAGAGACTTATTTAAAAAATTTAAAGATGGCAGAAGGAAGCAGTGATCAGACTGGGTGGAGGTGCGGAGATGGTGTTTAGGGAAGGATTACATTTGAACTTGCACAGTTCCTTGCAGAGACGATCACATTTGAGCTGGGTCTTGATCTTGGATGATGTTCACTGAGTAGGGAAGAGAGGAAAGGAGAATCCAGGCAGAGGGAACAGAGTAAAGGCATGAGGAGGTATGATATAGCGTGGGGAGTCTAGTGGAGCTATGGATAGTTAAGTGTCCTGGAACACTAAGTGCTGCGGGAAATAAGTACGAAGGAGACAGGCTAAATCCTGGAGGGTCTTATCTATATATTGTAAATGTGTTGGAGAGGCCTGAGCAATTCCATGCTTCATCAAATAACAGTAATGATCAGATGAGGCAAAACAAATACTTTCTTCTTCCTTAGTGATAGGAGACATATATTTCCTTCACAGGGGAAAAAAATTAAATGCTGTTAAGATTTAAAGTATACGTCAATAATTAAAGGATATCTTATTTCTCTTTATCCTAGCGGAGTTAGTTACAAAACTTTATGAGGCAGCTGTGAAGAAAGTTCCCAATAGTGAGGAGTATCACTCTCACCTCTTCATGGCTTATGCCAGAGTGGGCGAATATAAGAAAATGCAACAGGTAACTCGATTCCAAACCTCCTGGGCTGTGGAATTTGCTATTAGACGCAAGTCTTCTTAAATGCGACTTAATTGTAGGGATGTATGTGCATGCATGTGTGTGTTTGCATCTGTGTGTAGAGCCGAATATGTATTTGCATGTGGAAATCAGGCAGATACTTTCTTTGTGTGTTTTAAAGATGAACTATTATTCAAGTTCTTTAAGTGTTTTTTTTGGGGGAAATCTGATTGTTCTTTGGTGTCCTGGTAGTATGTTTTGAATGGTTCTGGTAAGTTGGCTTCAGATTGTCCCAGTGCATGAGATTGCTGTTATATTTTCACAAAATGAGCAGAAATCTCAGAACAAAAAATGAGCAGACTATAGAAAGATTAAAGTTTGCATCTAATTTGTAAATTTAACTCTTTGTAGCCTGTTGAGATTTTTAAATCCACCTGGGAAAACTCCCCACTGTTTGGATACTTGTCTTTTTCGCCAGAGGCGGCTTATTTGCCAGTTAGCGCATTTTAGATGTTCCGTATATTTGGATGTATGTGAAGAAGTCTCAATTGGACTAGTGGGTGGGTAAAGTAAACATCCCAGAGAAATGAAACTGTTAAGCCCATAAAGGGTTATGATGTCAAACTAGTATTTTTTTTTAGAAATGGCTTTGTTTGTGGGTATAATTTCTTCTGAAAGCAAAGCTTTCTTACTTGGGTTTTTGCTTTGTCTTATACTTTACTTGAAATACCAGACTACAACAATAGATAATTTAGGGAGCGTGAAAGGTACTATATTAATATAAATCCTTTCTCCTTAAAATTTTTGTATTTGCTTATGAAAGTTTTTATTTTTTATTAAAAAAATTTTTTTAAAGATTTTATTTATTTGACAGAGAGAGAGAGAGATCACAAGTAGGCAGAGAGGCAGGCACAGAGAGAGGGGGAAACAGGCTCCCTGCTGAGCAGAGTGCCTGATGTGGGGCTCTATCCCAGGACCCTGAGACATGATCTGAGCCAAAAGCAGAGAAGCAGACTCCTCTGAGCAGGGACCCCAGTGAAGACATGGGGCTTAATCTCAGCCCTCTGGAATCATGACCTGAGTGAGCTGAAGGCAGACACTTAACCAAATGAGCCACCCAGGCACCCTTTTACATTATTCCATTCTAATATATTGGAAGAATGGAGCATTCTGGTGTTAAATGTTTCAGAATGAAATGTTTGATTTTTGTTTTACATTTTTTGCTGCTTAAGATAGTTACAGTTTTTTAGTTTATATGTATGTTTATTTTGAAAGTGATACGTTAGTCTGGGTAATACAGGAGTTTACAAAGTAAATGCCGTGTTTCATGAGGGTGAGCGTTTTTGTTCACTGTGGAATCCTCAGTGCCTAGAATAGCATCTACAGAATAAATTTTTGATAAATAAATTAATGATTTGCATTTACTCGTGGAAGTAAAAGGGAGGGAAGCCAGGGAATCAGAAAACTTAAGGATTTCTGCTGTTCCAAATGATATCGCTGGCAGGTAATATTTAAAATCATCTTGAATGAAGATTTGCTAGGTGTTCAAAGGTGATTGGACTTTTCTTTTTCTGTAAATGACATTCCTTTCATTCGTTCATTGGTTCGTTTTTTGACATTCCTGTATTTTGAGTCTCCAGTTCACAGCCATGTTTTTAAACTTGTGTGTCTTCAAAAGCTTTTTGTATCAGTGGAGTATCAGTGTTTGCAACATAGTATAGGGTGCAGACATGAAATTTTTGTCTTACTTTTTGTATGAAAAATTCATACTGATTTTATATTCTACTCCTTTTAATTTCTGTATGTCATTGTAAAAATGTTTTCTTTCCCCAAATGATGAAGTAAAATTGGTTTTCTAACACTTTTCATTCCATTCCTCCAGAGTTTGGTGTTAGAACCAGGGACCTTAAGCCATCTTAGACTTTCCTCTTTTTTTTTTTTTAAGATTTTATTTATTTGAGAGAGAGGGAGAGCATGAGAGAGCAGGGGGAGGGACAGAGGCAGAGGGAGAAGCAGACTCCCCGGCGAGCGGGGAGCCTTAGTTAGGCCTTAGATCCCAGGACCTTGAGATCATGACCTGAGCCAAAGGCAGATGCTTAATCGACTGAGCTCCCCAGGTGCCCTTTAGACTCTCCTCCTCATCCTGTATGTCCATTTTGTCTCTAAATCATCTTGACTCTCCACAGTCTCTTTGAGGTCTCTTTTCTATTTAATCTACCTCATCCTGATTTAGTTCCTCATTTGCTCATCTCCTATTTTTTTCCTTCATGTACATATACATGTACATGTACAGCTAAAATACTCTTCCTAGAAGAGTATAGATGTGTACATATCACTCCCTTACTCTGTATAACAGACTCCTTTTTGAGTGTTTCACAGCCAGGGTATCTCAGTTACCTTTTGGCCCTTTTCCCCTACCAGCCCTCTTAATCCTTATTTATAGCCAAACCTCCTCTATTTTTTCTTGTCAACATATGTCTCTTCTTTATTTAATATTTTTGTTCAGATTCATTTTGCTTCTACCTAGAATTGATTCACTCACTTAGCCACTCACCCAAAATGTTTGTATTTGTGTATATGTATCCTTAACCCCATCTTTGCCTGTAGACATTCTGTTTGACCTTCAAGGTTCGTGTGAAAGACTGCTACTGTCAAGAAGGCTTTATGATTAAATTCCCTTCCTTACTTTCCCTTTAAGAAAAAGAAAGGAATGAACAAACTTAACCATGCCTTTTTTGGAGACAAAAAAGCATTATATTTTTGTATAGGACGTTTATTTTTTTTGCCAAGTATTATTTTAGTCATATGAATATTTGTCTTATCTCTTTCCCTAGGTTTTAAGTGTGTTTGGGACCAGGACTCAATCTTTGTATCATGGGCAGGAATAGTCATTTCCTTCCACTTAATAGGGACTCCGTGTAATTTTTCAAGTGGATTGAAGAGAGGCAAAAGATTAAAAAATGTAAAATAGTAACTGTGACAATTAGCTGACTGAGTTCGTGGCATTGATTACTAGTTCGCTAATTATGGGCAGATTCTCAGTTATGCATGAGTAGATCTTTGTTCCTTCTTGCCATGTCCCTGCTTTTGAGTATTTCATATTACACATTTCACAAAGAAAGGATTCAGTTCTATTTAATGGTATCTTGAAAGAACCTGATTATTTTCCTAACCTAGGAATTACTATTTTTTTAATAATGTCAGAGTAAAGTTTTCTGATTTTAAGGTTAAATATACTGCCTGAATTTTTTTGTTTATTTATTTTACTATAATTGGTTAGTACAGTATTTTTAGGTAAGTTTGTTGGTGTACATTCATAAGCCAAATTTTGTCTTTGTTGGTAGTCTATCAGAACCATATTGGATTGCTGTATTTTCCAAAAATACTGGCCATTAATTTGTTCAAAAGATGAAATACTCCTGATGATATAAAAATTCACCTTCATGATTACCTATCCACTTGCTATCCACTAGAGAATATCCATCAAGTCACTAGGCACTTACAGTAACTGGGATGTGTAGATGTGTTGCTTTTCTCTTAGGAAACTTCTTGCCACATATCTAGATCATTAATTGCCCTCTGTATGATGTTTTCTAAATTAAATATTTATGGTTCTCTCTCTTTCAGGCTGGCATGGCTCTATATAAGATTGTCCCCAAAAACCCTTACTATTTTTGGTCTGTGATGAGCTTAATTATGCAAGTGAGTATGGCATTCAGAATAAGATTGAAATTTGTTTTTATTCTTGTGTATAGTTATTTGTCATTAACTTGTCTTCTGAACACCATGGATAATGTGTTGTAGCGTGTGCCAAACAGGGACTTCACATATTGTCAATTGACTTTTTGAGTTGGGGAGTTTTGGTATTTATTCCTTATGAGTTGGTATATCAGTTTATTTGTGTGTAGAACAGACTGTATTTCTCCTGAATCTTAGATCCATTACTTAGGCTCATTACAAGTAATGAGCCTCAAAATGTTTGATATTTTGACTTGAGGTTTGTCTTTAAGACAGTATTGTTTGTTAGTGAACATGTTATTGAACTGGATGGCCTTGTTTTATCAATTCCTGTTTTTGAACCTCAGTTTGGTCTTTTGCAGAATAGAGATCCTTATCTCCCAGAGCTACTGTCAGGACCAAAAGGAGATAGTGTATAAGAGAAGATGGGAAGAAAAGAGTTAAAACGTAGCATTTAAGTCAGATAGGCTCTGGGTGCAGACAGGTCTGCATTCATATAGTGGATTAGGCACATGTCTTAGAGAGCTGTTGGGGAATCTCTTAGTTAATCTACAAAATAAGCATGATAGCTACCATGAGCTACTGAGCTCTGAGCAGAATCTCAGGCAATGTTAAAATTATTAATATGCGTTGATTTGAATTATCAATCTAAGATAATCTTAATTTTCAAAACTAGTTAATACTAGGCTATATAAATGGAAGGTATTGGTGTTTTACCTCTAATATGTGAGTGTCTCAAAAGGACATCTGAAAGGCTTTTCTCCTCAAACACCTGATGATACCCTTGACGTATAATAAACAGTATAGGCATACCCACTCTTAACATAGTTCTAGAAGAATGTTTGAATAACCTGTTTAAAGTTAGGCCATATTGTGGAAATCCGGTTTGTCAAAAATGTATGGAATAATGAATCTTTAATAAATCTCTTCTAAAGCAAACCACTCTGTAACGTATCTTCGTGGCAAGTTCAAGGTCTAATATTTGACGTAGTGGACTGGTAATTATGTGCTGGGGTCACAGTAATGGTCTGCCTGGTAATAATATAAATAGTGCGAGTGGGGGAGAAATTAGAGTGAAACATTTATTTTTTCTCCTATAGTCTATATCGGCACAGGATGAAAACTAATATAAATAGTGCGAGTGGGGGAGAAATTAGAGTGAAACATTTATTTTTTTCTCCTATAGTCTATATCGGCACAGGATGAAAACCTCTCAAAAACGATGTTTCTGCCCCTTGCTGAAAGAATGGTAGAAAAAATGGTGAAAGAGGACAAGATAGAAGCTGAGGCTGAAGTGAGTAATGGAAGTCCTACAAAAGGCCTACTTTTCATGTATTAGCATGAGTTTGATATTGCTACAATATTATATATTACAGTATTACATACTGCTTCCTGTCTTACTCCAGTTAGAGTTGGGTCCTCACTTTTGCCTTTTGTGTAAATATGAAGCTTTAGGCTTAAGTATAATGAACATTCTTACTGCTGATTTCGTCTCATTTGAAGATAGTGTTCTTTTCTATTAGATAGTTTTAAAATTACATTAAATTTAATTTTTTTTTTAAAGATTTTATTTATTTGACAGAGAGATCACAAGTAGACAGGCAAGTAGAGAGAGACAGGGAAGCAGGCTCCCTGCTGAGCAGAGAGCCCGATGTGGGGCTCGATCCCAGGACCCTGAGACCATGACCTGAGTTGACGGCAGAGGCTTAACCCACTGAGCCACCCAGGAGCCCCTAAATTTTTTTTTAAGATTTTATTTATTTATTTGACAGAGAGACACAACGAGAGAGGGAACACAAGCGGGGAGTGGGAGAGGGAGAAGCTGGCTTCCCACCGAGCAGGGAGCCCGATGTGAGGCTCGATCCCAGGACCCTGGGAAGGTAGACGCTTAACAACTGAGCCACCCAGGCACCCCTAAATTTAAATTTTTAAAGTAGACTCTACAACCAACATGGAGACCAAGGCAGGGCTTGACTTCATGACCTTGGTATTAAGACCTGAGCTGGTATCAGGAGTCTGACACTTAACTGACTGAGCCACCTAGATGCGCCTAGAACGCTTTTTAAAAACATGCAAACAACTGTTCTTATTGAAAAGTTTTGATTGTTGCATTTCTTATTTGTTTTTTCTGTAAGGTTGAACTTTATTATATGATCTTGGAACGTTTGGGAAAGTACCAGGAAGCCTTGGATGTTATCAGAGGAAAATTAGGAGGTAATTTTTAAAGATTTCTTAGTTTTTTTTCCCCTTCTATTTAAACATGAAAAAATATATTTTTAAAGATTTTATTTATTTATTTGAGAGAGAGCAAGAGAGAGAAAGCACAAGCTGGGTGGGCAAAGAGAGAAACAGATTCCATGCTGAGCGGGAAGCCTGACTCAGGGCTTGATTCCAGGACCCTGAGCTCATGATCTGAGTGGAAGGCAAATGCTTAACCTACTGAGCCACCCAGGGTGCCCCAGACATGAAAAATATTTATTGTGGAAAATTTCTTCCTTATACAGAAACATGAAGATATAAAGACATAAAAAAATCACTTGTGATCATTTTATGTTCTTCTCGACTTCCCTGTATGGTATACATTTACTTTTAAAAATATTTTATTTTTTAAAGATTTTGTTTATTTATTTGTCAGAGAGAGAGGGAGAGAGCACAAGGAAGGGAACAGCAGGTAGAGGGAGAAGCAGACTCCCTGCTGAGCAAGGAGCCCTTTGTGGAACTAGATCCCAGGATCATGACCTGAGCCGAAGGCAGACACTAACGACTGAGCCACCCAGGCGTTCCTAAATAATATCTTAAAATTGAAAATAATTCATGGATTCAGACAATTCAAGATGTGTGAAAGAAAGATTATACCCCAGATCGCCAATCCTTTGTCCTCTAGGTTCTTTGCCCGTAACTTGTTCAATATATGCTTCTAAAGATGGACTTTCCCCTCCTTTGTCTTCCCCCCGGTTTTTTCTTTCTTTTTTTTTTTTTTAAGATTTTACTTATTTATTTGTCAGAGAGAGCGCACAAGCAGGGGGAGTGGCAGGCAGAGGGAGAAGCAGGCTCCCCTCAGCAAGGAGCTGGATGTGGGGCTCGATCCCAGGACCCTGAGATCATGACCTGAGCCAAAGGCAGATGCTTAACCAACCTAGCCACCTAGGCATATCCCCCCACCCCCAGTTTTTTCAAACCATGAATTGAGAATGTACTCTACCTAGCTCATAGAGTAATCTTATTCAGTTGACACAATGTTTCTATTAAAAAATCTTTTTCTTGAAGATTTTTATCTCTCTAATATTTATTTATTTTCAAGATTTTATTTATTTGACAGAGCACAAGCAAGAAGAGTGGCAGGCAGAGAGAGGGAGATTTTATTTATTTATTTGGGAGAGAGCAAAAGAGGGTGTGAGCTGGGGGAGGAGCAGAGGGAGAGAGACAAGCAGACTCCATTCTGAGGGTGGAGCCAAGTGCCGGGATCAATCACAGGACCCTGAGATCAAGACCTGAGCTGAAACCAAGAGTTGGACGCTTAACTAACTGAGCCACCCAGACACCAAGCTTTTTTTTTTTTTTTTTTTTAATAAGCTCTACACCCAACATGGGGCTCAAACTCAGAACCTCAAGATCAAGAGTCCCATGATCTACTGACTGAACCAGCCAGGTGCCCCTATTTCAAACTTTTTAATGTTTTTCAATCTGATAAACCATCTTAAAACTTTTATTTAATTCTGAGAGAGGATAATTTTTTTATTTGTTTAAAAGCCATTATATCATTATATTTCTTTGAGCTGCTTTTCCTTTTTTTTTTTTAAGGTTTTTATTTACTTGACAGAGAGATCACAAGTAGGCAGAGAGGCAGGGAGAGAGAGGAGGAAGCAGGCTCCCCACTGAGCAGAGAGTCTGATGCGGGGCTCGATCCCAGGACCCTGAGATTATGACCCGAGTTGAAGGCAGAGGCTTTAACCCACCGAGCCACCCAGGCGCCCCTCTTTTTTTTTTTTTTTTAAGATTTTATTTATTTATTTGACAGAGAGAGCACAAGCAGGCAGAGAGGCAGGGAGAGAGAGGAGGAAGCAGGCTCCCCATCAAGCAGGGAGCCCAATGCGGGACTTGATCCCAGGACCCGGGGTTTATGACCTGAGCTGAAGGCAGCCACTTAACCCCCTGAGCCACTCAGGCGCCTCATCCTTTGCTTATTTCTGAAAATGTGGTTAATATTAATGATTTGCAAGAGCACTTTATATGTTAAAGAAGTTAACTCTATTCTGTTAGTGAAAATACTTCTTCCCTTTTTGTTGGAAAACTTATTTGTAGGAACGTTGTAGATTGATCTAACCATTCCCCTTTGAAGATGTTTATGACAAAGATTTAGGTTCCTAACATTTACTCTTTTTTTTTTTTCTTTTTTTTTTGGTACAATTTTATTTATTTGACAGAGAGAGAGAGTAGGAACACAAGCAGGGGAAGTGGGAGGGGGAGGAGCAGGCTTCCCAACGAGCAGGGACCCCAATGCAGGGCTTGATCCCAAGACCCTGGGATCATGACCTGAGCCAAAGGTAGATGCTTAACAACTGAGCCATCCAGGTGCCCCACATTTCCCTTTTTGATGATAGGAGAAAGTCCTAGAATTCCAGTGTTGTTTTGACAAACCTGGTTTTTAATTGTGCCTTTATAGTCTTTGGGGGAATCTAACCTGTAGATGAGTAGCATCAGATCTCTCATTAGGAGTCATTAAAAACCTTTAATTATTTCAGGGATGCCTGGGTGGCTCAGTCAGTTAAATGTCTGCCTTTGGCTGAGGTCATGATCCCAGGATCCTGGGATCAAGTCCCTCATTGGGCTCCATGCTCAGCAGGGAGCCTGCTTCTCCCTCTGTCTGCCACTCCCCCTGCTTGTGCTCTCTCTCTCTGACAAATAAATAAAATTTAAAAAATAAATAAGAAAACTTCATTTCATACAGGTGTGTATAATCTACTTGACTGTGTGGTCAAAAAACTAACACTGTTAACTAATTATATAAAGCGAGGAGTTTTTGTTATTTCTTTTTTTTTGGAGATTTATTTATTTGAGAGAGAGAAAGTGAGCATGAGTTGGGGGATGAGGGAAGGGACAGTAGGAGAGGGAACAACAGACTCCCTACTGAGCAGAAAGCTTGACCCGTGGGCTGATCCCAGGAACCTGAACCAAAGTCAGATGCTTAACCAACTGAGCCACTCAGGCACCATCCCCCCCCCCCCTTTTTTTTTAAGATTTTATATATGTATTAGAGAGATTATTATTGTTTTAATGTTGCTTATTCTTTCAGCCTCCTTGCAGATGGGTAAAGTCAGCCTGTCTGTTTTTACCCAGCTGGATTATAGTTTAGTATATTTCAAATGAAGATTATCTGTAGGAAATTCATAATGTAGTTGTTGGTATCTGTAATCTGCTAAACTGTTCTGAAAGGTCGGGTAAATCTCATTTGGTCAGAAATAGTAGTAATAATCTTTCTGTTCCCAGCTGTTGGGAAAGTGCTTGATTCATCTCTGTTCATTTTTGTGTTTTTCCTAACATTTCATCCCATTCCAGTCCAGGCTCATTCAATGTTTTGGAACTGTTTGTATAGATGGGAAGTCTGTCTATGGACCAAATATACTAGTTCCTAGATGCTTTGGGGGTTTTTATAAGTGTATCCCATGTATTAGATTCTCAACTTAATACATTCGGGATCCTTATAGTTAATAGAAAAAATGATTATAAAAGTTTAGTATCAGAAATTTACTTTTTTCTTTTCAGGAAAATAATCTTTAGTAGGATTATAGTTTGTATCTGCTAGTGGTCCCATTTTCTAAGAGAGGAATAAGAAAATGTGACATTTTCCTTCTTGTGTTTTGGACTTTATTCTGCCTTCTGAGCAAAAATGAAACCAGCTTACCAATTTTTATAACTTTTAATTTTAGAGAAGTTGACAAGTGAGATTCAGAGTCGGGAAAATAAATGCATGGCTATGTATAAGAAGCTGAGCAGGTGGCCAGAGTGCAATGCCCTTTCCAGGCGCCTCTTACTGAAAAAGTGAGTAGATGCTTCTCTTTGGGCCATGAGACTGGAGTGGGGCTCTCAGGTGTCACTACTGAGTTTTTTTTTTTTAATCTGTTGTCTTTTATATTGCCTGGGCATAGATCTTTTAGTAGTGTGGCCTAGGTATTCTTAAAAGTTTTTGATGAACTTTTATCTTTCAGTAAAGAGCTATAATGGAACTTATGCCACTAGGGTGCGGAATATTGTCTTCAGAATGAATGCTAAAAATCATTAATTTGTTAAATTCAGTATTGGTCTAAATGAAACACCTGTTTCCCCCACTCCCCCCAGTTTTGGGGAAGTGCTGATGTGGGAACTTTCTGTTAAGAATATTAGTTTTCTGGACCTGGTTATTTTACTGAAGGAAAGAACTGTTTCCTAGAAGTTTTTTACTTTGAACATGCCTCTGGAGTTCCCTTTTAGGGTGTGGAGGAAACTCAGGGAGGGTTGGGCTTCTCCTAGTAAAGACTAAAAATAAATTGAGTATCATGGTTCCTAGGGCAGATTTGTCACAACTTGGGTTTAATCCTGTGTGCACCATTCAATCTGATTTTAGCTCAGATGACTGGCAGTTCTATCTGACTTATTTCGATTCTGTCTTTCGACTGATTGAAGAGGCCTGGACTCCTCCTGCTGAAGGTGAACAGTAAGTTGACTCCTTTCTTGAATTACAGTGGCACTTTTTAGCATGGTGTAGCATAGCGAAATGATTTCATTGGAAGCCTGATAGAATTCTTTTTTGGGTCTCAGTAGTGTATTCCTTTCAAAGTAAGATATTTCATTTTTTTACAATTACAAAATAAATGTGTTCATTGTAAAAAATCTTAAGCTAGTACAGAAATGTATGGTGTAGAAAGTGTTCCTAGTTATCTTACCACCCCAGAAATAACACTTTTTTTCATTTTTCCACTTTTATTAAGATATAATTGACTCAGAGATAATTTTTTTTTTTTAAGTAAGCTCTACGCCCAGTGTGGGGCTTGAACTCATGACTCCTGAACCCGAGATCGTGTCGCATGCTCAGCCAACTGAGCCAGCCAGGTGCCCCCAGAGATAACTCTTGACGGCAGTTTAGAGTCTTTTCTTCCAGATTTATTGATATACTAATGTAATTATTCTCATTATTTAACATAAAAGTACTGTCATATTAGACATAATGGTTTGCAACTTGGTATTTTCTCCCTTAAAAATATATCTTGGGCATCTTCCATATATGATACATATAAATTCGTTTCATTCTTTTTAGTGACTTAAGAAAACTCCACTTTAGAGATGTACTGTAATTCATTTAACCTGTTCCCTGTTGATGGACTGATTGACACTTGGATTGTTGCTGGTTTCCTTTTTTTTTTTCCTTTGCTATTCTAGATAAAAACATAAACATAAATGGGATCTTTTTAAAAACCAAGCAAGATTTAAGATGGTGATGAGCTGATGCTTACTTTGTAATATTAACTGAGTCATATAATTTTTCTCAGCCTTCATCCTTGAAACAATAAAGTAAAATTTACTTAGATTTTTTAATCAGGCAATATTTTATATATATAAAGTTATCTATTCTTTTTTTTAACAAAGAGATAGAGGTAATTAGTCATGGTTCAGTAATCAGATGCCAGAATTGGGAGTAATCCTTTGCCATGTTACTTGTCAGAATGTGCTCATAGTTCTCTTTTACTCCCTTATTATTTTATAATTATCAGAGTGCTTTTTATTTTTCAATTTGTTTCTTGAAATCAATTTGGATTCACTTTTAAGTTTTAGGATGGACAGTAGAGGTACAAAATACCTTTTTTCGTGTGTTTATACCTAGCTCTTTAGAAGGAGAAGTGCATTATTCTACAGAAGAAGCTGTGAAGTTTATAGAAGATCGGATAACAGAAGAATCTAAAAGTTCCCGCCATCTCCGAGGACCACATCTTGCTAAACTGGAACTGATAAGACGTTTAAGACGTCAGGGTTTTAATGATGAGTACAAACTGGGTAAGAACCCTTAATATTATTTGGGAACCTTGGAGAAGATATAAGGATGCCCTCCATACCCAAGTGCGGTATTCTTTCTCTGAAGTCTGATGGTGAAGTCATGTTTGGGAAGCAAATATCTTCATAGCCTGAAAATATTTAGTCATAAATGGATTACTGACACTGTTAGCTCTCAATCATGTCTTCACCTCAACATTAGCATCTCTTCCTTTTCCACCAGAGTCTTTATCAGGCATTCTTTTTTGACTCAACATTAATGTCAAAATTTCAAAGTATAATAGCCAGTTTTGTAGAAGTTTTAATATTTCATGAAGTGGATGAAAGGTTTCTTGAAAGTCTGCTTCAAGCACTAACAAAATCATTGATGAAAGAACATCTGACAGGGTTAGAACAATTAACAGTAAAGAGAAAATTTATAAGAACAATGACAAGATAGGAGAAAAACATGATTTAAGTAGTAAAGCATGAAGGCAGGCCTTCAGGAAAGTTGATGAACCCCTTAGATGTTTTTTGGAAAATGGTTCTTTTCGAGCTTACTTCACAAGAAATGAAGGATGTCATATTCTGCTAGTTCACAGTTTTGTTGGAAAAATGGCACTCCTCAGAAGTAACTAAGTAAGCAGTAATTCTTTGCTCATACTAAGAATTAGCTTATGGTTTAGTTATAACCTAAATTTTAAGATAACAAACTTCCTTAATTTTTTAGTTTCATTTTTTTAAGATAAAGCTCCAAAGAAACCTTTTTCCCCCCTACTTATCATTATGAAAATTTGGTTCTCATTAAAATTAGATCAAGAGGATCTTTTTTAGGCACCCGATGTCCTAATGAGATGAGCACTTCCAGCATCTAAAATCTTAGATCATCTCTGTTCATTTTAATCATCTAACTAATGCTCTTTGCAGCTTATTCTAAAATTAACTGTGGGCTTCTGTCATTCCCTTTGTAAAGTTTTCACAACCAATTTTGAATTCCATGTTGACTTCTTTAGGTTTAGTTCAGGAACCTTAGTCTCTGTTTTTTCCAGAATTGCAAATGAAATGTTCATTTGATCCTCAGCAAATGTTAAGACAGATTCCAAAGAATTGTTTCTTTCCAAAGCCATATATAAAAGTATTTGGATCTGCATTGGCACTTGATATGTCCGTCTCCTGTCTTTCTCTTCCTTCTTTCCAGCCTGCGTAATAGAGATTTGTGTTTGTCTAGTTGCCATAGTTTTTTTTTTTTTTTTGGAAGTAAGATCTGCCTGCAACATGGGGCTCGAACTCAAAACCCCACAATCAAGATGCACATGCTCTACTGACTGAACCAGTCAGGCACCCCTCCACAAACTTTTTTTTTTAAGATTTTATTTATTTATTTGAGAGAGAGCACGAGTGGGGTGAGGGGCAGAGAGAGAAGCAGACTCTCTTAGATGTCTCTCCCACTGAGCAGGGAGCCCAACATGGGCCTCAATCCCAGGACCTTGGGATCATGACCTGAGCCGAAGGCAGACACTTAACCAACTGAGCCACCTAGGCACTCCCACAAAACTTTTTACCCAGACCAGGAAGTGATTCTTAGTGTCTTGGGTCAGAGTCCTTTGAGAATCTGATTAAAGCCATGGGCTTTTGTCCCCAGAATTGTGAATAGAAACCAAGACCTAAAATCTTAAACTCTGGTTTAATTTGAGAGCATTTAATTTTTAATTTTTTATTTTTTGTTTTTTAACTTTTTTTTGTTTTTAATTTTGTTTTTAATTTGAGGAAAAATAAAAGGCACTGGTAGCTTCTGTAGATCCATGTTGAAATTTTCCATAGTGAGTGATCTCGTTGGGCGTTAACTAGCTTGTGACTCTTCTCATTTATTTTCTCTTCTGTTGTGCCTGTTAAACATTCCCTTTTAGTTAACATTTAATACTTCAAGAACTGTCAAAAGAAGCATGTTTGTTTAATGTTTGTATATAAACTTCAGTCTTTATTTAAACTTTAATGAAAACTTTTTAGCTATTAATGAAAATTGTCACATCGGGGCGTCTGGGTGGCTCAGTTGTTAAGCGTCTGCCTTCGGCTCAGGTCATGATCCCAGGATCCTGGGATCGAGCCCCTGCATCGGGCTCCTTGCTCAGCGGGAAGCCTGCTTCTCCCTCTCTCTCCCCCCCTGCTTATGTTCCCTCTCTTGCTGTCTCTCTCTCTCTCTGTCAAATAAATAAAATATTAAAAAAAAATGTCACATTTCTTAAGTATAATAATGAGTAAGTTGAGACTGTAAGATTCAGCTCCTTTTTAAAGTATTTGTTGAGGGGCGCTCAGTGGGTTAAAGCCTCTGCCTTTGGCTCAGGTCATGATCTCAGGTTCCTGGATCGAGCCCCGCATCGGGCTCTCTGCTCTGCGGGGAGCCTGCTTCCTCCTCTCTCTCTGCCTGCCTCTCTGCCTACTTGTCATCTCTTGCTCCCTGTCAAATAAATAAATAAAATGTTTAAAAAATAAATAAAAAAGTATTTGTTTAAACAAGGCAAGCCATCCTGCAGCCCTCATGGTCATTCTCATTCAAGTATTCAAACAAAATTTTATTTTTTATTTTTAAAAGATTTTATTTATTTATTTGAGAGAGAGTCAGAGAGAGAGCATGATCTGGGGATGGGGTAGAGGAAGAAGCAGACTCTTCGCTGATCAGGGAGCCTGATGCAGGGCTCCATCCCAAGACCCCGAGATCATGACCTGGGCTGAAGGCAGATGCTTAACTGACTGAGCCACCTAAGCGCCCCATCAAGCAAAATTTTAATTTAACTGAAATAAAACAGACCTCTTAAATTAGAATTTGCTTCCGCCAATTTAGTGATTTATTTTTTTTCTCTCTCTTAGGTGATCCAGAAGAATTAATGTTCCAGTATTTTAAAAAGTTTGGGGATAAACCTTGTTGTTTTACAGACCTCAAGGTGTTTGTTGACCTCTTGCCTGCTACACAGTGTACCAAAGTAAGTACAGTTCAGAGTTCTGTTGGGTATCTGTATTTACTGTAACTAGGTTAAATCTGTGTGTGATGGTGAACACGAGATGCCAAGGTAACTGCTCTAGCAAGCCAAGGACTCCTGATGATCACTAACGGATTAATACATGATTTCTTGTTAAATTGAGCCACAAGGAGAATAAGCCTCTGATGGATAATTGGATTGTCTTTTTGTTTTATGGTGTGTTTTTGTTTTGTTTTAAGATAATTACAGATGTACATGTAGTTGTAAGAGAAATAATACAGAGAGCTCTGTATACCCCATTCCCATTTTGCCCCACTGGTAACATCTTGCCTAACTATAGTATAATATCATAATTTGGAAATTGACGTTGATACAATTCACTGGCCTTTTCCAGATTTCACCAGTTTTACATCTGGGTGTGCGTGTGAGGTACATTACATGTGTATTTAGTGCAGTATGTAGTGCATGTGGATTCAGTGACACCCCCTCCCCCGCCACCAGCATCAAGATACGGAACAGTTCCACCACCAGGATCCCACGCGCTACCCCTTTTTACCTGCAGCCATCTCCCTGCCCCTTCCCCTTTCCCTGCCTCTGTCCCCTGGCAGTCACTAATAAGGTTTCTATTTCTGTAATTTTGTCATTTTAAGAATGTTATGTAATAGAATCATATTATATGTAACTTTCTGAGATTGACTTTTTTCCTCCCTCAGCATAATTCCCTGGAGCTTCATCTGTGTTAATGTTTTAATAGTTCATTCTTTTGTATTGCTGAATAGTATTCTGTCATATTGATGTGCCACCATTTCTTTAACCTGTTGAAGGACATCCAGTTTCCTGTTTTTTGGCTGTTACAAATAGAACTGCTGTGGACATTTGTGTGTGGGTCTTTTTGTGTGAACTTAAGTCTTCACTTCTATGAAAAAAATGCCCAGTAGTGTAATGTTAGCTGTATGTTTTTTTTTTTTTAAAGAAGTGGCCAAACTTTTTCACACTTGCCATTCCATTTTAAATTCCTGTTAGCAGTGAATGAGTAATCTAGTTTCTCTGCTTCTTAATCAGCATTTAGTGTTGTCACTATTTTTTATTTTAGCCATTCTGGCAGGTACATAGTGATATAGTGGTTTTAATGTGTATTTTCCTAATGGTTAATGGTGTTGAACGTCTTCTCATGTGATTATTTGCCAGCTTTATATTCTCAGTGAAATGTATGTTTCTGTCTTTTGCTCCCTTTCTAGTTCGTTTCTTTACTGTTGAGTTTTGAGAATTTAGATATTCTAGATATAACTCCTTTGTCAGATACATGGTTTCACATATTTTCTCCCAGTCTGTGCTTGTCTTTTCTTTCTCTCTCTCTCTTTTTTAAAGATTTTATTTATTTATTTATTTGACAGAGAGAGAGAGAGATCACAAGTAGGCAGAGAGGCAGGCAGAGAGAGAGGAGGAAGCAGGCTCCCCACCGAGCAGAGAGCCCAGTGTGGGCCTCGATCCCAGGACCATGAGATCATGACCTGAGCTGAAGGCAGAGGCTTTAACCCACTGAGCCACCTGGCCTCCCTGTGCTTGTCTTTTCATCCTTTAATAGGATCCTTTGCAGAGCAAGGTTTTACATTTTGATGCATTTATTTTGGAATAATTTTAGATTTACAGAAAGTCACAAAGATAGTACGGAAAGTTACACTATACTCTTAACCCTCGCTTGTTAATATCTTAAATTACCGTGGTATATTTGTCAAAACTGAGAAACTGACACTGGTATGCTAATATATATATATATATATATATATTTTTTTTTTTTTTTAAAGATTTTATTTATTTATGAGAGAGAAGGAGAGAGAGAGATCACAGGTAGGCAGAGAGGCAGGCAGAGAGAGAGGGGGAAGCAGGCTCCCTGCTGAGCAGAGAGCCTGATGCGAGGCTCGATCCCAGGACCCTGAGATCATGACCTGAGCTGAAAGGCAGAGGCTTTAACCCACTGAGCCACCCAGGTGCCCCACTGGTACGCTAATATTAACTAATCCCTAGATTTTATTTAGATTTCCCCAGTTTTCCCATTAATGTCTTTTTTCTGTTCTGTGATCTAATCCAGAGTACCACATTGTAGTTGTCATATATTGAGAATTTTTGATGTGAATGAACCAATGTAAATTTATTACATAATGAGATGGAGAAGGTTATCTTAAGACTCCTCATCCACAGCAACATGTATTAGGTCAGATTGCTTACCCATTGCTGGGAACTTCATACCCTGTTCCACAGTAAAAGTTTTTAGCGTTTAGTCCACAGGGTCCCTGGTAATGGGCAGGTGGAGTACTCTGCCAGTTGGAAGAATAGCGGTATGTGGGGTAGGGTAGAGCATCATATAAAGAAACAGTGGCATGTATAAAAGAAGGTCTGTGACTTGGTCAGTTTTACTCATAAATACCTCTGCAGTTATTGAAGGTTGCAATGAAGCCTTCCTATCACAGGGTTGCCACCACCTGTTATTTCCGAGTGCCTTCTGTCACCCTCATAGTGGAGGTGACTAGGTTATTTGTAGAGTATTTGTTTGGTGGCCGTATCTTCAGTCCCCTGGGTTTGATACTTGGCAGTCTTGAGATGATGTATCTAGGGCAGATGGAGCAGTGCTTTCCCAAACTGGTAAGTAGCCAGTGGTCTCTTGGTTCTGAAATGACTGTCACCATTCACTTTGGTTTAGTAAAACTATTCTTGGAGTGCTGTGCTTACAGCGCTCAGGTCACACTTTAGAAGTTTCCAGATTAATTGCAGGATATCCAGAAAAGGAGTTCTGGGTCATAGGAAGGCTTGAAAGCATAGGAGAGAGAAATGGTTGAGTGGAAGAGAGGTTTGGTCTGGTGAGAACACAGTCCTTCCTTTCTCATAATTGAAAAGCTCCCCATACAAAAGGGGAATGAGAATAGGGATCAGCAAGAAATTGTTCATAATTTGGCCAGTGGAAAAAAAGATCTTTCTAGTAGTTAGATTCTCTAAAAATATAGTGTGTGAGTTTCATGTCACTAGAGCGATTTAAGCAGAATCTAGAACTGTGGAAGAGATTTTTTCAGTTAGTATTTGTTGCATATATTATGTACTAAGTGCTAAGATTTGGAACAATTGATCATGTCTTCTGTTGCTTCCCATCTTGGAAGTTGAAGCATTGAATGATGGGTCTGCATTAAAGAAACACTTAGGGCGCCTGGGTGGCTCAGTTGGTTGGGCGACTGCCTTCGGCTCAGGTCATGATCCCGGAGTCCCGGGATCGAGTCCCATATCGGACTCCCGGCTCTGCGGGAAGTCTGCTTCTCCCTCTGACCTTCTCCCCTCTCATTCTCAGTCTCTCTCACTCTAATAAATAAATAAAATCTTAAAAAAAAAAAAAAAGAAACACTTAAATTGCCTTCAGCTGAGATTCAGAAGGGTTTGCTAATGTGTATCTCGTATAAGCAGCTCTGCTGGATTAGTATGTTTGAAAGTCTTAGTTCATCTCATGTGACCTCATATGATAATCATCTATTGAGATGAACCCTCTAGAAATGCTAGAATACTAGCAGTGATAGGTAGTTCTTGTTCTGTGATGAGTTTTATAGTCCCACATAAATTTTTCCTTGAGAAGGGTAATTTTGCTGCCACAACTTTTTAAATGTAAGATGACTTCAGTAGCTAAAAATGCTGCCGCTCAGCAGTGTGTTGGTCAGAGGATTGCGAACCATTCAAGTAAAGTTCAAGCTGAGAGCTAGAGTCCCAGTCTTTTAAACTGGGACTAGCCCCTGCAAGTAGGCCACTGAATCCAATTATCCTGAAGCGGTTCACCCAGAGCAATGTTTTTATCTTTTGATTTTCTTTGCCTTGAAGTTTTAAGCTAAACGAATGATTACAGTTTCCAAAGAAGCTCTTTGCGTAGCAGTAAAGTAGTACAGACTAGAATAAGGAATGAATGCATTATTTCATGACAAAACTTATCTGGAAGACTCTTTAGCATTCCTTGAAGAAGGCATTAATAATAAGCATCACTAATATATAACATAGCTTACAAGAATGGGACAGCTGGCAGTAAACGCTATATAGGCATTTAATAAAAAATATGAAAACCAGTGCTGCAGTTTCTTTGTTGCAAATGATTATCTGATCATAGTAATTAAAACTCATACAGAATTCATACAAATTGAAGCAAAACTGTTACAGATGTGAAACTGCACGAGAGGAGTTTTCTTTTTAATTTTTATTTTTATGAAAAAATTACATGGATAAAGTTCAAAAAGCCAATGGTACTATGAGGCTTCTATTGAAAAACAGTAGCAGCTCTTTGCCACCTTCACCCTGGTCCTGGCTCTCTACAGGCAGATCACTTTCAACTCCTAACCGTGTCTTCTGTGATTTACCTCAGTATTTCTAAATTATAGATTTGTATAACTGTTCGTTTATTTTTACAGTTACGAAAGGGCTGTTGGAGCCCTTTTGTGGGTGATCATCTCATTTACAACATCCCATTTCTCTCCTTATGCACTTGCCCACCAATTTAGTTTAGTGTTTATTCAGAATTTATATTTTTACGACCAAAGGCTGAGCCACTTTGTATATGGAGATTACCTTTCTTACACAACTCACTTTCTCAGAATTAGTATTTTTTTTGATTTACCCCAATCTGACAGAGCCATAAAAGTATAAAACTGCTCTTCAGTTAGTCTAAAACATGAGGTGATCATCTGTTTTGTTCTACCCCAAACCTTCTCTATCCTCCTGCCCCTTACCCCTCTCCTCAGAAAATACTTTTTTAAAAAAATATTTTATTTATTTAAGAGAGAACAGACGGAGAAGGAGAAGCAGACACCCCACTAAGCAAGGAGTCTGACGTGGGGCTTGACCCCAGGACCCTGGGATCATGACCTGAGCCAAAGGCAGACGCTTAACAACTGAGCCACCCAGGTGCCCCTAAAAACATTTTAATGCAAGATGTTACCATTGGGAGAAACTGGATGAGAAGGGTACCTGGGATCTCTCTGGATTATTTCTTAAAACTGCATGTGAATCTGCATCTCAAAATAAAACTTTAATTAAAAGTCAACTTAAGGGGCGCCTGGGTGGTTCGGTGGGTTAAAGCCTCTGCCTTCGGCTCAAGTCATGATCTCAGGGTCCTGGGATCCATCGGACTCTCTGCTCAGCACGGAGCTTGCTTCCCCTCTCTCTCTCTGCCTGCCTCTCTGCCTACTTGTGATCTCTCTAAGTCAAATAAATAAAATCTTAAAAAAAAAAAACTTAAGGCCACTGACATGACATAACTATTCCTATGTGTAATATTTTCTTTAAGAATTTACTTGTATATCAGTTGTAATTGTAGGTTTGTTTTTGGTGATCTCTTTTTATAGCCTTCCTAATTAAGCTTTTCATTGCCATATCATTATATTATGTTGATGTGGAATAATTTATGAAACATTTTCACAATTCTTTGAATCTTTTAATTAGTATAGTACCTGGTATTGAGAGATGACTTGTGGCCAGCAGTGAATGAGAATGCCATTTTCCTTGGTCTTTTACCAACATTGTGGGCTGTTAGGAGTTTTTTTTTTTGTTTTAGTAATTTTGGTAGCTAGAAAATGCCCTTTTCTAGATCACTTTGGCATTTGTTAGTTATGGCCTACCAAAGACGAGTTCTGTTTTGAGATCTGTGCTTTTTTTCTACATTGCAGTTTATTAACCAGTTACTTGGAGTCGTTCCTTTGTCGACACCAACCGAGGAGAAGCCGGCGCTGCCCGCGGACATCAGAGCTCTGCAGCAGCATCTGTGTGTGGTGCAGCTCACCAGGCTGCTCGGCTTGTACCACGCGATGGACAAAAACCAGAAGCTGAGTGTGGTCAGAGAACTGATGTTAAGGTATCAGCATGGACTAGAATTTGGTGAGCATTCTTTTCAAAATGTGTAATAGTTGCCTGATTTGCTAAGTTTCAGTCCATTGGTTTTTGGCGTTGTTGTTTTTATCACTCAGAGCACCTTGTTTTAATGAGTTTGGCAAGGAGCGTATTTTGTAGATGGGAAGACTGTTCACATATAAAGTCTTTCTTAAGTTTGGAGTCTTAAATAATGGTAGTTGTCCATATTCTTCTTGATTGAGCTAACTCTTATCACACTGGGGCTCATATACGTTATACGGAGCTTATGATTAATTGTGACATTTTTCGCTCATAGGCCTTTGTATTTTTAATATATAGACTGAAATTAAACAGAGTGAATGTTGTAAAAATTATGAGATAAATGTTTAATTTAGAAGCAGATGATCTTTTTGCTAGATATATGTGATACAGTGTAAATTATATGACCAGATGATGTCAGTGTTTCTCTAACTGTATTCTGAATCATTAGGTGAAGTAATGACTGTACCATTACTTTAGTTGTACATGGCCCTTGGCTTCTTTTCTTCTCTTTACCTGAAACCTCCTTCCAAATCTTGTTGCTCTCCCTTTGGGGCCATTGTGGATACCACCTTTGTTCTGGAACTCTTTCTTCTGCTCCAGCTGAGTGTGGCCTTACCTTCTTTTGAATCCTGTGATTCATGGCTTACATTTTTCTTCTGGTATTTATATGGCTCTTACTACTTTCATTTCCTCTTTTTTATCTTCTCCCACCTGTCACTTTCCTGCTTTAAAAAACTCCTTTGGGGCAGTGATAGTTGAACAAATGTTAAAATACAAATATGGGATTTTTTCCCTACAGGGAAATCCTGTTTGAAAACCGAATTGCAGTTTTCAGATTATTACTGTCTCCTTGCTGTCCATGTGCTTATTGATATATGGAGAGAAACAGGTAAGGAAGAGTGATTTCAGTTTAACTTTATGCTTTGCTTTTATTGATTATAAATCCTGAGACTAACTATATAATCCAAGAATTTGATTTATGCTTTTAGGTTTTTCCTCCTTGCCCCTCTCAGGGTGCTTCTAGAAGAACCCATCTCCAGATATCTCCCTCTCTGTAATCCGGATAATCTTATATCAGTGCACTTCTGTTCTGTTTTTATTTTTTAAATTTTGTTAAATTGAAGTATAGTTGATACACATTACATTAATTTCAAGTGTACAACGTAGTGATTCGGCAGCTCTGCACATCATGCTATGCTCACCACAAACGTAGCCCCCATCTGTGGCCATACACACTGTTACAATACCATTGACTGTATTTCCCATGCTGTGCCTTTCATCCCTGTGACTTACTCATTCCATGACTGGAAGCTTGTACCTCCCACCCCTCTTTTTGGCCACCTTCTGTCCTTCCTGACAACCACCAGTTCTCTATAGGTCTGTGTCTGCTTTTTTGTTTGTCCATTTTATTTTTCAGATTACACATATAAGTGAAATCATATGGTATATGTCTTAGTCTAGCTTATTTCACTAGCATATACCTTCTAGGTCCATCCATGTTGCAGATGGCAAAATATTCTTTTTTATGGCTGAATAATCGTGTGTGTGTGTGTGTGTGTGTGTGTACACTACGTCATCTTTATCCATTCGTCTATTGATGGACACTTGGTTTGCTTCCATATCCTGGCTATTGTAAATAGTGCTGCATATGTATATCTTTTTTGAGTTAGTATTTTCATTTTCTTTTGGTAAATACCCAGTAGTGGAATAACTGAGTCATATGATATTTCTAATTTTTTTGAGGAACCTCCATACTCTTTTTCCACAATGCCTGTACCAGTTTACATTCCCACCAGCAGTGGGTAAGGGATCCTTTCTCTCCACATCTTTGTGAACACATGTTATTTCTTGTTTTCTGTTATGTTTTTAAATTTTTCTAAATAGTGAATAATGATGGAACTACCTATTACAAAGTTGCAACAATTAAAATACAGAGAAACTGATTCAGAGAGAGATGTATAGGTCCATGAAATGGAAATGCCCTTTTTATTGACTTAAAAAAATGTTTAGGAGAATGCACTCTTTTTGGAATGTAATTCTAATTAACCTATTTAGGACAGAAATACAATATATGCTGAAGGAAGCATCATATATCCTTGAGCAAGAGAAAGATGATTCAGCAAATGGTATTGAGATTACCTTCAGGTCTCACTCCTGACATTCTTTTATTAGCAGTTTTTGGGGGAAATAATTTAGATACTTAATGGATGTTATTCATGAGAATAAATTGCACAAGAAACAAAGGGCTGAGGAGACAGTACTGTGTGTGATGGACGTAAGTACTGCCCTTGGGGTTCATTTCATGGAGCACTCGATTTTAATACCATCATCCTCATGCTTAAAATCCTTCAGAGGTGTCCTGTTTTCCTGAGGATAAAGGTCAGCCTCTTTAGGATAGTTTACAGTGCTCTTTATAATCTAGCCTCTGCCTATATCTCTAAATTCTTAGGTACTTACAGCCTAAATCTGCTGGTTTTTTCTTTGCTAGTATTAGTGAACATCATGTGCCTCTCTTTGAAATAACTTCCTTCCTTCCTTCATCTAACTTTTACCTCTTACAAGCCTGTCTTGATTTCACCCCCCCTGTTGCAGAGTTTATGCCCCTTCTGAACTTTTATAGGACGTTGTGTGTACCCCTGTGCTAGTACTTGTTGTACTTACTATATTGTACCAGAGATGGGAGTGAAATCCCTTTTTATCAGAGTCTTTGTCATCTGAGCCCCAAAATCGTGAGTTTGCTTAGAGCTGTAAAAAAAAAAAAAAAAAATCCACTAATGAACTGACCTCTTAGTAATTTGGTCCCTACTCAGATACCCTTCCCCACTTATTCTAGCTCCATTCTTGCTCATAAGTGACTGTATGGCTTTGCTAATCCTGTGGGGTTTTTTTTAGCAATATGCCCAATATAGCAATAGCAGCTACCATTTGTTGATCAATAGGCACTTGAAAGTGCTTTACATGAATTAGGTAATTTAAACCTCATAATAATACAGTTAAGTTGGTGCAGTTTTATAGATGAAAGAAAGACAGGGCAGAGAAAGAAGTTAAGCAAATTTTTCCATAATCATACAGTGCAGATCCATTGGAAAATTGCCAATATTATAAAGATATAAGGTTTCTTGCAGTCAGTGAAAGTGATGTTGAAGTGCTCTAATTAGAGGCATAATCATTGTCCAAGGTGGATCTGACAGATATTAGAAATCTATAGAAATTTGGTACGGGTGTTGGAAGAGATTGATTTGAATATGAAAGATTGAGAAGAGCACTTTAAGAAGTCAGTGATGCTCTCAGATATTTTGCAAAAGGGCGTTTGTTTATGCTTCTGCAAAAGTAAAATGGGGAGTTAAGATGTCCTTCTTTTCCCCTCTAGTTTTATTGAAGAAATTTTATTGGCATATTACATTGTATTAGCTTAAGATTGTATAGCTTAAGATGCATAACATAAAGATTTGATGTATGTGTCTCATGAAATGATTACCACCATAAGTTTCGTTAACATCTGTCACCCTATAGTTAGATTTTTTTCTTCTGATAAGAAATATTAGGATGTACTCCTAGCAGCTTTTGAGTTTTCAGTACAGTATCATTAACTGTAGTCCATACTGTACATTAATAATATATCCCTAGAACTTATATCATTTTGTTATATTACAACATTTAGTCAGAAAATTTTTTTTCCAAAAAGCCTAATCAGTCCTTCATGCTCTTTTCTTTTTTTGCTTGATGCTCTTTTGATTTGGTGAAGAATTTGCATAGAGTTGTAATTACAGCCTAAATTTTGCAAAATAAAATAATAAATATCCTTATAATGGTTTAATAGTTGAGAAAGAAATATGAATTATACTGTTTTTTTCTATTTTGTTTGAAATTTTGTTTCCATTTTAAGGAGATCTTTTTTCAATACTAGTTATCTTTGAGTAACTAGGACTTCTTTTTTTAAGATTTTTATTTATTTGAGAGGGAGAGCATGAACTGGGGGAGGGGCAGAGGGAGAAGCCTACTCCCCTCAGAGCAGGGAACCTGACACATGGCTCGATCCCAGGACCCTGCGATCATGACCCAAGCTGAAGCCAAGAGTTGGTTGCCTAACTGACTGTGCCACTCAGGCACCCTGAGTAACTAGGACTTCTTAGAATTACTTATTCCCTTTAATTGTCCAGCTATTTACTCACCTCTGAGCCCCTTGAAGCCAGGAACCACCTGTGACCCTTATCCTCCAGTCCTATATCTAGTGTTGCTCCAGAGTTTAAGGCAGTAAGTATTGAATTCAATAAAATTATGATTGTGAAGACTAGGTAGCAACATGGGAAAACACTTCAAAGAGCAGAACACAAAATTAGATGATGTTGTGATTACTAATGTATAAAAGTAATTCTGATTCAAGGGCAATACATTAAAGTCATAATGGTAGTTTGCATAGATTATAGGTATGCATAGTTTGGGTAGGATTATGGATATTTATCTAAAACCCCCATTTTTTTTTTTAAGATTTTATTTATTTATTTGACAGAGAAAGAGATCACAAGTAGGCAGAGAGGCAGGCAGAGAGAGAGGAGGAAGCAGGCTCCCTGCTGAGCAGAGAACCTGATGCGGGGCTCGATCCCAGGACCCTGAGATCATGACCGGAGCTGAAGGCAAAGGCTTTAACCCACTGAGCCACCCAGGCACCCCAAAACCCCCAATTTTTGATTATATATAATTTCTTTTAGAAAAAAACCTGTAGCATATAATTCGAAAAGCTCAAGGCGTGGAACTTTTAAGTTTTAGTTTAAGTTTTCTCTGACTGTAAAAATAACTTACAAAAGTGTTTGGAAACAGTTTATTTTAATCTTTATTTTCCAGCTTCCAAAAGGCATTCTAAAAGTTGATATATTTCCTTTTCTTTTTTTCTGTGCATGTCTTATAGACAGAAGATCACCTCTTCACACTAATTTGAATTCTGTGTGTTTCACTGAACTGTTACTGTATAAGTATTTCCCTCATTACTAAAAACTCATTAAATGTCAAATGGCTACATAATGTGGGTTTTACTGTAATTTACTTAATCATTCCCCATTATTAGTACAGTGAATATTTTTGTATATAAATATCTCCATTTCATATTATTTTCTTAGGTTCATGAAAGAGAAGTTACTTAATCTTTAAGACTATTGTGCATGTAACCTTTTGAATTTTGGTAGGCCAAAAATAAGTGTAAGTGTGCTATATTAATTTGATTATTAGTGAACAGCTTTTTTCAAATATCATTTGACATCTGAATAGTAGAGTTACATATGGAAGAAAAATGTTGTCTAGAGAGAACATCTTTCTGGGGTCTGGTAAGGAAGATTCTGTACTGGGAAGGTTGGTGGACTCAAATTCTTCAAAGTCCATCTCTTCTCAGAATCTAGGATTCTCAAGAGATTTCATAATTTCCTTCGTAAGACCTTGCAACTTAAAGTTTGCATCACTTTTGCAGATGCATGTTTAAGACCTGAGATAAACTATTGAGAAACTGTCTGTTGGGGGAAATTGCATATTTTGCTCACAGGTGTATATCTAAAATTTGTTCTTTGACACCTAAACTCATTCTTCAGATAGTTAGGGGAGGTGATAACATCAGTAAGTTTTTGTCTTTTGTTTGTGAGAAACCTCTATTTGCTACTGAGTACTGTGGCTAATACTGTTACATTTTGGTTCTAGGTGACGAGACTGCTGTGTGGCAGGCCCTGACTTTGCTGGAAGAGGGATTAACCCACAGCCCTTCCAATGCTCAATTCAAATTGCTGCTTGTTCGAATCTACTGTGTGCTGGGGGCATTTGAACCAGTGGTGGATCTGTACTCCAGCCTTGATGCTAAGCACATCCAGCATGACACCATTGGGTTGGTAGTATATACTCTGAGTACTGAGCCGCCGGCTACATCAGGGTGGGGCCCTTATACATGGAGCTCAAACTTTTCAGTTTCCGTCATTAAGCTTTTTAGATTAAGGAATCCCCCATGATCCATTGCAAAGCAGAAAGATTTTTTATATCTTCCAACATTTAATGGTAATTTTTATATTTGCACAGTTTTGAAAAGGTAACGTTTTCCCCAGAGATTGCAAACAGCGATTATACTTGGAACACTTTTTCTTAGCACACATTGTCTTAAAGTCTTTATTTCTGCTTTGCAGTTGAGATTAATACACGTACTTTATTTGTTGACCTTAGAGATCCTTTGAATTTGTGTTTTGACTACTCTTTATGATGAATCAAGGGTATTTTCTTTATCCCCTTCTGCATTAATCATCTGAGCATAAGAAAGCATGGCATAGAACTTTAGGTCTCCCACAAAACTGAATTAACTTTGCTCTTTAAAAAAAAAAATTGGTTCTGTGAATGAGGTAATTTATGTGGCAGGATGTTTTAACTTTCCTGTGTGCCTGTTTATGTGCTATAATAATTTGAAGTGTAGTTGGTACTGGAGGTGGTAAGTATAACATTTTTTTCTTTCTTTCCTTCTGACCTAGCTATCTTTTGACCCGATATGCGGAATCCCTAGGTCAGTATGCTGCTGCATCCCAATCCTGTAACTTCGCACTCAGGTTTTTCCACTCCAACCAGAAAGATGTAAGTGAAAAATATTTTTAAAAAATATGTTCTTGCCTGCTGAATGCACACGATTCAGAGAACATCTTCCCTCGTGTGGCAAGCGCACGTGTCCTGGTGCACCATGCCTATTTGCAAGTGCCCTTAGGCCATAGCTTACTGGCCACGTCTGTTAGCTGGAGGTAGAGAATTATTTGTGGTTGTTAGAATGGGTGTGTTCAATAGAATCCATGCAGAGGTACAGTTAAAACAGTATCAACAGAGTAGGAAGTGGTATTCCTCTTAGTTCTATCTTTTAATTTCTAAGAGACTTTTTTAAGCGTAGAAGGGGTAACCCGTAGGTGTTTATAGCCTAGGATGCCATAGAAGATTCTGTAACAGCAGCTGCTCTCTGTTACCTTTATTTATTTCTGAAGTTTATACTACCATGCTCTTTGCCAACAGCCAGTGTAATCGTATTTTCTTAGAATAATAAAATTGACCAATTGAAGGACATTTCAAGAAACTTGTGTCAATAGTGTGTTTCTTAAACCAGCAATAAATAAGGTAGAGCTATGTGCCATAATGAAAGGATGGGATTTGCACCATATTTTTCACTGCAAGCAGACTTGGTCTCCACTTGTCAGTTAAGCAGAAGTTTCATATAGTCTCCCGTCAGTCAACCAGCTGTGTAAAACCACCTAGAACACAGGTGGAAAGAAGGCAAGTCTCTAGGATGGTATCATTGCCTGCTTTGATCTCATGTGCTTCTGAAACTCATTGCTTGGAATTTGGCCATACCAGATATCTGCCCGTAGTTTTCTGTTTTCATGGTCTAACAGCAACTAAGGAACTTGGCAAGTGAGCTGGTTTTTGGGGTGGTTCTTTTGTAACTGTAACAGCTGTGGCTAATCTATCTTCCATGGAATTTTTTAGCCTTGTATTAAATAGAAGGCAGAACGGAAGCATTTCTGAACAATGGAATAGAGGTTTATTGTTGTCAGCTTGCAGTAATTCAGTCCTGGCAAGCCTTACAGCAAGGCCTAGAGGGCTGATGTAGCAAGGGATGGTAAGCTGTGCATCGGTTGGCTTTTAAGCCCTATTCCCCTTCCCCCATGGCATCCTTTCTCCAGTGATTGGGATCTCTGTTCATACCTCATTTTGTGCCATAGCTCCTGATGAGGGAGAGAGGGAAGTAGGCATCAGCGTTTGAACATGCTGCCTGGAAGGTGCTGACCTGGTTTAGAGATCTGAGGGCATCTCTACGACCTTGGGTTTCTAAAATATCTTAGCACAAGTAGGCAGTTGAGTTATAAGTCTGTGTGTTTAGACTGTGTGTTCAGGTATCTGGGTATCTGTGCTTGCTCTTCTCTGTTCTTAAGAAGTTTCACTAAGACAAGGGAAAAAGATCAAAAGTGTTTCTCAAATCTCAGTATTCTGGCTGTCACTTCTGTATTTCTAAGAAAGAGGTTAAAGAAATATTTGATTTACTGATGACTCCTTTTCAAAGTTTTGTTTCTCAGATAGCCCTGAGGGGGAATTTGGGGTGAATAAGGGATTAATCCACACCTGGTGGCTGGTTTTATTCCAGTTTTAATCATTCAGCATTCTAGAAGCACCATATTGTTCCCGATTTGGTCAATAAGGCACATTTGATACACTGTTGAAAATTAAGCTTTACTTTTCCCCCCACAATTACTCTGTCTAAAGAGTTGTTTTGAAAACAAAACATATCCACCCCAAAACAAAACAACTCAAGTTACTGTTACAGAGAAAAGAGATCTTCAGGAATGATTTGAGAGGGTATGTTGTTCTCAGTGGCTTTTTTTATCTTTGAAGTTTTGCTGATGGTTGTGTGATGAACCTGATCATTTTATTGATCTGGGAATAGGACTCTCTGGTTGAAATTTATTTTTATTACTACAAGAAGAAAGAGGTTATTTAATCTTACTAAAGTAGATAATCTTTGGGGGGGTCCTAGAGGCAAAAGCAAAAACCAATACAGCAAGGAAAATGCACCTTAAACCTTCATGCCTAGCCTGAGCCCCAAAATAGGGAACTGTGGACTGTGGTGTGGACTGATTCCTATAGGAATTTGAGGATAAGAAAGACCACGATTTTAGTGTTGCCTTTGTGTATGTTAACTCTTCTGGTAGTATTAGATATATCCATGGAAGGTTAAAGCCCTGTGTTCTACATCTTTTATTCTTGGTAGTTTTTGAGATCTCCAGATGGTTTTTTCTCGAGTGACTAATGTATTTCAATTCCCAACTTGCTCTTTGAAAGAACACTTTTACTCCTTAACTGGAAAATCCAGTGTTCTGCTTTGTTTGTGCAATGGGATTGAAAGTTATATTTGGAAGGTCTACACAGGGATTTTCTTTCCGGAAAGGGCATCATTGTCATCTTACTTTGGAATAGATTTTTTTACAATATGAGACTTAGAGCCAGATTTTCTTATCTCCAAAAGTTATGTATGTGTTTGTACTTTAAAAATAATTTCCCATTAAAAGTCTGTTTTTAAGTATTCATGAAGATAATCATTCAGGGTTTGCTGTCCATCTATTTTGTTAATTCTTACAGTGACCAGGGTTCATTTCAGGAATCCATATGGGATATAACTAGCCTCATGGTGCATAAATGAGTAGAAATAGGTACGGACAACATTTTCTGATACTCGAAAGTTTTAAAGTGCCTGTGGCTTCCAGTTGTGCCTGCAGTTCCAGTAGGGGTTATCTCTTCAAATTGTGGGTGCCCAGGCCCTTTTCTAGCTCTGCAGTGATACTTTGCTGCAGCATTAAAGGAGGACTATCTTAAAAACAGAAGCCAGAGAGCTGCAGTTACCTTCTCAGTTTGTTAAAGGACTACATTCCCTTTCTATCGCCCCTTATTTTTACTTTTTAAAAATCATTGCCTCTTTTTCAAAAGTGAAAAAGTGAAAAAAAAGTGAACTTTTTTTCACTTTTTTTTTTCAAAAGTTCCACGGACCACTCAGAAATTAAAACTGCCTCTATACTTTGTAAAGCTGGGTTCTTTTCTTTAATCGGCGTATTTTGGAGCTGTAATTAGTAAATTTGATTGGAATCCTCAGAAGTCCTGTTTTTATCCTGATTAATTGCTGGATCGTTATACTCCTAAGCAGCTGGTTTTTTCAAGCTGTAAGTTCCTGCTGCAAGGGCTGATAGTAAATCTTGCTTTTTTCCAAACCAAGAGGCCATCGGATAGGCATGAGTGTAGAGTATTTTCGCCTTTTCTTCATGGGGCATATCACTGTCCTTTAATCAGGTTAGAAGGTACACTTGAGCTTTTTTGGATAGTCCTTCTTTAAACCTGCAGGATCACAAGTAATCTTTTTAATTTTCTTGTGTCCGTCCGTCTTTAATTTCTCCAGATACTGCAGGCAAACAGCTCGCCGAGGTGTCCCATGGGGTTTAAAAGCCGCATCGAATGCAGTTGAATTAGCGCCCGTGGCGCAATCCCGCGGCCTGAAATGAACCCTGCGAGGCTGTGTATCAGAGGGTATGTTGTTGACTATCGGCATATTTTCCTACTGGGCAAATTATTTAGTCATAATGGAAATGGGGGCAGAGCTGACTAAGGTTGTGTAAAAAGACTGGCTTTTCTGGAAAGGATCTTTGGGGTAGACATCCGCTTTGAGCTTAACATTCCTTGGCCCAAAAGGGTACTCTTCTGACTTCTGATCCCGATGGTATAGGCCCACACCCATGAAATGTTCTTCCCTGAGGTTTTCTTCTATTGTGCCAGAATTTCTGTCGAGAATTCTTTTTCTTGTCTCTGTCCACAACATTTCATCTGTACATATGTATTAATCTAAAATTAAAGCGCATGTGGTGAGTGTTCCCTTCACTTGTTCATGGAATTTTCCAGCATAGGTCTTACGTAGTTTGGTTGGACAAGAAACCTGGTTCTTGTAGTCTTTCTGTCCTCAGAGTGGATTCTGATGAATTCTTATGGGTCTTTTGTTTGTTGTCTTCTATCTTGATGTAATGCATATATGCCCTATGTTTGTGATATATAGTACTCAGAAATAAACAAAACCAAGGAGCAGCCTGTCTTTTTTCTGGAGGAGGGTGATTGTTTATTTGGGTTGGTGGTGGGGTGGTTCTGTTACTCTGGTGTTTTGGGAACCTTCGTATAAAACATAATTTATCTTAGGTGCAGAAAAACATGGAGTAACATCCCTTCCACAATGGCACTAAACGAAATTTTTGACTGATGTGGTATCACAAAACCTCCAGTCCTACTGAATTGAAAGACATAACTGCGGAGAGAGTCTCTGGTGGTAGCAGCAGCTGGGTGGTGGTGGTGGTGGTAGTAGTAGTAGTAGTAGTAGTAGTAGTAGTAGTAGTAGTAGTGAAGAACACATATGACTGGTATACGCAAGAAGAAAAATAGCGTTTTATAAAGCTGATATTCTACTTGGTGACCCTTAAAGATTAGATTTCACATCTTAATTTTAGTTCGAGGGTTTTGTTTTGCCTGGCAAGGTTTGTTTTCATTGCCTGATCTGTGAAATATTTATACGGAGGTGATGTCTTTCCTTCCCAGACCTCAGAATATATTATTCAAGCTTACAAATATGGTGCATTTGAGAAGATCCCAGAGTTTATCGCTTTTAGGAACAGGCTGAATAATTCTCTTCATTTTGCACAAGTCCGTACTGAACGGATGTTGTTAGACCTTCTACTTGAAGCAAATATGTAAGTATTGCACAAGAGCTAAAAAGGAACTAAGGGATTAGATCAGATCCCGAGAGCCACTAATGGGCTCCTGGGTGATAACAGCAAGCCTAGGCTAAAGAAAAATGGGGAGAAAAAAAAAGAGAGAGAGGAAGTTGGTGGGAACAGAGAAGAAAGGGGAAATGACCCAGTGCATGCATGGGGAATGCTATCATAGCCAGCACCATCTCATCATGTGCACAAACTAGCCAGGCTGTGGTCATCACCCCAGTCCACGTGGTGTTGAAAGGGTTTCCCTTCCCCACTCACACATGGGATTTCAGGAATTAATTTTGATCCACTTTCTTTTGGTTGGGCTTCCCGACGCTTTCTCTTGCTGTGTAGCAGGCAAGCATGATATAGGCTTGGTTCTGTGTCATCTTCTGTGAACCTTTACTTCCTAATAGTAAATCCTTCTTCCTCTTTCTTTTCCTTTCTTTCTAGTAAGACAAAGTTGTGGCTAATATGTTTTCATGACTGTTTTACTATTGAAATAATGCATACATTTTCTATATCACAGATCAACCAGTTTAGCAGAAAGTATAAAGTCAATGAATCTTCAGCCAGAAGAAGATGACATTCCATGGGAAGCCTTGCGAGACAACAGAGACTTAAATGTTTTCTTCAGCTGGGATCCAAAAGACAGGTAACTGGAATTAAACCCCAAGTATGTATGTATGTATTTTTAAAGATTCTATCTATTCATTTGACAGAGAGAGAGATCACAAGCAGGCAGAGGAAGGCAGAGAGAGAAGGGGAAGCAGGCTCCCCGCTGAGGAGAGAGCCCGATGCGGGGCTTGATCCCAGGACCCTGAGATCATGACCTGAGCCGAAGGCAGAGGCTTTAACCCACTGAGCCACCCCAGGCACCCCATCTCAAGTATTTATTTTTGAAGAATTAGGATGAATCTAAGAATTACAAAAAAAATCTCTTTTTTACACAAATAAAGTAACATGGTTGTTGTAGGGATAAGAAGGCATAAGTAAGCCAAATGAAGAAAATGAATCTCACTCCTATGTTGGATTGCTAGCTAATCTAAAAATTAGATTTTCCTTCATAGCGTACATGAAAAGAGATTCCAGATGGATTAAAGGTTGGTGCTAAAAACTCCTTAGAAGTTCTATAAGAATATTAAAAAAAATTTTTTTTTGAGAGAGAGAGAATGAGAGAACACAGGGGTCGGGGTTCGGGAAGGAAGCAGAGGGAGAGGGAGGGAGTGAATTCTAAGCAGGCTTCATGCCCTGTGCAGAGCCTGATGTGGGGCTCAATTTCGAGATCATGACCTGAGTTGAAATCAAGAGTCAGACACTTTAAAAAAAAAAAAAAAAAAAAAAGAGTCAGACACTTAACTGACCATGTCATCCAGGCGCCCCTAGAAAATATTTTTAAGTGGTTAGGGAAAGTCGCATTATGTCAAGCCTGGAAGTACAAAGGATTTGCTCTCTGTAAATATTAGCTTTCTATATAGAAGTAAATTTGTTCAGTTCTAAAGGTATGTGGTAGATTAGTAATTTCGTATATATTAATATCTTTCACATAAAGGGAGAACTTTTAATAAACCAATAAGAAGAAGAAGAAGATAACTAGGGCGCCTGGTGGCTCAGTGGGTGAAGTCTCTGCCTCCAGCTCAGGTCATGATCTCAGGGTCCTGGATTCGAGCCCCACATTGGGCTCTCTGCTCAGTATTCCCCCTCTCTCTGCCTGCCTCTCTGCCTACTTGTGATCTCTTTCTGTCAAATAAATAAAATCTTTTAAAAAAATAACTAAAAAACAAATTGGACTTAATAAATTCAAAGAGATGTACCTTACAGTGATAAAGATTTTTTTTTTTAACTGTTGGACAAAGATAAAAAAGATTAATACTTTTGGTTAGCAAGGTTGTGGGGTAAAGGTGGTTGCGCATTGACATGGAGATGTAACTTTGTATAATCTTCCTATAGGGAATTTTGGTGATCTGTATTATGATTGAAAAATTTCATATCCCACTTAATTCAGCAGATCACTTCTAGTAAAGTACAACCAAAGGTAGTAAGTGCACAGGCATCCGGAGATATGTATATGAGGTAGTTCTGAATATATGTTTGACCCCTGAATAATGCATGGTTGGGGTGCTGACCCCCTTGCACAGTCAGAAATCCAGGTGTAACTTTTAACTCCCCAGAAACTTAACTACTAATAGTGTACTATTGACTGGAAGCCTTGCTTATAACATGAACAGTTTATCAGAACATATTTTGTATATCATGTATATTATATCCTGTATTCTTATAATAAAGTAAGCTCAAGAAAGAAAATGTTATTAAGAAAATTATAAGGAAGACAAAATACATTTGCAATACTATATTGCATTTACCAAAAAAAAGAATCTGTATAAGTGGACCCATGTAGTTCAAGTCAATGTTGTTCAAATGTCAAGTGCACTAGGATTTGGGGATTGCTAAGACTGCATTCAGTGATTTGCTGGGACTCATAAGATTTAACCTGTAGTTGTCTTTCACAGCTAAGGTTTATTATAACAGAAGGACAAATGACAGGAGTAGGAAAGGAAAAAGACACCGAATCTGGAAAACTCCATGCACAGACTTCCAGTGCTCTCTCCCTGCTGTGTTCCTTAGCAGCAAAAAAGGCAGTGATGTGTGTGCAGCATTTCTGCCCAGGGATGCCCATTTGAGATTTGGTACTCCAGGTTTTTACCAGCTGGTTATGTACCCTCTGTCCATCACGTGTCACATTCCAGACTCCCAGAAGGAAATCAGGTGTTCGCAACAGACCATATGGTTTGTACAAACAGCGTAGGCGTAGTGAGCCACTCTTATCATTTAGGGAATGGTTGGAGTGCCAAGTTCCTAGACATCAGCTAATGGTCAGCCTTGCAAGCTGGCCCTTCTAAAGATAATAGCCTCAGGCTTGCTATGGTAACTCTTTTTTACAGACTGTCAAAAAAGATGTCATTTGCAAAATAGTATAAATATTATGAACCCATTTTATTTGTTTAAAATATGTTAAATTATATAAATATTTTTAGTTGCAGTTTTGTACATCTGTATTGTAAGAGTCTGAAAGGATTGATACCAAGCTTGTTAATATTGCAGGTGTTTGGTTATTAGGGTACATTTTTCTATTTTTCAGTTTTATGTCATTTGAAATTTTTATATTGCGTATTTTGTTGAAAATGCAGGATACAAAAATTTTCAACATTTTCAGCAAAATACATGATAAATATTTTGTTGTTATCAGAAATCTCACCAAAGCAGAAAAATGACCTGTTAGGAAGGTTATCATTCCCCATTTTATTGATCCTGAATTGGGGACTTGGGTGATTGGGTTTATGCGAAATCATTCAGCTAAGAGACGAGCGCCAGGACCATTCAATGGCATCTTGACTCATCGAAGTAAAACTTGAAAGATGTAAAGGCAACACATTGAATAAAATGGATCGTTTGGGGATATTTCTTTTTAAGGGATGTTTCTGAAGAACATAAGAAACTTTCCCTGGAGGAAGAGACCATTTGGTTAAGAATCCGTTCCTTAACGTTGAGGTTAATCAGTGGACTTCCAAGTTTGAACCACCCCGTGGAGCCAAGGAACTCAGAAAAGACCACTGAGAATGGTGTGTCCTCCCGGATTGATATTCTTCGTTTACTCCTTCAACAGCTGGAGGTGGCCATGGAGACGGGAAAGCAATTTATTGAGAAGGAAGTTCAGGTATCATCGATATGTGTTTACAATCAAAGCCGCAATGACCTATGACTGTCTTTAAAAATAGGAATTGGGGTGGATGAATAGTAAAGAACAGTCTTTTGTCCCAGTTTATGGCACCTGTAGAAAAAAAACCTGACTTCATAGATTTGGGAATTACAGAGGCTCCCTCACTATCCAAATTGGATAGCGAGGAAAAGCAAAATAGCTTTATTTGTAATGGTATATTTTTAATAGCTGTCAACAAACTAATACGGAGTTTCTGTTTTCACCGTAATGATTCAGTTGTTAGTTTAGTTAGTTAGTGGATTGCAACTTAATCGCTAAATAGACTTTATCCAATAGTTATAGTCCCCTGTTTTCTTATTTTATATAAATTTAGATGGATTTAAAGGACATTACTTTTTCCCCTTTTTTTCCAGTATCCTTTCCTTGGTCCTGTACCTACCAGAATGGCTGGATTCTTTAGTTCTGGCTGTTCTCAGTGTCAGACCAGTTCTTTTTATCTTGTTAGTGATATTTATGAGCTGGACACCAGTGGTTTAGGTAAGTGTACATTTGCAAGAGTGTATATACTAGGTCTTTGTCTTTGAAAACTTAGTAAATGTAACAGTTCACATACTTGGACAGATTGGGAAGAGGTAGAAATATGTTCTGGAAGTGTCTGATTTAAGATCAAAGAAGGTACATTCATAGATTACCAAGTAATGGTTTAGAAATTTAAGTCTTCCCTATTTAAAATCACTTGTTAGGTCCAAAAGTTGAAAAAAATCCTTAATTTGTTGAAGTATTATTGGATTTCAGATTGAATTCTTTACTAAACTTTGTGGAAAACAGTTTTTTCACACATATTCCATTGATGACCCCCACCCCCAATCATAAGGTTTGTGGATTCTGTCACTGAGAGTATTTGAAACACATAGATTTTTAAGTCTTCTTAAAGAATTTTAGGTATTACTTTTGAGAGAAAGGTAATTAATGCCTTTCTTTCCTTTTCCTTTTATCTTTTTCTTTGTCTCTCAGTAATGGGGAGTCTTAAAAGTAAAGAAAATGTCCTTGTGCATGAGTTGCTCGCAGGTGTTGATCTTAAGTCTTTTCCTTCCTAAAAAAATGAATTGATTATTTTTTCCATTTTTTTGTTTTTCAATTTTAGAGGATACAGTGGAGATCCAGGAGAGAGTAGAGAATAGTCTTAAGTCTTTACTAGAACAATTAAAAGGTAAGCATTCTGACTGTGGACTCCCATATTTTATTGTCTGACAGGAACTCATTTTTTAGCAGAAATTGCAAGAGTTGGCAGACATCTTGAAAATAATAATGCGTACTTTTGGTATTTCAAAAGACTTGTTTTTAACTTTAAAAAGTGTTGATTACAGGGCGCCTGGGTCGCTCAGTTGGTTGGGCGACTGCCTTGGGCTCAGGTCATGATCCCGGAGTCCCGGGATCGAGTCCCATATCGGACTCCCGGCTCTGCGGGAAGTCTGCTTCTCCCTCTGACCTTCTCTCCTCTCATTCTCAGTCTCTCTCTCTAATGAATAAATAAATAAAAAATCTTAAAAAAAAAAAAAGTGTTGATTACAAAAGTAGTAGATAACCTACTGTAAAACAGTAAACACATAGGTATGGTCTCTCTTGTCATTCCCAGCCCCACTTCCGTTTACTTACAAGGTAACTAACACTTTTGGGGTCTATACTGCTAGATGCCCCCTAAACAGTCTTACATGTGTTTGTGGAAATACATGGTAGTGATTTATTTTTTTAAACATTTTTAAACACAAAAACATTTTTTAAACTCCCATGTACTCATGGAGTACATAACATATTATGTACTGGAGTTATTTATCACTGTATTTATAATAATGCTGAAATGAACATCTTGGGATATAAGTGTTTAGGTACTCATTTGAGAATTTCCTTGGAATTAAGTTCCTGGAAATGGAATTGTTTGGTACAAGAGTACGTAAATGCATTTCAAATCTATAAGGGTCTTTCTTTTCAAGAGCCCAAATGGTCTTTGAATTTATTGCCCAACTGAAGAATGATAATTAAAAGACAAAGATTGTGAGACTAAAACATGTTATTTATTATGAAGGTGAATTTCTATTGTGCACCTTAGTCTTTTAGTCCATAATGGCCCACATTCTTTTAAATCATTACATTTGGAGTCTTAATTTTATTGTGGTAATGGCCTATTTGTGGAAAGGCTAGCTGGTGTTTAAACTTTAGAATATATAATTTATAAGGTCACCTTTTATATTTAGAAGGCAACAGAGCAATAGTTACATGGTTTTTTAAAGAGCTCAATATAGGGCCTCCTGGTAGAGCCTGCAACTCTTGATCTTGGGGGTCATAATTTTGAGCCCTACCTTGGGGATAGAAATTACTTAAAAATAAAATATTTTTTTAAAAAGAGCTTAAAATAGATATTCTTTGTTGTTTGGTTCACTGTGGGGGAAAAGCTTTCTGGATTAATCTTTTTATATTTGCTTATTTATTAGCGTGTGCATTGTATTGCTAAAAATATCATTGAAACAAAAGCTGAATAAAACAATAAAATACTTTCCTGTTTTCAGATGTCTTCAGTAGATGTAAAGGTGACCTCTTGGAAGTTAAAGATGGTAACTTGAAAACACACCCTACTCTTTTAGAGAACCTAGTCTTCTTTGTTGAGGTATGTCTTTGTTCTCTTCCTGAGAAACTGGTTTTCCTTTTATTGAGTAAAGGATGAATTTTTAAAAAATGAACAGCTAATAGGCACCTTACACCTATAATTTAATCCTCCACCTCCCTCTTGTTAAGTGAAAAGCAATTTAGATCATTTTTGAATGATCTCCTTCCACGCATACCAAGGTTTTGTTCATAATGAATAAAACTTGCAATTTGCTTTACCAATCTCTAAAAATTCCTCAGATTCACTCCAAATCTGTCTGTTCTTTGTTCATTTTCCTTTTGGACATATTCCAAAAAGGAAGTCCTTTTTGACTTCCACTATTCCTTTTGACTCCATTTTTCCTTTTTGACTCCACTCCAAAATATGTAAACACTATTATGTATTTTATGTTAATTCCACCAGCTTTTTATTTATTATTTTTTTACCGTGAATGATTTTTTTATTATTAACTTATAATATTTGTTTCAAGGGTACAGGTCTGTGATTCATTAGTTTTACACAATACACAGCGCTCACCATAACACATACCCTCCTCAATGTCCATGACCCAGCCACCCCACCCACCAGCTTTTTAATTTGTTGTTGCTATTCACTCATTACTAAGATTCTGCCTTATAAAGGAGAATCCGGGCACTGATCTAGCAAAAGTTTCTCCTCCTTTTTAACCAGAGGGAAGAGGAGGATTGTAAACACTCGTAATCCATTATCTTATTTTTGTCACATGTTTATTTACTTTTCTCCTCCTCCTCATCTGTTCTGGTGACTGGTACAGTGTAAGTGTCTAAGACTGAACAAATCAGTAATAATTGCATGGGTATGTCTATGCACTCTGTAACAGAGAAGAAGCATAGGTATAAATACCTAACTTGGGGCGCCCGGGTGGCTCAGTGGGTTAAAGCCTCTGCCTTCAGCTTGGGTCATGATCTCAGGGTCCTGGGATCGAGCCCCGCATCGGGCTCTCTGCTCATCGGGGAGCCTGCTTTCCCTTCTCTCTCTGCCTGCTTCTCTGCCTACTTGTGATCTCTCTTTCTATCAAATAAATAAGTAAAATCTTTAAAAAAAAAAATACCTAACTTAAAGGAGGGAAATATGCTGACCAAGGAGAGTTCTCTGTGTTTTGCGTTTTTTTTTTTTTAAGAGAGCGTGAGTGCATGGGGGGAGGGGCAGAGGGAGAGAGAATCTAAAGATTTTATTTGTTTGAGAGAGTGCAGAGGAGGTGCAGAGGGAGAGAGGGAAAAGCAGACTCTGTGCTGAGCACAGAGCCTGATTTGGTGCTCGATCCCATGACCCTGTGATCATGACCTGAGCCGAAATCAAGAGTCGGATGCTTAACTGACTGAGGGAACCAGGTGACCCTCTCTGTTTATATTTAAGATTTGTAGGTGAAGGGGGCGCCTGGGTGGCTCAGTGGGTTAAAGCCTCTGCCTTTGGCTCAGGTCATGATCTCAGGGTCCTGGGATCGAGCCCTGCATCGGACTCTCTGCTCAGCAGGGAGCCTGCTTCTCCCTCTCTCTCTGCCTGCCTCTCTGCCTACTTGCGATCTCTCTTCTCTCTGTCAAATGAATAAATAAAATCTTTAAAAAAGATTTGTAGGTGAGGTACTCTCTTACTGGGCTAGGAGACGGGTGGGGAGAGGCATATTGTAAAGAACCTTTGGATTCCATGCGTAGGAATTTGGACCTCTCGCTTGACTGAAGGCATTTCTACTTTCTGCAAGGGGATGAAAGGAAACTGGACTGAATGGAGGACGACTTTAGGGCTGGGAGAGCTAGAAGGAAGGATAAAGATTCAAGCAATCATAGTATTTTGAACAGTATTCAGATGAAGGTCTTCTGGATCTGTGTGGTAATTGTAGAGAGTAATCTAATCTCTCAAATCTGTAGTGGAGAGCTAGAGGAGAATTTGAAGGGATTTGCACAGAACTCTCAGCAAGGATTGTTTAATCCATAACCCTTAACTGTTCCTGATAGATGTCTTGAATATAATCCTTATTGATAAATTTGCAATATTTCCTCTTTTAGACTATTTCTATTATCCTTTGGGTGTCCAGTTACTGTGAGAGTGTCCTGCGACCATACAAATTAAATCTACAGAAAAAGAAAAAGAAGAAAAAAGAAACCAGCATCATCATGGTAATAACAGAGAAAATACAACTTGGCTGCATGCTGCTTTTTCTTTTCACTATTTTACTGCATAATATAATAGACCTTAGGATCCTGTGTACATTCGTTTTCTCCCCCCAGCTTGTTTTTCTTTTTAAATTACACACCCATAGAAAAGCAAAAATGCTCCATCCACTTTGTTCCCATTGAACTGAACTGAGACATTTTTTCAAGGAGCCCTGCCTGGTCCTTTTGTAGGGAGTGGCATTTCAAAACCAAGATTTAGGTGTTAGGTGTACTAATTGTTAATGGGTTTTCAAGTTTATGTTAGTGGAAAGAGACAGGAAATGTATGTACACATGCCAACATACAGAATAATTAATTCTTACTGATACCTCCAGTTTTAGTCCAACATCACCGTGTTCTTCCTTCTTTCCTTCTCTCATTCCAATTTGTGGCTTCCCCCTCCCCGTCCCCCGCCCCGAGTTTGAACCCTGGTTCACTACAAGCATCACTTGTTTTATAAGAAATACTAAACAGTTTTGGAATTACATCATTATATTACTTGTATTACTAGTTTGAATAAGCCACTAAATAAAGTTCAGATTTTTTGCGGTTGTTCTTTGTCCTTAGAATATGTTCCAGTGGGGGCCCCTGGGTGGCTCAGTGGGTTAAAGCCTCTGCCTTGGCTCATGTCATGATCTCGGGGTCCTGGGACCGAGCCCCGCATCGGGCTCTCTGCTTGGCGGGGAGCCTGCTTACCCCCCTCCCTTTGCTTGCCTCTCTGCCTACTTGTGATCTCTCTCTCTCTCTCTTTCTCTCTCTCGCTCGCTCTCTCTGTCAAATAGATGGATAAAATCTTTAAAAAAAAAAAAAGAATATGTTCCAGTGAATATAGATGAAGTACTCTGTAAAAGCACTGGAATTAAAAACAGATTACATTATTAGTATGATATAAATAAGATTCATTTATTTCTCTTTGTCTTCAATTTTGGAATGTGTAAAACATTAACATAATTTGTATCCTTTTTATGAGGATATTTAGGATTCATTCTGCACAGGACGTGCTGTTTTATTAATGTTTGAATTTATCCTATCATTATAAATGGGAGTTTTTTTTCACTGTAGCAACATATAGTGACCATTGTCATTTGAAAATGTTAATGGTTTTAGTGGTAATATTGACTTCCTGCATAATTCAGCAACAATTCAGGAATTCTTTAGATTTGACACTGCTTTGCTGGATGTTTCCATTCATTCAGGAACAAAGGGTAGTTATATTTGAATGAGGGGCTAAGTGAAGGAACCTTCTTTCCTCTTCTTTCAAGATGATTTAACAGATCATGAATGTAAAATTTGAAAGTATAGGTAAAAGTTGCTCTGTTATTTTCTTCTTATGAAAGCCTATGTTCCTAGAACATGTAAAAGAGCTTATTGGTATTTGGATTTTGGGGCTGGGGTGTGGTGGTGGTGGTTCGTAGTTATTTCTTTTTTCTAAAAATTATTGCTTAATTTCTAAAACTGAGAACAGTTTTCCTATTTTCTTGATCATCAAAGTAACCTAAAGGTGTGAATAAAGTGAAGATCACTCATATTCCTACGAACCAGTGATCACCACTGCAAACACACCAGAATTATGCTCTATATCTGCAACTTGTCTATTTGTGTTTTCATTTAACAGGGTACCTTAAACATCTCTTCTGGAGATACATATATGTATCTCATTATTACTTTTTTTAAAAAAAATTTTATTTATTCGAGAGGGAGAATAAGAGAGTGCACAAGCTCACTTTACTAACTGGCCAGGTTTCTTGCATTTGTCTGTTTTTTAAATTGTGTCATAAGTTGCTGAGATTTCTTTGATATATTTTCTGTTCATATCTATCTTTGCCTAAGTTTCCTGTTGTGGTAGTAATCTTTTTCCTCATGATATATTTTAAGTTATTGGGCTCTTAATTTAATAATGTTATTCTATATCCCATATCATGCAATTTTTTTCAGTTTTTCATTTATCTTTTAACTTGAGTAATTTTTTTTTTTTGAGATTTTTATTTATTTATTTATTTATTTATTTGACAGAGACAGTGAGAATAGGAACACAAGCAGGGGCAGTGGGAAAGGGAGGAGCAGGCTTCCCGCTGAGCAGGGAGCCCGATGCGGGGCTTGATCCCAGGACCCTGGGATTATGACCTTAGCCAAAGGCAATGCTTAATGACTGAGCCACCCAGGCACCCCAACTTGAGTAATTTTTTGGTCAACATAGTAATTAAAAAAATTTTTTTTAAAGATTTGATTTATTTATTTGACAGAGACACAGCGAGAGAGGGAACACAAGCAGGGAAGTGGGAGAGGGAGAAGCAGGTCTCCCGCCAAGCAGGGAGTCCGATGCAGAGTTCGATCCCAGGACCCTGGGATCATGACCTGAGCTGAAGGCAGACGCTTAGTGACTGAGCCACCTAGGCGCCCCTTAAAAAAAAATTTTTTTTAATGGTTCTTAGTTTGGTGTAATGTTTAGAAAGGCCTTCTTAATTTATTACACAAGCCATTACCTAAATTTCCTTCTAGTGCTTTGGTGGATTTTTTAAACTTAGGTATTTACTCTCTTTGGAATTTATTTTGGTACTTTTTATTTTGTTTATTTTGTAAAAGGTTTCATTTTTGGGGCACCTGGTGGGCCAGTCGGTTAAGCATCTGACTCTTGGTTTCATCTCAAGTCATGATATCATGGGTTATTTGGCTCTGTGCTCAGTGAGGAGTCTGAGATTTTCTCCCTTTGCTCTTATCCCTACTCATGTGCTTGCTCTCTCTCTTTCTCTCAAATAAATAAATGTTTTAAAAAAAATTATTTTTAAGTCATCCCTACACCCAAGGTGGGGCTTGAACTCACAACCACAAGCCCCAAGGTCTTGAGTTGCATGCTCTGCTGACCCAGCCTGGTGCTCCTATTTTATATTTTCAAATGTCTAGCTAGTTACCTCAGAACCATTCATCCACTGGAAACCACTGTTTTGAGATGACACCATTTAAATTCCCTTATATTCTTTGGTTTATCTTGGGACTTGTTTCCTTTCACTTTTTATCAGTTCACACTTATATACCAGTACTGTCTAGATTTCATGTAGCTTTATAATATACCCTAATATATATGAGAGCAAGTTCCCCTTAACTGCTATTTCTCAGAATTTTCGTGACTGTTGTTACCCATTTTTTTTCTGTTGGAACTTAGAAAACTATTTCTGTTATTAAAATTAAAAGGGAATCTCAAAGACATATAGAGAAAAAATGAAATTTTGGTTCCTCTCATCTTCTTTAGTGTTCCAGAAGATTCTCAGCCTGAAGTTGAGTAATGACCACCTAAGATATTTTCTCTTGGTTTTTCCATCTCCAGTTCCCCAGGGTGAATAATCCCCATTTTAAAAAAATGCTTGTCAGGTGCCTGGGTGGCTCAGTGGCTTAAAAACCTCTGCCTTTGGCTTAGGTCATGATCTCAGGGTCCTGGGATCGAGCCCCGCATCAGGCTCTCTGCTCAGCGGGGAGCCTGCTTCCCCCTCTCTCTGCCTGCCTCTCTGCCTACTTGTGATCTCTATCTGTCAAATAAATAAATAAAATCTTTGAAAAAAAATGCTTGTCATTGTTGCTGAGTTAAGCATTATTGGTGGCAATTAAGTTTACCTTGGTTTGAGAGACTGTCTTAATATCCAAAACTGTATCCATCCTGGTTACTATTAATAGCATGAAGTAATACTATAGCATGAAGTTAATATAGCTTATGAGATATAAGCAAAGGAAATATGTTTGATAATCTTTCATCTTTTTAAAAATCTTTTTTCCAGCCACCTGTCTTCACCAGTTTCCAAGACTATGTTACTGGGCTTCAGACTTTAATTTCCAACGTTGTGGATCATATTAAAGGGCTTGAAACACATCTAATTGCACTTAAACTTGAAGAACTTATTTTAGAAGATACTTCTCTCTCACTGGTAAGGGACTGTAGGTGATCAGCAGTAAGTTATTTGTAGATACTCAAGTGTTCCTCACTTGATCACAAGGATAAGTTAATTTCAGTTCATCATCTGCTCCGGAATAGGACTGGTGACTGGAAGGTGCCTGGCAGCAGTTTTTTGTTATGTCATTGGTGGTGGTGATCTCCCCTCCGCCTTCACTTCTCCCCACCCCATACCTCCTTTCTGTGCATTTTTGGGGTTGTTCCCTTGCTGTGAATACTGATGATTAATTAATGAGGAGTACAATTAGAACTGTCCCTGTTGTGAGCACCAGAAGAAACCAGCCATTGAGATCCAGGGATAGTCTCCTTGAGTGAGAAGTTACCTGCTGCTGGGCTGCCTGGTTTCTTTGCCACCCCAGCAGGTATCACCTGAAAGAGATGCTGGACATCAGAAATAACTCCGTCAGTAATAATTAGGCAGGAGAGTAAGCCAGTCAAAAGGGGGAATGGAGTCACGGATGGAATCAAAGGTGCCACTCATCAGACTTCTCTTGGTAATTACTATAGGCTAGTTTCTTTAAAATTTGTTAGCAAAATCCTTATAAAGTCTTGCCTTTAAGATATATATATTCTTTAAAAAAATGAACTAAGTAAACTTATAGTGTGAAATGATTGAAGATTTAATGGTGTCAAGTTAGTTAACATTCACCAGTCCTAGTTGCTCTAGTGATGAAACTTCAGTCGTGAGGGAGTGTTCCCTTGAGTAGTTCATCTGACCTGAGCCTCTGCTAGTGAGGGAGCTCATCCACTAATGAGAGGAGCCATCATTTCTAGCCCCAGACCTTCCCTGGGGAGGAGAATGAATGGAATCTTCCTTGGCACACCAGATTTAAAAGATTGTAAGCCCCTCTTTTGTAAAGCTTCAACACATTAGAGCTATAAACAAGGGGCTTACTGTGGGAAAGGACTCAGAGCCTTTAATAACATTTCCAAAGACTGATTAAAGAAAGCAGATGTGTTCAGAGGTGAAACTAGAAGTTTCGTTTTAGACAGTTAAGCTGTCTTTCCTATATACATTAGAATGAATATAGACTTCAGTGGTGAGTAGGACTAATTGATGGATTAATTCTTTAGTATTTTTGTTTTATTTAATTAATCTTTCTTTTTTCAAGCTTTACAATGTATTGGGTTTTGTTTTTGTTTTTGTTTTTTAAAGATTTTATTTATTTATTTGACAGAAAGAGACCACAAGTAGGCAGAGAGAGCGGGGGAAGCAGGCTCTCTGCTGGGCAGAGAGCCCGATGTGGGGCTCGATCCCTGGATCCTGAGATCATGACCTGAGCCAAAGGCAGAGGCTTTAACCCACTGGGCCACCACGGTGCCCCTATACATTTACTTTTACTACAGTCCTGAATTAAGTGTATTTTACATACCTTCCCTCCTAATGCATAGGTGTACTTCCAAGGTAGATGAGGTCTCAAGGTGGTAATATTGTTTTTGCATAAGTTTTGCTTCCCTGATTTCTACAGGGCTTTGCAATACTGCCAACTTCATGTAACCCTAACCAGTTCTCAGCCAACCTCCTTTCTCTGTTTGAACACTCCATCCCTTTATTTTTTTGTAGCCTCTATTACAGGTCAAGTATGTAGCACATATTTGAGGAGGTCTAGGAAACTTTTGTTATTTTTTTTTTCAGCTGCTTGGTCTCTGGAACCCATGGTCTTTGTCCATATGGAGGGACACTTATCAATATTGTAACTAGAAAAGTTGGCAAAGGTAAAAGGTAAATTTGATGGCTTTAAGTGGCTCTGATAATGTCCAAATTAATAATTTCTATTTTTGTTTTCTGTTGAAATAATCAGAAATCTTAATTTTTCTATTTTGTGCAGGTCATAACAAAACAGTAGTGATTTTATATCCAGACTACTTAGTAATAATTTTCTTTTTTTCTGGATGAATATTAATAATCAGAAATCTCAGTTTTTTTATTTTGTATAACTTAAAACAGTACTGGTGAAAGAATTAAAAGAATAGGGGCACCTGGGTGGCTCAGTGGGTTAAAGCCTCTGCCTTTGGCTCAGGTCATGATCTCAGGATCCTGGGATCGAGCCCCGCATCGGGTTCTCTGCTCAGCGGGGAGCCTGCTTCCTCCTCTCTCTCTGCCTGCCTCTCTGCCTACTTGTGATCTCTCTCTCTCTGTCAAATAAATAAAATCTTTAAAAAAAATTCCTTAAAAAAAGAGTTGAAAGAATAATGATGCTAAAGCAATAGGGTGTCAGTGAAAATCACATGGAAAAATACCCATCTGTGATGAGCTTTAAGCTTTCTTTGCATTTTATGAAATTGAAAATGACCCATTGTATTCTGATGGAGCTTGCTGTGAGACCAAAGGTAATGGATAATGGAAGTTTTTATTTCCAAGAGAGGAGCTATAATCTGATGGAACGCTTTCAGAGCAAGACCACTAATTCTTATCTCCTTTGTAGGAAGAGAGAAAATTTTCAAAGACTGTGCAAGGGAAGGTGCAGAGCAGTTATCTACACTCACTTCTGGAAATTGGAGAGCTGCTGAAAAAAAGACTGGAGACCACAAAGAAACTAAAAATTTAAGGAAGTGGGAACCACAGGCACCAATGACTCTACAGCAGAAAATGACATCATCTTCCCAGGCAAAAGCTCCATCTGGTTGACCATCATTTTAATCCAGAACTTCCTCATAAAATGCATGAAGGACTTTGATTGTGAATTAATTTTTTAGGTATTAAATATACACAACTGATTAAATTATTGTATATAAATCAGAAGCAGGACCCTCATCTGGGTTTGACCACTTTTTATACATGTTCATATGCATATGGCAGCCACAAGAGAACCCCACTTTTCTTCTTTCCTCCGATCACCAGAAACCTCTGGTGGGTGGGTGGGGGTCCTATAAAAGCAGCAATAGAAATTAAGTATAAAGCGTTGACCTCAGAGCAGCTGAATGACCCTGTCATTATCGTAGTGAGTGTTTGGTCCTTGAGCCTTAGGAAGCAGAAGGCAGAAGTAGAGGGGGACCGTGACTGGAAACAGGCCCTCTTTCCACACTAGTTTAGTTTTAAGGCTTCCTCAGCTGCTTGGCTCCCACAGAACCCAAAGCACGTACCCAAAGGGCCTCAGATGAAATTTGGCATAAGCACCTGTCACTGAAGAGCGCCACTCATGACCACGGGCAGTCAATGTTTGGCTTAATAGTCCGGTGGCCAAGAAATCCCCATCCTAGCTTCTGTGAGAGTTAAATCACAGATAGGCTTGTGTTAACTTACACCATGTGGAAGGGAAAGCAGTGCAGACCACTTATGAGCCTGCTAAGGACTAGCTTGCCGTCTTTCATCCGTCTTTGGGAAAGATGGGAATCACTGTTTTAAAGAAGAGAGGTGTACATAATTTATGTAGGCAAGTCTGATACCAATGTCATTGGTTTTGTGAGATATATATATATGTATATGCTTTTACATATATTTTTTTCAAGCACATATGTATATATGTGTGCTTGAAAATAAAGATTTAATACTTTAGTGTTTTTTAAGTGGGGGATTTGGGGAGGAAGGAAGGAATGTATATTATGGATTTAACCTAGGTTTTAAGTTTTAGGCTGGCAAAAGAAATGTTATCCATTGGGTTTGACCTTTGGTTTACTTTCTTCAAACTTGAGAATTACACCAGGATGGTGTTTACATTGTTCACCTGGAGCTCCCCATGACTGTAGCTTCAGAGGTTGGTCTGACAGAAAAGATAAACATTGCTCTTGAAAATGTTATACAGTTTATACAATTGCTTTGATACCTTTTTGCGTTTGAATCTGTGCTTCTGTTTTTGGTCTTTGTTACTCAAACACCATTAAAATTAGTAATTCTGTAAGAGCAAAGATATGAGTTTGATAAGAAGATTCAAGCATCTGATGGAGGGTTGATTGGTCTTAAAAGCCTTATAGGTCCTTTTCTACTCACTTCTCCAGTGAAATGTGATACTTTTTTCTTTTAAAAGGAAACGAGAGCTTGGGAAATTTCTGTATGCAAAACAATTGCATTTTGTCCCCTCATCGTGACTTTCTTAGATTCACAATTTGATAGGGTGATTAATAACTGCTTAAACTTCCAAGGAAATTTTTAAGACAATTACATTATCTGTTCAAAATAAGACTTGCTGGAAATCCTAGCCCATCAAGTAATTTCAGGAAGTTATTTTTTAATGTAACTTGGTATCCACAGCCATCATACCCCATCCCAAAAGGAAGAACTGCCTTGAGCAAGATGAACTGAAAATTCTAATTGATTCCAAATCTAATTTAATGACAACATAATTTCATAAAACTATTGCCTATTTAGATGGAACTTGGTGTGCGTATGAGGGTGGGGGTATGTGTGTATGGCATGTGTTCTTGAAATGATGTTTCTTTGACTATCCAAAAATACTGTACATAGAAATGCTCTACAAAACAAATCTTCAGCTGACCATGGTCAATCTAGCATATGTGTGCTCGGTGAGCGGGCTTTGGTCCTCAGGGACAGTGCTTGAGTCCAGTGGTCTACCTAACTAGTCTTGCCTAGGGGCACCCAGGACGTCTCCTGGTTTTAGTGACAAATAATGTTAGGTCGAGGTTATGCTTCCTTTGTTACTTGCTGACTTTCCTACTAAATGTAGCATTTCAATTAGATCCAACCTCCTACATTTTGGGATAATTGTAAAAAGAATGAAATTATGCAGAAATGGCCAATATCTTTTATTGATCTGTTCTTTTGGAAACTGTTATGCACTATAAATTGTGTACAGTTTAAAAAAAAAATATATATATATATATATTCTTACATGAGTAAAAAGCACCCTCCAGCAATTGTATGTCATTGGTATTTGAAGAGAATTCCCAAATAACCCATTGCTGCTGCTGCTGTTTTTGGTTTGTGTGGGGTTTTTTTTGTTGTTGTTGTTGTGTTTGTTTTTGTGTGGTAAATTGATATTTAAAAAAAAAAGGAAAGAAAAAACACGACTACTGTTTACAGACTGAAAAATTACTGCTTTTTATACTACTGAGATCCTAAGTTAAGACTCTCCAAAGCAAACATTTGGTTTAAATCATTTATCTGATGTGGATAAAGCATAGAGAAATTTTTAGTGTTCTTCACATAATGGAAAATGTACAAATGCCTAGCTGTGTTGCCCATCAATTTTGTATATTTTCATAATTTTAATTGTTCAAAATTGCATTATATTTTGCAATCACTATGTTCAACCTGGATTTGTCTTTCATTTAAACTTTTAATATAAAAAGGGGTTTCAATGTATCTATGGCCTTGTTATTGAAACTCTTCCTACTTATTTGATGTCACTTATTAATATGGGAAGTATATATTCTTCCTTCTTCAGAACTTAGTGAAACATACATAGCCAATTAAATTAGATGGGTTAATTTATATAAACATTTCCATTTTAAGTTGGCATTTCTGCCTGAGTCATTTCTGTTTGGATTCCTAGAAGCCACAACCTTTTAAATGATGTAATTCATCTCCATTTTGTACTGCTATATTCCTTGGCAAAATTGTAGTATTTGTGAATTTAAAATTTTTATTCCAAGGCCACTAGTCTTTTTAAAAGTAGTACCTCACATACTAGCATTCATGAATTCAACATACATGTATCAAGACACTTCTTTACACTTTAGGCTCTGTGGTAAATAAGAGCATACATCCTAGTTAGTGGCCCGGGGTGGGGTGGGGGAGATAAGAAAAATAAGCATTAGTTTGTAAGTCCTGTTTAGGGTGCTTGATAACCTGGGTCCACTAGTAGTGCCATCAGACCTGATTGATAAAAGAGTCAGCAACCGAGAAAGGAACCCAAGTGCAGATGCCCCAAGGCAGGAACTACTGGGCAAGTTGCAATGACAGAAAAAAGGGCTCAAGTGTCTGGGCTTAAAGGAGTGGAAAGGGGGAGGGAAACGAGGTAGAAATGTGTGTGTGTGTCAGAGCAATCAGGACTTTATATACAGAGGAAGGAAGGAGCTTTCTAAATTTAGTGGGAAGTTGCTGGAGGATTTCAGGCAGACTGATGATATGATTAATCCAGGAGTCAGGCCCAGAGGCTGAGATCAAAAGTTGATTTGCACACACTGACAGTACAGTGGAAAGAGGAGCTCCTACCTTCCTTTTTGTCCTATTTTATTAAATGCCCTTGCCTGGGCCCCGAGGAGTCTGCTTTTGCCTGCTACTCCATCCCATCATTCTTTTTCTGTTAACAAAAGACGGGTACTTGGATATACCTCAATATACTCACCACCATTTTTTTTTTTTTTTGAAGATTTATTAGAGCGTGTGTGGGTGCATGTGCACAGGGGAGAAGCAGAGGGAGGGGGAGAGAACCCCAAGTTGGCTCCATGCTGAGCGTGAGCCCGATGTAGGGCTCAATCTCACAACCCCAAGATCACAACCTGCGCCAAAACCCAGAGTCGGCAGCTCAACTGCCATTTTTAATCTTCCTCAAATGGTGGGCACAGGTTTATACTCTTTCTTCCATTTTTAGATGCTGTCATTGCCTTGATGCAGACATGTATTTCATAGTAACAAGTAGAAGGTAAGCAACTATGAGCCAGATGCTTATGTAAAAATTATTTATGGGGTACCTATAGCAGTTTATACATGGAAGCACAGCGCTCTCTTGCAACCTCCAGCTTCCATGTATCCCAGTAAAAGTGGGTCCCTGACAATGTACTATTTCACATATGAGAAAAGAAGTTACTGCAGGTTACTAAGACTACCTAGTGAGGTAAGGATTAGGGAAGATTCAAACTCGAAAGCATTAATGAAGTGAGTTGGAATCTAGACCACCCCCAACTCACCATCTCAGTCTTAGTAGTCTTGATGGCTACATTCAAATCCCAGACTGTCTTGGTTATTTATTGAACAATCAATCTTTCCTGAATTAATTCTGATGCAACTTTTTTTGGTGGTACCATTTGGCAAGGATTATTTTAGGTAACTTATAAGTTCCTCAGAATGAGGTTCTTTATGTTGGATCCAGGGTCTCATTTGCTTCAGGTTATCTACAGAGTCCTTAGAAATTGTTATTTGTTTGATTCTGGGAAGCCAGTCCATAGCCTTTCTAGGAGTCTGATTAGCAGCATCTGAGCCACAATATTTTTTTTTCATAATATTGTTTAATTAGAGGAAGAAGAAGGAAGGAATCTACTTGACCTAAGTGGGAAGATTTAATTTTATGTGGCTTATGCAAATCACTTCAGACTCTAGGGTTTAGAGGGCCCATCTTATGAAAAAAATTTGATATAAAGCGCCTTTGATAGGATAATCTAGCTCTGCCTCATGGCTCTTCAAGTCAAGACCCTAGGCTTATAAATAATACTCAGCCTGGACTCATCCAATGAAGTACCCATTGGTGTGCTGCCACCTTTCTTTTCCCAACTGACAGGATCACATTCAGGAACTGTGGATGCACGTAGTTCTAAGAGTTCTTTCCCTACCTGCCATTTGTCTTACTGTATTTCCCATTACGACAGTGAATGCTTAGTTCTTTGGAAGTGAGCCTGTTTTATACAGATGAGGAAAAACTAGAACAGCTAAAGCAAGTTTATCAGTAAGAAGCATCCAGAAAGATCTTCCCAAATTTTCAATTAGAATGAAATAATGAATAGGGGAAATAATGAAATATATACAGTTACATCCTTTTCTCAAATGGTGAGAGTACTTATGCTGTTTACCAGTAGGAGTTTAGGTCCGAACATCTTTTTTTTTTAAAGATTTGATTTATTCATTGGGGGAGGAGGGGCAGAGGGAGAATCTCAAAGCAGACTCCACCCTGAGCACGGAGCTCCACATGCGGCTCCATCCCGTGATCCCGAGATCATGACCTGAGCTGAAATCCAGAGTCAGATGCTCAACCCACTAATCCACCCAGGTGTCCCTGAACCTTGTACTTAGTTGAACTGTGAACCTCAGCTACCACAACTGTTTTTGTTGCATCGTTTTTTTTGGTTTCCAGTGACCTTAAATACCAATCTAGCTGAAATGGAGGAACACAAGTTAAGGTTTGATTTGCTAACTCTGTCCAACTCAAATTTCTTTGTGTGGCTGCACTTTAGTATTTCCAAGTAGTTAAATATGAAAGTTATCAAGAACCTTACCATTACCAAGTAATTGTTTATCACGCCTGAAAACAGATTTGAGTTAGTACGATGGTCTCCCACTCTGCTTCTTTAATATTGGTACTTACTGAGTAACCGACAGTGACAAAGTAGCTTAGATGGAAAACAATCCCTTTTTAATTTTTTATTATTTATTTATTTTTTAAGATTTTATTTATTTAATTGGGGGAGAGAGAGAGAGAGAGAGAGAGAGAGAGAGAGAGAGAGAGAGATCACAAGAAGGGAGAAGGTCAGAGGGAGAAGCAGACTCCCCATGGAGCTGGGAGCCCGATGTGGGACTCGATCCTAGGACTCCGGGATCATGACCTGAGCCAAAGGCAGTCGCTTTCCAACTGAGCCACCCAGGCGCCCAACAATCCCTTTCTTAAAAAAACTTTCAAATTAGACTGAATTGTATCATTTAGCTATCTAAGTCCAACTAAACAAAAGAAACCCATCCGATTTTATCAGTAAAACTTAAGAATTTGCTCTATGTTTTTCATGGAGTATGGAAAACAATTACACTGAGCTTCCTTAATGTTGCCATTCCACAGGCACCTGGGTGGCTCAGTCAGTGAGGTGTCTGCCTTCAGCTCAGGTTGTGATCCTGGGGTCCTGGGATCGAGCCCCACATTAGGCTCCCTGCTCAGCGGGTAGCGTGATTCTCCCTCTCTGCCTGTTGCTCCCCGTTTGTGCTGTCAAATAAATAAATAAAATCTTAAAAAGAAAAATGCTGCCATTCCACTTTTAAGGACCAGAAAAAGGATAATGCATTTTGCCACCCACAAACTTCAAACTGAAGTTTGAACACCGGCGGAAAGTAATAACGGCAGGCCTTGAGCTGGGACCAGTGTTAACAAGGATAGTCAATTACCGTGATAGAGTGGAGTCCATACCAGCTCAGATTAAAAAATAAATTCAAAGGCAAAAGCAGGTCACAGGTCAAAGTGTAATTTGTGAAAGAAAACGGAATGGCTTCAGGTCCTTTTAACCAAAACACAGAAACTTTAATTGGGTCAGAATAACACCTGTCAAGGACCTGGGCCATACACTCTTCTTTATAGCACCAATTCCTTCTGAGGGGGAATTTCACAAGCCATCTGGTAAGTGCTCTGGTTACACAAAGACTGGCTATAGTGATGTCCCAAGCATGGTCACGTCAGCATCAATGTCTGGACATACTCAGATTTCTGGCTTAGTGCCACTTTAACCAACACTCTCTCATATCCCAGGAGGGTTTCTCACAGCCGGCAGGTAACTCTCCCCTCCCCACCCCCACCAAACCCTGGAAAACCCGGTGTGCCTTTTTAGAGCTCCTCCTTTTCGGCCCCCTTCTTCTGGAAAGCAGTTAAGATGTTTAAGCTCTTCTGGAGCTCTTCCTTCTTCCCATCACTCATCTTGTTCTTCTCAATCAGCTTGGTGATCCGGGTCATTTCTGATGCTGGGAAGTCCTCACCTTGGTCTAAGACCTTCCCCATGATCTTCAGGTATTGCTCAGCCCACTTTTTCTCAGTCTCCTTCACATTTGCAAGGTTGTCCTGCCCCTGCTTCAAGAGGGCCTGGCGGGCCTCCACACCTGAGGCCCTGATGAACTCCCCAGCAAGGGCGTCATATGCAGGCAGGCAACCAGGCATACCTAGGTAGACTCCTTGCCCCTTCAGCCAGCGCTGGATGGCTCCAACCTTAACTGCCCCACTATACAGAACTGGGTTCTCAAAGTCCCCATCCCGAAAAAGGTAGAAGACTGGGTAGTTCTCTTTATCCAGCTTGTATTTCTCACTCAGCTCCATATTCAGCTTATCACCATAATCTGTGAACAGAAATCAGGTATGAGGAGCAACACCATGAGGAATGCAGGGCAGGAGATTGCAATGAGCCCTATCTGAGCTGCTGGCAAGGATTCTGGTTGTGAATTCATCCCTCCTCTGCTACTTCCTAGATGCGGCCATTAGTGAAGTCATTGAACCTCTCTGAACTTCACTCTCCTCATCTGAAAAATAGGAATTCTTCTGAATATTTATTCTAGCCCACTATGTGCCAGGTTCTGTTCTGAGTGCTCCAGATCTGGTCATGATTAAGAGTTACGACTTCTCTGACCTCAAAGATCTTATATTAAGGGTAAGAAGAGAGATGGTAAACAAATGTACCTGATTAGTACCAAAAAGATAAAAATAAAATGGGGTGATGGGACAGTAGGTAAGAAGGCCTACTCTGGGTGGTCATGGAAGGCCTTTCTGCAGAGGTGATATGAGCTGAAGGACCGGAGTTTCAAGGAGGCAGACACGTGGTAATCTGGGAAGAATGTCTCAGGCAGAAGGATTGAAAGAGCCAAAGCTCTGGGGCAGGAAAAAGCTGGGTGGATTGAAAGTTTGCAAGGGCCGTTCTGGCTGGAGCTTAGTGAGCAAGGGAAACATGTGGGAGGTAACAGGCAGTGTCTCTACCACACGTGAGGTGTTAGGAGGACCCAATGAGGAGGTAAGTGCACTTAACCTGGAGAGTTCAGTGCAACACGTGGTATTTGCTATGTACTTCGTAACAAGCGGTAGCAGTTCCAAGGACTGATGCTGTGACAGTGGGTTTCTTACACCTTGCCAAAAAGAAAGGGCCAAGGCCGCCTATTATGGGGTAGTAGCATAGGAAGTGTGGGGTTCCAATCCTCATTCTACCACTTCAGACTGTACAATCTTGAGCAAGGTACTCTAAGCATGAAGTATAGAGGTCATAGTACTTTCTTCCTAGAGTTGTCACAAGGATAAGATACATAGATAACACTCGGCACAGTGGCGGGGTACATGGTAAATCTTTGATAAATGTCAGCTGCTATTCTTCTTTTTTCTAAAAGTCCCAAGGGAGTGGATTTGCAGCTGAGTCACAACTGACTGACTGTCCTGGAAAAGTGTGGGAACTCTTTCTACCCAGGATCAGACTCTCAGCTAGCTAAGGAACTGGGGCATCCCTGCCAGAAGGAAGCTGAGAGGGGGAAGAACCCATTGCGCTTGGGAATAATACTTAGGTGGAGTTCTGGATGAGCCGCTTAGTTCTTTGAGCTTCAGTTTTCGTCAAGTGTAAAAATGGAGGAAAAGTGTCTCACGTTTTAGGCAGCGTTCAAGGGAAGAGGCAAGGTGCACTGTCTGTGCACACCTTTACAGACTCTACAGACTGTGAACCATATGTTGGCAACTATTATTATTAGAGTGGGCACTGTGGTTGAGAGCTGTCTTTGAGTTAGTGGAAGCTCTGATGGATTTCAGTTAAAGCCAAAATCCAGTGGTTTTGGTAAAAAACAGCTGAAAAGAAGATGGAGAAGTGACTATGGAGACCCTAGGAAGCATGATACCTCCCCCTCTGACCACGGTCCCCTGCAAGGAGAGCTCCAGATTCTCACAGCGAGTTCAACTTCAGTGTGGGGTGGAGGGTGAAGGATGGGGGATCCCCTTCCCTTGGGCACCTGCAAGGACGAACTGAGGTTCTGTGGTATCAGAATCTGCTCAAGCTAAGTCTGTCACGGGTACCAGATTCTCGAGGCCATGACTTCATTTACACTCCTGTGTGGCTTTAGACAGAATGGTGTTGGGTACTCCACCTACAAGGAGGGAAACGACTCCTAGCTTCCTCCCGTTCTGCCCTCCACAGCATGTCGGACTTGTCCATACCTGAGATCCCCACCTCTGCCACCAAAAGATCATCGCTGGAGGCCGAGTTTTCAGCCAGACGCTTGAACTCATCCTGTTTCTCACCGTAGGGGTACTGGGTGTCGAACTTCACCAAGACGAACTTGCTTTTGGGAATGACCTGAGGGCATAGAGAGCTGAGCAAGTCCAGGATTCCAGGGACCTTTGGGGCTAATTCCCTTTTGCAAGGGACCTCTGTTTAAGAAACAGAGTGGAAACCATGCCTGCAATGGAGATAAGTGCTCACACACTAATATTCATTCATTTACCCACTGAATCATTTAATAATTTATTGGTGTTGAGTACCCCATTAGGTACTGGTTCATAGTAATCAAAGACATATACAACCCAACTTAGAATAAACAAAGCTGCAGATGTATTAAGGCCTTCTCTTCCAGTGGCCTTTTTGGTAAGATGAAGGGAACCCTTAGAAAACACTACGTTGGCCCCACGGCATGCCCATCATCCCAGAGGGCCTTTCTCGGTAAACAATGAACCAGAAATCTGACAAAAACCAACCAACCAACCATCTGTCAAAGGGCTGGCACCCATGGAAGTGCTTTGGCTAAGGAGCCAAGAGGCTGAACTCTGCAGTTTCAGGGTTCACAGGAAGTTGCTGAGAGGTGGGCTGAGGACAATGTCCCCTCCCTAGACCACAGCTCCCTTTGGCTAGATCTCCAGGTCCTAAACTGTCAGGGTCAAGAGCTTTATTTCAATTGTGGTAAAATTCTCATCACACAACATTCACCATTTTAGCCATTTTAAAGTGTATAATACAGTGAAATTTAGTTCATTAGTAATAGTGTGCAAACAATCACTAATTCCGATTCCGGAACATTTTCATACCCTGAAAAGGAGTCACGTCCCATCCCTCCCTCCCTCTCCAGCCCCTGGCAACCACTTATCCGCTTTTTGTCTCTATGATGTCTACTGTGATGGAATCCTACAATATGCAGCCTTTGGTACCTGGCTTCTTTCACTTAGCATCATGCTTTCAAGATTCACCCATGCTGTAGCATGTCTCAGTATTTTATTCCTTTTTGTAGGCAAATAATATTCCACTGTATGGATATGCCACATTTTATTTATTTATTCATCAGGTGATGGACATTTGGGCTATTCCCATCTTTTGGCTATTTGTCAATAGCACTGTTATAAACATTCGCATACAAATGTTTGTTTGAACACCTGTTTTCATTTCTTTTGGGTAAATACCTAGGAGCGGAAATGCTGGGTTGTATAGTAATTCTATGTTTAAGTTTTAGAGGAATCCCCAAGATCTTTGTTTTGATGGTTTCTCCCAATGCACAGCTTTAGTCTAACAACTGCCCTCTCCTCCTCCGATAACTTTTTGCTTTTTTAATCAAAGCGATCACTTCTGGCCAATTTTTCATCATAGGCAATCACTATCATAATTAAGTCAAGCTGACATCATTCCAGTTTTTGTTAGTCTTTGTTCCTTACTGTGTGTTGATGTCTACTTAGTTTTAGCTTTTAAAAAATATTTAACACTGCCTAGGGACACAAGGAAAGGAGGAGAAGCTATCAAAACAGGTATTCTTTTAAGTGATCACTGACCCCCAAATCTGAGCTGTAGGAGCCTAAAAGCAGGTAAGACTTTTTTTTTTTAAGATTTTATTTATTGGGGTGCCTGGGGGGCTCAGTTGGTTAAGCATCTGCCTTCATGTCATGATCCCGAGCTGGGATTGAGCCCCACATCAGGAACCTACTCAGCACGGAGCCTGCTTCTCCCTCTCCCCTGTATGTGCTTTCTCTCTCTTTCAAATTTATCTCAAAATAAAGATTTTATTTATTTGAGAAAGAGAGAGGGAGAGCACAAGTGGGGGGGCGGTGAGGGAGAAGCAGGCCCCCCGCTGAGCAGGGAGTCTGATGCGGGGCTGGATCTCAGGGCCTCGGGATCATGAGCTGAGCAGAAGGCAGATGCTTAACCGACTGAGCCATCCAGGCGCCCCACAGGTAAGACTTAAAATATAAAACAGATCACATCCCTCTGGACTGACTGTCCTTATTTCAGTTGAACAAACTCATTTCCACTTAGGGCCTTTTCATTTGCTGTCTCTGCTGGCTGGAATACACTTTCCCCAACTCCTTCCATGAATGTCTATCATTCAAAGCTCAGTTCAAATGCCCCCCCCCCCCCACAACCAATGGAGAGGCCTCCTGCACTCATACCATCCTGGCACTGCTTCATTTCACCCTCCTCTATCATACTGTTTTGCTGTGCTTTCTTCATAGCATTAATCACTCACTAAAATTCTTATCTGCGTATTTGTTGTCTGTCCTCTCCACTAGAACCTATGCTATGAGTACAGGACCTGGTCTGACTTGTCTGCTCTATCCCTATTGCCCAAGAGTACCTGGCATGTAACAGATGCTCTGACAATATTTGATAGACAAATACGACTAGGGTAGGCTACGGTAGCAGATGCTACATATGTCTGGGGGAAAATATTTTAAAAGCACAACACAGGATCCCTATATTCAGGGAGCCTACCTTTGTATTATGGAATAATTAATAATTATATGGTGGTCTAACACTGAAACAGAATTGAGAGGCCTCCATCTTTTATCCTGCCATTTTAAGCCATTGGCAGAATGGTTTTGAATGGCACACATCTACACAGTGGATTTTTTCCTTTTTGCTAATTAGCCTGTACCTCCCTCTTAATTGCTTTAGAAATCTGTCTCCTTTCTTTATCCTTAAAGAATCGACTCCACCATATCCTATATTTAGGCAACTTGCTTCCTCAAGATGAAGATGAATTCATCATTCATTCACTCATTGAATAAAAAGGTGCCATCATGTGCCAGACACACTCTAAGTGAACACAGCAGTAAAAAAAGCAGGCAGGGTCTCTTATTTCTAGTGAGGGTGAAGGGCAAGAAACAAAAAAAGACACTGGAAATTGCTGAAAGACAAAGCACAGAACAAGGCCCCTGGATGTATTACCAGGTAGCTCCCCTTCTGTTCACTGGTGATGGAAGAAAGATCTAGAAAGGGACTGGAGAAGACATCCGTTCATTCATTCGACAAATTATCATTGAGTATCTTCTATGCAACAGGTAACCTGCTAGATTGTGCACAAGATCAGTGCACTGTCTAGCACTAGAAAACTAGACAAGGCAGTTCTTCATATTCTAGTGTGGGAGATGATAAAATAAACAAGGGGGGAAAATCAGTGATGAGTGCTCCACAGAAAAATGCAATTAATGTGACTGGCTCTTTTGACAGAGGGAAGAGGAAGTCAAGGAAGGACTCTAAGAAGGTAAGTAATATTTAACCTAAGCCTGAATAATGAGAAGCAACCAGCCTTTCAAAGATTGGACAAAGAATGTTCTGGTCAGAAGGAACTGCCAGTGCAAAGGGCCCATGTCAGCAATGAGCTAGGAATATTCAAAGGACAGAAGGCATGTATCTGGCTGGAGCTGAGGGAACAAAAGGGGGAATGGTCAGGAGAGGAAAGGCTGAGCAGTAAGACCTGCAAGATTACTGTAATGACAACGGAGACCAGGGGGGTAGCAATAAAAACAGAGAGGCACCAACTGATAGGAAATACTATTAACCTTATAGTGTAAAATTTCCCTCTAAGTCACGCTTAGTCTGTGATGTTACCCCATTCCCGCTTTTGGAGGGTGGGATGTCATTTTCCCAATAAAGACTCCAAACGCACAGGGTGCTGTGGGGTGTGCCAGTCATATCTACACTTTTAAATATTTGAATAAGCCACAGATGCCAAATCCAGGACAAGGAAACCTTTTGAGAATAGAAAGAGTTCAACCGCTTGAGACAGATTTAGAACTCCATTTTCGGGTTTCACTTCCCAGCAATGGGTACAAATTAAGAAAATAAGACGAATGGCTTCTCTCTCAATGCTTAGTTTGCCCATCTCGTAGGCGAAGTTGAAAGCTGCCAGTGGGTGAAGAAAGGTGCCAAAGGAGGGAGTTGGAACTGCATTCAGCCTTCAACATTTCCAACGTCCATTTACCCAGGCGAATCGTTCCACGTCTTGACCCGATTTTATTCATTTTGTTCCCAGGCCCAAGATATTCTCTACAGAGTTCCCTTATTCTTAGCGCTTGCACTTTTCAGTAAGACAGAGGATCTCTGGACATTGTGTATTGCAAAGCTGGATGCACTCCACACCACGGGAGGAGGGGCGCAGATATCGCCGGTTAACTCGAGGGGTTTCCAACCGCCTCTCTCACTTCCCCCGCCCCATCAAAACCCAGAGCACTGTGGCGTCCGCCTCGCACCGCCCTCCAGGCCTCCCACTTGGGACTCGAGGATTGGATCTCGCCCGGCACCGCCCTCTCCCCCCTAAATGCGGGGAAGGGGCAGCTGGTTCCCCAGACTGCATCTCAGCAGCTCTTTTGCGAAAGAGGAAGTACAAATACTGCGAAGGCACGGGTGCGCGGAGCCCCTGGCTCGTGTGTGCCCCATGGTCACGGTATGGCCCCGGCCCAGAGTCCACCGGCCCTTTAGGATGGTGGGAAGCCCTGGGATCGTCGCTACAGACCACCTTCTGCCAGCCCTGCCTCCTTCCCCACAGGTGTGCGCTCCCCTGGGCGCTCAGGCTGCACCTGCGCGCGATTCCCCCACCCCCGTTACCTTGTAGAAAGTGACTGTATCCAGGGGAAGGGCGCCCTTGGTGTGCAGGCCGCTGCCGCCATGCGGAGCGGAGAGGAGCAGGAGGAACAAGAGAAGGGGAAACAGTGGGGAGAGAGAAGCGGCACGGGAAATGCCGGCAGCCATAACGCCGGATTCTAGCAGTAGGAGCTAGGAAGGCTGTAGTGGAGAAAACGCGGAGTCGGGCGTCACGTGACTTGCAAGGCCGGCTCTGATGCGCGCACGTGTACAGTCTGAGAAGCTCGCGCCGTCCTAGGATGAGAGGGAGGGGCCACGTGAGGGGCGGGGAAATGGGGCTGCCGCGCGCGCGCGCTCGCCCTCGGCGAAGCTCGTGCAGGCCTACGGTGTGGGGGCGGGGCCGCGGGTGGCGGGTGGCCGAAAGAGGCTGCTGCGCACGCGCACTCGGCGAGCCTCGCCGTCCTCCTGCCCTTTTCCCGTGCTCCCCTGCGCGAGCAGACGCTCGAAGCGCGTGCCAGGCGTCTTGCAGCAATTAGTTCGCTCTCTTTACTTTTCTTCGAAGACGACGAGGCTGGCCATCATGTCTTCCTGCTTTTGGCCCGTCTGGCAGTCCATTGGGACCCGCTACTACTTTCGGTTAGTTTGTCAGTCAGTCTGTGCTACCATCCTCGTGAAGGTGGTCATACTTCCCCAGCTCCCTTAGCCACGACCCGAGTAGGTCACGCAGACGCGGCTGTTCGTCAGCATGGCCTTCAGGGTCATGCTCTGCCCAGTGCCTGCTCTGAGGTGAGTGCCTCAGCGATGAGACCCCGGGCTCCTGTAGGAACAGGCTGAAAGCGGAGTACCCGCCCAGCCACGTCGTAGGCTCCTAAAGGTCTCCAAAACAAAACAAAAAAGCCCTAATAATTCTATTCCCTAGATATTTGTTCAGGACGTGGTTTATGCCATATCCTGGTTTTGCCTGCGAGAATATGGTATAGAGTTGAAGGAGATAGCTCTGGACTGAAGGACCTTGCTGTGTTGGAGAGGAGGAGATAAGACCATTACAGTGTTGTGAAAACATAAATGGAAATTCAGTTAAACCTGCTCAGAAGTGTCAGGGAAAGTTAAAGACAGGAAATGACTTTCAAACTGGATCATGGAGGAGGAGGAGACATTTACAAGGCAAACACCAAAGGATAGTTCTAAAAAAGGGGAAAAACATGATGAATGCGTCAAAGTAAACCGAGGTACACAGCAAAGGGCCTCATCAAGCTGAAGGGTTTGGAGCCACTACAGGCGTTAACCAGGGCAATGAAGTTGGATTTGCTGTCACTTAGTGAAGGGAGTGGATCCGAAGAAGGGAGAAGGCGGGGAGACTCTTTAAGGGTCAAATGTAGTAGTCCAGGTAATAGAGGTTAAGATCTTGCAGTAGCACACAATGCACACAATGAGAGGGAAGGGTCGAATTGAGAATTTTTTTTTTTTTAAAGATTTTATTTATTTATTTATTAGGAAAGGGAGAGAGTGAGAGAGAGCATGAGAAGGGAGGAGGTCAGAATGAGAAGCGGACTCCCCATGGAGCTGGGAGCCCAATGTGGGACTCGATCCCGATGTGGGACTCGATCCCGATGTGGGACTCGATCCCGATGTGGGACTCGATCCCGGGACTCCGGGATCATGACCTGAGCCGAAGACAGTTGCTTAACCAACTGCGCCACCCAGGCGCCCATGAATTGAGAAATTTTGTAGGGTAGAATTCACAAAACTTTATGAACAAATGGCATTAAGAGGGGTTTAGTACCATATTAACCATTGTGTATATTTAATAAATGGGTGTATAAAATAGTCATCAAAGATCATATGATCCAGTTATGGGCAACCAGTTTATATAGAAATTTTGTAAGAAAGAGTTAATGTTTGTGTTTGTTTTGGGGGGTTTGGAAAAATTTATTTTGAGTTTGCTTTAATAAGTTATTAAATAAAATGAGCTGCATAGACAAATGATAGAAGGTGGGGGGAAAATTATGAGCTAAAGTGGTTAAAGAAGCCTTCATGTAGGAAGTGGAAATGGAGTTAAGCCTTTGGAGAGAGAACATTTTAGGGGGAAAAAAATGAAAAGGGAGCAGAAGTGGGAATTGGGGAGACTGACCTGGCAGAAAAGAGTTCTCAAAACACTATTTAGTAAGACAGTTTTAATTCCAGGCAAGAGAAAGTCTTGAAAAAATCAAACTAAGAATTTTCTGTACTCATCTGGTACTCAATAAGGAGCTATTAAGAGTTTTTAGAATACTTTATGTTTAGACTATTTTTAAATTATCACTTCTGAACGTGTAAATGCTTTGGATAGACCTAGTTAGCATGATCAAAAAGTAATGACTTTCTAGTCATAGTTTTGAAGTAGGTTTTGAAAAAAAATGAAGAGAATTGGTTGGAGAGGGAAGGGAAATATTGGTACTTTTGCTATGAATTGAAACAGTTCAGTGCAGTACAATAATTGTCTCAGTGCTTCCTTTTAGTAGTGCCCTGGTCCCAGTCATTTGCTTTATAGTATGGTTAGATTCTTAGCTTCCGGACCCTGACAACATTGTACACAAATAAACCAGGTATGATTCACCATATTTAGGAAGTTATGCAATCCCATAGTTGACACTGATGTGGAAAATCAAAAGGCTGGGTATTGCAGAGATGTAGAAAGAGGCAGAGCATGTTAAATTGATGCTAGATTATTGAGCCCATTGGTCAGTAAAGAATTCTTGAGACATTTTATGGTGCAAAAAGGTGTTTCTATTATAGTGCAGGGAAAGGATCTGTGGGCAGAAACAGCAGCACTGGGGTTGTGAGGAGTGACTGATTATATACTTTCAAGTTGGGATGGGGTTGGGAATAGTGTTAAGTCTCTAAGGAATTTGGAAGCAAGATTTCTAGGACCTTGAGAGGTCATTTACTACTTTCTAGTAAAACCTTAATCATGAGACCCTTCAGATGTATATCATTGGGCTGTATGTTTGGAGGATGATTGCTAACATATATCTTAGGGGTTAGAGATAAAGGAAGTTTCCAAAGAGATTTTCCTCTGATAAAGTGGACTTACAGGATCCTGGAAGCCAGGATAATGTCACCTGAGGTTGCCTTTTACCCCTAGCAAAGCATTAATATTGAGGCAGTTGAGTTTCTGGAGGAAGGTCACCCTGCCAGTCCCAAATACTTGTCAGTGAGCTGTAAGTTATAAGGAAGTTTAACTGTTTTATATTTCTTTTGTCTTTGTTCTCCACATCAAAATGAGTGTGCACATGACCTGATGTAGGAGCTAGAGTGAGCAGGAAGAAGGTGGCATGATCTGCTAAAGCAACTAATAAATAAATTTCATTCTTTTTCTTCTAATATCATCAAGCCAGTGTGTCCCCAGTCTCATTGACTTCTTTGCTATTCCTTGTATATACAAGGCATGTTCTTGCCACAGGGCCTTTGTACTGGCTTTCTCCCTCTAAAACTTTTTCTTTTTCTTTTTTTAAAGATTTTATTTATTTATTTGACAGAGAGAGAGAGATTACAAGCAGGCAGAGAGGCAGGCAGAGAGAGAGGGGGAAGCAGACTCCCCACTGAGCAGAGAGCCCGATGCGGGGCTCAATCCCAGGACCCTGAGATCATGACCCGAGCCGAAGACAGAGGCCCCAACCCACTGAGCCACCCAGGTGCCCCTCTAAAACTTTTCTTTAAGATATTCATATGACTGGCTCCTTCACTCCCCTGAAGTCTTTGCTCATTTGTCAACTTCCTAAGATCTATCCTGACCATCCCTGAAAAAATTGCTTCTTCTGGTAGGGACTACTTAGTTCCAGGCCTTGCATATTTGATTTTTACTTCTCCTCAGCTGGAGGGCTCTGCTACAACCAAGTTACGCCAGATCCTCAGTCAGGCAAAGAAGCATCCAAGCTTAGTCCCCCTTTTCATATTTATTGGGGCAGCAGGTACTGGAGCAGCACTGTATGTCTTGCACCTGGCATTGTGCAATCCAGATGTCAGTTGGATAGGAAGAATAACCCAGGACCCTGGAACAGACTGGGTTCCAATGATCAATACAAGTTCTACTCAGTGAATGTAGATTACAGCAAACTGAAGAAAGAAGGTCTAGACTTCTAAATGAAATGTTTCGGGCACGTGGGTGGCTCAGTCTTTAAGCCTCTGCCTTCAGCTCAGGTCATGATCTGGGAGTCCTGAGATCAAGCCCTGCGTCAGGCTCCCTGCTCAGCAGGGAGTCTGCTTCTCCCTCCCCCCCGCCACTTCTTTGCTCCTCTCCCCACTCATGTTCTATCTCTCTCCCTCTCTCTCTCTCACTCTCAAGTAAATAAAAAAATCTTGGGGTGCCTGGGTGGCTCAGTGGGTTAAGGCCTCTGCCTTCGGCTCGGGTCATGATCCCGGGGTCCTGGGATCGAGCCCCGCATCGGGCTGTCTGCTCAGCAGGGAGCCTGCTTCCCCTCTCTCTCTGCGTGCCATTCTGCCTACTTGTGATCTCTCTCCCTCTCTGTCAAATAAATAAATAAAATCTTTAAAGAAAGATCTTTAAAAAAGTGTTTCACTATAAAGCTGCTTAGAATGAAAGTGTTCCAGAAGCCATCAGCACAATTTTACACTTATCCAGGAAATATTTCCCTTCTAAATGCACAAAATCATGTTTGTGTATTGTGTTGGGATTTACACTGATTAATAAATATCTGAAACTTCAAAAAGAAAATTGTTCCTTCCTGCTAGTTCCTTGCTTTGCATCTCCCCTCTTTTTTTTTTTTCTCCTTAGCACTTTTCAGCTTGCTAACCTACTATATAATTTGCTTATCTTTCTTATTATCTGATTCCAATGAGGGCTGGATTTATGTTTTTGTCTGTTTAGGTTAAGGTACTATATCCCCTTGTCTGGCACATGGTAGGTGCTTAGTACATACTTGTTCAGCAAATAAATGAGTGAGAGAGAAATTATCCCATGGCCATCTCTCAAAATTCCATTGGCCCTGGGCACCTGGGTGGCTCGGTGGGTTAAAGCCTCTGCCTTGGCTCAGGTCATGATCTCAGGGTCCTGGGATCGAGCCCCGCATCGGGCTCTCTGCTCAGCGGGGAGTCTGCTTCCCCCTCTCTCTCTGCCTGCCTCTCTGCCTGCTTGTGATCTCTTACTCTCTGTCAAATAAATACATAAAATCTTAAAAAAAAAAAATTCCATTGGCCCTGTCTACATTCCTTTCTTAAATTTCATACTGTTCTTCAGAGATATTCCATCCCTTAGAGCTAATTATCTTTGCCTTGCAAATTTTTGTTGGCGTTAACACTAGTTCTTTTGAGATAGATGAACACCTAAATTGTCTTAAGAACAAAGCTGTTTTCATCCGTTAAAAATTGTTACGGAAAGAAGATTTACCAGGGTATGATTTTCTTTAAGCCCTATCCTGTAAGAATTCTTTCAATATTGGGGCACCTTGGTGGCTCAGTCTGTTTAGCATCTGACCTCAGCTCAAGTTGTGGTATCTGGGTGTGGGATGGAGATCAGACTCCTTACTCAGTGGGGAGTCTGCTTCTCCCTCTCCCTCTGCCCCTCCTCCTTGCTTGTGCTTGTACACATACTCTCTCTCTCTTTCTCAAATAAATAAAATCTTAAAAAAAGGAATGCTTTTGGGGCACCTGGGTGGTTCAGTGGGTTAAGGCCTCTGCCTTCAGCTCGGGTCATGATCTCAGGGTCCTGGGATTGAGCCTCGCATCGGGCTCTCTGCTCAGCGGGGAGTCTGCTTCCCCCTCTCTCTCTGCCTGCCTCTCTCCCTACTTGTGATCTCTCTCCCTCTGTCAAATAAATAAATAAAATCTTAAGAAAAAAGGAATGCTTTCTATATGAAAAAAATTATTTCAGTGTTTCAATATTTAACAGCTATTAACTCTACATTTTTCAGGTACCATATACTCTTCTGAGGGTAAAGGTTACACTGGTAAACAAAATAGATGTGCTCCTTGCAGACCTAGTTGGGGAAACCAGCATTAAATAATCACACAAATAAACATATAATCACAAATTGTGATAATTTCTAGAATGAAAAGTTGAAGGCCTATGAAAAAATATGGAGGGATCAATTGGGATTGGAGTTGGGAAACTTCTAGAAACAAGTGTGTGTAAGCTGAAGAAAGACCTAAAGGATGAATAGGATTCAGCTCTCAAGGAACTTAGACTCATGTGATGAGAAAGACATTAAGTAATTATAAATAAATATGCCATTGGAAATTGGTGTATGTTAGGAAGCATTTTAGGAAAAGAGCAAGTGCAAAGGTTCTGGAGTGAGAAAGAACTTGACATATTTGAGAACTAAAAGAATTCCACTCTGGAATTTATTCTTTAACAGCAAAGTCATCAGCATAGAAGGAAGTTTAAGTGCAGAGATTAGAGATATTTATTGCAGCATTGTTTGCAGAAGAGAAAAAGAAAGAAAAAAGAAAAGAAAAACAAAACCTGAGAACAACTTCTGAGAGTAAGTGTTGGATAAATGATTTTTTTTTTTTAAAGTAGGCTTGGGGCACCTGGATGGCTCAGTGAGTTAAGCCTCTGCCTTTGGCTCGGGTCATGATCTCAGGGTCCTGGGATTGAGCCCTGCATCGGTCTCCTTGCTTAGCGGGGTGCCTGCTTCTTCCTCTCTTTCTGCCTGCCTCTCTGCCTACTTGTGATCTCTCTCTCTCTCTCTGTCAAATAAATAAAATCTTTAAAAAAATAATAAAGTAGGCTCAATGCCCAATGTGGGAACTGAACTCAAGACCCCAAGATCAAGAGTTGTAACTCTACTGACTGAGCCAGCCAGGTAGCCCTAGAGAAATAATCTTATATAGAATATTATACAGCTATCACAATGGGTTAGAACTATTTCCATGAAATATTAGATGAGAAAAGAAATGTGTACCGAAATATGTGATCCCATTTTTAAAACCCTACAGCTATAACACAATATAAACATAATAACCCCTATTATATATGTATGCATTTGGATGTGGTTTTGTTTTTGTTGTTGCACAAAGTAAACTTCATTTGCAGCAAATAAAGAGATGGGAAACAGCTTCTAAAGCTGTGAATTCACCCAAAGAGAGAGTGAATGGGTGCTTTTTGTTTAGAGTTAGGATGAATAGTTAGTTTTTATTTATTTATTTTTTAGTAATCTCTATACCCAACATGAAGCTGAAACTCACGAGTCTCTCGAGTTGCGCTCTCTTCTGACTGAGCCAGCCAGGCGCCTCAGGATGAATATTTAGATAGGGAAGCCTTGTCATTGTATATAGAGGCAGGCATAAAATCCTAAGTGCATCTTAAGAAAACCTGCCTATAAATACTTTGTATGTTATGTAAATAAGGCGGAGCCTCCCCCTTAGGCAGAGATTTTAGTATTATAATGAGGTGAAGGTAATTGCAGGTTATTCCAGGGGTCACGCCAAGGTCCTTCAGGTTACAGTCCTGAGGAATCGATAGAAAGAAAATAAGACTAAAAAAAGAGAATAAAATTATTATGGAATAATATTGAGAAAAATGTAGAATATAAAATACTAGCTATAGAGTTACTACAAAAAGGTAGAAATTGGATATGTATAGGGACAGGACTTAAAGTAACAAAAATAAAAAGAACGTTCTGACTAGCTGATGAGATTATAGGAAACTATTTTGGATTTCTATTATTTTAATATTGTTTTTTCAATGAAGTAACATTAAAAAAGTCATAGAGATTTTAACATCCATGGATCAAATAATTTCAACAGAGATGTTTTTCTTCTTTTGTCCCACTTTGTCATGTTATTTTGTCTTATTTTAGTACTCTTGTAAGCCACCTGAAATGCTGTCTAGGTCAAAGTGGGATATAAGTAAGTAAATAACAGTAACCTAGCTCTTGCAAGTCTCTTCCTTCTTTAATCTTTCCTGCACACTGCCAATGCGTTATTACAATGTTATATAAAATGGGGATAAAAATACTTTTCTCATAGGATTGTGAGTGGATTAAATTAGTTAACACTAATTTAAATTAGCTAACACTAGGGGCGCCTGAGTGCCTCAGTTGTTAAGCGTTTGCCTTTGGTTCAGGTCATGATCCCAGGGTCCTGGGATCGAGTACTGCGTCAGGCTCCCTGCTCTTCCGGGAAGCCTGCTTCTCCCTCTCCCTCTGCTGCTCTCCCTGCTTGTGTTTCCTCTATCGCTGTGTCTCTCTCTGTAAAATAAACAAATAAATAAAATCTTCAAAAAAAAAAAGATCTTAAAAAAATTAGTTAACACTAGTTAAAAAGCATTTACAATAGTATCTGCCATATAGTACATAATTTGCTTAAAGACTAGCTATTATGGTTATCATGTCATACCATTTCTTTTCTTGGAAATTTGCTTGATTATAGAAATTTATAGTGGCATTTTTGCAGGATAAAATCCAAATGCAAGGGGCACCTGGGTGACTCAGTTGGTTGGGCGACTGCCTTCGGCTCAGGTCATGATCCTTGAGTTCCGGGATCAAGTCCCACATTGGGCTCCCGGCTCCACGGGGAGTCTGCTTCTTCCTCTAACCTTCTCTCCTCTCATGCTCTGTCTCACTTTCTCTGTCTCTCAAATGAATAAATAAAAATCTTTAAAAAAAAATCCAAATGCAATCAAGAGCCTGCAAAATCTAGTTATAAATTAAAGACTCTAAATAAAAATGACATTTATAATATCATATGTAGCTACTGAGCTCTTGAAATGTGGCTACTCTGAATTGAAATAAGAGTAAAACACACACTGCATTTCAAAATTCAAAATTACAAATGTAAAATATATCAGTGATTTTTTTTTATATTGATTGCATGTTGAAAGGACAAAATTGGATATTTAGTTAAGTAAAATTTATGAAAATTTCATCTGGTTTTGCTTTTTTAGTATGGTCACTAGTAACTTTATTAAGATTTTAATTTTTTATTTGAGAGACAGATAAAATGAGAGAGCATGGGCAGGGTGAAGGGCAGAGGGAGAAGGAGATTCCCTGTAGAGAAGGGAGCCTGAGATGGGGTTCTGTCCCAGGACTCTGGGATCATTACCTGAGCCCAAGGCAGATGCTTAACTGACTAAGCCACTCAGACACCCCCATTAGAAACTAATAAATTACATCGTTGACTTATATTTTTATTGGCTAGCATTGCTCTAGATTTTTAAAGTAAAATGTTGCTACTTTTTCATCCTAATCTTTGTCCAGTTGGTGTTTTAGATGCAAGGACAGTATACTTATATTTCCATTAAGTTTTTTTTTAATTATTTTTTAAAATTTATTTATCTGACAGAGACACAGCGAGAGAAGGAACACAAGCAGAGGGAGTGGGAGAGGGAGAAGTAGGCTCCCCGCTGAGCAGGGAGCCTGATGTTGGGCTCTATCCTAAGATCATGACCTGAGCCGAAGGCAGACGCTTAATGAATGAGCCACCCACGTGCCCCTCTTTCTATTAAGTTTTATCTTATTAAGTAAAACTCATTATTCTAAAGTATTTAGGTCTTATTAGATCTTAAATCTGTCATCTACCTCCCACAACTTGAGAACATTCATTCAGTAAATACTAGTACCTATGCTAGGCACTGTTTTAGGTACTGAAGATATTGGAGTGAATCAGTGGGGTAAGTTGCCTGTCCTCAAGGATGTTCCAGTCTACTAGGGGAAAGCAGACAGCACAAACAAACATGATATTTTGGAATTTGATAAATGTTACATCTCAGAGGTAATGATGTTTAAGCTGATATTTAAAGGATGAGAAGGAGCTAGTCGTGATTATCTGGGGGAAGGACATTCCGGAGAGAGGAAAGCTATTATAAATGATCTGAAATGGAAAAGTACTTGATACACAGGATGAAAACACCATGGCAGACCCTAAGATGGTCTCCAGTAATCCCTGCCTTTTGGTATTTACACTCTCATGTGATCCTTTCTCCTTGGCTGTTGGCAAGATCTGTGGTCAATAGAATACAGAAGAGGTGATGGAATAGCACTTTGGTGATTTTGTTGCACAAGGTTCTGACTTCCATCTTGATAGGAAGATATCTTGCAGAAATCTCTGTGGCAAAGAACTGAGTGAAGTGTTTGGCCAACAATTAGTTAGGCCCTTAGATCAACAACCCTGAAAAAACTGAATTAGACTAACAACTTTGTGAACTTAAAAGCAGAACCCTTCCCCATTTGAGCTCTCAGATGAGATTCAGCCCTGGTTGATATCTTGATTAAGCCTTGTGAGAGGCCTTGAAGCAGAGGACCCAACTAAGCTATTCTTGTACTTGTGATCCACAGAAGCTGTGAGATGATAAATGTGTGTTTTAAGTCACTAAATTTGTAGAAAGTTGTTACGCAACAGTAATACACACACACACACACACATATTTGATAAATGTACCCACTGTATTTTCTCTGAAGTCATTAATGAAAGTGCTTTACAGAACTGTGCCAAGTCAGAATGTTGACTCCACTAGAAGTTTCTAAGTTGATACTGATTAATTAGTTAACACTCCCTTAGGCTTATTTGTGCAAGAAATGCCCTTAATTGTGCTTCTACTTGGTCTATATTTTTTCTTTTTTTTTTTTTAAGATTTTATTTATGTATTTTAGAAAGAGAGAAAGAGCACGCCCAAGTGGGGCAGAGGGAGGGGGAGAGGGAGAAGCAGACTTCCCTCTGAACCCAGTGCAGGACTAGATCCTGGGACCCTAAGATCATGACCTGAGCTGAAGGCAGATGCTTAACCAACTGAGCGACCCAGGCACCCCTCATTTTTTTTAAGATATTTATTTATTTATTTATTTATTTGAGAGAAAAAGAGAGAGAGAGCATGAGCAGGGGGAGGAGCAGAGGGAGAGGGAGATCGAGAATCCCAAGCAGACCCCCTGCTGAGCGTGGAGCCTGATGTGCTTATGAGCCTGAGATCACAACCCAAGTCGAAACCCAAGATTTGGACACTCAACCAACTGAGCTCCTGAGGTCCCTCTCCTTAATTTTGTATCATGAAATTTCTCACCAAATGCTTTGTCCAAATACCATATATACTATGTATAGTAATTCTGTCCAAAGAGAGAAGGGGTAGTCTGGCATGATTTTTTTATAAATCCATTCTGACTTAGTGATTACTTTTTTTAAAATTGTTTAGAAGCACACCTTTTAGATAGTTCATTTTAGAATCTTATTTGGGATCAGTACTGAGATCTTTGACCTATGATTTGCAGATTCCACCATCTTTTCTCCTTATAAAAAGTAAAAATATAATTACCACAAATTTTCTACAATTTCTAGAAATTTCTACAATAATCTACAATTTCTAACTATTTTCCCATTTTTACATAAACTCTCAGATTTCATTCAGTGGTTTATTGGGTTAACCTGCAAGTTTTATCAAAGTCCTAGAGTGTTAATTTGTTCAGACCAGAAGTGGTGGATTCATTTAGAGCAGTCAGGTGCTCTCTTACAAACTTTATCTTCAGTTCCCTCTTACAATGTTTGTTTTACACTTTTTATTCTAAATATTATTCTTTTCAGTAGGAAAGACAGAAACATGTTACCCATTAATCATTACACCATGAATTTCAGCAAAGGGACATTTACTGTGTTCCTATAAAATTTGCCCATTTACAGTTTACCCTTTTAAAGTGTACAATTCAATGAGTTTTAGTATAGTCATAAAGAGTGCAACCATCACTACAATTTTAGAATATTTTTGTCACACTGAAAAGAAATCTTGTGCCCATCAGTAGTCATTCCCCATTATCTCCCAAATTACCTTTCCACCCCTAGGGAGCTTCTGATTTACTTTATGTGTCTATAAATTTTCTTATTTTGGACATTTATACAAATGGAATCGTACAATATGTGGTCTTTCGTTATTGGCTTCTTTTATTTAGCATAATGTTTTCAAGGTTCTTAATGTAGAATGCACTAGTACTTCTTTCCTTTTAATTGTTGAATAATATTTCATTATGTGGATATACTACATTTTATTTATCCATTCACCAGCTGGTGGACACTTGTGTTTCTACCTTTTGTCTTTTATGAGTAACAATGTTATAAACATTTTTGTTCAAGTTTCTGTGTGAACGTATGTTTAATTTCTCTTTGGTATATACCTAGAAGTAGAACTAATTTTATACCTAGCAGCTGAGTCATATAGTATATATTTAACCTTTTGAGCAACTGCCAAAGTGGCTGCAGTATTTTACATTCTCAATGTATATAAGAGTTTCTATTCCTCCACATTTTCTGCAACAGTTGCTGTTGTTTTTTTTTTTTTTATTATAGCTATCCTGGTAGATATGAAATGTTATCTTATTGTGATTTTAATTTGTATTTCCCTGATGGCTTATGATGTTAATCATCTTTTCCTGTGGTTATTAGTCGTTTACTTGGGGGGAGAAATTTCTATTTAAAACCTTTGCCAACTTTTAAATTGTGTTGTATTTTTTTTTAAAGATTTTATTTATTTATTTGACAGAGGGAGAAATAGTAAGGGAGGAAACACAAGCTCCCTCCCGCTGGGCAGGGAGCCCGATGCCAGGCTTGATCCCAGGTCCCTGGGATCATGACCTAAGCTAAAGGCAGACACTCAACAACTGAGCCACCCAGGCGCCCCTGGGTTGTATTTTTATTATTGAATTGTAAGAGGGTTTTTTTGGGCTTTTTAAAAAGATTTTATTATTTATTTACTTATTTATTTAGAGAACATACATGTGAATGGGGGAGGGGCAAAGGGAGAGGGGGAGAGAATCTCAAGCAGACTCCCTGCTGAGCATGGAGCCTATAGTGGGGTTTGATCCCATCATCCTGAGATCGTGACCTGAGCCAAAATCAAGAGTTAGAGGCTTAACTGACTGAGCTACCCAGGTGCCCCTGGAGGAGTTCTTATATATTCTCTATATAAGTCCCTTATCAGATACATGATTTATAAATATTTTTTTCCATTTTGTGGCTTGTCTTCACTTTCTTGATAGTATCCTTGAAGCAGAAAAGTTTTTAATTTTGAAGAAGACGGATTTATCTGTTTTTTTCTTTTGTTGCTTATGTATTTGTTGTCATATCTAAGAAGCAATTGCCTAATAAAAGAGCTACCTTGATGTTACATTAGTTGTTTTTTTGGTAAAGATTTTATATATCTGTTTGAGAGAGATAGTGAAAGAAAGCATGGGGTGAGGGGAGGGATGGAAGGAGAGGTAGAAGCAGGCTCCCTGCTGAGCAAGGAGCCTGATGCATGACTCCAACCCAGGACCTTAGCATCATGACCTCAGCCAAAAGCAGATGCTTAAATCCAGGCATCCCAGAAGTTACATTAATTTTAAAAATTATCTTTCCCTGTCTTCCTCTTAACTAGTTCTCCATTAGAATATTGTGTGTGTTAAGAGTGCAAACTATGAAGTCAGAATGACTGGATTTGAACATTGGTATCACCACTTGATAACTCTGTAATCATTAGATGTGACTTCTTTAAGCCTCAGTTTCTTTGTCTGAAAAGTGGGAGCATTACTGAGGTGCCAAGTTAACTCAGTTGGTAGAACATGGGACTCTAGATCTTAGGATCATTAGTTCAAGCCCCACATTGGGTGTAGAGTCTTTTTGGGTGTAAAGTTTTTTTAAAAATGGGAATATTACTTCTTACCTCAAAGTTTGTGTTGACAATTAAAATGCTTAGCATAGGGCCTTACACATAGTAATTGGTAGATTACTAGAAATCTTATTTGAGTTAAGTATAATTTTTGCTTAAATAAAAATATTTTACTAGGAAGGTGTATTTTTTGATTTTGTATCCACAGTAGTAACTTGCTCATGATAGAAGTTTAATGAATATCTATTAATTTAATTGATACATGAAATATAGTAGCCCATTACATTAAGTAAGCTGTGATGTATTTGAGCTTACTAAGGAGCTAAGTGAAAAGAGAAGCGAAAACTAAAAGTAAGTATCACCCACTTCATTTGGGCTTGGGTTAGCCCTTGCAGAAAAGAAAGATGGGAAGATTATATTTCAGGAGATATTTCAAGGGGGGAATGGTGCTAAATATACAAAAAGCAGGGTACTAATACAGAGAGAAAAATGGAAAGGTGAATCCCCAAATGGGAATTTGGTCAGTGGCATAAGACATTTTAGAAGAGGTGCCAAGAGAGAAAAGTTCTTTTTTTTTTTTTTTAAGATTTTATTTATTTGAGAGAGAGAGAAAGAGAGAGAGTGATCACAAGTAGGCAGAGAGGCGGGCAGATAGTGAGGGCGAAGCAGGCTCCCAGCTGAGCAGAGAGCTCAATTCAGGGCTTGATCCCAGGACCCCGAGATCGTGACCTGAGCCAAAGGCAGAGGCTTTAACCCACTGACCCACCCAGGCGCCCTGAGAGAAAAGTTCTTATGTCAAGAGCAGCAGACTGATTTGGCATGGTTGTTCCTCAAACAATTTGAGATTTGTTCTTGACTGAGACAAGAGTCCTTTGTCCAAAAGCATTCTCTTATCATTTGGTGAAACTGTCATTAGTCCCCTCAACCTTATTAGATAGATACATGATTAGAGGCCTCAGAATACTCCCTGAGACCTTATAGTAGGGATTTCTGAACCAGAAATCTGTTTTTTTTTTGTTTATATAATGATATAAGCAAAGTGGTTAGAGCCTACCTCCAATTTAACAGTTTCCCACCAAAACCTACCTCTGTTTAATGACATCCCTTCTTCTTCTACTCCACACTGGTGAATAAATGAATCACATTAGCCTCATATGAATAAATGAATCACATATTTAAATCACTGAACCTATACAAATGATCCAATTTATGTTATCAATAAATATTTGTAGAGTATATGAAAGTATGGTTAGATGGAAGATAAATAGTTACATAAATGAAATATTCTTCCTTCTGCTTTCTCCTTACCATAGTCCTTGTCCAAATTTTACTAGTTCTTCCAAATATTGTTCAAATGGGGGTGCCTGGGTGGCTCAGTGGGTTAAGGCCTCTGCCTTCGGCTCAGGTCGTGGTCCCAGGGTCCTGGGATGGAGCCCCGCATCGGGCTCTCTGCTCACCGGGGAACCTGCTTCCCCCTCTCTCTCTGCCTGCCTCTCTGCCTACTTGTGATCTTTCTCTCCCTCTGTCAAACAAATAAATAAAATCTTTAAAAAAACCCACAAATATTGTTCAAATGACAGGCAGTGTATATTTTTTTGTATGCAGATAATTTGAGATTCTGGCATTCTGGCCATTTTTCCTACTGTATTATAAGCTCCTAGAAGTCTGGGTCTGTCCCTTATTTGTCTTTGTATCTTTTGTAGTACAATGCTTTACATAGAGTTGATATATAAACATAAGTATATTAAATGAATCATATAATTTAACATATGTCTGGTGGGAATTTTTGGTACAGAATATTTCAGATGTTACTATTGAATATGAGATATTAACAGCACCTTCACAGCTTTTCTTGGTATTACTAAAAATTTATTGATTGCTTGAATATGCAGTCTCTCTTCCATCACAGGCTTTTGTCCTTAAATGGGGCAAGTTTTAAGCAGACCTCCTTTCTTCCTTATTTTTCCTCTCCTTTTTTTCTGTTTCATTTCTCTCTTGCAGCTCAATTTATCTTTTCACCATTCTATTTTTTTATTATTCCTATCTCTTCCTCTTACAATTTCTAATGCTTTTTAGAACTTTGTTTCCTTGTCACCTGCTCTTTCTATTTTTGTTCTTTCTGCTTGGCTTTCTCCTCCTCTTGTCACCACCTTCTTTCCTTGTCCTCAAGATACTGGGCAGGATTGGGTAGGGAGGAGCCCAGTAGAGCTAGGGGTGGAGCCAGCTGTTCTGTGCTTCAGGATTCAGAACCTGAGAAGGCTCGGGCTGCTTTAGCATAGCCGGGGCAGAAGTCCCCATGGCCTTCCTGCTGGAGGCTGGCATTCTGGAGGACAATTGGGACTTGGTGAGATTATAAGTTGTCCCTTTCTTTTTGCTCCCCCTTTCTTCCTCCTTGTTCTGTACTTTTCACTCACAGTATCTCTTTACTACTTCTTCCTATTTCTTTATTGCTTACTATTCTGTTTTTTCTCTGTCTAGTTATCAGTCAACTCCATTTAATATTTGTTTACCTTTCCTATTACCCATTCTTTTCATGCATCTGTCTGTTCCCTCTCAAAATTTAACTTTTCCTACCTCTTCCCCATTTTATTCTTTCCTTTTTAAATCTTCTCATCCAACTCTCTTTTCATTTAGTCATTTTCTGTCCACCTCTCTACTCTTTTTATCTTATCGTTTCCGAGGGATGGAGCATTAAGAGAGGAAACAAGGAACCACCCTGCCTTTCCAGAGGCCTTTCTGCTCCTTCTCAGACTTGTAGGGCATTTTGATTAGGCACCGAAGAGTTTGTGCTCTACACAGATAGTTAATAAACAGTGAAATTGGAATAAGGTCAAATATTAAATGTCAAAGTTTTAATTCTATTCTTTCTTGTTTTATTTAGGTTTTTTCTGCAATTCAGTGGATACAATTTGTTATGGCTACTCTGAGGTAAATTTATTTAATCTCGTGTACTATGACTGTTTAAACTAGTAAAAGCAAAACTGTGAATTCTAAAGTTTCCTGCATTTTTTCTCTGGGTATTTGCTTTTACTCTTTAGAGAGAAAGCTATTCTTTACCATGTTGATATTTTCTGATTAATAAAAGTAACATCAACAATAACAAAAAAACAGATTAAGGAGTAACATCTGAAAATCAAAGGACTTAGTCAACAGGATTGATTTGCAAAATCAATAGGAGTGATAGAGAGAAGATTAGCATGGCCCCTATGCAAGGATGACAGACAAATTCATGAATCATTCCATATTTTAGAAAAATGTGCAGTTTATTTTACATCTAGTATATATCAGTAAAGCTGTAAAAAATCAAATCATTAGCAAAAATGAAGGAGCCCCAGTAGTTCTTTTTTAATGATTATCTTTTATCTCTGTCAGTGTTATCGGTTCAAGTTCACTTATTGCCTATGCCGTATTCCAGAACATACAGAAATCTCCAGAGGTGAGCAAACTCTTTTTTGTGTTGCATTTGAACTTTTAGTGACTTAGCCTTTGAAATAAATAAGAGAAGTATCACCTATAAATAATGGAATAATTCTATGAATTACTTGTAAATTTGTCATCATGATATGTTAAGATATTTTAGACACAGTCAATAGGTTTCCCTTTTCTTCTAGGTAATTATTTTAACTATAACTTTGAATACTGAGAGATTGCCTACTAAAAGTACACTTTTTTTGCTATGCATTGATTATTAAAGTTAGGAAATAGAGTTGTTTGAAGCTTCTAGTCACTCTAAGCACAGTATGGTCCTGCCAAGAGGTGAGTTTTCTGATATTGATATCTTGGTAACATTGCTCGTGGGGCTAGGAAATAGTTCAGATTTTGTTGTCCAGAAAATACTAGGTTTGCTGTTCAGGCCTTCTAGGCAATTACAGTTTAATGGTGAAAACAGAACAAAAATACTTCCTATGTAAAATTATTCATACAAATTATTCATATCAAGATGAAGTAAAAAAAATTTCCTTTTATTGGGGTGTAATTGACAGACAAAAATTATATATGTTTAAGCTGTAAACAAACAAAAACCTTCCTGATTGAGAGAGGATTAGGAAGGGAGATGTATTTCCTAGCTATGAAAAGATTTTAAGAGAAATGTAACAACTATTTCTCTAACCAAGCCAAATGGCACAAAATTAGATAAAATATAGTTCAGGACATATATGGGAGAGCTTTTATATGTAGAAAATGTGATGGGGTTTTTATTGGGCCCACTTTTGTAATCAGAATAGTTCTGTATGTTGAATACTTTCTGAGCTCCCAGTATGCTTGGTGCTTTACAGACTTTATCTTACTGGCTCTCATCACTCTCCCATGGGAAGGATGGTAATAGCTCCATTTCACAAATGAGGAAATTAAGCCTCAAAGTCATGAAATAACTTGTTCAAATTTTACAGTAAGTAGCAGAACAGAGATTTTCAAAGTCTAACTTTTAATTACAGTCCTCATTCAAATTAAACACAGTATTTAGTATTTATTTTATTCTAGACAGATGTGCTCAGTGTTTTAAATACATTTTTCATTTAATCCTTAAAATGACTCTGTAAGGTAGATATTATTAATCTGATATTATAGTGAAGAAATGGAATCCTGGTAAGGTCGAGGGACTTTCTTAAGATCTTATATATAGCAGGTAATTTGTTAGAGTTAGAATTTGAGTATAGGATTGTCTTGTTCCAAAGCCTTTTTCCATATATGCTTTTTAAGCCACTGAAATATGGTACATAATGAAGATAAGATTTTGAATTTCAGACATAGACTGTGACTATGTAAGTAACTAGAAAGTAGCAGTCCTGGTACAGTATTGTCATTCCCTGCCAAAGTAATCTTAGCCACATAACTGTCTGTGATTGAGATTTCCCTAATGTTTGTCTCCTTTGCTGAAATTTGAATTCATATGTGACTAAGTTAATAAAGTATGAGTTACATAATAGAGCTAAGTAGAGATTCTCAGTCTCTTCATTATTTATCTGGTAGACTGGACGATTATTTATTGTAGGGGGCTGTCTGTACCTTAGGATGTTTAGCAGACTTGACCCACTAGATGCTAGAAGCAAACCACCTCCCCCTACATCTGAGGTTGTAAAAACCAAATTATCTTTAAATATATTGCCAGATGTCTCCTGGGGGAGGCAAAATTGCTTCTGGCTGAGAACAACTGTTCTAAGGTGACCTCTGGCGTGACAGTGGGTTAGAGCTTTATAAAGATGTAGGATCTGGGGGACCTGGGTGGCTCAGTGGGTTGAGCCTCTGCCTTCAGCTCAGATCATGATCTCAGGGTCCTGGCATCGAGCCCCGCATAGGGCTCTCTGCGCAGTGGGGAGCCTGCTTCCCCCTCTCTCTCTGCCTGCCTCTCTGCCTACTTGTGATCTCTCTCTGTGTCAAATAAATAAATAAAAATATTTTAAAAAAAAGATGTAGGATCCAGTTTGGCATAGGATGTGACCTTTAGTTTCTCTGGCTTCAGTTATCATACCTTTCACATAACCAGAGCCTGAAGGACCTTGGCAACCACAAGTTCACTGGTTGCCACACATTCTGTTTTCTTGGTGTAGGAAAAATTCCAATTTTTCCAGATTAAGAATGTTAGCCATCCTCCAGTTTTCCTTTTTTCTCCATTAAAGAATATTTTTAATAGCAAAAAACACATGGAAGCCATAATCTGAAAAAGACCAAAATAGTTTATTAAATTAAAGATAAATACAGTAAATTGGAGAAGTCCATAGGGAATCTTTGGCGGGACTAGCTGATGAAACAGTGACTCAGAAAGGCAAACTGAAGAGAGAAGAAAGTGGCCAGACTAGCCAGTGTTAAATAACACTCGGGGCAAATATACTTTACTACGCTTGTATGACTTCATTTCCCCATAAAGATCACTTTTGATATTCTTTGTAACCGGATTTCATTTGACTAGAAATATTGGGAAGCAGGGTTTTAGAAGAGTATTCGTATGAACTGTTTTAGGTCTTTCACCTCACCAGAACAGACTTGGACCCAGAGCCTCCCCAGGGAGAGCCTTTCACACAATGCATGTCCTTCTTTCCCTACCCCTCATCTTGCTCTTGATTTAAATTAGGTACGAATTAGGCATTTTTTTTTTTTTTAAGATTTTTATTTATTTATACAGAGAGAGAGTGAGCGAGAGAGGGAATGCAAGCAGGGGGAGTGGTAGAGGGAGAAGCAGGCTTCCCGCTGAGCAGCTGAGCAGGGAGCCTGGTGTGGGGCATGATCCCAGGACTCTGGGATCATGACCTGAGCTGAAGGCAGAGGCTTAATGACTGAGCCACCCAGGCGCCCCTGGGCATGTTTTTTTAAAAGCAAAAACTTTCGTATTTAGGACTATGTCTTTTGCTTTTATGTGTATTCCTAATTACCACACACTGTGCTTGATTGTACTTTCCTTAAACCGTGGGCTATACCATACCTTTCTTTGTATTCCCTTCAACATAGTATCTTGTAACATACGCAGGGTGAAATTTTTCTTGGTTTCAACAATCGGTACTCAGTTAATTTTTGTTGTTTACTTGATTGACTTTATCTCCTGTTACTAGAACTCATTGTTTTCTAAGCATGAGTGAAAATATATAAATCTCTTTTTATCCTCCATTTCCCTGCCAAAGACTTTAGGTATGTTTTAGTGACAAACAGCTCTCTCTATATAAGGCTATTTATTGAATCAATGACCATAAATAAAATTACATTCTTTCTCACAAAAGCCTCTTGGCTGCCTTTCTCCTCCAGAGTTTATTTTGTGTTCAGTTTTAATTTTTTACCCATTAACAGTTATAAACTTGTGGGAGGTCATGGGCCAGTAGAATCTGTGAATGTGGCATCTAGCTGGAATTTTAGTAGGCTTATCCAGAGCAAAGGCTATATATGGTAAAAATAATAATAATATCTGATATTTATTAATACAGTTTAAAATGTTATTTCACTTGGTTTTGTTTCTGTTAGCCAAAGCAGCTTGACCATTTACCCCTGTTCGCAAGGTATAGCGTCTTAGCTTTCCTCTCATTTGGAAGAGGGGTATGAGAAAAATTCCCTTTGTACAGGTGAGATTAGTTTTTATATTAGGTAGTATGTGATAATAACTTAAAAAATTTTTTAATTTACTTTTTCTTGTGGTGTATATCAGATGTGGATTAGAAAGGATAAAACCTATATGTACTTTTTAAAGAATGATTATAACCACTATGGATAAGAAATAGAAATTGCCTGTACCAAAATGCTCCTTACTGGTCAACCTACTATGCTCCTTACTAGATCACAATTCTCTTCCTCACCTCTAGAGGTTAACCACTATCCCAACTGCTGTGATCACAATTTCTTTGCTTTTATATATAGTTTTGTCAAGGTATATATCTTTAAACAGTTTGGTTCAGCTTATTTTTGAACTTTTTGGAAATGAACTAATATTGTATGTATTTTTTATATAGTTCTGTGATACGCTGTTTTTTTGTCATTGTTATTTGTAAGATTTATTCTTGTGTAAAGCTCTGGTTCATTTCATTTTCACTGATGTTTAGCGTTCTCTATTTTGAATATATCATAATTTATGTATCTATATTGCTATAAATAATCTTGTCTATGTCTTCTGGTGCACACATGCAGACACTTCTCTAGTGTATTTACCTACTGATGGAATTGCTGTCGGAGAGGCATATCTCCTAGATAATGCTTTTATCTAGATAAAACTTTTTCCAGATGGTTGTGCCAGTAGGGTATGAAAGGTTTCATTGCTTCATGTTTCCATTAATCCTTGATATTATCAGACTTTAAAAATTTTTTCCATGAATGTATACTTTTTTTTTGTGGATTTAATTTTTTATTTCCTTGATTACTAATGACATTAGGCATATTTTCCTATGTTTATGGCCATTTGGATTTCCTCTTAAGTACCATTCACATCTTTTGCCTATTTTTTCTACTAGTTTTTTTTTTATTGCTTTGTAAGAGTTTTCATTTTTAATATTGTTTTGATACCAGTCCTTTGTCAGTTTTATGTGTTGCAAATAATCTCCCGTTTTGTGGCATGTCTTTTCACTTTCTTGATTGTGTCTTTTGACAAATTTTTCTTTTTCACTGGTTTAATTTTTCAATTACTTCCTTTTAGAGCCTTTTTGTTTTGTTTAGGAAAAGTTTCCCTGGCCAGAAGTTGAAGACATTCTCCTCTATTTTTTTTTCTTAAGATTTCATTTATTTGACAGAGAGAGAGACCACAAGTAGGCAGAGAGGCAGGCAGAGAGTGGGGGAAGCAGGCTCCCTGCTGAGCAGAGACCCCCCGGATGCAGAGCTCGAGGCTCCATCCCAGGACCCTGAGCCGAAGGCAGAGACTTTAACATACTGAACCACCCAGGCGCCCCAGACATTCTCCTCTATTATCTAAAAAAAAATTTTCTGGTTTTTGCCTTTCACATTTAGTTATTTAAACCAGTTGGAACTCATTTTTGAGTGTGTGAGATAGGGGTCCACTTTTATTTTTATCCATATAGACCCCCCAGTTGTTGCAACATCATGTTTTAAAAAGACTATCCTTTCCCTTTTGATCCAGAAAGCCACTTTATGGGGTTCCTGGTAGGGGCTCAGTCAGCAGAGCCTGCAAATCTTGATCTGAGGATTGTGAGTTTGAGCTCCACATTGGGTGTAGAGATTACTATAGTAATAAAAATTATACCGAAAATAATAAAAATGTTCTAAAAAAAGACACCTCTAGGGGCGCCTAAGTGGCATAGATGGTTAAATGTCTGTCTGCCTTTGGCTTGGGTCGTGATTTCAGGGTCCTGGGATCGAGCGCTGCATAGGGCTCCCTGCTCAGCAGGGCTCCTGCTTCTCCTTCTCCCTGTGCTGCTCCCCCTACTTGTGCTCTCTCATGTGTTCTCTCTCTCTGTCAAATAAAGAAATAAGATCTTTAAAAAAAAAAGCCATTTCTATCATGTATCAAAAGTTTCTATATACGCTTAGGTGTGTCTGAGCTTTATATTGTTTCATTTGTCTACTTGCTTATCCCTGTGCTGGTACCACACTGCACTCTCGCTTTCTATTAAGTTTTGCTATGTGTAGGACAAGTCTTCTTTCTCCTTTTTTTTTTTTTTATCAAGAATGTCTTGGTTATCTTGATATTTTGTATTTCTATGTCAGATGTAGAGCCAGCTTGTCAACTTCCACAAGAAAATATGTTGAGATACAATTGAGATTGCATTTAATCTATATATCAATTTAGGTAGAACTAACATTTTTGTAATTTTAGGTCTTAGAATCCATATGGATAGTATATTTCTTCACTGTAGATCTTCTTTGGTGTCTCTCATTAAACGTTTTATAATTTTCTGTGCATACTAACCAATACTATTTTTAGAAAAGTGGGAGTTGGGAGGCCAAAAGGGGAAGAATACTAGAAAGTGACAAAGAAGGACAAGACTTCACTGATAGGGTCAGAAATTGAAAGCCAACATATACACTTCATACTAATATTTTTTCCTATTCTGAGTTTTCATTGATGAAATAAGATGAATAAGGTCTGAAGATCTAGTATATAATGTGGTAACTATAGTTGATAACACTGTTGTATAATTAAAATCTGCTGAGAGTAAAACTTAAATGTTCTTATAAAAAAAAAGTAAATGTGTGTGGTGATGGAGGTGTTAGGTTGGGGAGATCCTTTCACAATGTACATGTATATCAAATCATCACACTGCACACTTTAAATATCTTACAATTTTTTCAATAAAGACAAGAATGAGAAAAATGCAAGTTAAACTGTATTAAGATTTAAAAAACCCATTTTTATTTTCTTTGAGTATTAACCCTATCCCTAAACATTCAGCTGATTATCTCATTTCCTATTTTTAGATGATGTTGGCTGTGCAATTAGAGTACTTTTAATTTTCTGTTTGTTGTGTGTCTCCCATCACAAAATTTCTTATCTGTCCATTCTTTCCTTTGTCCCTGTATCTGAGGAAGAAATATGTCTATAAGGAGGAAGGTCCAATGGTAATCTATCTATGAGTAGTCTGATTCCAGGATAGTTGGGATAGTTGCAAATCCAGATTCCTTCCTATGTGGAATATTCCTTTACCTTCCCCACAGTCCACCAATGACAGAGACCCCAGAAAAATGATGCCCAGGTTTCTCCTAGAAAGATATAACTTAAAAATAATTGATTGTTATTCTCCTAGCTACATCATTTATGAAATGAGACTCTTATTGCTTTGACAGATAAGGCCACTCTTTTATCTGAGCTTCTCTGACCTTCTCCTGGGGATATGCTGGCTTATTGAGGCACTTCTTTATGGAACTTCAACTGCTAATAAGGACATTGTCTGCTATAACTTGCAAGCAGTTGGACAGGTGAGTGTGGTACTAGACTGTGACTGTATCTTGTAAGACAGGTATACTTAGACCTAAGTAGAAAGCAAAGATAATCCATCTTGGTAGTAGGACCACTTTGTTTATTGTTACACTTCAAAACAATAGCTCTTAATGTTTTTCCATATTAAAAAAACACTGCTTGTTTATTACAGAAAGTGTGGAAAATTCAGAGAAGCAAAAAGATAATTAAAATCACCTATAATCACCCACATAATGTTTTTTATATATTATCTATCTTTCTAATCTTTTCTCTGTACATATATGCATATATGCATTTTAAAACAAAATAACACAATACGTGTAATTTGCTTTTATTTTTCAACATATCATGAGTGTACTTTCATGTAATGAAACATTCTTTAGCAACATCTTTTGAGATTAATGCATGTTTTTTTAATTAAAAGAATATAGGGCACCTGGATGGCTCAGTGGGTTAAGGCCTCTGCCTTCGGCTCAGGTCGTGATCTCAGGGCCCTGGGATCGAGCCCCGCATCTGCTGAGCAGAGAGCCCGCTTCCCCCTCTCTCTCTGACTGCCTCTGCCTACTTGTGATCTCTCTCTCTGTCAAATAAATAAATAAAATCTTAAAAAAAAAGAATATAATAAGCATTGGCTTCAGTTAGGAAATACCACAGATCATGTATGGATTATAGATCTTTCACAGATTTTTTCAGTGGATTAACCCACACAGTACCATCTGTACATGTTTCTTATATTTCTCCGACTTGCTTTATGAAAAAATAGAGGTTAAAATGCAATCCGTACTCACTACTATGTGTTTCCTTTGAGATTTGTTACTAGAGGGAATATTTCTTTCAATTTAGTATGAAAATAATACATGTAATTGGTGGTATGAAATCCATGTACTAATATATGTTAACTATCTCATAAATTTTAGTATCATAGAAACATACTTTATTCAATCCTCCTAATATCTCATAAACTGAGTAACACTGTATTATTTTCTCAGCTAAGGAAATAATATAGTTTTGGAAGTAAAAAAAATATTTTTTTTCCTTGATTTTTTTCTGAGTTCTGGACCAAGTTAACTTTGTAACCTTAGGCAAATACTTAATTTCTGAACTTAAGTCTCCTAGTCTATAAAATGGTAAAATTAATAATATTTACTTTGTGCTTGGTATAGATATGATTGATGTTACTTTCTTTTTTTTACAACTTTATTGAGCTATACATACAATAAATGACATATTTATTTAATTTAAGAAATATTTTATATATTTGAGAGAGAGAGAGAACATGAGCAGGGGGGAGGGCAGAGGAAGAGGGAGAAGCAGGGAGGGAGCACAATGTGAAGAAATGAGCAGGGAGCTCAGTGTGAGGCTCAATTCCAGGACCCCAAGATCATGACCCAAGCCAAAGTCAGATGCTTCACTGACTGAGCCACCCAGGGACCCCTACACAACAATATTTAGAGTGTACAATTTTATCTTTTTTAGTATATGTATACCCCTATCAAATCATTAGCGTAATTAAGATGATAAACATTTCTATTTCCATCACCCCCCAAAATCATTTCAAATTTATTTTCTTTTACCTCATGGATCTTATGAATTATAATAGTTGCTTTTAAAAATTTTGGTTGGTGGTGCCTGGGTGGCTCAGTCGTTAAGCGTCTGCATTCCACTGAGGTCATGATTCCAGGGTCCTGGGGTTGAGCCCTGCATTGGGCTCCCTGCTCAGCCGGAAGCCTGCTTCTCCCTCTCCCACTCCCCCTGCTTGTAGTCCCTTTCTTGCTGTCTCTCTGTCAAATAAATAAATAAAATCTTTAAAAAAAATTTTTTGGTTGGGTATTTCCAATATTTGGCCATCTCTAAGTTGGTATTTGTTGATTGTCTTTTCCCATGATAATGGGTGACAAATTTCTGTTCTTTGTGTGTCAAGTAACAGAATTTCATCTTGGACATTGTGACTGTGACGTATCATAGACTCAGGGTTCTTTTCACTGGAGAATGCTAATGTTTTTGTTTAGCAGACAATCAACCTGATTAAGTTTAGAATGTGAATTTCTTCTTTTTTTTTTTTAACAGTTTTTAAAATTTATTTGAGAGAGAGAGAGCAGGAGTGGGGGGAGGGTCAGAGAGGGAAGCAGACTCCCTACTGAATAGGGAGCCCCCTATGGGACTTGATCTTGGGACTCCAGGATCATGACCTGAGCTGAAAGCAGCCACTTAACCAACAGCCATCCAGGTGCCCTAAAATGTGAACTTATTTTCATCATTTTTAGGTTCAAGTTCTCTAAGCCTAGTTCTCTAAGCCTTAGCTATGCTTGTTTTGGGCTGTCATGTGCATGCATAGTGCAGTGGTTAGGTTGAGACTTCTATGACATCATACACAGAATTAGTACATCTGCTTTTCTTGCTCTGTCACTTTTGGGATTCCACCCAGACTTTCCTGCCTAAAGTGGGACATTCTTTGGTTTATGTGGCCTAGGACATAGGTTTCTTTAGAGTTTTAGGTGCCTTCATTGAGAAGCATTATGATTGGGATGTACATTTGAGGAAAAGCTGTAAGAGAGCAAGAGAGAAATGTTTGGGAAACTTACTTTTGTGCAGTTTGCTTCTCCATATTTGACTCCTTTATTTGATTTTTACTTTTCAGTCTTCAAGCAATTAATTTTTATATTTCCCAGAGTTTTTGTTTGTAATCAATGGAAGGGATGGGCTGAAGAGGGCTAAAACACACTAGCTTATTTAGTTTTTCTCTCTTTCTTGGTTTCTTTCTTTCGAGGGAAAGAGCAAGTGAGTGGGGGAGGGGCAGAGGGAGAGAATCTTTTTTTTTTTTTTTTTTTTTTAGAGATTTTATTTCTTTATTTGAGAGAGAGAGAGAGCACAAGCAGGGAGAGAGGGCAGAGGGAGAGGGAGAAGCAGACTCTCTGCTGAGCAGGGATCTGGATGTGGGGCTCAGTCCCAGGTCCCTGAGATCATGACCTGAACTAAAGGCAGATACTTAACCAACTGAGCCACCCAGGTGCCTGGAGAGAGAGAATCTTAAGCAGGCTCCATGCCCAGCTCAGAGCCTGATGCAGGGCTTGACCTCATGACCCTGAGATCACGACCTGAGCTGAAATCAAGAGTCCATGCTTAACCAACCCAGCCACCCAGGCACCCCTAGCTTTTTTTTTTAATTGTGGTAAAGTGCATAACAAAAAACCATTTTAATCGTTAAATATTTTTTAAAAATTGTGATCAAAACACATAACAAAATTTATCATCCTGACATTTTTAAATGTACACAGTTCAGGGACATCTGGGTGGCTCAGTCAGTTAAGTGTCTGCCTTTGGCTCAGGTCATGATCCTAGGGTCCTGGGATTGAGCTCCACTTTGGGCTCTCTGCTCAACAGAAGACTGCTCTTCTTTCTCCCTGCCTTTATCCTGGCTTGTCTTCTCTCCCTCTCTCTTTGTGTCAAATAAATAAATAAAATCTTAAAAAAAACTTTAAATGTACAGTTCAGTGGTATTAAGTACATTCATATTGTTGTGTAACTATCACCACCATCTATCTCCAGAAATTTTCATCATCCCACACTGAAACTCTGTATCTAATGATTCCACTTCTCCCACAAAGCACTACCATTCTTTCTGTTTCTATGAATTTACCACTCTAGTAACGTCCTATCAGTGGAATCACAATAGTCATCTGTTTGTGTCTAGCTTATTTCACTTAGCTTAATGTATTCAGTGTCCATCCATGTTGTGGCACATGTCAGAATTCCATTCCTTTATAAGGCTGAATAATATTCCATTGCATGATTATGCCACATTTTATTTATTCATTCATCCATTGATAAACCCTTGAGTTACTTCCATCTTTTGGCTATTGTATGTAATGCTGCTGTGAACATGGGTATACAAATACCTGTTTGAGCCCTTGCTCTTAATTCTTTTTGGTATGTATCTAAGAGTGGAATTGCCAGATCAAATGATAATTCTATGTTTAATTTTTTGAGGAACGACCCTTGTTTTCCATAACAGTGGCATCATTTTATAATTCCATTGCATAAAGTTTTTAATTTCTCCATAGCCATATTAACAGTTGTTTTCTGGTTGTGTTTTTGCTTTTTTTTTTTTTTTAATAGATATCCTAATGGGGTAAAGTATCATACAATGGTATATCATTGTGGTTTTTGAGTTGTATTTATTTAAGGATTGGTGATATTAGCGGGGCACCTATGTGGTTCATTCGGTTAAGCATCTGCCTTCGGCTCAGGTCATGATCCCAGAGTCCTGGAATCCAGTCCCACATCAGGCTCTTTGCTCATTGAGGAGCTTGCTTCTCCCTCTGCTTCCTCTTCCCCTGCTTGTACATGTGAGCTCTCTCTCTCTGACAAATAAATAAAATCTTTTTAAAAATGAATAATTTGATTATGATGGGCCTTGGTGTCATTTTCTTAATATTTCTTTTCCTTGGGACCTATGAATTTATAGTCTTCATTGAATTTAGAAAGCTTTTGTCCATTATTTCTTCAAAAATGTTTTGTTTCCCTTTTCCCCACTACTTTCACTCCTTTCAAGCATCCTATTACCTATATATAATGGTACTTGAGGCTTTCCCACAGTTCATTGACGCTTTTTCAGTTTTTGGATTCTTCTTTTTTTTTTGTCTTGTTTTTCATTTTGAATATTTTCCATTGTTATACTTTCAGATACATTAGTCATTTCTTCTGAAGTGTCCAATCTGTATTTATTTTTACTTCCTCCATTGTAGTTTTTAGGTTTAACAGCTTAAATAAAGTCTTTAAAAATATTTTCCATGTTTCTACTTATTAAAAATATGAGAGAAAATATAACTGTTGTCTTTTATTGCTAATTCTAATATTTCTTTCAGTTTTGGGTGGTTTTAATTGATTGATTATTCTCCTCTGTATGGGTCATGTTTTTCACATCTTTTATTGGATGTCAGACACTGTGAATTTTATTTTTGGGGTGTACTAGATATTTCTGTATACCTATAACCATTCTTGAATTTTATCCTTGCATGCAGATAATTTACTTAGAAGTAGTTTGAATCTCTCAGATCTTCCTTTTATAATTTTTTAGCTAGTTCTGGAGTGATGCTCAGTCTCAGGCTAATTATTTCTCACACCTGAGCGAAGACCTTCCTGAGTATGCTACCTTATGTCCTGTTGAATTATCAGTTTTTTGAATCTTGGTGGTAGGAACTTCTTTTGACTCTATGTGAACTCTAGATACTGTTCTGTAATACTTTTAGATAGTTCTTTCAGCTTTGGATAATTCCCTGACATACATGCATTCATCAGTACGTGGCTGAATACTCCAGGAAGATCCTTTACAAATATCCAGGGTTCTCTGAGCAGCTCTTTCCTCTCCAACACTCTGTTCTATGAACTCTAGCAGCCCTAGTCTTCCTGGATTCCCATCTCCTGTCTCCTCAACTCAGAGTTTGCCAAGCCCTGCCTCAGTTTTTTCTTCCTGTACTGTAGCATGGGAACTCTCTTTAGAAAGTAAGCTGAGGGACACCTGGCTGGCTCAGTCGGTTAAACGTCTGCTTTCGGCTCAGGTTATGATCTCAGGGTCCTGGGATTGAGTCCTTCATCAGGCTCCCTGCTCAGCCAGGAGTCTGCTTCTCCCTCTGCCTGCTGCCCTCCCTGTTTGTGCTCTCTCTCTTGCTGACCAAAAAAAAAAAAAAAAAAAAATCTAAAAAATAAGCTGAGGATGCCTGAGTGGCTCACTTAATTGAGCAATGACTGCCTTCAGCTCAGGTCATGATCCCAGAGTCCTGGGATCAAGTCCCTAATTGGGCTCCCTGCTCAGTGGGGAGTCTGATTCTCCTTCTGACCCTACCGCCTCCTGTGCTATCACTCTCACTTTCTCTCTCAAATAAATAAATAAATAAATAAATAAATAAATAAAATTAAAAGAAAAGAAAGTAAGCTGGGGTAGGGGTGCCTGGGTGGCTCTGTTGGTTAAGTATCCAACTCTTAATTTGGCTCAGGTCAGCATCTCAGGGCTGTGAGATCAAGCCCCACATCTGGCTCTGTGCTCAGTGTTGGAGTCTGGTTGAGATTCTCTCTCTCTCCCTCTGCCCTCCCTCATGGGCATGCGCTCTTTCTCTCTCTCTCATAAATAAATAAATCTTAAAAAAAAAAGAAAGAAAGCTGAAGTAGTTCTATGGCTCATCTCATGTTTCCCATGTTTCAGAGATCACTGACTTTGTTATCTGATGTCTAGTGTCTTGAAACTCTTGTTTGAAATGTTGACTGTCTTTTTTGTTTGTTTGCCAGGAAGGTAAATTGAGTTCTTGTTATTCCATCTTGGCCAGATGTAGAAATTCATAAGTAAAGCTTAGGACTAACAATATGCTCAAAAAGCTTCAGCATTTGATATTCAGGATTAACATGGAGGTTTTAGGAGAATATATTATTTAAATAATTCTCAATAAATATGTAAGTAGTTATTTAGAATAGAAAAATGTCTAGACTTTTGCAGATTACTATTTCAATATTCCCTGTTGTCTTCCCTCCTGATAAACTGTCAGCTTGGAGGAAAAAAAGTGCTATTTAAGTTGGGCCTTTTCTTTATATTGAGACACACAATTCATTTGAAAAGTCAGTTGGTCCGTTTATTCAACTTTAGGAGAGAATGAGACATAGGTATCCCTGACTTATCAACAGTTTGTGTTATACCTCTTTGGTTTTACGAGAGACCTACATGAGTACTTGCTCTTACGAATCAAAAGAAATCCAAAGAGGATTTTGGCCTTTGTGGAAAAAAGGCAAAAAGCAAAAATAGCATTCAGTGTTTGTTTTGTAGCAAGCCATTATAGAGGCAATGTATTCCCCAGCCAGCGACCACCAAGCTCTTTCCCCAGGAATACACTCCACATCAAGCTGCCGTAACTTTGTATGTGAGCATCTATGCTTTATCTCTATTTATTTTGTACATCCATTAGAAGATATTTCCATTAGCAAGGGTATCAGGAATGACAGTCATTACTGCATTGTTTTGCTGTTGAGAATCCATATGCTTTTGAGGAAGTCATTTGATTTTTATGACAATCATTATTGCTAGTTGAATATAGTTAAGGATACAGATGAATAGCCAGATAAAGAGATACATAAGTCCAAAAGGGTCCTTAATGCAGGAGCTTCTGTCCCTGTGGATCTGGATGTGTTTACCAGCCCAGAAGCTTTCTGAATCCTGTAGTTTAGAGTTTTTTATGGAGGTTTCATCTTGTAGGCATGATCAATTATTAATTCAGTCTCTAGTCTCTCTCCTCACCCTGGGGGATGGAATGTAGGGCTGAAAGTTCTAAGTCTCAAGTCATGGTTTGATCTTTCTGGTAACCAGCCTCTATCCTAAAGCTATCCAGGAGCCCACCAAGTATCATCTCATTAGAACAAAAGGTGCTTCAATCATCCAGGAAATTTCAAGGAATTTAGGAGTTCTGTGTAAGATCCCCCTATCATTCTCATCCCTCAGGAAATTCCAAGGGTTTTAGGAGTGCCTTGTCAGGAACTAGGGGGGCAGATACCAAACATATATTTATTATGTCACAAGAGCAAACCCAAATTGGCTCTTTTATCTCTCTCTATGTTACCGGAGAATCCTGGTACCAAGTTAATAACTCTTTAGAGACCTGGAGACTAAAAAATACATTCTTTCCTTAAAAATGGAACATTTTCATTTTTTAGCTTTTCTACATAAAGATTTGTTATAATTTATAAAATTAATACATGTTCTTGGTAAAAATTGAAACACATGTTTTCACATACCTGGGGTTTACAAATGAAAAGTAAAAGTTCACCTCCCTTTTCTACTCCTGACTTTCACAGTTCACCAGTTGAGAGTAAATGTCTCTTATTCCCCTGTAATTGGTTCTTGAGAAAAAAATTAGGAGTGGGTGGAGGCAGGGCACTGCTTATTTGCACAAGCAGATGAGAGGTCCTAGATTTTCCAAGAGTCATAGTAAGGAAAGGACTAGTCACCTGATCTAAACAAACAAGATATTCAAGTTCTTTAATTTAGATTTCCAGTTTCATTCTTTGAACAGGGAGATCCTTTTAGAAAAAAAATTTTTTGAAAACAAGTGCCAAGATTTTTAGAACATAGTTAGTTAGTAGTTATTAATTATTTCCATTGAAGCAGAATGAAAGAAAATGGGCTTAAGCAGTAGTAGGAAAATAGTTTGGGTAGAAACCTTGAGGAGTGTTACACAGGAATAAATCATTAGGGTCAGTTGGTGTTTCCCTGCCAAATGTGTGTGTAATTTTCATCCATGTGAAATGGATTTGCCAGGTGATATACCAGATAAGTGGTTCACTGGTACCTAGACTTCAGGGTTTTATAAATAAGTAAAACTAAAGAGAAAAATGTGAGTTTTCATACTGTTGCTATTTTTTAAATTAGGAATACTTTTAAACAACTACTGCCTAATTTCACAAAAGGAATAACAATTCATACTAAAAAACTAGGAAAAATATCTCAAACTAGAGCATGGACTCTTTAAATTAGTAGATTTAGCTATATGAAAAATTTAATTACGTCCCTATGTTTTTCTCAATATTTCTTAGATCAATGTCTATTTTGTCAGGGATCACCACTTATTTTTGAACTAGCATTTGGAAATTACTGCACTATATAGGCTTGTCACAGCTCTTTCCAGGTTTCAGATGTTAAAGCTTAAGGACATGTGGATTTTTTGTTTTGTTTTGAGCTTTTCCTCCTCTACTGGGATGGGTGTAGGATGCAAATTAGAATCAGGCTTATTCATCTCCTATGTTATTACTGTATTATGTGCCTGGAGTTACTGAGTTCTTGCCTGATTTGATAATGAAAAGAGTTTTGTAGGAGACCCAGAGCTGGTCAGGGGTGAACAATGGCTCACTGCAGCTCTGGTGCTTTTATGTGTCTTCAATGAACTGGAACAGAATAAATCAATCATTTACCACGAGCTAGTCATTTGTTCTGGAACTTATCTGAGAAGCAAAGTGAGTTTGAGAACTAGGCCATCAGAAATAATTTCATTCTTTGATTAATAAATTAAGATGTGGGATTTTCTAAGTGCTCTTTTTTTTTTTTTAATAAACTCAGCCAACCAGTAAATAGATGTTACCATGCCACCATAACATCGGAATCAGAAGGCTTTGTCTGGCCTATAGCATTTGGCTCTGAAAGATGGAATCTGATCCATAGTCTAAGATGCTGAGAATTTTAAATTCTGCTAGATGATTAGATCTATACCAAGAAGATTAATGTGATTGTATATGATTGACCCCCTCATCAGGAACAAATTCCATGCTTTTTCCAAAAGGGTCTAGGATTATTGCTGTGCTAATATTTCTGTTCATCAGAGATAACTGCTATGGAGAAATAAGGGAAAATAACAGTGGCAGACACTGTCCCAGTCTGTTTCCCTATTTACTTTTGGCTATTCTAGTGTTTATTTTGACATAGGTTGAAGTGTCAGCAGTTACCTTTTCTTAGTGAATGAACCAGGTTTCATTTCCTAGAAGAATATGCTGGTCACATATTTTAGAGATACCAGTTTGGATTGCAGAGGACATGAAATTTGTGGCTTGGAGTTAAAGCATAGAGTTTGGAGTCAAACAGATCTGGGTTTAAATCCCAGCTCTGGTTCCTATTAGCTGTACGATTTTTAAGCAAGTTAATTTTTCTAAGTCTTAGTTTCCCTATGTAAGATATGAATAATGATAGGATTCTTAGAGTTGTCATGAGGATTAAATTTGGTAAAGATGCAAAGTGCTTGCCTCTAGTGTGAATTACTGTTGTTCTTGTTATTTTTGGAGGTAAAATAGGATATTTGCCGATCATCTTAGGAACAGAATTTACCTGCAGACCTTTTGTTTCCTCCTCATATTTATTGATCTATTACCTCCTGAATTTGTCTGGTAAAAAGTAGTCTATTAGAAGTATTCTCTTATCTAGGATTTTACTTCATGGTATTTGCTTGTTAATATATTCTCACTGCCTCTCTGACCTTTTGTTTGGACTTAACCTGCCTAACTCCAAGGCCTAAATTTTACGGTGGCTGGGGGTTTGTATGACATTATTATTGTGATTTTTAGGGTCTGGTTTAAATATAGTAGGAGCTCAAATAAGCTTTTTCTAATTGATAGCTGACTTTTCTGGATTTAATTTCATTCTTAAAAGCCCTAAGCCCTTCTCTATGGGTAGATTTCTGATGCTAGCCCACTGTAGCTAGCTATCTCTTTTAGCCATGGTATACTAACCAACATCTGATTAATGCCATGGCACCATGTCTGATCTGTGACAGAACAGATTTGTGTTATGATCAGTCCCCTTTGTTGGGGCACCTGGGTGGCTCAGTCGTTGAGCCTCTGCCTTTGGCTCGGGTCGTGATCCCAGGGTCCTGGGATCGAGCCCCACATTGGGCTTCCTGCATCGACCTGCTTCTCCCTCTCCCATTCCCCCTGCTTGTATTCCCTCTCTCGCTGTCTTTCTCTCTGTCAGATGAGTAAATAAAATCTTTTTTAAAAAATCCCCTTTGTTAAGGGTAAATACTTTTTTTTAAAATTTTTTTATTTATTCATTTGACAGAGAGAGAGACCACAAATAGGCAGAGAGGCAGGCAGAGAGAGGGGGGGAAGCAGGCTCCCTGCTGAGCAGAGAGCCCGATGGGGCTCGATCCCAGTACTCTGAGATCATGACCTGAGCTGAAGGCAGAGGCTTTAACCCACTGAGCCACCCAGGCGCCCCAAGGGTAAATACTTTTAACAACAGCAGCAAAAATCCCTTGTACCCTAGGTCCATGTAACAGAAGTAGCTTTACCTAAACTATGAAGTGTTTGGGGACATCTAGAGTCTACTTTAGAGTGGAATTCTCTTACCTTATTTTCTGTTCCTCAGAAATGGGTTCTTGTCTCCAGAGACAAGAATGAATTTGTTCAAAAATGTCATCTGAGGGGCGCCTGGGTGGCTCAATGGGTTAAAGCCTCTGCCTCCAGCTCAGATCATGATCTCAGGGTCCTGGGATCTGGGATCGAGCCCCGCATCAGGCTCTCTGCTCAACAGGGAGCCTGCTTCCCCCCTCTCTCTCTGCCTGCCTCTCTGCCTACCTGTGATCTCTCTCTCTGTCAAATAAATAAATAAATAAAATCTTAAAAAAAAAGTCATCTGAGAGTATTTTTATACTAGATTGTACTATATTTCTATTTTCTATGATAAGCTTGAGCTGCTGTCTTTTCAAAACAATTTTACAAAAAAGTAGAAAACTACATTGAAATTTAGGTATCTTCATTTTGTAAAAGAGTGAACTAAATAAACTATTGAGATCTTGTTTAGTTTCAGGATTCAATAAAAAAGCAAAAAAAAAAAAAAAGGTCTGGTTGAAAACCGACACTCTGGAATTATCTTGAGGATCTGTTTTAGACTGGTATGTGGGATATTTGGGGCAAACAAGTTCTTACATTTATTTTTTACTAATTTAATAATAGAAGTAAATTTGTTACTGCCACTTAACAGACCTTAAATAAGTCACGTTAAAATACTAGTTTTGTTTTTTTATCACAAAAATAAGATGATATGTCAGTATATATGTAAAAGTACTTTTAAGTTATAAAGCATTATACAAATATAAGTTTGAATAGGAGGTTCTTATTCATCTTCCCTATTATAATTTCTTCTTTACACATGCTAGTCATTCAGTAACTGTTTGCCTCATTGGGATTTTAGGAGAATAAAGATAATGGATTTCATGAGTTGTGAGTGTCTCAAAAGAATACAAGTAGTTAGGATGATAAATTTATTATTTTTTAAGATTTTATTTATTCATTTGAGAGCGAGTGAGAGAGCATAAGCAGTGAAAGAGGCAGAGGGAGAGGGAAAAGCAGGGGGGGGGGGGGGGGGGGGGGGGGGGGGGGGGGGGGGGGGGGGGGGGGGGGGGGGGGGG
>CM052808.1:7539479-7577826 GCA_028533885.1 Nasua narica | reverse complement strand
TAACAACAACATTCTCAGGCTTTAACAAATTTTTAAATCTGAAAGCTTCAAGAAATGTCAAATTTAGAACGTTTACATATCTAGTGGGAGTGCTCGCTTTGGCAGCACATATACGTATCTACTGGGAGGGTGGAGGAATCAGTCAGATATGATGACATCCTGGTTCCCTCTACTGGGCTTAAATGAAATTACCTTTTTTTTTTTTTAATTTTAATTCTAGATAACATACAGTGTTATATTAGCTTCAGGTATACCATATAGCGATTCAACACTTCCATACATCACCTGGTACTCATCATAACAGGTGTACTCCTTAATCCCCATCACTTATTTTACCCAAGCCCCCAACTCCTTCCCCTCTGGTAACCATCAGTTCTCTAATTAAAAGTCTGTTTCTTGGTGTCTCTCTCGCTCTCTTTGCTCTTTTGTTTATTAAATTCCACATATGAGTAAAATCATATGGTATTTGTCTTTCTATGACTAATTTCACTTAGCATAATATTCTCTAGATCCATCCATGTTGTTGCAAATGGAATTTTATTCTTTTTTGTGGGTGAATCATATTCCATTGTATATAATGGATACCTATTGCTTCTTAAAACTTGTTTCCTCAGCATAGAATGATCAGTTTCTTTAAGTGGCAACAAGGAGAGAGAGGAAGACAAGGGAATCAGATCATGCTTCAAAGTTTACTGTCAATGTTGAAGTGCCATGTGATTTTGAGGACACTACTCCCTACTCTAGGTCATCACTTCTCTCACATGTTTGCCATAGTAATGATGGGAATGTTTTAGGGATCTTTTTTCTTTCTTTTTTAAAGATTTTATTTATTTATTTTTATTAGAGAAAGAGAGAGAGCGAGAGAGAGCATGAGAAGGTAGAGGGTCAGAGTGAGAAGCGGACTCCCTGTGAAGCTGGGAGCCCGATGTGGGACTCGATCTCGGGTCTCCAGATCATGACCTGAGCCAAAGGCAGTTGCTCAACCAACTGAGCCACCCAGGCGCCCTTCTTTTTTTTTTTTTTTTTTTTAAGATTTTATTTATTTATTTGACAGAGAGAGAGAGATCACAAGTACGCAGAGAGGCAGGCAGAGAGAGGGGGAAGCAGGCCCCATGCTGAGCAGAGAGTAGGGATCTTTCTTTCAGATTTTTTCTAAAAACTAAACTTGCATCTGCCAATAGCCTTGAATAAAGGAACTCAGAGTTATTAGATGAAAACATGTTGTTTACAGTGTGCCAGTCATTATACTATACTTTGGAGCACACATCCTTTAAAGTCTGACCATGAGATTGCAAAAATTCAGTCACATCTTCAAGCTTCACTTCTCTCACAATTTCCACCACATCTCAAGTACTTCCTCCACTGAAGTCTTAGACACCTCAAAGTCATACATGAGGGTTTGGAATCAGCTTCTTCCAAATTCCTGTTAATGTTGATTTTTTAAAAAATTTACTTTATTAACATATAATGTATTATTTGTTTCAGGGGTACAGGTCTGTGAATCCTCAGCCTTACACAATTCACAGCACTCACCAAAGTACATATCTTCCCCATTGTCCATAACCCAGCCCGTGTCCCTCCCTACCCCCTGATATTTTGACCTGTTCCAAAGAATCACAAATGTTCTTAATGTTATCTAGAATGATGGATCTTTTCCAGAGGTTTTCAATTTACTTTACCCAGATCCTTCAGAGACATCACTGTCTGTGACAGTTACAGCCTTATGAAATGTATTTATTAAATAATAAAACTTGAAAGTCTAAATTACTCCTTGATCCATGGGCTGCAGAATGGATATTGTGTTAGCAGCAGGAAAATATTAGTCTCATTGTGTATTTCTATCAGAGCTCTTGGGTGACTCAGTACATTGTCAATGAGCAGTAATATTTTGAAAGGAAACTTTTTCTGAGCAGCAGGTCTCAACTGTGGGCTTAAAATATTGAGTAAACCATGTTGTAAACAGATGTGCTGTCATTCAGGCTTTTTTCTTTTTTTTTCATTTCTAGAGCACAGGCGGAGTAGATTTAGCATGATTCTTTTTTTTTTTTTAAGATTTTATTTATTTAGAGAGAGAGAGAGAGAGATCACAAGTAGGCAGAGAGGCAGGCAGAGAGAGAGGCAGAAGTAGGCTCCCCACTGAGCAGAGAGCCCGATGAGGGGCTCAATCCCAGGATCCTGAGATCATGACCTGAGCCGAAGGCAGAGGCTTTAACCCACTGAGCCACCCAGGCGCCCCAGATTTAGCATGATTCTTAAGGGTACTAGGATTTTTTTCTGAAGGTAAATGAGCATTGGCTTCAACTTAAAGTCAACAGCTGGATTAGCCCCTAACAAGAGAGCTATCCAATCCTTTTTTTTTTTAAATTCAAGATTTTATTTATTTATTTGAGAGAGTGAGAGAGCATGAGTGGGGACGGGGGCGTGGGGGACGGGACAGTGTGTGAAGGGAGAGGGGCAGAGGGAGAGGTAGGAGCAAGTTGCCCACTGTGCAGGGAGCCTGACATGGGGCTCAGTCCCAGGACCCTGGAACTTAACCAACTAAGCCACCCAGGTACCCCTGAGAGTTAGCCTGTCCTTTGAAGCTTTAAAGCCAGGCATTGATTTCTCTCTAACTTGGAAAATCCTAGATGGCATCTTCTTTCAATAAAAGGCTATTTCATCTATATTGAAAATCTGTTCCACCATTATTCCACCATTGGTGAAAATCATTCCACCAATAGTGTAGCCACAATTAATTATCATAGCTAGATCTTATGGATAACTTGCTGCAGCCTTTACATCAACACTTACTGCTTTACCTTGCACTTTGATGTTATGGAGATGACTTCTTTTCTTAAACCTCATGAACCAACTTCTGCTAGCTTCAAAGTTTTCTGCTATAGCATCCTCACTTCCCTCAGTCTTCATAGAATTAAAGAGAGTTAAGGTTTTGCTCTGGATTAGGTTTTGGCTTAAGGGATTGTTGTGGTTAGTTTAATCTTCTATTTAGATCACTGAAGCTTTCTCTATATCAGCAATAAGATTGTTTCACTTATTTGTGTGTTCACTGAAACAGCATTTCTAGTTTCCTTTAAGAACTTTTTCTTTGCACTCACTTTGCTAACTGGTATAAGAGGCCTAGCTTTTGGCCTGTCTTGCCTTTTGACATGCCTCCTCACTAAGCTTAATCATTTCTACCTTTTAAAGTGAGAAAAAGGGGCACCTGGGTTGCTTAGTCATTAAGCATCTTCCTTTGGCTCAGGTTATGATCCCAGGGTCCTGGGTTCGAGCCCCGAATCAGGCTCCCTGCTCAGCGGGGAGCTTGCTTCTCCCTCTCCCACTCCTCTGCTTGTGCTATCTCTCTCTCTCTGTCTCTCTCTCTGTCAAATAAAGAAATAAAATCTTTAAAAATAAAAATAACGTGAGAAAAAATGAACTATTGGGACTTCATCAAAATCAAAAGCTTTTGCACAGTAAAGGAAACAGTCAACAAAACCAAAAGGCAACTGACAGAATGGGAGGAGATATTCACAAATGACATATCAGATAAAGGGCTAGTATCCAACATCTATAAAGAATTTCTCAAACTCAACACCCAAAGAACAAATAATCCAATCAAGAAATAGGCAGAAGATATGAACAGACATTTATGCAAAGAGGACATCCAAATGGCCAACAGACACATGAAAAAGTGCTCAACATCACTCGGCATCAGGGAAATACAAATCAAAACCACAGTGAGATACCGCCTTACACCAGTCAGAATGGCTAAAATTAGTAAGTCAGGAAATGACAGATGTTGGCGAGGATTCGAGAAAGGGGAACCCTCCTACACTATTGGTGGGAATGCAAGCTGGTGCAGTCACTCTGGAAAACAGCATCAAGGTTCCTCAAAGAGTTGAAAATAGAGCTACTCTGTGACCCAGCAATCGCACTACTGGGTATTTACCCTAAAGATACAAATGTTCATTACATTGTTCCATAGGGGCACGTGCACCCGAATGTTTATAGCAGCAATGTTCACAATAGCCAAACTATGGAAAGAACCTACATGTCCATCGACAGATGAATGGATAAAGAAGATGTGGTGTATATATATACAATGGAATGCAATGCAGCCATCAAGAGAAATGAAATCTTGCCATTTGCAACGACGATGGAACTAGAGGGTATTATGCTAAGCGAAATAAGTCAATCAGAGAAAGATAATTATCATATGATCTCTCTGAGATGAAGAATTTGAGAGGCAGGGCAGGAGGTTGTGAGGGGTAGGAAGGGAAAAAATGAAACAAGATGGGATCAGGAAGGAGACAAACTGTAAGAGACTCTTAATCTCAAGAAACAAACTGAGGGTTACTGAGAGGTGGGGGGATAGGGATAGGGTGGCTGGGTTATTGATTTTGAGGAGGGTATGTGCTATGGTAAGTGCTGTGAAATGTGTAAGGCTGATGATTCACAGATCTGTACCACTGGGGCAAATAATACATTATATGTTAATTAAAAAAAAATGAGGTGAGAAACAGGGGCACCTGGGTGGCTCAATTGGTTAACTGTCTACCTTCGGCTGAGGTCATGATCCCAGGGTCCTGGGGTTAAGCCCCACATCAGGCTCCCAGCTCAGTGGGGAGCCTGCTTCTCCCTCTCCTCCCCACTTGTGCTTGCTTTCTCGCTATGTCTCTCTAAAATAGGTAAAATCTTAAAAATAATAATAAACTGAGAAACATGCTATTCTTCCTTTTGGTTAAACACTAATAGAAGCCATTGCAGATTATTAAGAGGCTTAATTTCAATATTGTTGTGTCTCAGAGAATAGGGGGGCCTGAGGAAAAGGAGAGATGGAGGAATGGCCAGTTGCTACTGTAGTCAGGACACATACAGTGTTTATCGATTAAGTTCATTGTCTTGTATGGGTATGGTTTTTGGGGTCCCAAACCATTACAATAGTAATATTAAAGATCAAAGATTATCATAACAAATATAGTAATAATGAAAAAGTTTGAAATAGTGTGAGAATTACCAGAATGTAACAGACATGAAGTACACAAATGCTGTTGGAAAAATGGTGCCAGTAGACTTGCTTGATATAGGGTTTCCACAAACCTTCTATTTGTAAAAAATGCAGTATCTGTAAAGAGCTGTAAAGTAAGGCACAATAGAGCAAAGTATGCCTACTATTCTTTTGGAAATCTGCTAGATTGGAACATCAGTTGTGTTACCAGGCAACATTTCTTAAAATAAAAATGACCCTTGATAAATGAAATATACCCAAACTAGGAAGCTTGTAAATAAGGTATAAATACCTGTTTGGAAGTGATACCTTTATGCTTCTCTGGATACAATGAATCTAGAAATTAGGCATGTTCCTTACAGAGATCCTGGAAGCTAAATTCATGGACTGTAGCAAGAGATATTTGTTCCTGTTTGGGACATAAGGCAAGGTGGCTGTAACACTTTGATAGTGATAGTGTGATGGTGTTCCCTCCTACTTAAGCTGTCACTTTTTTTAAAAAAGATTTTATTTATTTATTTGACAAGATCACAAGTAGGCAGAGAGGCAGGCAGAGAGAGAGGGGGCAGCAGGATCCCTGCTGAGCAGAGAGCCCGATGTGGGGCTCGATCCCAGGACCCTGAGACCATGACCTGAGCAGAAGGCAGAGGCTTTAACCCACTGAGCCACCCAGGCGCCCCACACCACGGACAAATATTAACTCAAAGTGGATTAGAGGCTTAAATGTAAGGGCTAAAACAATGAAACTCTTAGAAAAACATAGGAGTTTAAAAATCAAGTTTCATGAGTGCATAATGAATCACTGTATCAGCAATCATTGTATCAGCAATCAACATAAAAAATATTGAGCAAGCTATATAGGGATAAAACTAATCCAACAACTATTTTGTTATTGGAATATCATGGCCAATTGTAGCTTATAGAATCCTATTATATTCATTTTTTAAATTTAATTTTATTTAAATTCAATTAATTAACATATAGTGTATTATTGTTTTGAAGTTAGTTTAGTGATTCCTCAGTTGCATGTAACACCCAGTGCTCATTCCATTAAGTGCCTTCCTTAGTGCCCTCACCTAGTTACCCCATCCCTCCACCCTCCTCCCCTCCAGTAACCCTTAGTTTGTTTCCTTTAGTTAAGAGTCTATTATGGAGGGCGCCTGGGTGGCTCAGTTGGTTGGGCGACTGCCTTCAGCTCAGGTCATGATCCCGAAGTCCCGGGATCGAGTCCCATATCGGACTCCCAGCTCTGCGGGAAGTCTGCTTCTCCCTCTGATCTTCTCCTCTCTCATTCTCAGTCTCTCTCTCTCTAATAAATAAATAAAAATCTTTAAAAAAAAAAAAAGAGTTTATTATGGATTGTCTCTCTCTCTGATTTCATCTTATTCCCTCCATTCCCCATTGTTTCATAATTTACACATATAGTGAAATCGTATGATCATTATTTTTCTCTGATTGACTTATTTTGCTTAACATAATTCCCTCCATTTCTATCCACATTGTTGCAAATGGTAAGATTTCATTCTTTTTGATGGATTAGTAATATTCCATTTTATATGTATACACATATACATCTTTATCTATTCATTCTTTATCTCTTTTTAAATTCTGAATGATAATCTTGCTAAGTGGGATATTCTTAGTCATAGGTGTTTGTTTTTTTTTTTTCCCTTTTAGCACTTTGAATATATCATGTCACTCTTTTCTGGCCTGCAAAGTTTTTGCTTGAAAAAATCAGCTGATAGTCTTATGGATGGTCCCTTATCTATAACTAGTTGCTTTTCTCTTACTGCTTTTAAGATTCTCTTTAATTTTTGACATTTAAATTATGTGTCTTAGTGTGGACTTCTTTGGATTCATTTTGTTTGGGGTTCCCTTTGTTTCCTGGACTTGGATGTTTGTTTTCTTCCTCACGTGTAGGAAGTTTTCAGCAATTATTTCTTAAAATAACTTTTCTGCCCCTTTCTCTCTTCTGAGATCACTATAATGTGAATGTTTGTACACACAATGTTGCCCAAAGGTCCCTTAAACTATCCTACTTTTTCTTTTTTTTTTAATTAAAAAAAAACTATTCTCATTTTTTCTAACTATTTTTTCTTTTTGTTTTTCAGCTAGGATGATTTCTGCTACTTTCTTTCAGATTGTGATATATTCTACATTTTCTAATCCTGTTGATTTCTTCTGGTATAGCTTTCATTTCAATTACTGTATTTTCCAGCTCTGATTGGCTCTTTTTTATATTTTCTGTATTCTTTTGAAATTATCACTATGTTCATTCATTACCCCCAAGTTCAGTGAACATCATAATAACCATTACTTTGAACTGTTTTTTTATGTGGAGTGCTTATTTCCACTTCATTTAGTTCCTTTGCTGAGGTGTTGTCTCATTCTTTCATTTGGAATATATTCCTCTGTCTCCTCATTTTGCCTGGTTCTCTGTGTATCTTTTTTTTTTCTTTCTTTTTCTTTCTTTCTTTCTTTCTTTCTTTCTTTCTTTCTTTCTTTCTTTCTTTCTTTCTTTCTTTCTTCTTTCTTTCTAAATTTTATTTATTTGACAGAGAGAGATAGACAGAGAGGGAACACAGGCAAGGGAAGTGGGAGAGAGAGAAGCAGGCTTCCTGCTGAGCAGGGTGCTCGATGCAGGGCTCAATCCCAGGACCCTGGATCATGACCTGAGCCGAAGGCAGATGCTTAATGACTGAGCCACCCAGGATCTTGTTTCTATGCATTAGGTAGGCCAGCTGTGCCTCTTGGTCTTGATGGAGTGGCCTCATGTAGAGGGCATCCTGTGGGGCCCAGAAACACATTCTTCTCTGGTCATCAGAACCAGCTTCTTCAGGGATGTCTCCTGTATAGGCTCTAATTGCCCTCCTGTTGTGGCTGGGCCATGACTGCTTTGAGTGCACTGGTGCACAGAATTCCCCTTGCCACAACTGGCTTAGATACCTGGGTATGGCTGCTATGGGTGTGCTGGTAATTGGGGCTAGCCCCGAGTATGGCTGCCTTCAGGGCCTAGCCACAACTGTTGGTGTACTGCTAGGTGAAGACAGCCCCATCCCCCGTAAGAGCTGCTTTGAAAGGGGTACCCAGTGGGGCAGGTGGGTTGGGCAGGGCATTGGATAATGTTGGGGTAGGGTTAGCAGGGTTGAAAGGTGGATGAAGAGTGTCAGAATGGGTGCCCACCAGAGTTGTGCCAGCTAGGCAGAAGGGCATTGCCATTCCTGGAAAAAGTTCTTATAGATAACTGCCCTTCCATCACCTGCCCTAAAATTAGTCAATAAATCTCCTTCATATATGGCCTGAGTGGCTTTTAAAACTTCTTTTTTCCCCTTTTTAATTTTTTTATTAACATATAATGTATTATTTGCCCTAGAATACATGTCTGTGAATCATCAGGCTTACACATTTCACAGCACTTACCATAGCACATACCCTCCCCAATGTCCATAACCCAGCCACCCTATCCCTACCCCTCCTACCCCCCAGCAATCCTCAGTTTGTTTCGTGAGTTTAGGAGTTTTTTATGGTTTGTCTCCTTCCTGATCCCATCTTGTTTCATCCCCCCCCCACCCTCCACAACCCCCCACCCTGCCTCTCAAATTCTTCATCTCAGAGAGATCATATGATAATTATCTTTCTCTGATTGACTTATTTCGCTTAGCATAATACCCTCTAGTTCCATCGTTGTTGCAAATGGCAAGATTTCATTTCTCTTGATGGCTGCATTGCATTCCATTGTATATATATACACCACATCTTCTTTATCCACTCATCTGTTGATGGACATCTAGGTTCTTTCCATAGTTTGGCTGTTGTGGACATTACTGTTAATAAACATTCAGTTGCACGTGCCCCTTCGGATCACTATATTTGTATCTTTAGGGTAAATACCCAGTAGTGTGATTGCTGGGTCGCAGGGTAGCTCTATTTTCAACTCTTTGAGGAACCTTGATACTGTTTTCCAGAGTGACTGCACCAGCTTGCATTCCCACCAATAGTGTAGGAGGGTTCCCCTGTCTCTAAATCCTCACCAACATCTGTCATTTCCTGACTTGTTAATTTTATTCATTCTGACTGGTGTGAGGTGGTATCTCACTATGGTTTTGATTTGTATTTCCCTGATGCCGAGTGATGTAGAGCACTTTTTCATGTGTCTGTTGGCCATTTGGATGTCCTCTTTGCAGAAATGTCTGTTCAGGAGAAAGATTTATGCGATCTGAAAAGAAACCAGAGTATGAAATGTCTGTTCATATCTTCTGCCTATTTCTTGATTGGATTATTTGTTCTTTGGGTGTTGAGTTTGAGAAGTTCTTTATAGATTTTGGATACTAGCCATTTATCTGATATGTACTTTTAAAACTTCTGCCTGTGTGCTGGGTCTCACTGTGACTAAATTTGTCATGGGGTCTTTAGGAGTGGAGTCTCAGTTTCCTGTATCCCTCTATCTCTCCTGGAAGTAAGCCCCACTGATTCTCAAAGCCAGGTGTTATGGGGGTTTATCTTCCTGGTGCAAGTCCCCAGGGTACGGAGTGCCCAATGTGGAGGTTGAATCCTTGGCTCCTCAGGGAGGACCTCCATGCCTATGATATCCTTCCTGGTGTGGGTCACTGTGCCGAGAGTCTGGGTCCTGACGAGTCTCTCTCTGCCTCTCTACCCTTCTTGAGGTGTTTTTTTTTTCCCTTTTTATATTTAAGTGTAGAAGAGTTGTTCTACTAATCTTCAGATTGTTCTGAGATTTGCTCTATATGTAGTAGTAGCCTTGGTATGTCTGGGTGAGGTGAGCTCAGGATCCTCCTATTCCACATTTTCATTGGGATCCTCTGATGTTGGAAAAAATGTTAAAACAATTCATTGAGAAACAAAACAGATGAAAATAGGGGGGAGAAAAGAGAAAAAACCAGACTCTTAATTATAGAAAACAAACTGTGGATTGCTGGAGGGGAGGAAGGTGGGGGAATGGGTTAAATGGGTGATGGGTATTAAATAGGGCAGTTGTGATGAGCACTGGGTATTGTATTTAAGTGATGAATTGCTAAATTCTACACCTGAAATTAATATTACATTGCATGCTAACTAACTGGAATTTAAATAAAAACCTGAAAAAGAAAAAAAAATTGAGATGCAATTCACACAAGTAAAGTTGATCATTTTAAAGTAAACAGTTTAAGGGTAGTTAGTACATTCACAATATTCTGCAGCCCCCTACTCTATCTAGTTCTAAAATATTTCTGTCATTCCAAAGTAAAAATCCCTTTCTCATTAAGCAGTTTTCCCCATTTCCCTACTGGAAACCACCAATCTGAGTTAAATTGCTATGGCTATATCTATTCTGGATGCTGTATATTAATAGAATCATTAAAAAATATGACCTTTGTATCTGTTTTTTTTTCACTTAGCATATTTTGAAGGGTCATCCATGTAGCATGTATCAGTACATCATTCATGGCTGAATAATACAGTATGTATATGTCACAATTTGTGTATTCATTCATATGTTTATGGACATTTGGACTGTTTCCACTTTTTGGCTATTCTCAGTGCTTTTATGAGCATAGGTATATATCTAGTTGTTTGAGTATTTGTTTTCAATTCTTTGAGGTGTGTACCTAGGAGTGAAATTATGGAATCATGTGGTAATTCTATATTTAATTATTTAAGGAAACACCAAACTGTTCCCATTTTTGATACTCTTTTTTTTTTAAAGATTTTATTTACTTATTTGAGAGAGAGAGAGAGAGAATGAGAGAGAGGTAGAGGTCAGATGGAGAAGCAGACTCCCCGCTGAGGAGGGAGCCCGATGCGGGACTCGATCTAGGGACTCCAGGATCGTGACCTGAGCCAAAGGCAGTTGCCCGACAACTGAGCCACCCAGGAGCCCCCATTTTTGATACTCTTAATTTCTTTGTGTAGCTTCAAACTTCTGTTATCACGTTTTTTCCTGAATGATTTCCTTTAACATTTTTTGTAGTAATTGTCTGCTTCAGTGTATTTTCTCAGCTTTTGTCTGCAAAAGTCCTTACTTTTTGTCCTTGTTTTTGAAAGGTATTTTTTCTATGTATAGAATTCTAGGTTGACAAATTTTTAAAAAAGATTTTATTTATTTTGACACACAGAGAGAAAGAACACAAGCAGGAGGAGGGACAGAGGCAGAGGGAGAAGCAGGCTCCCTGCTGAGCTAGGAGCCCAATGTGGGACTTGTTCCCTGGGATCATGACCTGAACCGAAGGCAGATGCCTAACTGACTGAGCCTCCCAGGCATTCCTAGGTTGACAGCTTTTTCTCCTCATTTCATTATTTTAAAGATGTTATGCCTATGTTTTCTGGATTGTATTATTTCTTATAAGAAGTGTGATGTCATTCTAATCTTTGTTCCAATATACATAATATGGCTTTTTACCTTGAATGCTTTTGTTGTTTTCTGTTTGTCACTGATTTTCAGTAATCTGATTAGAATGCGCCTTGGTGTGTTTCTTTTCCCTGATGTTTCTTATACTTTATATTTTCATTAAACTTGAAAAAAAAATTGGTTATTTCTTCTAACATATTGTTTCTCCCTGCTTCTCTATTCCTTCTTGAATTCTAGTTCCATGGGCATTAGCCTTTTTGATGTTGCCTCATAATGCACTGAAGGTGTGCTCATTTTTTTTTATTATGTTAGTCACCATATAGTACATCATCCGTTTTTGATGTAGTGTTCCATGATTCATCGTTTTCATGTAATACCCAGTGTTCCATGCAATATGTGCTCTCCTTAATGCCCGTCACTGGGCTAACCCGTCTTTCTACCCTAAGACTGTCAGTTTGTTTCTCGGAGTCCATATTTCTCATGGTTTGTCTCCCCTTCTGATTCTCCCCCCTTCATTTTTCCCTTCCTTCTCCTAATGTCCTCCATGCTATTCCTTATATTCCACAAATAAATGAAACCATAGGATAATTGACTTTCTCTGCTTGACTTATCTCACTTAGCATAATTTCCTCCAGTCCCATCCATGTTGATACAAAAGTTGGGTTTTCATCCTTTCTGATGGCTAAGTACTATTCCATTATATATATGGACCACATCTTCTTTACCCATTCGTCTGTTGAAGGGTATCTTGGCTCTTTCACAGTATGGCTATTGTGGACATTGCTGCTATGAACATTCGGGTACATATGTCCCTTCTTTTCACTACATCTATATATTTGGGGTAGATACCCAGTCGTGCAATTGCTGGGTCATAGGGTAGCTCTATTTTTAATTTTTTGAGGAACCTCCACACTGTTTTCCAAGGTGGCTGCACCAACTTACATTCCCAGCAGCAGTGTCAGAGTGTTCCCCTTTCTCCACAGCCTCACCAACATTTGTTGCTCATTTTTTTTAAAGATTTACTTAAAAATGGTAATGGAGGGAAAAAAGTGGTGATGGAGGGAAGCAGAGGGAAAGGGAGAGAGAAACTGAAGCATTCTCTGTACTGAGTAGAGAGCCAGTTGTGGGGCTCAATCTAACAACCCTGAGATCACGACCTGAGTTGAAACTTGAGTTGGATGCTTAATTGACTGTCCCACCCAGGTGCCCCTTTTAGAAGTCTTTTTTCTCTGTTTCATTTTAGATATTTTCTATTTCTATATTTTTAAGTTTACTAATCTTTTCTTTCACAGTTTCTACTTTGTCATATTTAAATTTCATGTATTTTTCATCTCTAGAATTTCAACTTCTGTCTTTTCTATATCTTCCATAGCTCTACTTATCTATTTTCCTCTACCTTCTTGGACTTATGGAGTATATTTGTTACAGTTTTTGTTAATATCTTTGTCTACTGATTTTTTTTTTAAAGATTTTACCCATCTATTTGACACAGAGAGAGATCACAAGTAGGCAGAGAGGCAGGCAGAGAGAGGGGGGGAAGCAGGCTCCCCGCCGAGCAGAGATCCCAATGCGGGGCCTAGATCCCAGGACCCTGAGATCATGGCCCGAGCCGAAGGCAGAAGCTTTAACCCACTGAGCCACCCAGGCGCCCCTTGTCTACTGATTTTTATGATCTGTTATTTCTGCATCCATTTCCATTGATTAATTTTTCTTTTGGGCATGGGCCATATTTTCCTGCTTCATTGTACCATTTATAATATTTTTTTTAAGAAGGCAAGGTAAGAGGCATCTGTGTGGCTCAGTCGTTCCAAGTAGCAGTGCCACTGGAGGCTGGCCCAACCCCATGCTTACCCATGTTGTGCTCCCAAGGAAATCCTGATGATGCTCCTGCTCCAAGGGATACTGTTTGTTTTTAGAGGTTCACTGCCCAGGGAACTCTTTGTGTGAATGAGACTCCACAGTCTCCACATGGATATTTTAAGCCTTGGAATCAAAGTATTTTTCAACATGGCTAGGAAGAATGCCTATGTTAAATAGCCCGTCTCCAGTTTGTCCTTATTCCTTATCAAGCATTTATAGACCTAGAACCATAGACTTTTGTTATGTCACCATAATCACATCGACGTTATCCTAACTTATGATTCATATTCTGTGCTTGGAAGCAGTCCATGTATTTAACAATAATACCTATGCATAAAACAACCTACTGTTATAACTTATATGGTCACAAAACATTAATGATCTTCTATAGACCAAGCAAGTATTCTTAACCATAATTGTGGTACATCATATTCACAGCCAGAATCCCCAAGATCAAAAAAATTTGCACAATACAAATAATATTTTAAAACACACACACAGACAGACATTCATACACACACTTCTTACAGAACTGTGCTCGGGAAAACTCCCATTTGTTGAGTGGCACTGAAGACATCTTTTGCTAAACTGATGCTCCAGGTATTTTTGTTTGGAAAATCTATCACAGTAGGTCACAGCTGTTTACTGATGAGCAGAAAAGAAAGATATGCTTGTGGCAAGCAGAAAATTTTAAGGTCTTTCAAGTTGTACTTTATAAAGAACCTATAGAAATGTTTAAATGTTCTTAGGATGCAAAGTTGGAGCTTAAATGTGAATATCAAACTAATTGCAAAAGTGTATGGCAACCATCTCTTCAGGTAAAACCTGGTACCCAGATATGCAAGAATGCTTCAGGAAAGGATTCAAGAAAGCTTCAAGCTTGTTGGTCTTATCCCATATTGTCATATAATCTGATCGTGTGTGGGCAGAGGGGGTAGGTGCTGTTGTTTTGGAGAACAAGGGATCAACAGCACCACTGCAAACGCCATGGGCCACGTCAGCGTCACCTGCATGTCATGTCACTGAGGGGCCAGGGAGCAGGAGCGATTGGGGAGCTGCTGGAGGAGCTGCCCAACCTCTGGTTCCTCAGTGAAGCTCACAAGCCATCCAAGATTTATAAGATTTTATTAGATACCAGACATTGCAGATTTCACATTGTTGGCTATTAGACTTACATATACATATATAAATATTCCCTTAAATTTGATTTTGTCTTGGATGTAGCAAACTCTGAATCTATCTGATGATTTCAAGGCTTGCTTATTTTTCTAAGACATCCTTTTAAACTTTCATTTGGGCAGTCTTTCATGTACAGCTAATATTGTCCCATTAGTGAGGCAATATTCTTCTTATGATTCTACCTTATTATGCTATAGTACCTTCATTTCCTGCCTATATATTTGGAAGTCTTTCCACTCTGGGTGATGGAAACACAAACTTTTGCTTTAGAGGTTGTTTCACCTATTCCTCTCTGGTTGTTCTGTTCCTGGTCTTCATGGTTTTCTGTCTCACACGCATAGATGAGTACTTAATCAAGGACTTGAGGGTACCGCTGCAAATCTCCAGAGCACTATACCTGTGTGGCTACCTCTTCTCTGATAATCTGCTTTGTGTATTATAGCTGCTTTGACCTCTTCAAACTCTGAACTCTGTCTCCTCACTCACCAAGACAGCCCATCTGTTTGGATTCCCCCTCACTGCACTCACTTTTTACTGCCAGTGCTCTGGGACACCTGCTTGTTTTTCTTCTTTCAGGGATTACTATTCTGCACTGATTGTTACCTAATATTTGAAAACCTGGTGTTCCATATATTTTTCGCAATATTTAGTTTTTAAGGCTGAAGGGCAAATTCTATTTCTATTATTTCATCAAAGATGGAAGCAGAAATTATTTTCTCTGGGATTTTGTCCAGCTTATTCCTTGCTATCTTGTGAGTTCTTTGATGCTTTTAAGGATCTAAAAAATATTTCTAGCATGTTTAATTTTTTTAAATGGGAAACTGGCTCAAATAGCCTAGGCTATCATTATTAGAAATGGAAATCTTTACGGTCTTTCCAATTAAAAAATAAAACAGAAAAATACCCTAGGATATCTTCATAAATGTAGAACAGTTGGGTGAGAAAAGGTGGCTAATGCTGTGGTTCCTCTAGTCAAAAGGATAAAATAAGCAATTCAAGACATATATAATAGGTAGGCCTGGGTAGAATACCCAGACATGGGCCAGTTTTGCATGTTTGGATATTAGATGGTAAGTTACTAATAGACCATTAAGTAGGATTCTTATAGTAGAAGACAATGTAATAAATTGAAAGAAGTCAGAGTGGGACAGTTATGATAAGTTGTTTTTTTTTTATTCTCACCTAGATATTCTACATTTCCTCATTTCTTTACACCGTCAATTACATCTGGTATCTGTACAAAGAGTTGAAGATGAGACACAACCCGGATGGACAGAGCACATTTCCACTGGTGAGTTTTATTCAGAGCTAATAGTTAAGAACAGTATGCTACTCATAACTCTGTGTGCTCGCCCCTCCGGTCGTCTTTCAGCCGTCTTTACGTGCCGCCATAATGGTGCACATGAATGTCCTGGCAGATGCTCTCAAAAGCATTAAAAATGCTGAAAAGAGAAACAAAGCCTCTTATTAGGCTGTGCTCCAAAGTCGTCATCTGGTTTCTTGCTATGATGATGAAGTATGGTTACATTGGCTAATTTGAAATCATTGATGATCACAGAGTGGGGAAAATTGTTGTGAACCTCAGGGGCAGGCTAAACAAGTGTGGAGTGATCAGTCCCAATTTGATGTACAACTGAAAGATCTGGAAAAATGGCAGAATAACCTGCTCCCGTCCCACTGTTTGGTTTCATTGTACTGACAACCTCAGCTGACATCATGGACCATGAAGAAACAGGACAAAAACACACAAGAAGGAAATCCTGGGATTCTTTTTCTAGGGATTTAATATATACGTGCAAATAAAATGCCTCAATGGGAAAAAAACAGTATGCTAAAACAAGTCCATATATCCTTGATAAACAGTGTAAGCACTCAGTACTAGGGAGGTGAATTCAAGGAGGTTAATAAAAGAAAAGTCATGTTCTCACAGAGTTTCCATTCTGTTGAAAAGATTTCCTCTTCTCTCTTGCCATCAAAAAAATAAAAAGGTTTTGATTATAGGAAACAGTATTTATAGTACTGTCATTACTGCCTGGTTCCATCCTTTTTAGCTCCGTGCCAATCCATCAATTGTCACTAGAGTTAAAGAATAAGATCTTGGGGGGCGCCTGGGCAGCGCAGTGGGTTAAAGCCTCTGCCTTTGGCTCAGGTCATGATCTCAAGGTCCTGGGATTGAGCCCTGCATCGGGCTCTTTGCTCAGGAGGGAGCCTGCTTCCCCCCTCTCTCTGCCTGTCTCTCTGTCTACTTGTGATCTCTCTCTCTGTCAAATAAATAAATAAAATCTTAAAAAAAAAAAAAAGAATAAGATCTTGGGTAGAGTCAGGGAAGATGCTCAGTTTGCTCACATGGAATCTGGGCTCCAGGTATTAGAAAGGGAAAATGTCTGTTTTTTGCTCTGCTATATTTCTTTAGTCTGTGCGGATAACAGATACTGATTTGCGGAAGGGCAGAGGGGTTCGGGTATGGTAATCAGAAAATAAGGTGGATCCAGGGAATAGTTGTCTTCCCTTCTTTGGTTCAAAGAGAGTTTGGGACACTGTCTAGTATGAAATTTATAAAAGGGAGGAGAACACTAAGTACATCTGGATTTTTTGTGTATGTATGCATATTTTACATATCACATAATTCATTTATTTTAAGTTACAATTCAGTGGTTTCTAAAGAAGACTTACTAGCTTGTAAAATAATATCATAAATCAGTTCCAGAATATTTTCTTCACCCTAATCAAATTCTTCATGACCATTTATTGTTAATTTCCTGCCCACCCCCTATACTAGGGAACTGCTAATCTAATTTCTGACTCTATAAATTTTCCTTTTCTGGCTGTTTCATATAGGTGGAATCATCCTATATATAGTTTCTTGTGTCTGATTGATTTCATTTAGCACAATGCTTTTGAAGTTTATCCATTAGAGCATGTATAAATAGTTCATTCATTTTTAGTGGTGAATAGTATTCCATTTTATAGCACATTCGGTTTCTTATTCCGGATTCTTTCAGTACATCACTAAGTGATCTTGGTAGAAAACATTTTTAGTGGTGCCTGGGTGACTCAGTCAGTTAAGTGTCTGCCTTTGGCTCGGGTTATGATCGTGGGGTCCTGGGATTGAGCCCTGCATCAGGCTCCCTGCTCCCTCTTCCCCCTGCTCATGCTCTCTCACTCTCTCTCAAATAAATAAATAAAATAGTTAAAAAAATTTTTTAATGATGTTAGCAATTTTCATTTCTTTGGCTGTCATTATATATTTTAATCTTATCATATAAATCTTACTAAATATTGCAGTTTTCTTATTTCTATAGTATCCATTCTGATACTAAAGATAAAAAAGATTTTATCTTTAAGTGATCTGTGTACCCAGCATGGGGCTTGAACCTACAACCCTGAGGTCAAGAGTTGCATGCTCCACCGACTGAGCCAACCAGGTACCCCTATTGTCATTTTTTTGAAGGGGATTTTTTGTTTAAGAGCATCATGGAGTAAATGAATCTGGAAAACTTATCCACATACCTTTCTCTAGAGCCTACAGATCAGTTCTAGACTGAATGAAAGTGGTATACTATCATACACATGATGAAACTCAATATAATTTTGTTGAATGAATAAATGGTACTATTATCAGTAACTTTTTTTTAAAGTCAGAGATTCATTGACAGTTAGGTAAGAATGAGAATTAAAAACAGGTTAGCCTGGGCGCCTGGGTGGCTCAGTTGGTTAAGCGACTGCCTTCGGCTCAGGTCATGATCCCGGAGTCCGGGGATCGAGTCCCACATCGGGCTCCCAGCTCCATGGGGAGTCCGCTTCTCACTCTGACCTTCTCCCCTCTCATGCTCTCTCTCACTCTCTCTCTTTCCTAATAAATAAATTTAAAAAAAAATAAAAAAAATAAAAACAGGTTAGCCTGATAAAGGATAGAATAAAAAGAGAAGAAGGGACACAGGTGGGAGAGGTCACCCAAGACTGATTTTACTTATTTCCCATTTTGCTTAAAGTCAACAATGGCTGTCTTACTTGAAATCATTTACTATTCCTGATCCATAGTTTTTAGGGCAAATCAGTTACCCATCTCTGATTATTGATTAACTGCTCACTTAATGCTTATTGATTTTTAACAATGCCATTCTAGAATATAATATGATCTCTTACCTCAGAACAGAAAAAAAAGCTATTTTCTATTCTATTCTCACTTATATAAAGTCTTTTATCATAAACTTCCAGTGTGTAGATAACATTTTTCAGTAAATTATTATTATTTTTTTTTAAACTAGAACTAAGCATTTCTTTATTAATTTTTTTTTTATTTATTCATTTAACAGAGAGAGAACACAAGCAGGCAGAGAGGCAGGCAGAGGCAGAGAGAGAGGAGCAGGCTCCCCACCGAGCAAGGAGCCCGATGCGGGACTCGATCCCAGGACGCTGGGATCATGACCTGAGCCGAAGGCAGCCGCTCAACCAACTGAGCCACTCAGGCGTCCCTTCAGTAAATTATTTTTCAGTGTCTAACATAACTGGAGGTTTTTGGAATGTCTTTCTTCTAGAGTCTTAATAGATGTTATATCCAAAGGACTTATTTGACTCTCCTTCTTTATGCTAATCCTAGTCTATTAAGCTTTCTGCTGGTCATTTTATACATAGACTTCTGCTTCACCCATAAGGTCTGAAAAGTCCACACCTCCCTGAATCTAAAAGAGAATAGGATTGAACTATTATTAGAAGAATTTTAGTTTTAGAATACTTTTTAGAATTGCTTTTTAGAATACAGTAATACAGATAAAATTCTCCTATCTCCAATGCTAAGAAACTATCTATTTAATTGAGTTTTGTAGCAAATATTGCTTGACAGAAGCAGGGTGGCTCTTGGGAATTTTTATTCGTTCAAGTGGTAAGTAATGACCTGATATTTATTTTATTATGATTGACAGTATTCTAAGACTTTACTCATATTTATTCTTTTCACAGATTATAGATTATACTTGTCACGTTGGTCAAATAGCCATCATTTTGTCAAGGTAAGGTTTTTGCTTTCCTTTCTAGCAAGGTGTAAACTCTCATTCTGTGGTCTAGGTGAGAACAAATAGGAGGACAGTGCCCTTCATTTCCATTGGGTCTATCACTCCTAGGTCCTCACAGAGCCTTTTTGAGTTGGAAGCAACAAACAAGCAGTTACAGATTTGGATTTTAACCTTAATTCTGCCATTAACTGTATGTGACCTTCAAAAACATTTCGCTTCAAGTCTTTGGACTTCTAATTCATTTTTATATCATAAAGAGTTATAATAGATGGCTTTCAAGATCTCATCCACCATTATAACGCTGGGTGAGAATCTTAGAGCTATTTACCCCCAGAAGGGTCTAGATCTCACCTAATGTAGTGGTCATATCAAAGTTGAAGTTAGAGTTTATAATTTTTACTTCTGGATCTTTTCCTCTTATAGGGAGCTGGCTATATTCATCTGGATTAATAATTGGTTATTTAAATGTATGCTTTGAAAAAGCTCCCAGAAAGGGGCTATGAAAATGAAGTTATTCCTGGTGGTCATGTAAAGTTAGAACAGAACTCCTTGTTAGATTTTTCCTTTCACTTTGACCCACACCCAAAGACTCTCTGACACTATTTTAGGGTTCATTAATTTAGGTATGAAATGCATTCTCTACTCCACTTACCCACTAATTGGACAAGAAGTATATGTAAGGTTTTTGAGGCATTTTTCTTGAAGAAATTATTTATATAATATATTCAAATATATATGTTTGTGGAGATTGGAGCAGTGATAGAGTTGGGAGAAGAACAGAGTCTTTTGTGACAGGGAGTGGCCATAAAAATGCCTGAATATTAGGGTGATAAGTTTTTTTTTTCCCTCCCAGCCTGATACCTCTGCTATTGATGATACCTGTATTCTGTCTGGGCAATGTTAGTGAATGTTTCCACAACTTCAGCCAGAGCCACAGGTAAGCAAGGACCAAACCTATCATTTCCATGGTAGACTATACCTTTTCTTTTCTATATAGAGAGGTGGAAAAGACTTTCTGCATACATTCTGGCCAAATTGCTTGTATTTGGAACAAGGTTCTATGGAACCTTGGTAGAGTCTATAGAACAAGGGATAGTCAAGGTAAAAAAAAATACGTAAGTAGGAATATAATGCAAAGCGATTGGATGATAATGTATATATGAGAAGGAATAAGGTATTATGGGCAAGGGTTAGCAAAATGGTAAGTAAAATTGCATACTTAATAAATTTTGTTTTACCAAATGCATATCTCTCTAGTCTTATATCTGTAATAGTGGTCCTGTCTATTGATTCTCTTACTAGGTGTATTCTGATGGACTCACCACCATCAGCCCTGGCTGAACTGCCCTCTGCCAACACATCAGTCTGTAGCACACTTTACTTTTATGGGATCACCATTTTCCTGACCAGCTTTCTCCTCAGCCTTCTCACCATTGTGGTATGGTACCACCTGCTTTTATGGAAAGAGAGGGGATTGGGAGGGATGGGTCATTATTCCCAGGGGTTGGGAAAAATGGGATGGAGAGGCATTTCCTAAAGTTCTAGAACTAAGAAAGTAGCTAAGAGATATTGACAGTTTAATTACTACCTCAGTATTTGGACTTCCCAAGATTAAATGATTAGTGGGGAAAGAGTTTCTAGTCATTATGTGAGAATTATGCTCACCTTAGGACTAATTAATATATGTTTCTGTGGATCCTCATGGAAGACCAGACCAGAAAACTAATATATGTCAAGTATGTCCTTTATGTAGGATAACACTCCAGAACATTGGAAATGTGCTGTAATTTAATTTGATTATTTTCCAAATAATCAGTGAATTTTCTTTTCTCAATTCTTTACTAGTTATAAATGCATTTATGGTATGTCTAACTGGGGTTAAAGTGCTAAGTGGCTTAGGCATTTACTAAATACTCATTTGACATCATGGGAATGATGTACAATTAAAATAATTAGCCGTGGAATAATGTTATTTACACATAATTGCCTAGTACAAAAGCAGCACGCAAGCAATATGCCTTTTTATTTGCCATATCTACTTTGCAGTATCATTTTCTCCTCTCTTCATATGCTGGCTCAAGGATTACAAACTGCTTGCAGAGCCTATTTATCCCACAGATATGTTTTGTTTTGCTAGTGCAGCTGGCAAATAAAATTACAGAGAATTTCCTTTAACAATTTAAAATAAGTTATAAAGATAGCTTAGCTCAAATCAGCAACTTTGTAGAGGGCAAAATGAATAATTTATTTTAAGATGATTTTGATAATCTTCGCTTAGAACTGATTGACAAGAGAAGCAGGTAGTCCATAGCCTGGTACCCTGGGGATTTTTGATCGCTTTTTTAAATAACGCAAGCTTCAATGGGCATTCAGAATCAGAACTGATTCTACTAGACATAAATATTCCCAAATAAGTAAAAGCCTCCTTTTGATTCTTGTGTCTGTGGGGAAAGGAAACCACATGGCTAAACTTAATTAAATAATTGGCATATTAACTTAGTGAGTGGGTCTGGATTATTAGGGAGAATTTTAGATTTGTCAGATTTGTTACCAAGATTATGACCTAATTTACTCCCCGCAAAAAGCACGTTGGACTTCTGAACTGATTTATATTTGTTTCATTAGCTTAACCTTATATGGAGAGCCCCCACATGGTAGGGGGAAACAGTCTCTTTTCCATCTAACGGCAAGAAGAGACTTCCTAAAACTTTTTTTTTTTTGCTTTGAGTTGAGAATTTAAGCTCAGCCATGATGCTGATGTGTTTATTTTAAGGGTATTAAACACAGAATGCTTTCTAACACAAGCTCTAGTAAAGCATTTTAAAAGAGGGCCTGGTTAGATCTTAGCTTTAACTTCCCATATATACTGTGATTAGCCTCAGAGTGGCGGGGGGCGGGGGGGGGGAAAGCCTGAGAGTTGATGTAAACTTTATGTATTGAACGTGGTAACCACAGATTTGGGTAATAACTATCCATTTCCCCTAGACAAGCAAAAGTTCACTGTGAAGATGATTTTCTTTCGGAAAGAGTCAGTCTTAGATGGTAAAGACAGGAGAATGAGTTTTCCTGCTGCCAGGTTCTGAGAGAAGTGATCCCCCTACAACAACAAACAGGAAGCTAGAGCTGGGAAGTTTTACCAAGCCTCAGGCAAACGACTCACTGATGTACCCATGTTTAGGTCTTACTCATCCAAGCCCAGACCCTGTATAAGAAGTTTGTGAAATCAACTGGCTTCCTGGGGAGTGAACAGTGGGCAATGATTCACATTGTGGAGCAGCGAGTACGCTTCTACCCAGTGGCCTTCTTTTGCTGCTGGGGCCCAGGTGGGTATCTTAATGGAAAGAGCTGGGCAATAATGGGTTCTGATCAAGCTAAGTGGTCCCACCAAGAAGGATGACTGCAACTTGTAAAATTCCTGTCCAGCTGTAAAATCTCTGTTGGTCCCACTTTCTTCTTTTTCTTCCTATGTTTTAGAAATTAAGGTAATTAGACATGAGATGCAACCTAAGAGAGGAAACATCCTGATAGAGCTCAGAGTTACTAATACTTGCCCCTCCTACTACACAAAGTATAGTGAGGATCAGATTGGATAATGCTTATGAAAGATCTTGGTGAATTCTGAAACACTAAGAAGTGTAACTTATCTCCCCATAGTGTGTCTTAACCATCATTGCTACACTAATAACGTGCAAAGTTTAGTCAGTGAGAAATAGAATTTGGAGACCAGAGGACCAGTGGTTTATGTGACTGGTTAATCTCACTCCTAGCCTTCATTATGCCTGTACCTTTATTTCACATGGTGCGTAGGCATGTATACTGGGGAATTTTTTAAAAAGATTTTATTTATTTATTAGAGCGCGAGAGAGAGAGAGCACGAGCAGTGGGAGTGGCAGGCAAAGGGAGAAGCAGGCTCCCTGCTAAGCAGGGAGCCCCATGCAGGTGGGCTCGATCCCAGGACCCTGGATTCATGGCCTGAGCTGAAGGCAGATGTTTAAATGACTGAGCCGCTCAGGTGCCCCTATACTGGGGAATTTTATGCTCAGACAGGTAGGGCTGGCAAGAAGATTGATACTTTGTGTTTTCACAGCTGTCATTCTGATGATCATGAAGTTGACCAGGCCACAGGACATGAAGCTTCACATGGCCCTCTGTGTTCTCCAGGTAACACTTTCAACATTTGTTTTTATACCCTCTTACACGGACATCACTGAGTAAGCTTAGTTTTTTACCTTAGCATATTTATTTCTGTGTTGCAAAAGAGAAAATGTATCGTTTATATTCAGTTATGAAAAATGTGATGTTTTCCTCACAGATGAGGTAGATACTTCTGTGAAAGTGCTGCCATGCATTCCAGAGCATATGTATGTCTGGTTAACTTCATTTTTATTGGTGTGTTTTTAAGGGATGGGTAACAAAAAAACAAGATCTACCAGATAATGTTTTTATTGAAACACTGATAGTGATATAATTCTCTCCCACCCAGAGTGAATTGAATGAGATAAATTAGCTATTCTAGGTAAATGGGGGAGAGGAATACAGAAATAGGAACAATTCTCTCTTTCCCTCTTTTATCAGACTTATGAAACCTTTTTTGGGTTATCTGACTATACGGATAGGGCATTTTCCTCAATCCTGACCTGGGAAATGGGGGTAATAAGGAAGGGGATTGAAACCCATTCATTTTCATCATGTATATGCCAAGAAGTTTGACCAACTCTCAGTCATCCATAACAAGGTACAGTGTGAAGAGTGAGTTCAGGAAGAGCTAGAACGGGAAGAAATCAGAGAGCGAGACAAGCCATGAGAGACTTAGGACCATGAAACAAACTGAGGGTTACAGAATGAAGGGATGGAGGGATGGGGAAACCGGGGATGGGTATTAAGGAGGGCATGTGTTGTGTTGAGAACTGGGTATTATATTCAACTAATGAATCGTCAAACACTATATAAAAAACTAATGATGTACTATATGTTGGCTAATTGAACATAGTAAAAAAAAAAAGCTAGAAAAATATAAAAAACTGATACCAGATTTTGCTGTTTGAAACAAAAGAAATATAACAGTGCTTTATAAATAAGGGGAATGGGGATGATTCCCTGGATCTCTGAAAACCTGAAGGATGGGTTCCATCACTTCATCTCCTCAGGCTCTAACAGCATCATCCCAGGGTCTGCTCAACTGTGGAGTATATAGCTGGACACAATACAAGTTCTACCAACTAAAGCAGCAGGCTCGGCGTGATGCAGACACCCAAACACCATTATTATGCTCACAGAAGAGATTCTATAGCAGGGGCCTAGATACAATGGAGTCTGCCCTTGGTTTTGCTACCAGCCCTCCACCGTTCTTTGAAACTGTAATACTGCAACATCCAGGAACTGGAATTATTCCACACTAATGGATTGAGAAGAGTGTTGGGGAACATCATCTCAGGTCTTTTCCAACCATGCCTTAAACTATGGAAGTGAAAGAGGATGTAGTGCTGTGGTAGGAGCTTTTCTTGTTGAATTGGGCAGGATCTCTGTGTTATTCTCAGATTCACTGAAGTCTTTGTTCAGAGAGAAGAAGCCACTTTCCTTCTAAGAGATGGACTCCTATCACCTCAGTGAATACTAGATTTGTTTAAATCTCTTTAGATAAGTGCCAGGTTATTATTTATATGTGCCATTTCCAGGCTCTCTACTCGGTGGTCGTGGGGAAGTAGGGTGGCATGCAGCAGCTTGCTCAGATTTTGCTAGTATTGTTACTCTCTCTGAGGTTAGACAAAGAAAGTCCTGGGTTTCTGTTCTTCGAAACTCAGAAGAAGCAAGGACAGTAACTGCCAAAAAACTGATAGTGGGATCCTCAGGCACGTCTTACTCTCTTATTTGTTCAGTGCTGTTCTAAGTCCTGATAGTATGAACCATCTGCTCTTGGAAATTAAGGCCAGTCTTATGAAGTTACAAGGGATAATAAGATCTAAGAGAAATCAGGATTAAAAGAAACTTTAGCTATCAAAAACTCTCAACTCCCATTTATAAGCAGAAGTCGAAAGGTAGGTTTCATAGTGCCTATACATAGAATTAGGTTGAACCATATGAACTTAGCATTTTTGTAGGTGAAAATGACCTAATATCAATTTTGCATGGTTTAACCTAATGGTAAGTGCTAGATGTATATTTATAGACTAAATGAATGAATAAGTGAATGAATGGCTAGAAAGACCCTTTTGGGAAAGAAAAGATTCCCAGACTGCAGAGCCTCATTCACTAGCAAGAGTGTCTAACCCATTTCTTCTTCTCCTTCCTCCTCCTTCTCTTTCCCCCTCCTCCTCCTCTTCTTCTAAAACATTTTATTTATTTATTTGAGAGAGAGAGTGCAAGCAGGGGGTGGAGCAGAGGGAGAGGGACAAGCAGACTCTATGCTGAGCATAGAGCCCAACACAGAGCTCAATCCCAGGACCCCGATATCATGACCTGAGCTGAAACCAAGATTCGAACACTTACCTGACTGAGCCAACCAGGCACCACTCTTCTTCTTTAATCACACAACAAGTGATGTTTGGTCTCTTCAGTTAAGTTATGAACAAAACCAGTCTCTGAGGCCCAGGGCATCAGATATTATGCCAAAAAGGAAAAGCCAAATGGACAAAGTGGCTGGAATGACAATCAACCAAAACCATCTGGAACTAATAATGAGATGCTTCTCACCTGATACATTCCTTCAGTCTGTCCAAAGAAAAATCCTTAAGATTAGAGAAAATTGACACAGTAGATTACAGTGGTGAATTAGATAGGATACTCTGAAACATAAGTTCCAGAAATTATTCCAAAGGAACTCTCTGTAGAAATGTTAGGGAGCTCGGTAGCAGCTCTTTAGGTTTGAGGCCATGAGCCTCACCCTTACTGTGGAAGGGTAACCTGGCCTTCTTTTGTCAAGATGGAGCACTGGGTGTGGTGCATGAACAATCAATCTTGTAACACTGAAAAATTAAAATAAACATATTTGGGGAGAAAAAAATAAGGTAATCATATATTTTTCATAATAGGATAAATTCAATTCTATGCATTCTAACATATTTGAATTTGTAAACAATTTGTTGAATCCTAGCAATTGACTGCTATATAAGCAATAAAGTTATTTGTAAACTTACCAAAAAAAAAAAAAAGATGATATCTTGAGGCCTGTCCTTGCCCCATAGCTCTGGAAACCTGATTTCTGGATGGCACAGAACAAGAAAGATTGCTTCACATAGGGAGCTGCTTTAAGTTCTTTTCATTTAAAAATGAATAAGTATTCAACATTTGGAGAGACAGATGGAAAAAAAAATTCCTATTTCCATAGGCTTTGAGGGACACCAAAACTACACAGTCCAATTCTTAAAAAGTTTTTTTAGTGGGGTACTTGGGAAGCTCAGTCGGTTGGGCATCCAACTCTTGATTTCTGCTCAAGTCGTGATCTCTGCATCATGGGATTGAGCCCCACAACAGGCTCTATACTCAGTATGGAGTCTGCTTCTCCCTCTCCCTCTTCTCTCTCTCTCTTGCAAATAAATAAATAAAATCATTTTTAAAAAGTCTTTTCCATATCACTTCATATTTGGCTTTATTACCAGAAAGAAGATAATGATTAAATGTTTGTTAGGTTTGTTCATCTTGCTTCTCTGATGAATTTTTTGCACTGACACTGGTCTTGGATCTTCTATGGATATAAGTAAACAAAAAGGTAGTAGGAATGAGAAATAGTAAAAGGCTAGGCAAGATCCAGATTAGGATTATAAGCTTTTTGTTACAGTGAGAGTCAGAGGGGACACATGGAGCTGGGCCACTATTCAGACTGTCCCCCAAACCCCTAGATTCATGTGTAGGAGGGGTATGGGTGTAGACACAGTGATATTCATAAAATTGTTGCAAATACCCCTCCATGACACTTGTCCATGTTGTAGTCACAGTAGAGTATAGAGGTATCTAAGCAGGTTTGAGTAATACAGATCCGTGAACGACGTTGGGTACCATCCCTCTCAACAGCCCTGTCTGTGGCTTCAAAAAACCCTGCACTCCAATACCACATGTCCTACGTGGGGAACTGGGTAAGGGTTTGATGTTTTTTAATTCAGTCAACAGCCTTTCACATTTTGCAACTTTCCAGGCTACCTTTTTGCCCTTTCCAAAGATTTTAACACACCGATTCTCCAGGCTTCAGCACCAGCCCTGGTAACAATAAACCTGTTCTTTGTAAGGAATGCCATCTTGCTTGTAGGTATCTATCTGGCATCACTTGGAAATGCCATTATGGTGTTCTGGGAGATCACACTCATCTACTCTGAGGCAAGAGGGTGTAGAAATTTGCTAGTTTTTTAGAAGGATCCCAAATGTGCAATCTGAACCTTTCTTTAGCTGGCATGAAGACAGATAGTAGTGATCCTTTTAATAACCAAGAGCACTGCCACGATCACATTCTTTTCCCTTATTAACTGTCTTTTTTTAGCCACCAATATGGCTTTCTACAAGAGCTTTGGAGCCCAGGTTTTTTAAAACTGGCAGTACACTCTGTGCTTATGCAACAGCCAATGGAAGTAGTCAATGCTGTAGTTGTCGAAGCCCATATCTACAGTAAGAAATTCATTCAGAGGATAGAGGTTCTGGCCATGACACTTGCAGGCCAGATAGTCATGCTTCATTCCCAAGTTTTGGCCAAGCTTGTGAGCCATAAAAGCTGTGAAATGTGGTATGTTTTCATGACAGAAAGATTCAACACTGGTTGAATTCTTAGCAGATACCACTAAGAAATGCATGGCTCTGGTACTTCCCAAGACTGGCTAATGATCATATGAGCAACATTATGCTTCACTATTCTCAAAAGATGCCAGTTTCTCTAGCAGTTAGAATTTTGAAGTGTTTCTTGCAAATTCCGGGAGATTTTTCACTAGGTTTCTCTCGGTCTATATCTTTAACCCAGTAAGTAATACTGTCACATTTAATTTCTTCTGGCACCTGTTAACACGAATATCCATTACCATCCGTATTGTCTTGGTAGCATTATTATTTCACATTTGGAACTGCATATTGTCAACCACAGTAAACATTTCTGCATGCTTGGGAAGTGACCACATACAGGACATTGAAAAGAAAGAGGGTTCTATTTTGCTCTGAAATTGTGAAGTGGTTAAGAGCTCCTCCTGTTTATCTCCATTACTGTACAGGACTAACCCGATTTTAAAGATGTGTTGAAAAACATAAGCCTAAAATTCTTTGAAGTATAGATAGTCTTGATGCCAAAGACAGTGTCATGTAGTCAGGACTCCCTTTAAAACCCTGAGCAAGTACTGATAGTCACAGAGAATGCAGTTCACCCTCTGAACATCCATTTGTCCTGAATAAAAGGTGTATCTAAGCCTAGTATCTCATTTTGATGTGTATAAACATGGAAGTTCTTGACAAATAATTCTTTCTTTTGCTTCAAATTAATAAGAGGCCATTTTCCTTGTATGAGCAGAATATAGGGCATTTTTTCCACTTTTTCTTTCAGAAGCTTGAATATCATCAAGTTGCTAGGGATGACTGTTTTATGATAAAGAGATTTCCATTTACAATGCACCCCTTGAAGAATAGTCACTATCAGCAATGAAGATGACATGCAGCTTAATATAGGAAGGGCTCATTCTCAAGTGCCCATTCAAGAATTCCTGGAAGAAAAATCACTGTAAACCTTACCCATGACCACCTGATTTCATAGAAGGAAGAGCAGAAGGGAGGCAAAGTAACTAGGGTTGTCATTGTCGTGGCCCAACTGAAACAACTAATGGTCCTGCACCTCTGTCTCGTTGCCTTGCCTGAGATCCAAATCTTTGTCAGCAACACAGTTTAGCTAAAGCTCAAAGCTTTGCTACCTGTTGCAAAGATAGCTGCTCCCACCCTGAGAGTTAGAAGATGACATCTGTCATTTGACTGTGCCTCTTCCTACTCCTGTTGTGGTTTCTGTTCTCAGAAGTGCAACCTTCATGAAAGTATAAAATTTTAGTGCTGCTTTACTGAGCTCCTGCTGTCTTCATAGAGGAGTGTATCAAGGAGAGGAAATGTTCAAAGGTCCTGCCAGTATTATGACTCAGGATCACACTCCAAGAAAAGAAAAAGCTATAACCTTCTTCCTTTAGTCCCAGTCCCCAGGGAAGTCTTCCCCTCCTGTCATTTATTGTTCTTTTGAGTCACTGAAACCAAAGGCTTCCAGAACAGGGGTTTGTAGATCTCTGGGTAGGTCATATTTTGCACCATCCCTATTCTGAATTATTCAGCCCTTTTCAAACATCCAGTTCCTTTTTCTTTCTTTGTCACAACATGTTTATTGGCTGATTCCTAGAATACATGTAAAGTATTAGAATAACCCATGCCTCTGTGAAAAGCAAATATATAAACTGAAAAATAATATTTGTATTCAGTTCTTTTTTCTCCTTAGCCTTATGGTATGAGGTCAAAATAATGTTTTCTAGAATTATCTAGGTTATACTTCTCTATCTAAACCTATTCCGTGTGGTGATACTATTCATTTTTAATACAGCTAAGTTCATGTGTTACTGTTTGTATTTCATGTGGGGTTTTCCCCACATTTTGGATGACGATGATGGTTTATGGAATATGTGAAATATTACCATGATTCTAAAACTCAGTATACTGAAGAAAGTATGCAGAGTACAACTTCTTGAGCCTTTAATCTGTTCCATGTCCTAGTTCTATCTACCCTGTTCCCAACCACCAATCTTAATGGTACTTAGTTTATTTCTCCTGTATTTCTTTCTGCACAACTTAGTAAATGCATGTATATTTTCTTGTACCCTCCTCTCTTTTTCAGGATTTTATTTATTTGAGAGAGAGAGAGAGAGAGCATTCACAAGACAGTGAGCATGAGTGATGGGGAGGGGTAAAGGGATAGGGAGAAGCAGAGAGGAGAAGCGCAGCAGGGAGCTTGATGTGGGGCTCCATCCCAGGTCCCTGGGATCATGATCTGAGTTGAAGGCAGGTGCTTAACCAACTGAGCCATTCAAGCATGTCTGTTCTCTTCTTTCTTATATAAATGTAGCATAACATTTTCCTCTTTAAACTTAAAGATACATCGTAAATAATTCCATACCAGTTCAGTGAGAGCTTCTTCATTCTTTCTTTTTTTCACAGCTGCATAGTACTCTATTTTGTGAATATAATTTCTTCAATCACTCTTCTCTGTATGGGCTTTTCAATTGTTTATATTGTTTTGAAATTACATACAACGCATCAACAAATAATCTTGGCCATATGTATTTTTGTGGAGGCAAGTTCCTTCACATAATGGGGAAGCACTGCCTCTGTAACTAACTGTAAATGTAGCTTTGTTTTAATATTGCTAAATTCCCTTTCAGTAAGGTTTTGCCAGTTGCATTCCCACCAGCAATGTATTAGAATGCAAATTTTCCCACATTGTAAACAACGGGGTATGTTGCCATGCCATAAATTTTAATTTTCAGCAAATTAATAGGTGAGAAGTGACATCTCAGTGTTTTTTTTTTAAGATTTTATTTATTTATTTATTTATTAGGAAAGATTGAGAGTGAGAGAGAGCATGAGAAGGGAGAAGGTCAGAGTGAGAAGCGGACTCCCCATGGGGCTGGGAGCCCAATGTGGGACTCGATCCCGGGACTCCGGGCTCATGACCTGAGCTGAAGGCAGTTGCTTAACCAACTAAGCCACCCAGGCGCCCATCTCAGTAGTTTTTAACTTGTATTTTTCTAATTTGAATGAGTTTGAACATGTTTTAATATGTCTAATGTCTTTTTTTATCTTTTAATAGTTATCTGTTCATGTCTTTCCCCCCCTTTCTATCAAGCTTTTGGTCTATTTTCTCTTTAACTACCCCCAGCTTTATTGAGGTATAATTCGTTAATAAAATTGTGTATATATGAAAATATATATAACATATTGACTTGATATATGTATGGACTATGAATATTTGTTTATATATAAAATATAAATATATTTATGTAAATGTAAATTTTCTAAAAGGCAAAGGAACTAGGGCAGTTAAAATAATTTTAGAGAAGAATAACATATGGGAGGAATCCCTCTTTTCAATTTGAAGACTATGTGATATTGGTGATGGGATAGATACATAGATCAGTCAGTCAGAAAAGAGAACCCACGCATGTGTGCCCAACTAATTTTTGACAGAGGAATAATAGCAACTGTATGGAGGAAGGATAGTCTTTTTAACAAATGGTGCTGGAAAATTAGATACATAGAGACCAAAAAAATTTACCTCAACCTCAACCGCACATACAAAAATCACCTCAAGGGTGATTTTCACCCTTGAAATCACCCTCAAGGGGTACCTGGGTGGCTCAGTGGGTTAAAGCCTCTGCCTTCGGCTCAGGTCATGATCTCAGGGTCCTGGGATCGAGCCCCGCATCGGGCTCTCTGCTCAGCGGGGAGCCTGCTTCCCCCTCTCTCTGCCTGCCTCTCCGCCTACTTGTGTTCTCTCTCTGTGTCAAATAAATAAATAATTAAAAAATAATCACCTCAACATGGGTCATAGACTTAAACGTAAAAGGTAAAACTATAAAACTTCTTAGAAGAAAATATAGAACATCTTTACAACCTAGGGCTTGGTGAGGAATTCTTAAACATGATACCAAAAGCATGATCCATAAAAGAAATCCATAAAAATTGGACCACATCAAAAGTAAAAACTCTTAATTTATAAAAGACCCTGTTAAGAGTATGAAAAGAGAAGCCAAAAACTGGGAGAAAATATTTACAAGCCACATATCTGATAAAGGGCTCATCTAGAATATACATATTAAAAAAAAAAACCCTCTTGTTACCAATCCAATTAGAGAATAGGCAAAAGACAAAGAGACATTTCACTGAACAGAATATATGGATGGCAAATAAGCACATGAAAAGATGTTTAACATTAATAGGCATTAGAGGGATGCAACTTAAGACCCTCATGAGCAATCACTATAGACCTATTAGAACAGCTGAATTTTGAAAAACAGACAATGTCAAATGTTGGTGAGGATGCAGAAAACTAGATCTTTCATACATTGCTGATAGGAATATAAAATTGTATATCAATTCTGTTTAAAGAAACAAGCAGTTTCTTTAAAAAACTAAGCAAATGGTGTGATTTAGCAATTACAGTTCTAGATACTTATTCCAGAGAAATGAAAATGTATGTCTTCATAAAAACTGTACACAGATAATCACAGCAGCTTTATTTGTAATAGCCCCAAATTGGGAATAACCGAAGTGTTGCTCAATAGGGGAAAGGTTAAACTGTGGTAAGTCCCTTTCATGTATTAGCAGCAAAAATGAATGAACCATTGATCCACAAAAATTAGCTGGGTTTTAAGGGCATTATGGTGAGCTAAAAAAAGCAATCTCAAAAGGTTACATATTGTACAATTCCATTTGTATAACATTTTTGAGATGACAAAGTTATAAAGATGGAAAACATATTAGTGTTTGCCAGGGATTAGGGATAGTGGGGTGGGCAAGGAGTGGTGGTATGACTATATAGATGGGTAGCATGAGTGATAACTTTGTGATGACAGAATAGTCCTCTATCCTGATTGTGGTTGTGGTTACAGAAATCTACACATATTATGAAATGGCATAGAACTATTCACATTTTATTAATGTCAGTATCCTGGTTGTGATATCCTTCTGTATCAAAGGGGGAAAGCTCAGTGAAAGGTATATATGATCTTTTTATGTTATATTTGCAATTTCCTATCAATTATTTCAAAATTTGTCTTTAAAAAAAAACACAAGTGTCCAGCACATTTAAAAATCTATTAGAATATAAGGAATAGCTGATAAAAACATAATTTAAGGGATGCCTGGGTGGCTCAGTTGGTTAAGCAACTGCCTTTGGCTCAGGTCATGATCCCAGCATCTTGGGATCGAGTCCTGCATCAGGCTCCTTGCTCTTCAGGGAGCCTGCTCCTCTCTGCCTCTGCCTGCCTCTCTGCCTGCTTGTGTTCCCTCTCTGTTAAATGAATAAATAAAATCTTTAAAAAAAAAAAACATAATTTAAGAGGAAGTTTTAAATACAGTATATATTTTTCAGAATTTTCCAGTATAGTGAATAATAAAGAATGATATACACACAAAATATAATAGAAACAACAAGCTTGATACTTTATACACACATATATGATATTTGTTTCTTATAGAAAGTGCATATTCTTATGCCCATTGAACAACTGTGAAAATCAGTGATGAAAAAAATCATGAATTTTGTAATAAACAATTGTTTAAGAGGACATTAGCAAGATGGCAGAATAGTAAGTCCTAGGCCCTCATTTCCCTCAGAGACAGATATATACATAGCAACATTTCATAGATTCCCTTTTTGAGAAATTCAGATACTAATTGAAAGCTCCTTGCACCCTAGTTGAACATGCATCCAGACTCTGATTGCTGATAGATTGGGGACACCTTTTTGCCAGGATCCCTACCCCTGTAATAGTGCTATATAATCAGAAGAAGACCCCCCCCCACCAGCTCCCAGCATCTTTCATGGGAGAGAAGGGGTTGGTTTACATTTTGAGCACCCAGATTTTCTGAGAGAGCTCTCCAGTGGACTAGCTTCTCTCATGACAGTATTAGAGCTCTTATGGGTCTTGCACAGTTTAGCTTCCCTGGGGAAGAGCAGAGATGGCAGTTTGGACAGGTAGACATCATAATATCTACCCTGTGCTGAGCACAGAGTAATAACATGAAAAATCCCAGGTCAGCTTCTCCTTGAAGAGGGAGAAAGTTAATCTATATATCATATACCCCACCTTCTCTAGGACTGCCCCAAAACTGGCATCAGTCCTGCTGGACTTGGAACCTTGATGATCTGATACAGTATAGCCACCTGGTGGAGAACAGAGATAGTGGTTTGGACTGATGGATGCTATACCTCCTACCTCTGGCTTAGCACAGAGCAAGGAGACAAAAACATAGCTTCCTGCTGCTCCCCAAGGGAGATAAAAGAATTGGTAGAGATGCCTAGAATCTCTGACTATACTGATCAGTGGAGATTTTCTGTATGAGGCCAGTCCATGAAGACTGAGGGAGGTGCCTGCTCTGTTTAATACACAGACAACAACAGAAAGAGTCAAGGAAATGAAGAATCAGGCAGATAAGTTTCAAATAAAGGAGTAAGGTAAATCTCCAGAAAAAACCCTAATGAAATGGAGATATATGATTCACCTAATAGAAAATTCAAAATAACCATCATAAAGATGCTCACTGAGGTCAAGTGACTAATGAGGAACAAAGTGAGAATTTGAATATAGTGGGAGAAAATATTTTTTAAAAATACCAGACAGAAATCATGGAGCTGAAGAACACAATAACCAAACTAAAAAATTCACTAGAAATCTATCAGACTAGATCAGATAGAAGAAAGGATCAGTGAACTCAAAGACAGATCACTGGAAAGAATTCAGTCAGAGGAGCAAAAAAAAATTGAAAATGAAAGCTTAAGGGACTTAATGGATACCATGAAAGAGCACATTATAGGAGTGCTCCTACACATAATAGGCATCCCAAAAGGAGTACAGAGGGGGAAATAAAAGACCAGAAAGCTTATTCAAAGAAATAGAGGCTGAAAACTTTGCAAATCTGGAGAAGAAAATGAACATACAGATCCACAAAGACTTGAGAACACCAAACAGGAGTACGAAGATAGCCACACTAAGACATGTCATAATCAAATTGTCAGATGTCAAAGAGAATTTTGAAAGAAGCAAGAGAAAAGTGACTTACCATATACAAGGGAACATTTATGACTCTAAGTGTTTTTTTTTTCAGCAGAAATTTTGTAGACCAAAAAGGAGTTGCATGATATATTCAAACTGAAAAGAACCTTGCCAACCAAGAACACTCTACCTGGCAAACTTACCTATCAAAAATGGAGAGGGGCGCCTGGGTGGCTCAGTCGTTAAGCGTCTGCCTTTGGCTCGGGTCATGATCCCAGGGTACTGGGATCGAGCCCCGCATCGGGCTCCCTGCTCTGCGGGAACCCTGCTTCTCCCTCTCTCCCTCCTCCTGCTTGTGTACCCTCTCTCACTGTATCTCTCTCTGTCAAATAAATAAAACCTTTAAAAAACAAAAACAAAGGGGCGCCTGGGTGGCTCAGTGGGTTAAAGCCTGTGCCTTCAGCTCAGGTCATGATCTCAGGGTCCTGGGATCAAGCGGAGAGTCTGCTTCCCCCTCTCTGCCTGCCTCTCTGCCTGCTTATGATTTCTCTCTCTCTCTCTCTCTCTCTCTCTCTCTGTCAAATAAATAAATAAAATCTTAAAAACAAAACAAAACAAAAAAAACCAGAGAGATAGAGTTTCCCAAACAAAAGCTGAGGGAGTTTATCACTACTAGACTGCCTTAAAAGAAATAATAAAGGGAGTTCTTCACGTTGAAAGGAAACTATGAAGCAATACAATAGCATAAGAAAATATGAAACTCATTGTTAAAGGCAAATATACAAATACAAAATACTGTATTCCTATAATGGTGGTGAGTAAATCATTTTTTATTCTAGTATAAATTTGAAAGACAAAAAGTATTAAAAGTAATTAAAATATATTAAAAGATATGCAACATGAATAGATGCTAATTGTAACAACAATAACAAAGTAGGAAGAGGGGAGAAGTTAAAATGTTGAGTGTCTTATGTAATTAAGCTGAAGTTGTTATTGGAGGAGCAAGATGGTGGAGTAGTAAGAGGCTGAGATAGTATCAGATCCCAGAAGTTCAGCTAGATAGTTATCAAACCATTCCAAACACCTACAAACTCAACAGGAGATAGAAGAGAAGAACAGCAATTCTAGGAACAGAAAATCGACCACTTTCCGGAAGGTAGGACGTGTGGAAAAGTGAATCCAAAGTGACGGGAAGAGAGACTGTCCGGGGAGGGCTGCCTCCCTTCAAACTGCAGAGCAGCAGAGCATAAAATCAGAACTTTTACAGGTCTGCTCCACTGAGGGACATCTGTCCAGAAGCTAAGCAGGGGGGGTTAGCCCTTGTGGGGACAGTATGGTTTCAGGACCTGTGGGGTTGCAGAAAGACTGGGGGTGTCTGAGGGTGGCAGAACTCTCAGGTATCAAAGTGGGAAAGCCAATCTCAGAGATGGAGCTGAGCAGTGGGCTATCAGCTCAGGATTACCTTAAACCATGATCTGAGGCACAGTCGGGCCACTGCTCTTCAAGTAGGGACTCCACAAGGGGCAGATCCGGAGAGACCTCTTCCTTCCTCCTTTGGGAGGAGTGGCGCAGGAGCATGCTGCAGGAATCTGCTGGGTTTGGAGACTCCAAACAAGGCTGTGCGCCAGAGACAGAAACACTCTATCACAGGCTGGCTGAGCTCAGAGTGTGGCCGGAGACCAGGGAGATGGGAGTGATTGACTGCTTTTCTCCAAGGGTGCACTGAGGAGTGGGGCTCTGAGCTCTTGGCTTCTATAGGCAGGTGATTGGGAAGCCACCATTTTCATTGCCATCCTCCAAAGCGGTATGGAAAGCATTCAGGAAACAAAAGCTACTGAGAGCGAACCCAAGCAGATTGCTTGGCTTGGCCCCTGGCAAAGGTAGTGCAATTCTGCCTCGGGCAAAGACATTTGAGAATCACTGCAACGGGATCCTCCCCAGAAGATGAGCAAGAATATACAGCCAGGACCAAGTTCATCAATCAATGAGAACTGCAGAACTCCAGAGTTAAGAAAAAGCAACACATAGAATTCATGGCTTTTTTTCCCATGATCCTTTAGTCTTTCAGAATTAAATTTCATAAATTTTATTTTTTTCTTATTTTATTTATTTTATTTTATTTTTCCTCTTTCCTATTTTAACATTTTTAACTAGTATCTTATCAATACCTTTTTTTAAAAGATTTTATTTATTTACTTATTTTTTAAATTTATTTCTCAGAGAGAGGTCACAGGTAGGCAGAGAGGCAGGCAGAGAGTGGGGGAAGCAGGCTCCCCGCTAGGCAGAGAGCCTGATGCGGGGCTCGATCCCAGGACCCTGACATTGTGACCTGAGCCAAAGGTAGAGGCCCAACCCAATGATCTACCCAGGAGCTCCTTATCAATACCTTTTTAAAAAATCTTTTCTAATTTTCACTGTTACATTCATATTTTATCCTCTCATTGTATTTAACCTTATTTTTTTGTATACATATAGGTTTTTTTTTCTTTAAAATTTTGCAATACAATTTCTTCTAATAGATCAAAATATACCATGAATATAGCACACAGCTTGGTTCTAGTCTCCAGCCTGATCACATTCTTTCCTCTTTTTTTTTTTTTTTTAAAGATTTTGTTTATTTTATTAGGAAAGAGAAAGAATGAGAGAGAGCATGAGACAGGAGAAGGTCAGAGTGAGAAGCGGACTCCCCATGGAGCTGGGAGCCCGATGTGAGACTCGATCCCGGGACTCCGGGATCATGATCTGAGCCGAAGGCAGTTGCTCAACCAACTGAGCCACCCAGGCGCCCTTTTTTTCTTTTTTCAACCAAACTCTTATCGATTCCTTTTTTGGAATCTTTTTATTTATTTTTTGATTTTTTAAATTTTTTTTACAATTTTCAAATATTTATTTTCCCACATGATGTGACCATCTCCCAGGGTTTGTTTTTTAAGATTTTATTTATTTTATTTTATTTTATTATTTTTCCCCCAAATATGTTTATTTTATTTTTTCAGTGTTACAAGATAGATTGTTCATCCACCACACCCAGTGCTCCATGCAATACGTGCCCTTCTCAATACCCACCACCAGGCTTGCCCAACCACCCACCCCCCCTCCCCTCCAAACCACTCAGTTTGTTGCTCAGAGTCCACAGTCTCTCCTGGTACATTACCCCCTCCGATTTCCCCCCATTCACCCTTCTCTTCCTTCTCACAATGCTCTCCATGATTTTCTTTATACTCCACACATAAGTGAGACCATAAGATAATTGACTCTC
>CM052808.1:7526293-7538979 GCA_028533885.1 Nasua narica | reverse complement strand
TTCTTGCCCCAGGACACCATTGTGGTAGCTGAAGACTGGAAAGTTATCCACAAAATAGTCTCTCTTCACCTTCAGTTGAATCACCTGCTTCTGGCCCTGCATTAATAGCATATAGGATGCCTTTTCCCCCGGGTCTTCCCTCCCCTTGGCTGTCAGACTCTTGGGGATGACTGTTTCATAAGAAGAATGATGTACAGATGCAGGGTCACAGTACAAGCTTGGCAGGAAAATCACCAACAGCAACACGATCCCCAGCCTAACACACGAAGTTTCTGGCACTCGTCCCAGCCTAGAGTCCCTCTTTTGCTGACCCCAAGTCTGAAACATTATTTTACCCTCTTTCAAGGCCCCTTGGTCTTCCATAGCAAAGGCAGTATAGAGGCAGGGTGTCTCAAAGAGGCTACCATTGACAATAGCATCGTGAATCAGTTGATGCTGTATGGCCTATGTCCCACAACAACAGCCTCTCCCAGGCATGCCGAAACTCGGAGAGTCAAACATTAGCCCCACATGTAGGCTGGCTCCCTAAGAGATGGCTGCTGAGACTTTGAGGCTGGGTTTCTATTTGCTCTTGGTCTTTGGTAGTTCCCTTACCATATGACTTCCTTCCAACAGAAGCTCCAATGTTCCTTGGGTATGTTCCCTTTACCTTCACAGATATGCCTCGTAGGCAGACTGTAATGATTCAGACAATAACTATTAACTCCTAATTTGCCTAAATTATCCTTATTCTCAGCCCAGGCCACACTACTCCAGATATCCGTTAATCTGCTCATTCTTTGAAACCCAACATTCTGGCAGGAGGTAGGGGGAGGGGACAGGGATTCTTTGGGGATCTCTGAGCCGGACAAAGTTCTCAGTACCCACTGCTTCCCTTCCTCATTTCCGTAGTTATCAAGATACGATTTCTCAGACCAACCCTTCTTCATCAGCCTCTGTTCATAAGAGATGAGCTTAGACATTTTGTATCTATATGTAAATGTAATTCTTCCCTACTATGAAGTTTTCCTAATGCACATATTGATAAATGAAATAAAGCTTAGTTTTACCATGGAAGTATACAAGTGACTAGGATCAACATTCAATTCTTCCCAACTGCCCCAACATAAAAACAAACTCTGATTAGGTATCTAGTTACCATTTCACCAAGAAAATAAAAAATGGGGGTGCCTGGGTGGCTCAGTAGGTTAAAGCCTCTGTCTTCAGCTTAGGTCATGATCCTAGGGTCCTGGGATTGAGCCCGACATGGGGCTCTCTGCTCAGCGGTGAGCCTGCTTCCCCTTCTCTTTCTGCCTGCCTCTCTGCCGACTTGTGATCTCTCTCTCTGTCAAATAAGTAAATAAAAAACTTAAATAAATAAATAAAATGGAGTATAAAAGAATTTTTTAAAAAATTTTTTCACTCTTGTAACTAAAATTGGACTGTAATATCTATTTAAGTCCTTGGATTTGGTTTTGTGTCAATTTCATGGTGTATTTAGCAGTAATTTCAAAAGTGGGGGAAAAAAGCACTATCTACCCACTTTTCTTGCAGTTATTCTCCAGTAAATTCTCTGAACTAAAATAAGACTGTATTACCTTTTATCCTGCATAAAAACAATTATATCAAGTCAAATATTTAAAACATAAAACCTTTAAAATAAAGGTTATGACTTTATTTATAAAATGACTTTATTTATTTATAAAAAATGGGATATGCCCAATCTAATTCAAAAAGGAATGGTACAGGGGCACCTGTGTGGCTCAGGCCATTGAGCATCCTGACTCCTCTCAGGGTCGTAAGATCGAGCCCTGCATCAGGCTCTGTGCTCAGCGAGACCACTTGAGATTCTCTCTCTTCCCTCTGCTTCTGTCCCTCCCCCTGCTCATGCTTGCTCTATCAAATTAATTAATTAATTTAAAAAAAGGAATTGGGGACGCCTGGGTGGCGCAGTTGGTTGGGCAACTGCCTTTGGCTCAGGTCATGATCCCGGCATCTTGGGATCCAGTCCCGCATCGGGCTCCTTGCTCCGCGGGGAGCCTGCTCCTCTCTCTGCTTCTGCCTGCCTCTCTGCCTGCTTGTGTTCTCTCTCTGTTGAATGAATAAATAAAATCTTTAAAAAAAAAAAAAAAAGGAATTGTTCAGTACCACAAGATCTCAGATATGAGCAGGAAAGCAGATCAACTCAATATTTAATTCCTAATACAGATTCTGAAATTTATCATTAGGATCTGGTAGTAGAATTTGTACCGTCGTATCACAAATCCATTAAAAAATTTATAGCAGGGCGCCTGGGTGGCTCAGTTGGTTGAGCAACTGCCTTCGGCTCAGGTCATGATCCCGGAGTCCCGGGATCGAGTCCCATATCGGGCTCCCGGCTCTGCGGGAAGTCTGCTTCTCCCTCTGACCTTCTCCCCTCTCATTCTCAGTCTCTCGCTCTCTAATAAATAAATAAAAATCTTTAAAAAAAAAAATTTATAGCAAAAAAAGGTAAAATGATTTCTAGCTGGATTTCTTCTTTTATTTTGTATAAGAGGAGAAGAAAGCCTCTCAAAATTATATAATTTGGAAATTATCAGACTTAAGGTATTTCCCTTGTTTGAACCACAAACAGGCAGGGCATATTAAGTTAAGTCATTTTTTAGGATAAAATAATCAAATCAATAATGAGAGAACACTTCTATTTTTTAAATAAAAATTATAACTAAGCATATCCAATTTTCCAATTCTCAAATTGAAACACATTTTCTTCAGAAAATACACATGCACATAGGCGTTCACACACAACTGATTTAGAACACTTGAGTTCTTTAACCAGTATTTCCTTCAATTTGTTCTTTCTCACATGAATACAAGCTCTTTTTAAAAAGCTATCTATCTTTTTAATTTTTTTTTTTCTTAAATAAGCTCTATGCCTATTGCGGGGTTTGAACTCATAACCCGGAGATCAAGAGTCACAGACTCCACCAACTGAGCCAGCCAGATGCCCCTAAAAAGTATATCTATTTTTAGTTTTGAAGAGCTAAAGAGCAGGGCGCCTGTGCAGTTCAGTTGGTTAAGCACCTGACTCTTGATTTCTGCTCAGGTCACTGTCTCAGTGTCATGGGATCTAGCCCTGTGCTGGGCTCAGCATGGAGTCTACTTGTCCCCTCTCCCTCTGTTCCTCCCCCTGCTTGCACTCTTTCTCTCGCAAATAAATAAATCTTAAAAAAAAAAAAAAAAAAGGCTAAAAAGCTATCCTCTTATGTTTCAAACAATAAATTTCTGACAGCTATTCTCCTATGCTCATACAATATATTAACTAGGAAGATACACAAACTATTTTACTTCAAGCAGATCTATAACTATGGTGAAGTCCATAGGCATCTGAATGATATGTAATGGTTTTAGTTAAACAGAGGGTTAGCAAAGCATGTGGGAAAACTGGAGATTCTAACTTCCTGCTTACAAAAACTGTTCTTACAATGTGAACTTCCTGCAGGGATAGGTATAGGCATTTAGAGGCTGGAAGAGATGAGGACAATTTTGTTTCACTACCAGTTACGTGTAAAATTTGCCTTATTAGTCAACCTGACTGGCATGTCAAAGCAGAATTTACTACTAGCCTACAAACTCCACAAATAAAACTCCACTTGGAAGACCAAACAGTGCAGAGTCCTTTGGGAACTACTGTTGTCAAGAGTCCAGAGTAGGACCCACTTTTCTATTAAAACACTGGATCATCCTCCAGGGCATTCACAAACTTCCAGCACGGTACTCTCGTGTGGACATGTCTGGACATAGTGTTTATTGGGGAGGCCAGATTAATTCAGCCTGATAACACTAAGATGTGGGCAACTGCTGCTCTGAGTAAAAGGAAGCACTATTTTGGATGTCCTTCTAGCTCTTGCCTAAAATTCTCCACACACTACGGAAGAAAGTCATCCTGAGCCTTTGGAAGACACTCAAGTAAAACATTGAGAAGGGAATCGTAGATGGGGCATATCAGAAGTTTCCTCTGAAGAAAAAGAGTAACAAAGCTAACTATGGCCTTCCTCTCTCCAGCCAATACCTCTACTCTAAGAAAAACAACATGTGAACAGTTGTTCTAGAAAGAAGTGCAGAGTTTTCCTGATTGCAATAACTGATTTGTACGACTGCATTTCACTAAAAAACAATAATTTGATTCAACACTTAATTCAACTTTCAGCTAATTCTTCTAGTCAGTAAATAAGAAAACCTCTTGTTTTCTTCTGCTGCCTAACTCTTAGATTTTGCCATGTTTAAAAGTATTGAATTCTCAGGGTACCTGGGTGGCTCAGTCAGTTAAGCGTCTGTCTTCAGCTCAGGTCATGATTCCAGGCTCCCTACTCAGCGGGGAGTCTTTGTCTCCCTCTGCCCCTCCCCCTGCTTGTGCTCTCTCTCTCCTCCTCAAATAAATAAATAAAATGTATTTTTAAAAGATTTTATTTATTTACTTGAGAGAGAGAGAGAAAGTGAAAGCATGAGAGGAGAGAAGATGAGAGGGAGAAGCAGACTCCCCGCGGAGCTGGGAGCCCGATGCAGGACTCAATCCCGGAACTCAAGAATCATGACCTGGGCTGAAGGCAGTTGCCCAACCAACTGAGCCACCCAGGCACCCTAAATAAATAAAATCTTAAAAAAAAAAAAAAAAGTCTTGAATTCTTCTTACATGGTATCCATTTACAACAGTTATTCATCGCCTAAGATTAGGGAGCCTTCCCTCAAAAAATATCTATTACCCAATATAATAAGGTAATTCTTACAAAATACTTTGTGTTTTTATTCTACATTTCTGGTCACATCCATATGGGGCAAACAAACCAAATGTCATCCTGAAGACATACTCAGCAAAGTGGAAGAGTTACAAAAGTAGGTGATCTCTGTGACATCAATTTTGATTGAAGAGAATATGATGGGATGAAAGTGAAGAACTGTGCCTACAGAGCGTCTTCCTCTGCTCCATAATGCAATTTGCCTGCTAGACCTTCTATTTACCAAGGCACCCACCAAAAACTGCTATAATAAACAAACAAATAAAAATGGTTTATGGAAGCCCATGTGCACAACAGAAAACTAAAAAAGCATCCAACCTTGTTTTCTATTCAAACAGCTGATCTCTGGGCCCAAACTACCCTTCCTGAAAGTGACAAGTACTGAACAAATAAATACAGCCTGGAGATGCCAAAATGGAGCACAGGCCAAAACATTCGACAGTAAAACGGCAGCTTTGAGAGAAAAAAACTGGACCACCTTAGGGGCTAACCCAATAGTTCAGTTTACATGGTATGTAACTTTCTCAGAAAAATCATCCAATAAAAAGAGCCAGGAGAGCAGAGAAAAGGAAGAAAAAGCAACAGAGCTTGGTGAGGCCTGTGGGGAAGGGGAGACGACTGAGTGGAACCTCAGATGAACAGAATGAATATCTGGTTCTGCGTGAAAAGAATAAATTCAAAATCCCATTAGATTTAAGAAGCACACCGATACCTTTTGAAAGATATAATAAAAAAGAAACGTTACCACTTTTCTTAAAATAATTAGGGACAAGAAAAATGAGGACTCAGCTCCCTGCCTCTTCCATCATGGGAGGTGGCATCCTGTGGGTTCCAGCAAGCCGTCTACAGTATGGATCCACAAAAATTTTTTGGCACCAGAGGTAATCTACCAATAGTGCAGAAAGCAAATACACAGGGCAAGTGAAATCAGATTCCACAGTACTTGATTCAACTGTTTACTAAACAGACAGGTCAGTATAGTCGGTCCTTTGTCTACCACTGGCAAATGGTTTTTGTACACTTTATTACAAATAAAATAATCTTATTTGATGATACCGTCTATCATCTTACAAACATATGAGAAAGCAGTCCTAGAGTAATAGTATATCTCTAGGAACTGAACTTTTCTTAAAAACAAACAAATGAACTATGCTATGAATAAGTCCTGTATCTAAATCTATACAGCGTCTTTAGGTAATGTGGAAATGAAATTACGATTTATTAATTTACATAAAAATTACTTTATACATTTAAGAAGAATTTTTCAAATTGTTAAAAAAACAAAGTCTGAAGCTGTCATTATTGGGATTCATGGGACATGGTTTGCTCTTCTATCACTTGCTTCACAATTTCTGCCAGTTTTAGTCGATCTACTTTATCTGTGAATCCACGACCTGAAATACAAAAAAGAAAAAAGTCAGTCTCCAAACGCATGGAGGTGAGATTCTCGACAGGGACCCAATAAGGTACCAATATGGTGTACGATAGGGGCTCTGCAGGGTTCAATCTGCCACACACGGTTTATATCAATTCTGTGCCACAAGTGAAAGGACCAGATGTCCAGCTATGCCTATGCAGTTAATGGAGGACTAACCCCTGTCCCTCACTACCCCACTCACTCTCCGGCCTCACTTCACCTCAATACAGCCCCAGCTCAGCCCCCAAAGATCCTTCATGTTCTATACACAGTCACTTCTCTGCATCCATGGAGAGGGGAAGAAGGATTTTCCTACCATTCCAGCTGAAGCTTTGCAGAGTGTCTCTTAGGAGTTTGCATTCCCGGTTATACTTCCAAGCCTCCTGCATTACTTCATTCAACTTTTCATCTTCATTCTCTCCTATTGATAAAGATGAAGAAGTAGTTTTCCAGTGGCATCATGGGATTTTAAGTGTCAGAGATGGAAGGACACAATCTCCAACTTGCTGAGAAGTGATGAGTAAAGGTGCAAACTTTCGACACTGTTGTTACTACCAGTCCCTACATTACAGGTAGGCTGCGTCTGGGCTTTGCACTCTTCTACTCTGACAGCCTTACGCAAATCCTCTGGGTCTTAGCACTAGGGTATGGGAAGCAGGCAGAAGCAGACTGTGCTGCTGAGCAAAAACACATGGTTAATCTAAGAAACCAAGAGAAGAAGGGAGAACAAGGCTGAGTGGACCACCTTCTTTCTCCTAAGCTCATTTCTTACTTTGGAAGCTAAGTATACTATGTGAATTCTCTGAAAACCCAAGGAATTTAGAGTTTTCTGGCTGCCTACTTGAGGCATCTCATTCATCTGCTGAGAAGAGCCCATTACACCCCACTGAGTGGAGAGAGACTACCCTAAAAGAAAGCTCTCGCTCAAAAGGAGACATGAATAAGTCCGAGTCTGGCCATGATACATGCAGCAGCAGGGGCCACTTCTGAACTTCTGACAGGTACTCTCTTTATATTCACGAGTTAATGATAGCCTTGCACCCTAAAGGTTCTGGAAATGTTTCCTGACCTTCACAAGCTGAGCCAGACCCTGTCCACATTTTCCATTCTTCATCTTCTATCCTGTGCCCTCATTAACAAACCAAGAAAACACAAAACTGCATGCTGCACCAGACACTGGTAATTAAACCTCAACTAGCAGTTTCACAGAAAACCAAAGGAGGGGCAGAACTTACCACCTTTCTGAGTTCCCACTGCCGTCTCCTTTTACTGGGCACAGAATAATTTATATAATGTACTTATTTTCTTATAACACAAAGAGTGAGGAAGACAACCTCAGCTTAAACTGCTCCTTCTATCATGTGCACCCACGTACGCGGAACATTCATAAATGGCGTGACCTTTACCAGCCTGGGGGAGAATACACTGAGCAATCACATCTCGGAGCTTTTCCAAGGCAACATTTGAATCCTCGGCTCCATTCTCACGGTCGTGGATATAAACACCGTCCTTTGGCTTGGTGCTTTAGAAGTTTGGAAGAGAGAGAATAACAAGGTGAAACCTCAAAAATGAACTCTCCACAAAGTTAACTCTAAACATAAGGCAGCACATTTTTCAGATAAATAATAACTACAGAGCGTCTCCAACTTCTGATGCTATTTAAAGGGCTTATCCTTTCCACCCTCATAAGAGGTAGCAAAAAGGCAAACCCCTGGCTGACCTTTCAGAACCCTGCACTCAGCCACACCAGACATGAAGGAGAATCCACAGAATAAGTTCAGTTACCCGAGTAATTTCCTCTTCCTCAGAATAGGGTTGTTCACAGAGTGCAGGGGTTTGAGGCTGACTTTCAGATCTTGGATTCTCATGTTGGCCAACTGTTCTGCGTGAGCTTGCTGGATTCCTGCAACCACCGCCTGAAGGTAAACACTGTCATCAGTTTTCACACTCACTTCAGGGCACCTAAGAAGCTAATCTAAGAAACTGAAGGAGAAGCTCCAAGAACTAAGAAGGCAATTTCACTGTTACGCTGGCAGTATACAAATTTTGATAAGCCAGAGCATTCTTCCCCATGGACTAGCAAGCCCATGGAATACGAGGCAAACCAAGGGCCATACAACAGCCAGCTCTTCCTCCCTGCACAGGGACATTAAAGCAATTAAGAAATACTAACAAGATTTATGTTCGCAGTCATTGGCAAGAGCAAGTGTAGAGAGGCATTCGTGTACATCAGGGAAAAGGGCGGTAAACTGTGCCCGAGAAGCCTCCCGCAGTGGCATTTATTCACTGCCCCCATGGTGTGGACAGTCAGTTCAGCCCCAACGGCTCAGAACCCCAACCACTTCATTTGATAAGCAGGTAGATCCTCAGGAACTCATCTACAACTCAGTCAATTAATTTACAATGAGAAATAACTATCATGAAGTCTAGAACTTCTGAAGCTTGTGTCTGTATGACCCGTTTGTGCTCTTACTATGGGCAGACCAATTAAGGAAGGTAAGTAATCAGCAAAAAGCTTTCTAAGAACAAGATGATCCCATGTTTATATTTTTAATAAGGACAAACTGAGTAGATGTGTGTCTCCCCAGAAAAAGATGAGGAAGGATACATTAAGCCAGAGATTACCTCATCTCTGAGGGGTGAGATTGAGGCAGAGGAACGAAAAGGAATTTATGCTTTTTAAAAATACATATCTGTGTACTATTTTAATTTCAACAATAAAATTTGACAATTAAAAAAAAGTAGTTAGTTCCCTGTTAAGCATGCAATTAGATCGGGCAGAGTTTGAACTCATTTACAGGAACTGTATTAGCTGGCTCTGGCTCAACTCTCCCGGATCCTCACATCACCCTTCTCAGCGATGGCCCAACTAGAAAGATGAGAAGAGCTCACGTTTGTGGGTTCAGGTTCCATCTCGTAGGCAGGCTGAGATGGACACTATTCAACATCTGCATATGTGGCCATTTTTCTACACTTCACATTTCGTTTTTTACACTTCAACTCACATCATGACCCCATAATTCCTTTACAAATGGGAATATACTGTCACCTTGCAGTTCCACCTTACAGGCCTAGGAGCCACTCTTACAAGATTCTGCATATCCATATTTGGCTTCATTATATACGAATTCTACAGTAACTCCAGAAAGCAATCTTATTTCTTCAATTCCAAGATCTTAAGGAAAGCCTCGCTGTAACCCCCATGTGCTGATCTAAGCAATCCCTTAGGATTTGGGGCTCATCAAACCAAATCTGGGCTACTAGGCATATTTAAACCAGAAAGAGAACCATACACAAATCAGAGATGGCAGAGAACTCTGTTCTTTCCAGTTCTTTCTTTCTCATACTACAGCAAAACTAAGACAAGTCTTAGGATTCTTTTTTTCTGGGCATCTGGGTGGCTCAGTTGGTTAAGTGTCTGACTTCGGCTCAGATCACAATCTTAGGGTCCTAGGATTGAGCTCCATGGTGGGCTCCCCACTCAGCGGGGAGTCTACTTGTCCTTCTCTCACTCCCTCTGTCCCTCCCCGCCCCTTGGCTCCTGCTCTCTGTCTCAAACTAATAAATAAAATCTTTAGGAAAGAAAGAATTCTTTTTTCCTATTCCCTTACTCTTTCTCACACTTCAATCCCCCTCCCTTCTAAGTGGGTAAAACATATGCCTATGTCTCTGCCTTTACCTCTCAGCCACACTATGGTTCACACAACACATCTCATTCATCTGCGTGTCCATCTAAGCAATAGCTAAAACCTAAGAAACTTCCTTTGACTTAAACGAGCCTCAATCCTGATTTCCCTCTATTTGTCAATGGTATCACTAGATATGATAACCATTGTCCCCTTATTATCTAGTAAGTCACACCAAATTGTAGAAATTTGTCTTCAAAAACATTGAGCCTATTCACTTGTCTCTACTTCTTTGCTCCCAGAGCTGCTCCCAGGCTTGCCCATTACTGCAGAAGTCTTAGGTTGGCAAGTCTGCAAGTTTGGCTGACCATCCCTAAATACCTTCCCTGTGGCAAATCTCTTCCCCAAAATTGACAGTGGCCTCTCAGTTATGTGCTATTAAGACTTAAGTCCCCCTATGTGCTTTCCAAGCCTGGCCCTGCCACATATATTTCACTGACTTCCCATTAATGAAGCCAGGTGGTTTTCCCCATGGATGCACTTCAGTCTGTACTTGTTTGCTCCTGTTGGAGCTCACTGTGGCTCCAAGTGCTCCTGTGTATGTTCTCTACTCAAATTTTTTAAGGCAACTCATGCCTAAACATGTGAATAGGTTAAAAACTGCCATGCAGTAATTAATAAATATGAAGGGTTTTGCCTTCTCTTTAGGAACCCTTCCCTAATTACAGCCCTTCAAAGATGTTCTCTTTTTCTGAATTCCCACAGCATTCGTAGAAAATGTAGCATGCAAAGCTCTGATACCTGAACTGTGCTCTCCTTATTTCACATAAATTGGTCTTTCCAGTCTTGCTTAAGCCCCTTGTGGGAAGGGAGGTTGTCTCATAGTACTCTGGGCACCCCAACGCTGAAGCACAAATATGGAGGATTTGAGTTTTCACTTAGATATATTTATTTACGGGGCCTTGATCTGGTCTTTTACGCGAAGAAGCTTTTATTTCAGATCCTGATTTTCAGGAAAGCAGGGATGTCTCTCTGAGAAAGACTGAGTTCTCTGCATTGCTCTGCCTTTGACCCTTCCCTGAGCCTTGTCCCAGCATTCCTTCTCAACACAGCCTTTTTGGTGAACAAAGTAAGCATCACTCAAAACCTTATCCATCATCAGTTGAGCAGAGGGTAGCACATTATCCAAGGCCTCTGTCGAGTTGAGCCACGGGTGGTCCAATACTCCCTCGATGGTGAGTCTTTCCTCTGGTTTGACCTTCAAGAGCCTGTGGAGAAAAGGCCAACAGGGCTGCCGTGCATAGTTGCTTCCAGAAGGCCAGGAAGTTCCTGGGTCTGGTTCTAACCAGCTCCAACTTCTGACTTTCTACCAACTCCTACCAGCCTAGGCTTTCCACCTGTTGGCAGGGGTGGGGATCTAGTACCGACCACCTACTGGTGAAGGTACTGTGTCCTTTGGTAGTGCTTTCTACACTAGAACAGAGGGAGATAAAAATGGTAGGATAAGGCTTAATCCAGTGATACTTCGGACTGAGTTCTAGGTTCAGTAAGCCTACATACAGCTTTTAATTCCTGAGACTTGAATCTCCACATCTATGTTTTTAGGACAGTGGGTTCCAGTTTCCTAAAGGGACTCAAAGTGCCGTTTTGGCTGACGGTGGCTACAAAATTAGTTGAGGGGTCATGTGGTTATAAAAATACAGGTTGCTACTTGTGATAAAACTGTTAGATGTCACCATATGGCAGGATGTGAACACTTTATTCCAGAAACATTCAAAAGCCAAAAATCTAAAGTCTCTGATAAGGAGATGGCACTTCCTTATAAGTCGAATGTATTGCTCTGTACCATCCGCTCGCTTTGTGGTGCTACTTCTTCACATCTTGTCCATTCATGCTGATGCGCTTCTTGGCCCAGTTCAGCATGTTCCCTGGGCTCTTTAGCCCCTCCTTCCAACTACACATCCTCCCACTGTAAAGTCAGGACAACATGCGTACTTGCTCTTTCAGCTTCTCTGCAACCTTCCAGATCATTCTGAACAAATAGCTTCAGATTCTGAAGAAATGATTATTTAGAAAAGAATCCCAAAGCTAGGGTCGTCTGGGTGGCTCAGTGGGTTAAAGCCTCTGCCTTCGGCTCTGGTCATGATCTCGGGGTTCTGGGATCGGGCCCCGCATCGGGCTCTCTGCTCGGCAGGGAGCCTGTTTCCCCCTCGCTCTCTGCCTGCGTCTCTCCCTACTTGTGATCTCTCCTGTCTGTCAAATAAATAAATAAAATCCTTAAAAAAAAAAAAGAATCCCGAAGCTGAAAGAAGATAATACTGCTCTAGGGAGAGGAAATATATTCTATAGAACTGACAAAGAACCACTTAGAGGATATTGATGTTTTGGTTAAGTACCTAAGAATACAGTGTGGAAACTGCATGGGAAGACAAGTGGTGCTTTAAACATTGCCTCCACCCTCCTAAAAACTTTTACTTGTATATTTTAGAAACTAGTCTGTCTTTATATACAGAGATCTTTAACCAAAAGAACAAGCTCTCTATTGAAAGGGAGTAATCTCCATAGAGAAATGGCTGTACTGTCAAGAGAAACCTCCCAGGCACTCCCCCTTTAATGCTTATCTTCATCATATTACAGATGAAGAAACTGAAGCCAAAAGAGGAAAAATTACTCAGTTAACACCAAGCATTAAGAATACCAGAAGGGGCGCCTGGGTGGCGCAGTTGGTTGGGCAACTGCCTTCGGCTCAGGTCATGATCCCGGAGTCCCGGGATCGAGTCCCACATCGGGCTCCCAGGTCCATGCGCAGTCCGCGTCTCACTCTGACCTTCTCCCTTCTCATGCTCTCTCTCACTCTCTCTCTTTCCTAATAAATAAATAAATAAAATC
>CM052808.1:7416023-7526193 GCA_028533885.1 Nasua narica | reverse complement strand
TGGCTCAGTGGGTTAAAGCCTCTGCCTTCAGCTCAGGTCATGATCTCAGGGTCCTGGGATCGAGCCCCACATCGGGCTCTCTGCTCAGCAAGGAGCCTGCATCCCCCTCTCTCTCTGCCTGCCTCTCTGCATACTTGTGATCTCTCTCTCTCTCTCTGTCGTATAAATAAAAATAAAATCTTTAAAAAAAAAAAAAGAAAAGACAAAATTTCATTGTCCCAAGTTCAGTTCCTGATGTCATTTCTGTCCCACATGACTGGCTAACATTTAGGAACGGCATACCATGGGGCTTACCATTTAAAATCCGAAATTAATGCTCCAAGGGATTTGGGCTCACAATCCTGGGGACAAATTCTAAGAATGCAAGAAGGAGCAAAGCTCCCATTTTCACCAAGGTGTGGACATGAAGAGCTCTCATCTCGGGATCCAGGGATAAGATCTCTATGCTGCACCAAGGGGAAGGAGCATGCCTGGGAAACCAATGACTTTTCCCTTGTCATCCACCTCCTTGGCCTCCCTGGCCCACAGCCTGGGTACTCACTTCCTCACAACATCTTTGGCCATCTCTGAAATCTGGCTCCACTCTTCTTCTGGGAACTCAAAACTGCCTGTCATGATCTTTCTCCGCATATCCTTTGGGATAGTCCGGCTGTGGTGTTTGGAGTAAAAAGGAGGGTATCCGCACAACATCACGTAGATAATCACCCCTAGGGACCACAAGTCACAGCTCTGAAAGGAAAATGAAAATAATCACTTACGGCAGAGGCACAGCCCCAAAATAAAGCCCCCAGGACCAGCCCAGAAACAGCCCCTAACATACACTGTCTGCTATCTCCAAAAATCCCTTAACAGAGACTAGAAAAGTTTCAAGAAGTCTTAAGGGAACCAACCTTTCTCTCTACCATAGGTTTTCTATGCCACCGACACTACATATATACACAGCATACAAGGCCAGTCTAGGGTGAAACAAACAGTCACTTTTTTTTTTAGATTTATTTATTTACTTATTACTTTCTTTCTATCTATCTATTTATCTATTTATTTATTTGACAGAGAGAGACACACACACAGCAAGAGAGGGAACAGAAGCAAGGGGAGCGGGAGAGGGAGAAGCAGGCTTCCTGCTGAGCAGGGAGCCCGATGTGGGCCTTGATCCCTGGACCCTGGGATCATGACCTGAGCCGAAGGCAGTCACCCAACAACTGAGCCACTCAGCCGCCCCTGAACAGTCACTTTCATTCTCACTGCTCAGGCCCAAGCTACCAGCTGATCCTTGGGTAGAGGTATAGGATCCTTCATCTCCAGCCAGAGAAATAACAGATATAAGGCAGCTGGTTGGGAAACATGTATGCTGTCAGTCTGGGCAGGGCTGAGGCACAGGCACAAAGCAGCTAAGACACAGTAGGCTGACCCCATAATTAAGTCATTTCGTAAAGGCCCAAAGCAGTTTGACACAGATCAGAGGGGAGAGGGGAGGCAGTAGAGGCAGGAGAGGGAAGAACAGAAGGTCTAAAAGCACTCCTTTGGCCACAGGCGACTCACTGTACCCATTTGCAGGACTATACACCATTCTTGGAGAAGATACTCTGAAAGAAAGAAAACTGAAAACTGCCACCAACTATTTTGTCTGTAGATATTAGGTGCCTTCGGGGACTACAGTCACAGCATGGTTATTAACAAAGAACTCCTAATTTAGTTAAATGCCATTCTACCTGCCTCAGAAACTGGATCCTCAGAGGCTTCGGTTCAAGCCTATCTTGAGTCAAAGGACAGAAGCAGTGTCTGCCTGAAAAAGGCAGCCCAGGGAGTCTGCCATTGTGGCCACATGCTCTCGCCATGCCACAGCTGTGTCTTGCTGATAGAAGCCTAGAAAATGGGATGTCTCAGGTACTCCAACCCATGTTTTCGCCTCATACTAACGGGTATTTGTAGATGACACGACCCATGCTACAGAACATAATTATAAAATTATAGAGGTGAGGTGCCTGGGGGGCTCAGCTGGTTAAGTGTCTGCCTTCGGCTAAGGTCATAATTCGAGGGTCCTGCTCAGCAGGGAGTCTGCTTATCCCTCTGCCCCTCACCCTGCTCATGCTCTCTCTCTCTCTCTCTCAAGTAAATAAATGGAATCTTAAATAATTATAGAGGTGAAAGGAATCTTAAAAATACTTCAAACTGGGGCAACTGGGTGGCTCAGTCACTTAAGAGTCTGCCTTCAGTTCTGGTCATGATCCCAAAGTCCTGGGATTGAGCCCCACATCAGGCTCCTTGCTCAATGGGGAGCCTGCTTCTTCCTCTCCCTCTGCCTGCCACTCTGCCTACTTGTGCTCACTCTCTCTCTCTAATAAATAAATAACATCTTCAAAAAAAATAGTTCAAATCCCTCACTTTCCACATGAGGAAACTGATACTACTTTTTTTTAAAATTAAGATTGATGTAGTTATTTAACTTCTAAAAATTTAATTGCATCCTATTATGTATTTTTGTTAAAAAATTATTTGCAAATATAGCATTCAGTTTTCATTTAGTTGCCAATATAAAGAAGATTATCTCTAGACTAACATATATACACATTCAAAAGTAATATGAGCTGTTTATTATTCCAACATGCTACTCATCTATGGTGTGTAGATTTTTATGAATGCCATGCTAATTCATAAGCACCACTAGGCTCACGAAATGGAACAGGAAAAGAAGACAAAAATACTACTGGAAAATAATATATAACACAAGAATCCATTGCATGCATGCTGAGAAAATTTTAGCAAGTAAATTAATGTCATCTAAGCGCTTCTACCACTCACTTCCTGCGTGCATCAAGAAGCAGAAAGCAGTTTCTGACTCTGATGCCGTAATCAGCACAGCCCTCAAACCTTTACAACATAAGGATAGAGCTGACTGTGGTTTTGTGTTTGTAGGCCAAGAAGGTGTAGAGCAGTGATTTCTTGGGGACCAACCAGAGTTACTCATGAAAGTAGATGTTTAGGATTTTTGGTCACATGGTCCCAGTGACAGGGTAGAGCACGGGGTTCTGAGTGGCAGAGGAGCCTGTGTGTTCTTTCTTACGTATGCACTGTGTGTACGTGTGTGCACACACTATAGGAATATGTGGGGCCTCTAAGTGTGGGACCCAAGAAGACCTGACCTACTGCCTTTTTACCACCCTCAGGTCCCTCTGTCATCTGTATTCAGTCATGAGTCCCCAAGAAGCATCTACTCAGCAACTCCAGGACCTGCTTTTAAAAGGCCCTAATACTCTTGTGTTTTAGAACAGAGATATTTGATGTGTAGGCTACAGACTGAGAACTGTAAGACCAGGAACATTGGCTGTGTGCTGTAGACACTGTTCTAAGTTGGGTATTTTATGGGAAGAAAGAATGGTACCATAAACAGCCATGGAATGTTCTCAGAAATGGCCTCCACTTCAAAAAAAAAAAAAAATAATAAGACAACCATGTCTTCTAGATGTGGTCAGTGGACTACAACTATCCAAATAAATACCCTACAGGTGATCATTGCCCTTGGTTCCTGCTACAAAACCTCAACAGTTAAGAACCTTATTTCATACTTCATCAGACAAAAAACCTGAATTCCAAAGAATCTTCTGCATGGATGGCTGCTGCCGCCTTTTGGGCAAGAATATTAAGGAATAAGAATTCCCTTAGAATTCATTCCCAGAGAACCACAAACACCTCACTGGAGAAGAGGGGCTATACCTGAAAGGTGCAAGGAAGTATCTTTTCCCCTACCTTGTTGTAAGTGTAGGGTGTTGGCGAGGTAGGTATGATGCCAGATTTCTCCTTCTGATGCCTTCTCTGTGCCTCCAGTACCTGTCAGAGTCAGACCAAAGAGGACAATTTACTGAAGACCACACCAATGACCTACAACTTGAGAAAGAATGTTGAAAAAGAATGCTGAAAGAGAGTAAACACTGGCAATTGACAATTAAAAAAAAAAACCTCCAGAAAACACAAACTTTCAAAAACCTCAGCAATTTATCAGTTTTTGCCCAGGTCAAGGACATGAAGATCAAGTCCTTGGAAGAGGTTTAACTCTTCTTCCTGCCCATCAAGGCATCTGAGGTCATGGACTTTTTCCTGGAGATATAGATATCCCTTATGCCTATATAAAAGCAGACCAGTGCTGGCCAGTGGATCAGGTTCAAGGTACCTGTTGCCATCAAGGACTACAACAGTCATGTTGTTCTGGGTGTTAAGTGCTCAAGGAGGTGACCACTGCCATCCATGGGACCATCATCCTGGCCAAGCTCTCCATTGTCCTGTGCACTGAGACCCCTAGGGGAGCAATACTGGCGTTCCCCGCAGATTCCTTGCAACTGCAAGGATGCTGCGACTCTGCACTGGTCTGCTACCTCCTCACACCCAGACCCAGGCTATGGTCTTAGCCTCGTGCCCACAAAGCTGCTGATGGCAGATGTTAACTGCCACACCTCAGCCAGGGGCTGCAGTGTCACCTGGGGCAACTTTGCCATCTCTAAGACCTACAACTGCCTTACCCCAACACTCTGGAAAGAGACTGTGTTCACCAAGTCTCCCTGTCAGGAATTCACTGACCATCTTGTAAAGACCCACATCAGAGTCTCCATGCGGAGGACCCAGGCTCCAGCTATGGCCACCACATAGTGTTTTTATACAAGAGTAAAGCAAATTAATTAAACCTGAAAAAGAAAATACCGTTTATAATAGGACCACAGAATAAATCTAACAAAGCTGGGAAAGACCAGTACACTGAAAAGCACACAAATATTGCTGAGAAAAACTAAAGGCAAAAATAAATGGGGCAATACATCTTGCTCATGGGCTAGAAGGCTCAGTATTGTTCAGATGTCAGTGTCCCCATATTGAACCATACCTCTAAAACAACCCCAGTCAAAATCCCAACAGGCTCTTTTGTAGAAATTAACAGCTGATTCCCAAGTTTATAAGGGGGCACCTGGGTGGCTCAGTTGGTTAAGCATCTGCCTTCAGCTCAGGTCATGATCTCAAGATCCTGGGACTGAGCCCCACATGAGGCTTTCTGCTCAGCAGGGAGCCTGCTTCTCCCTCTCCTCCCCACCTGTGTTCTCTGTCACTCTCTCTCTCAAATAAATAATTAAAATCTTAAAAAAAAAAGTTTATATGGAAATGCAAAGAAATTAGAATAGCCAAAACAACTATGAAAAAGAACTAAGAGGGCTAAAACTACCTTATCTCAATAGTTATTATAAAGCCACAGTAATCAAGACAGTAGTATTGGTGTAAAGACAAAGAGATCACTGGAACAGAACAGAAAATCCAGAATTAACACATACACATTCAACTGATCTTTGACAAGATTCAAAAGCAATGCAATGGAGAAAAGACAGCCTTTTCAACAAATGGTACTGGGACTGGATATCCAAATGCTAAAAAAAGAACTTAGATCCATACTCATACATTATATAAAAATTAAATCAAAATGGATCATGCATATAAATGTAAAACCTAAAACTATAAAACTTGTAGGAGGAAATCTTGGGTGATCTTGGGTGAGACAAAGATTTCTTACATAGGAAACCAAAAGCTGAGTCCATAAAATATTTTTAAAAACTGATAAATTGTGGGGCGCCAGGGTGACTCAGTCAGTTAAGCGTCTGCCTTCAGCTCAGGCCATGATTCCAGGGTCCTGGAATCAAGTCCCTCATTGGGCTCCTTGCTCAGTGGGGAGCCTGCTTCTCCCTCTGCCTGCTGCTCCCCCTGCTCGTGCTTGCTCTCTCTCTCTCTCTCTCTCTCTGACAAATAAATAAATAAAATAAAAATCTTTTAAAAAATCAATTAATTCATTATATTAACAAAATAAAGAAGAAAAATATATTATCAGCCCAGCAGATGCAGAAAAAGCATTGCACAAAATTTAACACATTCCCTTTTAGTAAACTAGAAATAGATGGAAACTTCCTCAGCCTGAAAAAGGGCATCAACAAAAATGTAACGGTTAACATGGTTAATGGCAAAAGATTGAACATTTTTTTCTAAGATCAGGAATGAGGCAAGGATGTCTGCTCTAATCTCTAATATTCAGTTAGTGGTCCCAGCCAGTACAACGAGACAAGGAAAAGAAATAAAAGGCAAACATACTGGAAGGAGCAAAGTAAAACTGTCATTATTCATAGACAACATGACGTTGCATGTAGAAAATCTTAACAAATCTACAAAAAAATCTACTATAATTGATAAGTGAATTTAGCAAGATACAAGGAATCAAAAGTCATTTGTACTTCTACAAACTAGCAGCAAACAACTGGAAAATGAAACTGTTAAAAATATAATTTCCAACAGCATCCAAAAATACGAAATATAGGAATAAACTTAAGAAAGTATGTATAAAATCTGTGCACTAAGAAATATAAACATTTCTGAGAAAAACTAAAGACCTAAATAGAGAGATCTACCACGTTCACTGATTGAAAGACTTAATAATGTTAAGAGATCAACTCTCTCCAATTCATCAGCAGATTAAATACAATTCAAATCAAATCCCAGGAGATTTTTTCCGTTAGAGAGAAGTGAATTCTAAAATTTATAGAAAAGTGCAAAGGATTCAGAATAATCAAAACAGTTTTGAAAAAAAATAAATTTGAAGAACCTCTTACACTATGTGATATCTGAGGTCAAGACTTAACAGAGGGTGCCTGGGTGGCTCAGTTGGTTGGGCGGCTGCCTTTGGCTCAGGTCATGATCCTGGAGTTCCGGGATCGAGTCCCGCATCGGGCTCCCGACTCCTCGGGGAGTCTGCTTCTCCCTCTGACCTGCTCTCTCTCACTTTCTCTCTCTCTCAAATAAATAAATAAAATACTTTTTTAAAAAAGACTTAATAGAAAACTATAGTAATTCCACATGATATAGCTGTAAGGATAGGCCAATAAGCAGAATAGGATAGGATAGGATAGACTAACACATATATGGTCAATTGCTTTTTTAAAATTTTTATTTATTGGGATGCCTCGGTGGCTCAGTTGGTTAAGCATCTGCCTTCAGCTCAGGTCACGATCCCAGGGTGCTGGGATGGAGCCCCACATCGGGATCCTTGCTCAGCCAGGGGCCTGCTTTTTCCCTCTCCCTCTGCCTGCTACTCCCCCTGCTTGTGCCCTCTCTCTGACAAATAAATAAATAAAATCTTCAAAAAAATATTTATTTACTTATAGAATCTCAAGCAGACTCTGCACTGAACCCAGAGCCTGATGCAGGGTGCCATACCACGATCCTGAGGTCATGACCTGAGCCAAAATCAAGAGTGGGATGCTTAACTGACTGAGCCATCCAGATGCCCCTGGTCAACTGATTTTTTACAAAATTGCAAGATAATTCAGTTCAACAAAACTATAAGATAATTCAATGATAGAAGGTTATTATTTTCAATAAATGATGTGGAAACTTGACATACATAAGGGAAAAAACCCTTGACCCTTATTTTACACACACACACACACACACACACACACACACACATATACCTCCCCTCAAATGAATCACAGTCCAAAAGGTAAAGGGGCACCCAGGTGGCTCAACTTCTTAAGGATCTGACTCCTGATCTCAGCTCAGGTCTTGATCTCGGGGTCATGAGTTCAAGTTCTGCATTGGGCTCCATGCCCAGCATGGAGCCTACTTAAAAAAGGCGGGGAGGCACCTGGGTGGCTCAGTCGGTTAAGGATCCAACTCTTGATCTTGGCTCAGGTCATAATCTCAGGGTCATGGAATCAAGCCCTGAGTCAGGCTCCATGCTCAGCGGGGAATATGCTTCTCTCCCTCTTTCTCTTCCCCTCCCCCTGCTCACTCACACTTTCTAAAATAACTCTTTTTTTTTAAGAAGCTTTTTTTTTTTAAGATTTTATTTATCTTAGAGAGACTGAGAGTGAGAGGGGAGAACGTCAGAGGGAAAAGCAGACTTCCCGCAAAGCTGGGAGTCCGATATGGGAGTCGATCCCGGGACTCCGGGATCATGACCTGAGCCGAAGGCAGTCACTTAACCAACTGAGCCACCCAGGAGCCCTAAAATAACTAAATCTTAAAAAAAAAAAAAAACAACAACTAGGGGCACCTGGGTGACTCAGTGGATTAGGCCTCTGCCCTGGCTCAGGTCATGTTCTCAGGGTCCTAGGATGGAGACCCGAATCCAGCTCTCTGCTCGGTAGGGAGCCTGCTTCCCCCCTCCCTCTGCCTGCCTCTCTGCCTACTTGTGATCTTTCTCTCTGTCAAATAAATAAACAAGATCTTTAAAAAAAATTTTTTTAATAAAAAATAATGAAAAAACCCCTAAAACTATAACCTTTAATAAGAAGCCATGAGAAAAAAAAAAAAAAGAGGAAAAAAAAAAAAAGGAAGCCATGAGAAAAATCTTCATGTACATGGGTATGGAAAGACTTCTTAGGACAAAATCACCAACCATTTAAAAAAGAATGTGTGAGGAGTGCCTGGGTAGCTCAGTTGGTTAAGCATCCAACTCTTACTTTTAGCCCAGGTCATGATCTCAGGGTTGTGAGATCAAGCCCTATGTCAGGCTCCATACTGGACATGGACCCTGCTTGGGATTCTCTCTCTCCCTCTCATCCTCTCCTCTTTCCCTCTCTCTCTCTCACCCCCACCCTCTCAAAAAAAAAAAAAAAAAAAAAAAAAGGATGAATTGGATTTGACCAAAATAAAAAACTAGGGTACTTGGCTGGCTCTGTTGGTGGAGCATGAGACTCTTGATCTCCGGTTGTGAGTTCACGCCCCATGCTGGAGGTGGAAATTACTTAAATAAATAAATAAACTTTAACAAAAATTTAAATTTTTTTTTAAAATAAAAAACTGCTGCTATTCTGAAAAGCAAACCACAGTCTGAGAGAAAAATTCATAATGGGTATGTAGTGGGCAGGATAATGGCTTCCCAAAGATGTCCATGTTCTAATCCCTGGAATCTGTAAATATGTTATCCTATACAGCAAAAGGGACTTTGCAGATTTTATTAAACGGAGGATCTTGAGATGGGGAAGTATCTTGGATTATCTGGGTGCATCTAATGTAAACACAGTTATGAAAGGGAAACAAGAGGGTCAGAGTCAGAGAGACCAGAAGATGCTATAGTACTGGCTTTGAAAATGGAGAAAGACGGGAAACCTGAGTGACTCAGTCAGTTAAGCATCTGCCTTTGGCTCAGGTCACGATCCCAGGGTCCTGTGATCAAGTCCTGTATCAGGCGCCCTACTTAGCGGGAAGCCTGCTTCCCCCTCTGACTGCCACTCCCCCTGCTTGTACTCTATAATAATAATAAATAAATAAAATCTTGCAAGAAAGAAAGAAAGGAAGTGGAAAAGGAGGCCACCAACTAAAGAATGCAACTGCCTCTTGAAGCTGGAAAGGCAAGAGAATGGATTCTCCCCTAGAGCTTCCAGAAGAACACACTCCTGACAAGACCTTGAACCATTTCAGACTTCTAACCTCCAAAACTGTGAGGAAATAAATGTGTTGCTTTAAGGCACTAAAGTTGTGGCAATTCATCACAATACCAATAAAAGTAATACATAAATACAACAAAGAACTTGTATCGAGAAAATAATAAGAACTTCTTATACCTCACAATTAAAAAACCAAAAATGGGCATAAAATTTATATCCATACTTCACGGGTTGTTGTAGAAAATGTTGTATCCATATTTCACAGTAGAATATCTAATAAACACATGAAAAAATACTCATCAGTAACCATTAAGAAAATGTTATAATTAAATCCATAACGAAATAATACTATGGACCTACCAGAAGGACTAAGATTATATAGACTAACAAACATGAGTTGACTGTAAGAACATGAAGCAACTGGAACTCATATATTACTAGGGAATAGGTAAAATGGTACAACCATTTTGGAAAAGATGTCCCCCAAAACTTGTAAATGAATGTTCCTAGCAGCTTTATTCATAACAGCCAAAAATAGAAAACCTAAAATGCCCATCAGTCCATGAGTGGATAAACAAACATGGTTTAGTCCTCTATAAGAGAATACTACTTAACAGCAAAAAGAACTAACTGTTGATATACGCAGCAACGTGGATGAATTTCAAACACATGTTGACCAAAAGAAGTGAAACACAACAGGTACATGAGTTCCATTCATATGGATTTCTACAACAGGAAAAACTAACCCATAACAACAGAAAGTAGATCAGTGGGCACCTGGGGCAGACTGACTACAAAGATACACACAAGCTCCTGACGTGATGGAAATGCTTTGTATCTTGACTGTGGCGGTGACCATGCAAGAGTAACTGTTTGGCAAAACTCATCAAACTACACTTAAAGTTGGAGTATTTTATTTTATTTTGTTTTATTTTATTTTTTTTAAGATTTTATTTATTTATTTGACAGAGGGAGAGAGATCACAAGTAGGCAGAGAGGCAGGCGGGGGGGGGGGGGGGCGGGGTGCGGGGCGGGGAGAAGCAGGCTCCCCGCTGAGCAGAGAGCCTGATGCCGGGCTCGATCCCAGGACCCAGAGATCATGACCCGAGCTGAAGGCAGAGGCTTTAACCCACTAAGCCACCCAGGCGCCCCAGGAGTATTTCATTGTACACAAATCATACCTTGTTTTTAAAAGAAGCTGATTTTAAAATAAATGCCTGCACCTAATCAAGCAGACTGTAGGTTTCTGAAACCGAGTTCTCCCCTTCCCATTGGTAATACATGCCCACTTGTGCTGTCGAAGAGAAGAATGCATCTACAGACAGCCCAGTGATATATCCTGTGGCAGAAACAGCAAATGCTTACCTGAGGTGCAACATAATAAGGGGTGAATTGGGGTGTCATCAAGTCACCTTGGTCAATTTTGGCAAATCCAAAGTCACACAACTTCACTGGGGCATCCTGAAATAAAATACATGGGAGTCATTGCTTCAGAGTTCTCAGTAAACACTAAAGGAAAATCCAGATGGAAGACAGGTTACCTTGAGCTCTCTTTCACAAGTTTCTGGCTGACACTCAAGCCTATGAATAGCATGTCCTCATATCTGAAGAAATTATTCATACTGAGGAATTTTTCTTACTATCACAGAGGTAAAGAATTTCTACCCACTCACAGTTGGCCTTGTTTCATGACTAGTTTATGCAGTACTAAAATCAGGATCTTAGCCAACTGTCCCCTGATTCTATCTACTGGCCCATCATCTCCCATCCAGGGTGCAATTTCACTTTTAGCATCAGCTTCAAGATTCCCAGAGCAACTTATTTGGTGGAACATGATACATGGGGCAGCGAGTGGGACTGGAGAAAAAAAAAACACCTTATCAGGATAACGAACGGCAAATACAACTATTACACTTCAAGGTAATATTTAACAGCATGTAGACTCCTCCAAGCACCTCTAAATCATATCCCAAACCTAAAGCCTTACAATGCATATCGGTATCATCCAAAATTATCAATGCCAGGGGTAGAGTAGAACGTCTCTGAGCCTCTAGCAAGGAAACAAGAGGGGAAAGTAAGCTGCGGAAGCACTTTGGCTTAAAGCCTCTTTACCATGGACTCAGAACTCTGAATCTACACCTACACACCCATTCCTGAACTGTGTTGAGAGTGGCAGCACTAAAATGCAGAAAAACAAGTCATCTCACCAAAGAGTTATCCTTGAAGAGCAGATTTTCAGGCTTGAGATCTCTGTGAGCGATGTTTAACAAGTGACAGTGCTGTAGAGCCAAAGCTATCTGGAAAAGGACATAATGGAGCAACCATATCTTAGAAAAAAAAGCTCTTTAATGCCCCTGGCCTAGAGAACTCAGGATATTAAAAAAAAATCTTTAATTAAGTCCATTCAGACTGTGGTTGGTTTTCAATTTTACAGCAGAAATTAAGTAAGACTTTGGGTACCAAGAAATAGAAATGAATTCAGCTTAGTTTAGCTGCAACCTGTATTTCATTAAACAAAATAAGTAAATAAATAAAACAGTAAAACACTTCTTTGTCCAAGTAAACTGATGGTTAAATCCTGTACGAAATGGGAAGGATGAAATGCTTCCAATTCCACTCCTCTGAGATGCAACCAGCACGGCAGAGTAAACACTGTGCCGGGCGGTCTTCAGCGGCCTGGGCTTCCCCAGCGAGGCAGCAGGCACTAACACCTGGCTCCGGAGAGAACCGCGCTGTCCAGGGGGCTCAACTCCAGGCTCTGCCTTCAAGAAAAATGGAAAGCCACTAACTGCATTTTTCCACCTGATGTTCCAATTTGCTTATCCCCTTTGCTGAGATGAAATGTCACCTGTTTAGGTGGGTTGGAAGGGTTTTTGTTTTATACGAGATTCTCAGAGCACATCCTAATATTTGAAATCTTTGAAAAATACAAGAGGTAATTTTTAAAATTAAATAGAACAAATTCTACCTGTCTTCAACTCTCAGTATGAAATTGTCTTGGCATTCCAAACACCAGTTCCTTCCTACCAGAAAGGAAGCATCCATCAAAAAATGCCTGAGCTCCTGCACACTGCCAGGGCTCACAGCCAGTGTGCTACCTGAGGGGCAAGTCCTTCACTAACACCACAAGGGGCTCTGGCTCAGTGAGCAGACTTTGATAGGAATTCTTGCTTTAAGGGAGAGAGAAAAATGCTTGAGGCTCATGGAAAATCTGGAAGCATTTTGTATTTAGAACCAACTGAGCTCTGATTCCTTCTTTTTGCCTTGCTTGCTTGGCCTGAAGATAAGCCTTGTGGAGTTAACTTTTCACCTCCTCAAGAGGTTATTTCCAGTTAGATTCCTAGTATTCTTTGTGACATAAATAATTTTTCTAGCAATAAAATGTGATGTCAAAATAGAGAGACTATAATCAGGAATAACCCAGAATTGCAAAGACCTTAGAATTCTATTAAAATATGATGAGGTGACTCATAAGCAAAAAATATCTTGTATACAATTATCCCAGATGATATTTTTATCCCAATCTTTCCAGTGTTATCAGCAGCAATTTACCTCAAAGTCCAACAACAGTGCTTGGATGCTATATACTCAAAGATATCTACAGTCTACACAGGAATTAAAAGATTACCTTCCTTCCAGAGTTTAAGTCTTATAACAGGCAAGCAATTGACAACCACTTAAAAATACAGTCCTCCCCCCACCAAAGCATAAAAGGAGTCACATTTCTCCTGTCAAAGCATCTTTTCTGATTACATAACAAAGCAGGCAATGAGAGATCAAATAGAGCTTTTCTTCAAGCTTTCTTTTATTCCCCCCAATGAAATTGTGCTTGTTAACCAACGCTGTTGGCAGTTTGATTGGTACCCGGGGTTAACTTGCCTGCTTTGTTACTTGGCTGGCTTGCTTCTCTGTAAAGTGCCGGTGCTGGCTGATTCTGTGAAATAGCTCTCCCCCTTCCATCATCTCCATTACAATTAAGAGTCGAGCCCTGTTTGAAAGCATTTGATTTTGTTAAGTTAAAAAAAAAAAAAACTGAAACATCAAATAGCTAACCTGAAGATACCTCATCTACAAAGTGTGCAACTACTTCCTAAGTCTGGCCCTACCATGCCCCTTGGAGTTGGGCCCCTTGTCACTATCAACTGGACACTACAGATAAGGAATATCCCTCGCCTAGAATTTTCTAAGAAGCTAAAATGAGAGTAAAATAATTAAGTTTTGAAGACAACTATCCTTTTGAAGATACTATACTTGTTATTACTAGATGTTAAGGGGGGGGATCCTTTAAGTGACATGTTTTTATATCACATTTAGGGCACTTAGATGGAAAGTGTATTGAAAATATGACTTTGAATATGACTTTGTGTAGGACATGAATTTCAAGTCACTTGGCTGGTGTTGGGCTACCCTGGTTATTCACTCTCGTTCTGTGTCTGTCTGTGTCTATGTCTATGTCTGTGTGTCTCTCCACTCCTTCTCCCCAGTATACTAGTTTTCCATGTGACCCATAGCATACCCAGCAAGACAGCTGGACAGGGTTATACAGCTACTAAAGAAAAGCAAAAAATCTCATGTCGTAAAAAAAAAAAAATCAGAATTCTGGTTACCATTCATTCTTTGATATAAACGCTTCCAGCTTCTATCCAAATGCTTTCACCAACAGAGCACAGTTTTAAGAAATGGTCATGATTTCCCATTTATTTTTACAAATCCATCTTCCTTCTCTACCTGGGAGACTCCTACCCACCCCCTTCAAGTCCTAGCCCCCCACGTAACCACTCTGTGAGACACCTCACCTCCCCAGCCTATAGTCAGCAGCTCTCTTCTCTTTTATAAACTCAAAATATCTTATGGAGGCCTCTCCTTGGTGCCTATCACATTGCTATGATGATAGGTTTACATCTCAGTCCCCAGTAGAAATCATACCTTATTTAACTTTGGATTCCCTGAAAGACACTCAGAATGCCACCCAGTGGGCTTGCCAAACATTTGGCAGCTAAAAGAATAATGTTGATTTCTTCCTTTAAAAGGAATGTCAGACTAAGCAATAAGGGCTTGTTGCCATAGCAACTCTAAGCCAGTGCCTAGTAATATTTGGTCCCCTTTCACTAATTTGAAATAGAATCTGTTTTAATTCCACATTACATACTTTTTTTTTTAAAGAGGAAGTAATCACAATAATCAGGGAGTCCCAGAGAGTGGACGGGGCATAGATGAAACCAGACTGGCAATGAGTTGGTAACTGCTGAAGCTAGGTGATGGCTACCTGGGGATTCATTACATAATTCTGTCTGCTTTTACAAATGTTTGAAATTTTCCAAAATAAAAAGAAGAGAGAAAGAGGGAGGGAAGGGATGGAGAAAAAGGGGAGGGCGGAAAGAAACAGCACAAAAGAGAAGAAAACCCCACTATACCTTGGCCTATATAAAGAGGTGACATGTGTTGATTACCTCCATGTAGTCTTACCTGGGGCTGGACTCATGAGGAAACTGTACACTGTTAGCAAACACTTCAATAATTTGAACTATATTTGGGTGTGTGGCACACATCATGTGCAGACGTACCTTAAAGAGAACAGAGGAAATGTACCACCTCACCAACAGATTTACTTTCTGCTGCCCCATCCGTTAGCAAATGAAAAATCTGGCAAATAACTCATTTTTTTTCAGAAATTATTCACATATCTCTAAGCAAAAGAATACATCCTCCGCTGCACATGTTACTAGTATGTCATCACCAAGCCCAGACGATTTAACACGAATGTGTGTGTTTTAGAACTAGAAACACATCCTCAGCACTCCTGCAGCACGCTTACAAGACACTAGTCACCATTCTCCACTCTTCAAGGACCTTGTCCAATAAGTAAAAGCTGAGGTAAACCTGAATACTTCAGGGTATAAGAACCACATTAATTGAAAAAAAACAAGAGGTAGTTGAAAGGAAGTAAGACTGACAGCCTTTGGTACTGATAGATGTGGGACCACTTTGTAATGATAACAGGAATAGGGAAAAGGGGTAAATATGGATATAAAATTCTTTGTGCATCTCTATATTCCCTCCAGGAAGCTGCCTTACTTGTAAAAAGAATAATTCGTAGGCACTTCCAATATTTAGGCAAATCAAGGCAATAAAGGGTCATACCTCATTTCTAGCTTTTGGACGATCAAAAAGAATTTTCAGTGCAAACCGTTCTTGAGTAGATTTCTTTACACAGACTCTAGATTTGGAGGAAAAAAATTCAATCAGAAATCATCTATGTTACACTGAAAACTTGACAGATTTGTTCTTTTAGAATTGGGACTTCTAATCAAGAATATAACTGGGTGCATCCAAACTTGCCCCTAGGGCTAGCAGGTGGAAAGGCAGAAAAGCCAGTTCACCCTCCCGGCACAGGCCTCAGCTCCTGATCCGTGTGGAAGCAAACTGAGGACGGCCAAGGAAGGAGTGGCCAAGGACGGCCTCTACCAGCTAAAGGCAACTCTCATAGTAGCTCCAGTCTCAATATCCCTTTTTTTTCCTTGAGAAACAGAGAGAGAGAGAGAAAGAGAGAGAGAGAAAAAGAGAATGAGGGAGTGGGAGCAGAGGGAGAAGGAGAGAATCTTAAGCAGGCTCTACACCTAGGGCGACCCCAACACCGGGCTCGATCTCACAACACTGAGATCATGACCTGAGCCAAAATCAAGAGTCAAACACTTAACCAACCGAGTTGCCCAGGTGCCCCAGTCTTGATATCATAAATGATTCCGTTACAGATCACGTGAATCAGTCACTTAAATATATTTCTAAATGGATGAGGAAACGCCTTACATAAATACCTCCACTTGTTAAATTAAAGCTATTTCACAAATCTGGCATACCTGATGCTTCTAATGTATGATGTAGGTCAAATGGCCCTTTGCAGAGTAATTCTGCCATAGTTTGCATGTAAGTCTCTTACCTAACGGGGCCACTAATTCCAGCTCCCAGCTTCTGAGTCCAATTGATATTGTATTCCTCTAAAATGGAGGTTTCCTATTAAAACAGAAAAGGGAGGGACAGACAATGATTCTTCAATTAAAAAGCCGAATAATTGAGCAGGGTGGGCCAACAGAAAACCTTATCACTCAGTATCTCATTTTCTAAGAGAAACTGGTAAGCAGCGCTTTGCTTCTTTTGGCTTTATAATTAGGTATTTCTTCTAACTAAGTTAGGCACTGTTTTCCAGCAAAAGAGAAAGCAAACACTTTTGAGTAGGAAGAGATTCTTCAGCTTATCCACAAGGTCCATTTGAGTAGATACTCAATGTTTTTCAGGGGTGGGGGGAGTGTGAGAGGAAGATATTCTTTCAGAATGCTTCACTACTGAATATTCAGTTGCTAAAATGAAATGGTCAATATATTTTCTGAAGTTCCGGAAAGACTGCTCTGATACAGGCTTCTATGATATAGAAGGCCTATATCCTTGAATAAGTTGATCAAATTGTTGAAATAACTGAATAAATTGAGACTTTTAAAAGTTCAAATAAGGTAGTAGTGACTATAATAGTAAGTTTATCTAATTTTCAACAGCATCATTTTGAGTACAAAGATATTGTCATATTCACTGTGTAACTATTTTTTCCTACTACTACTTTTTTCAATTGTTTTAGTTTTAATAGCTTTCAATAGTTCCTGATACAGCCTCTATGATTTAGTGAAAGTTTTTATGGAATTCCTGTCTAATCACTATATCTTGAGCTTCTGTTGCCACAGGCTTTCTGGCAGGAAAGCTATATATTTAAGTTATGGCAGGTTAAAATTCATTTTTCAGGGTTCCACAGGAAGAAAAGGAAACCAATGGAGACCTTGAGAAATTAGGCTAGAACTCATGAGATTTTCAAAATGTTTTGTTGCAATGAGAATCTAATAGAATCCTGATTCCCGGTATATGGGAACAGGGTATCTGTCCATAAGACACACTCGTTGAGCAGTTGGTGTGTGCCAGACACGAAGCTAAGTTCAGAGATAGAAAAACAGAGCTTCTGCCCAATTAATATGCAAGCCTACAAAATAAGTTTACAATAGTCATCATCTCCACTTTTCTGCTGCCCAGTTCTTGATAAAGGTTCTCATCATATAATAAATGCTCAATAACTGTGTAATATGAGACTAGAAAGGTAGACGAAAGCTGGATGATAGAGGGATGTTGATTTGGGAAAGATCAGTTAGATCATTACACAAACTCCCTTCTGAAAAACTTCAGGGTTAAAGAGCTTGTCAAGGTGACATAGTCGGTTACAGGAACTGATAAGACTAGAATCTATGGCTTTGGCCTCTTCCCTAGCTTCATTCCAGCTATCAGAGTTAACGGCCTTACACTGAAGAATAGGGATAGATCTTGCCCAGTCAGGGAGGTCCCAGGCTCTGTCCCCAGTCACCACCTCCTAAACAGAATTCAGACCTACCCATTTAACTTGCCTATCTCCTTCCTATTTCCACTGTATGGCCTTTTGAAGTGTTTGAGAAGACAGGGAGGAATACAGGATTGGGTTAGAATAGAATCATTTGCTATCCCCGTCTTTCTCCCCAACTCTAATGAAAATACAGACTCAGAGGAGATTCATGGAAAAGAGAGATTTGTTCCATGGAATTATCTGTCATGAACAGATCAAAGGACTGTTCATTTGCCCAACTGCTAAGATGTGAAAATAACATTAGACCAAATTCTTCACTGTGCTGGTGCTTATTCAGACGGTACTTGATACACAGCCAAGACCGTTCAACTTGTAGAGGCTCTGATGAGGCTCTGACAGGAGTTTTAGCATTTGATATTACAGAAGGTAAGAGAGGCCTCTCTACAGCCCTGATTTCTGAACTCTGTTTTCCTTACACTTCTTGTCCTCTTTGGCAGGTTTCGTTCTTGCACCTTTGTTGATGGTGCTATAAACACTAACAGTCTAAGGCCTTAAGAAGCCTGGCTGGGGAGAAGCAACACTCTCTCATTTGTCAACTCTTCTCTGTGTAGATGGCCTATGTTCTCACATACTTTAATGACAAGGAGAATATAGGAAAGCATGGGTCAATTAAAACCCTTCACTGAAGTCAATTATGGACTACTTCAAAGGTATCAATGACAAACACCCTGACTGAATTCTGCTGAAGAAATATATATATACTGCCTTGAGTTAATAAGGATATAGATACACAGAATGAAGTAACTCTTCAGAATCCTTCTAGACCAAGGATCAGGAAATCACAACCCCCAGGCAAATCTATCCATTGCCTGTTTTTGTAAATAAGAAACAAAATATATTTGTGACAGATATAAAAATGATACAGTAAAAAAGTTAACATTTACTGGATTAAAAAAAGATCCAACCATAGCTGTCTTTAAGAGATATACTTTGGATTCAGAGAAGCGAACAAGTTAAAAATAAAAGGATTAAAATGATTATTCTAAGTGAACTGGGTATCCACATGCAAGCAAAAGGACAAAGTTGGACCCTTAATCCCATATACAAAAACTCAAAATGGATCAAAAATCTTAATGTAAGGCCTAAAACAATAAAATTCTTAGAAAAAAAACACAGGACACAAGTTTTGTAACGTTGTATTTGGCAATGATCTCTTGGATAAGACACCAAAGGAACAGGCAACAAGAGAAAAACTAGACAAGATGAACATGAAAATTTAAAAATTTTGTGCATCATAAAACACTACTAACAGAGTAAAAAAGGCAACCCACATATTGGAAGAAAATATCTGCAGATCAAGTATCTTATAAGAGATTAATATGCAGAATATACAAGAATTCCTAAAACTCAAAAACAACCTGATTCAAAAAACAGGCTAAAAACCTGAATAGACATTTTCCCAAAGATATACAAATGGCCAATAAACACATAAAAAGATGCTCAGCATCACGAATCATGAAGAAATGCAAATAAAAACTCCAATGAAATACAACTTCACACCCGTTAGGATAGCTACTATCAAAAAACAAATAGGGGTGCCTGAGTGGCTCGGTTGGCTAAGCGTCAGACTCTTGATCTCAACTCAGCTCTTAATCTCAGGGTTTTGAGTTCAAGCCCCATGGTGGGTGTGGAGACTACTTAAAAAACAAACAAAATAACAAGTGTTGGTGAGGATATGGAGAAATTGGAACCCTTGTGCACTGCTGGTGGGAATGTACAATGGTACATTTCCAATGCCATGAAAAAGTCTGGCATTTCCTCAAAAAAATTAAAAACAGAATTACCATATGATCCAGCAATTCCACTTCTGGGTATATACCCAAGGGTCTTCAAGAGGTAGTTGGATATCCATGTTCATAACAACTATTCATAATAGCTAAAACATGGGAAGGACCTAAGTGTCCATATACATATGATGGAATTATCATTCAGCCTTAAAAAATAAGGAAATTAGGACATATGGTACAATATGGATGAACCATGAGAATATTATGCTAAGTAAAATAAGCCAGTCACAAAAAGACAAATACTGTATGATTCCATTTTTCTGAGATGCTTAAAGTAGTCAATAATACAGTGATAGAAAGTAGAGTGGTGGTTGGTAGAGGCTGGGGGAAGGAGGCAGAGGAGTTACTATTTAATGGATAGACAGTTTCAGCTGATCAAAAGAATTGATGGATCAAAAGAATTATATGGATGGATTGTGATGGTCACACAACATTATATATATATTTAATACCAGTGAAGCATACATTTAAAAATGGCTAAGATGATAAATTTTATGAATAACTTTATTAACGATTTTTTTAGAAGATTTTATTTATTTATTTGACAGAGAGAGAGAGTGTGCACAAGCAGTGGGAACAGCAGGCAGAAGGAGAAGCAGGCTCCCTGGTGAGCAAGGAGTCCGATATAGGACTCAACCCCAGAACCCTGGGATCATGACCTCAGCCGAAGTGTGACGCTTAACCAACTGCCAGTCATCCCTTTATTACAATGTAAAAAGTAAAAGGATGGAAAAAGATATACTATGAGTAACTATAAGAGAACTAAAGTAGCTATACAGACAATAAACATAATAGACTTTAAAACAAAAGTTGTTTAATAGAGAGGCACTTTTTATGAGGATGAAAAGGTCAATTCAACAGGAAGATATTATGATTATAAGTATTTATGCAAGCACCTAACAACAGAGTCCAAAAATTGAGAGAATATAGAAGGAAAATAGATAATTCAAAAATAATAGTTGGAGATTCCAATTCTGCCACTCTCAATAATAGAAAAGGTAAACAGGTAAAAAGGTAGAAAGGTAAAAAGAAAATCAGCAAGATGTAGAAGGTAACACTGTCAACCAACTTGACCTGACATCTATAGAACACTGCATCCAGCAACAGGAGAGTACACATTCTTCCCAAGTACAGATGGAATATTCTTCAGGATAAATCATATGCTGGATCACGGTCTCAATAAATTTTTAAAAACTGAAAATACATAAAGTTCTTCAACCATGATGGAATTAAGCTATAAATCAATTAAGCTAGAAATCAACAAAAATTTTAAAATTATGTAATACTTCTACATAATCAATGGGTCAAAGAAGAAACAGAGAAATTAGAAAATATTTTGATCTTGGGGTGCCTGGGTGGCTCAGTTGTTGAGCATCTGCCTTCGGCCCAGGTCATGATCCCATGACCCTGGGATGGAGCCCCATGTCTCAGGGAGCCTGCTTCTCCCTCTCCCGCTCCCCCTGCTTGTGTTCCCTCTCTAGTTGTCTCTCTCTGTCAAATAAATAAATAAAATAAAATCTTTAAAACAAAATTTTGATCTGAATGAAAATAAAAACACAATACAGTCGTCCCCTGTTGTCTGTGGGCATTCATTAGAAGACTCCCAGGGAATGCCTGAAATCAGAGTTGGTACCAAACCCTATATATACTATGTTTTTCCCATCATTCATATCTATGATAAAGTTTAATAATTTAAAATATATATAACTTAACATTATAAATTATAATTTATAAATCAGGCATAGTAAGAGGCTAATAATAAAATAGAATTATAACAATAATCTGTAATAAAAGTTATGTGAATGTGATATCTCTCTCACACACAAGTATCTTTTTGTACCACACTCACCCTTCCTCTTCTTGTGATGGTGTGAGATGACAAAGTGCCTATATGATGAAATGAAGTGAGGTGAATGACATATGTGACAAGACATTAGGCTACTACTGACCTTCTGATGATTCAGAAGGAGAACTGTCTGCTTCCAGACCATGGCTGACCATGGGTAACTAAAACCATGGAAAGCAAAACCATGGCTATAAGGGAACCATATGCTAAAACTTATGATGTGCAGTTAAAATTGTGTTTAGATGTAGATTTATAGCAATAAATTCCTACATTAAAAAGATCACAAACCAATACCCTAAGCTTCTACCTTGAAAAACTAGAGAAAAAAGAAATAAACTCAAAGCAAACAGAAATAATAAAAACTAGGGCAGAAATCAATAAAACAGAAGACTGAAATTTCAAAACCAAAAGTTGATTCTTCAAGATGACAAAATTAACAAACCTTCAGCTAGACTGAAGAGAGAAAAAAACACAAGTTATTAATATTAGAAATGAAAGGGGGGGGTACCACAATTGACTTTACAGGAGTCAAAGCATTATAAAAGATCACCATTAAAAATTTTATGCCAAGAAATTAGACCACTAGATGAAATGGACAAATTCTAGAAAGACATAAATTATCAAAACTCACTCATGAAGAAATAGAAAATCTGAATAAATTTGTAACAAGAAACTGAATTAATAATAACAACAACAACAAAATCTTTCCATAAAGCAAAGCCTTGACCCACAGTTTTGGTGGTAAATTCTACCAAATCATTTAAAGTGCAGTTTCTCGTCTCAGCATCACTGATATTCTGAAGCAGATAGTTCTTTGTTGTTAAGACTGTCCTGTGCATTGTTAAGATGTTCAGGAGCAATCCTGGCCTCTACCTGCTAGATGCCAGAAGCATCCCCTCCCTACACTGAATAATCATAATGTCTCCAGACACTACCAAATGTCTTATGAGGGACAAAAATTGCCCCCTCTTGAGAAGTGTTGATTTGATAAAATAATACCAAACCTCCACACAAATTCTTCCAGAAAATAAAGGAGGGTATACTTCCCAACTCATTCTGAGGCACATATTACCCTCATACCAAAGCTAGACACGGTATCACAAGAAAACTATAGACCTATATCTCTCATGAATATAGATATAAAAATCCTCAGCAAAATTATTAGCAAACTGAATACAGAAACATATAAGAATAATTTTACATCAGACTAAGTGGGGTTTATACCAAGAATGAAAGATTGGTTTAATATCTGAAAATTGATTGTTACTACATACCACATTGAGTAAAAAACAAAAACTATATGATCAACTTAATAGGTGAAGAAAAAGCATTTAACAAAAAAATTCAATACCTATTCCTGATTAAAAAAAAAACAACTCTCAGCAAACAAGGAACAGAAGGAAACTCCTCAAATGGACAAAGGACATCTACAAAACCACTTACTTAGTGATAAGTCTTTAATGCTTTCCCCCTGAGATCAGGAACAAGGCAAGATGTCCACTTTTGCCACTTTCATTCAACATTGTACCTGAGGTTCTACCCATGGCATTAGGCAAGAAAACAAAATTAAGAGCATACATCCTGTAAAGGAAGAAGTAAAATGGTATTTATTCGCTGAAGACATGATTTTTATATGTAGAAAATCCTAACGAACCTACAAAACAACAACAAAAAAATCTAGAACTTAGCAAATGTGATAAGGATGCAAAACACATTATCAAAATACAGAAATGAACTGTATTTCTATACACTAGTGACAATCCAAATGAAATTAAACAATTCTTAATAGCATCATAAAGAATAAAATGTTAGGAATAAGTTTATTAAAGAGTGCAAGATCCATACACTGAAAACTACAAATACAGGAGAAGCCCTGATGAAATGGAAAGCTATACCATGTTCATGGGTTAGAAGACAATATTGTTAAGATGGCCAACTGTCCCCAAACTGACCTATAGATTCAAAAGAACCCTTGTCAAAATCCCAGCATGCTGTCTGTAGAAGCAGACAAGCTGATTCTAAAATTTATTTGGAAATAAAGAACCGGAAGAGCCAACTTAATTTTGAAAAAGACAAACCAAGTTTGTTCTCATACTACCCAATTTTGGAAAATTTACTATAAAGCTTCAGTTATCAAATTAAGTATACTACTAGCATAAGGATAGTCATATCTATCGATAGAACAGAACAAAGAATCCAGAAATAAACTCACACACTTATGATCCACTGATTCTTGAAAAAGGCAATACACAGTAATTCAATAGGCAAACGACAGTGTTTTGAACAAATTGTCCCGGAACAACTGGATATCCATATTAAAGACAAACAAACAAAACCTTAGACCTTTATGTAACACTACACACAATAGTTAATTCCAAGCGGATATTAGACCTAAATGAAGAACTAAAAACTGCAAAATTTCTAGAAGAAAATATAGTTGAAAAATCTTGTAACCTGAGACGAGGCAAAGATTTCTTAGCTATGACACCATAAGCACAATCCATTAAAAAAAAAAGAAGAAAAGATAAACTGGACTTCATCAAAATTAAAACCATTAAAAGTGAAAAGATAAGCCACAGACTGGAAAAATATTTGCAGAGCATATGCCTGATAAACCACTTTTATTCAGCGTTTACAGAGAACTCTTACAACTCAATAAGACAAACAACTCAATTTAAAAATGAGTAAAAGATTTTAATATAGTTAAATGCCAGGGAAAAAAATACATGAATGCCAAATATATGAAAAGATGCTCAATGGCATTAGAATTAGTTTTTACTCAGAGTATATAAAGAACCCTTACAACTCAATAATAAGACAAATAACCCAATTTAAATATGGGCAAATGATTTGAAGAGACATTTCACCAGAAAAAAATACATAAATGGCAAACAAGCACATGAAAAGTTGAACAGCAATATTAGTCATTAGGGAAATGCACATTAAAACCACAATCAGAACCACTACACAACCACTAGGATGGCAAAAATGGAAAAACTAACAATACCAAATATTTGTCAGGAGGGAAACAAAAAAACAAAGACAAAAACAAAAAACACCAGACCCCTCAAACACTACTGGCGGGAATGAATAATGGTAAAGCTACTCTGGGAAAGTTTTGCAGTTTCTTAAAAAGTTAAACATAGGGGCGCCTGGGTGGTTAAGGCCTTTGCCTTTGGCTCAGGTCATGATGTCGGGGTCCTGGGATCGAGCCCCACATCGGGCTCTCTGCTCAGCGGGGAGCCTGCTTCCCCCTCTCTCTCTGCCTGCCTCTCTGCCTACTTGTGATCTCTCTCTCTCTCTTTCTGTCAAATAAATAAAATCTTCAGAAAAAAAAAGTTAAACATACACTTACCATACCACCCAGTAACTCTATACCTAGGTATTTACCCAGAAGAAAGTAAAACAAATGTTTACCCAAAAACTTGTATGGGCAAGTTTTATTTATCATTTTGTTCATATTAGCTAAAACTGGAAACAATGTAAATGTCCATCAACTGGGGATGAATAAACAATAAGGATTACTCGACAATAAAAAAAGAAATGAATTCCTAATATACGCACTAAAAAGTATTATAAGAAGCCAAATACATAAGACCACGTATTCTACAATTCCATTAATTTGGAATTTCTAGAGACAAAACTAGTGGCAGAGAGTAAATCAGTGATTGTCTGGAATGGGGTATGGGAGTACCAGATGACTACGAAGAAGCAAAAGGAACTTTCTAGGGGGGATGGAAATATTCTTTTTTTTTTTTTTTTTAGATTTTATCCATTTATTTGAGAGAGAGAATGCAGGGTGGGGGCAGTTGGTGTGGGGAGGGGAGGGGCAGAGAGAGAGGGAGAGAATCCCAAGCAGGCTACACTGAGCACAGAGACCAATTCGGGGCTTGATCTCACAAGTGAGATCATAACCCGAGCCAAAACCAAGTCAGACACCCAACACGCCGAACAACTAGGTGCCCTGGGATGGAAATATTCTAAAACCGGATTGTGATGATGATAGCTGCACAACTCTGTAAAATTACTAAAATTTCTTCAACTACATACTTACATTGAGTGAATTTTATGAAATATAAATTATACTGCAATTTTGAAAATATTTTTTAAACTAAGAAAATGAATTTTCACTAAGTTCATCAAATATTAAGAACTCTGCCATATATGGGGTGCCTGGGTAGCTTAGTTGTTAAGCGTCTGCCTTTGGCTCAGCTCATGACCTCAGGGTCCTGGGATTCAGCCCGGCATCGGGCTCCCTGGTCAGTGGGAATCCAGCTTCTCCCTCTCCCACTCAACCTGCGCGTGTTCCTTCTCTCGCTGTCTCTGTTGAATAAATAAATAAAATCTTAAAAAAAAAAAAGAACTCTGCCATATACCAGAGCAAATATGTAAGCAATCTCTAATCCCAAAATGCTCTTTCTCCAGGTTTAGCTAAGTGCCTTAGGAATAGTGAAATCATGGGGCTATGGGAGAAGAGACAGAAATGAGAAGACAGAGCCTATGGTTGTTGCCTTGGCCTTATCCTAAATTATTTTGAAGAGTAATAGGATGAGATGTTATTCAGACTGCTCTTAGGTAGTCAGGCAGCAGCAGTTTTTTTGTTTTTTTGGTTTTTTAAGATTTTATTTATTTATTTTATTTATTTATTCGACAGAGAGAGAGAGATCAAAAGTAGGCAGAGAGGCAGGCGGGGGCGGGGGGAGCAGGCTCCCCAGTGAGCAGAGAGCCCGATGCAGGGCTCCATCCCAGGACCCTGAGATCATGACCTGAGCCGAAGGCAGAGGCTTAACCCACTGAGCCATCCAGGTGCCCCAAGATCTTATTTATTTGTCAGAGAGACAAAGAGAGACTGAGCAAGCACAGAGAGGGGCAGGCAGAGGGAGAAGCAGGCTCCCTGCTGAGCAAGGAGCCCAATGCAGGACTCGATCCCAGGACTGTGGGATCATGACCTGAGCCAAAGGCAGACGCTTAACCGACCAAGCTTCCCAGGTATTCCAGGAAGCATAAGTTTAAATGGTCTGATTAGAGCCCCGGAAAACAGCTTTTCCAGCTGAACTACACTGGTTTCAGACCTCACCATTGAGGGACAGCCTCAAGAAAGCAAAACAATGAATACAACACAATGCCACAGAGCGTGTTTTATTTGGTGTGATTCTGGCTTGCTTGCAAGAGAGTATATCCTAGTTAGTACTGATTGTCAGATCAGATATTTTCAACTCCGCTTATTTGTATTGGGTGGACACACTCAAACTAGTAGGCAGACTCAGCAATGACCTGTCAATTACACGAAGAAAAGCTAAAAAAATTTAAGAAAGTCAGATTGGGCAAGAGTGACCAAGTGAAGAAATTATGACTTTCTTACAAGACCCTTTAGTTGCTATGAGCGAACATTCATCAAGTTCCTACTAAATGGTAGGTATTATTGTAAGCACATTTAGATATATTTGCTCATTAAATCCTCAAAACCCTATGAGCTATGGAGTGTTTTATCTCCTTTCTAGGAGTGGGGAAACTAAGAGACAGAAGTGAAGTGACTTACTCAAGGATACAACTAATGAATGGCAAGGCTGAGATTTTTAACCCATGAGTTTACTTGGAGAAACAGCAGTAACCACTATATAACACTGCCTCCCCATTTATGTATTTACCCACTACAACTATGTCCCTCTTCTGTTCAAAACTCCCTAGCATTCCTCTGCACTGAAGGTCGAAGCCAAAGTTCCTACAATGGTCTACAAGGCCCTATGTGCTCTAGCTTTCCGTTACCTCTCTGAAACATAATCACTGACACACACTGCATTCATTTTGCTGTTCCTGGATCACACAAGACTTATACCTACCTCAGAGCCTTTGTATTTGCTGTTCCTACTGCCTGTCTTACTCTTCTCTGAGACTGGAGGTTTGCTCCCTAGTTCCCTTCAGACCTCTATACAAATATCACCTCTTCAGAGAGGTGATATTCCTTGACTACTCTTCCTAAAATAGTACTCCCCACCCTTTTCATACTTAATTATAAGCACCTGGCAATGTTTATTACCTAACTCCATCATCTAGAATATAAGCTCCATAAGAGCAGGGACATCTAGGAGTTTGGCTTTCCACCACCCGTGCCTAAGACAGCACTTGGCAAAAAAGAGACAATACTTGAATTTAAAAATCTGCCATATATGCTTTGACTTACAACCCAATCACATAACTTTAGGTTACAATTCATGACCCTGTACCAATAAAATCCAAACCAAAAGAAAAAAATGCAGTCTTTTAGAACCTTTCTTATTATTTAAAATTTGATCTTCCTTAATGTGTATGCATATTTCCATGCCTCCTTTAAAAGGTGAAGTTTCTTTGGAAAGATGGATGACTTCAACAAACTTTGCTATACAAAAAAATTATTACAAGTGTAACTTCTTAACTGTGTCTTGAAGGGGGAAAATAACCCTAAGTTGCCAATGTCCTTCAAGGGAAAATGAAATTCTTAAGGGAAATGAAATTCTTAAATGCACTGACTTAATCTGCAAAATAAGTAAATAATACATATCGAACTTCAGGCTCAATTTACACAAGATTCTAATTTCCTAGCTACAGCTAGATAACTTTCTATTAGTACCTCAAAGTTTGCCTATTTTAAAAAAAAGAGTAAAAAGCACATTTTTAAAAACTTTTCACTTTATTTGGGTCATTTTAGAACACACATATTGCTTTGTTGTTGTTGTTAACATAGCAGTAAGTCACAGAACACCATGAGCTCTTCCTCAATAAATTAAATGCTCCCTAGGAGGAGAGGAAAAAGGAAAAGGTGAAGGAACATACGCAAAAGTAAGAACAATATATGCCAAAAGACTGATTTTGTAAGAAGGCGAGCCACCCCTTCTGAAACTGCAGGTTTTGAGGAGGCTGGTTTCAAACAAATCGAGAGCGATGGGTAAAGTCCAACTCTCCAAATACTGTTGCAGATCATCCGGAAACAAATACTGGCGGCACTTGGAGAGTGATCGAAATTGGAGTAGTAGGGCCCTCTCCGTCCCACCCATATAGTGTCTCCACGCCACTCACCTTGCGATTTAGATGAGTACAAATCACATCCCTACTTTACTCAGGGAAGTCAGAGGGAGTCGGACATCCCTCCCTATACATACACAAACCATTCGCCCCATAGCTGTAAAGCGCAGTCCACGGAATCTGGGAAGACAGAAACCCGGAGTCGCTGGCATCTCTCACTCCAAGTTCTCTCCGCTTTCTGAGGCTGAGCCGAGAGGATGGCCACAGGGACAAAGCGGGGAGGAAGGGGGCATCTCCCCCTTACCTTGATGGCTTTCTCCATGTCGCTCTCCTCGGACATGCTCCGTGGGGCCTCTACGGCCGGGAGCGGCGGAGGCTGCGCAGCTGCCCGGTCCCACCGTAGCCGAGGGAGCAAGGGGCTCGGCGCTCGGGCCCCTGGGCCTCGGGGAGACCGGCAGCAGCCGGCCCCAGGGACCGGCGGGGATGAGGGCCCCGGCGCCGGCTCCGCTTCGGCGGGCGGCTCTAGGCTGGCGGCGGCGGCCCCCGGGGACAAGCCTTTGTGCTGGGCCCCGCGCAGCCGCCTCCCGGCTTCATCCCCGGCCGGGGAGGCAGGCTCCCGGGGCAGGGCGAGGCGGGGAGGGTCCCCGTCCAGGGCGCGATGCAGAGGCCTCGCGGGGCCGCCGATTAGGCCTGGGCTCGCCAGGTCCTAATAAGGAACCTGCGCCTCCGTCTCCGCCGCCGGCACCGCTGCGAAGCCGAAGCCGAGGCCGCCGCCGCCGCCGCTGCTGCTCCCGATGCCGCTTCAGCGCCACACATCGCCGGGACACCAGCGCCGGGCAGCCCCGCCAGCCGGCCGCCCGCCTGCCGGGGCTGTGTCCCGCCTGAGCTCCGGGCAGCCCCTCCTGCCGCCCGAATCCTTGCCCCCACGGCTCCACGCGCTGCTCGCCGCCGTCCGCGGGGGTTTCCGAGCGCCCCCAAACCAAGCAGTTGATTTGCAGGCGTCTGCCAGGGCCCCCTCGAGCTGCGCCACACTCGGGACAGGCCCCGGGGCCCTCCGCAGCGCTGGCGTCGCGCTGATGGCGTAAGACGGGGGCGGGGCCACTGGAGAACGCTGCGTGACTGGAGTGGCGTTCGCGCTACTTGTCTCCTCTCCGCGGAGAAGGAGATTCGTTCCGCCAGAAACAGTCTGCGCGAAGGAGCCGGGGGGTTTCAACTCGTGATGAGAAGAGGAAACGGAGGTCCTGGACGGGTGCAGCGGTAAGAGAACAGAACTGTGTATAATAATAGCAGTAATAGTTATGTGTTCGGAGGGTTAATTTTACGTGAGGCTCTTTTCCCCCATCAGGTTCTTTCTGCTTTACAAAGGAGGCATTTGGCGCTGGGAGGTAAGTATGTTCTTATCCCCGCGTTTACAGGTTACATAATTAAGGCTCTGAGAGCCCAACTCTCTTGGGGACAGCTGAGAAGTGGTCAAGTCAGAATTGGAACCCACGTTTGTGTTCCTGGCACTACACCAACTACCTGTCCAAGGACCTTGTACGAGCTGTTGGCAGATCCCTGTTGGTGGGTCTTCATTCAGTTATGTGCTGAGCATCACTGTGTACCAGCCCTACTCAACACTTGGGAAACAATAGAAACAAGAGTCGGTACCTGCCCAGTGGATCTTACTTTCAGGAAAGCTAAGCAGCAAATAAACAGGGGAAAACAACAGAGTTTGTAGATACTACGAAGAAAGTGAACGGTATACTGAGGTAAGAAGATAACTGGATGTGGGGACTCTTCCTAGTTGATGATCGGGGAAGGGTTCCCAGGAGGTAACATTTAACCTGAGACCTCTGAGAAATGAGAAAGAGTTGACTGTTAGAAATATGAGGAGGAGATTTCTGGGCGGATGGAACAGCAGGTGCAAAAATCCTGTTCAAGGAGCAGCAGAATGTTCATTGTAGCTGGAGCAGAGCAAGTAGAAGGAGAAAATGACAAAGAATGAGGTTGGAGAGATGAGCAGGGGCTTATCATACACCCTAGGGGTCATGGTAATGACTTTAGGTTTTATTCTATGTCATTGGAAAGTTTTTAACCTAAGAGTGATGCGATCGAAGTTATGTTCTGAAAGATCATTCTGCTAGATAGAGAAATATGGGCAAGCAAGAGTGGAGACATGGACAGCTATTAAGAGGCTATTGGAATAATCCAAATGAGATATTATTTTGATGCTTGAACTCAAGCAGTGGCAGCAAAGATGGGGTAAATGGATTTATGATATGTTTTGGGAGTAGAGTTGACAGTATTTCCTGAAGGATTTGATATGGTAGGTAAAAATAAGAAATGAAGCAAGAGTAACTTTCCTGAGTCTGGCTTCAGCATCTGGAGGGATGATGGTGCCGTTCAGTGATTGAAGGACTTGATGCTGTTGAAGGTGGGGATTCCACAGTTTTTTTCTGTCGAGGATAATTTGAAGATTTGTGTGATATAGCAGAGAATAAGTCAATTGGGTATACGTTGTGGTGCAGATGTAGCTGTCCTCTTTGTTGGCCATACTCCTACGGTGCATTCCTCAGCCCTCTTTAAGTAGCAACCAGTGCTGTGCTTTCCCCAATGGAAAGTGAACAGGAGAGATGTGCACAGTTGCCAGGCCGGGCCCAGAAAATTTGTCAGCAGGTGCTCTTACTTACTCTGCCAGCCGGACAATGATGAGAAGGTTCTGGAGAAGGCAAGGCTTCAAGATGGAATATTTCTGAGTAGAGGAGAATCTCTGCTCCTTTGACATATATCCACCCAGGACTGGTATATGAGAAAAAAAATAAACCTTTATTGTTTTGAGCTTTTATGTATTTGAGTCTTTTTGTAATGGCAGCTTTGCCTGTGCTCTCTAATGTAAATAAGAGCAGCGATCCAGCAGTGAACTTTGGGAGAAAATTTCTAAATGAATTGACATTATCCATGACAGGAAATAAATGGTGCTTGGATTTATTCATTCATTGACTCCATAATAATTTATCAAGTGCTTGTCTGTGTCAGGCATTGTGTTACATAATAGAGATGCAGAAATGAGGAACTCATACACTGAGTCTGGCAGCTCAATTCACTGACTATTCTACGTGTTCTTCAGCCACATTCCAAATACCATTTTAGGGGCACCAGGGGCATCAGGGGCATCAGTCTGTTTCAGCTCAGGTCATGATCTCAGGGTCATGGGATGGAGCCCCATGTTAGGCTTTGGGCTCAGCGCAGAGTCCGATTGAGATTATCTCTCCCTCTAGCTCACGCTCTCTCTCTCTCAAATAAATAAAAATAAAACCTAAAAAAAAAAAAATTATCAGAAAGACTTGCCTAATTCTTATCCCCAATCTAAGTCAAATATTCCTATTGTCTCATAACTTACTTACTGGTACTTATCACAGTTTCTATTTTTGTGTTTACTTGTTTGTTATTCTTTAATGTTCTTTCCCCAATTACGCTGTAAATAAACTCAAGGGAAAGAATCTTACCTGTACTATTGGCCACATCCTCAACACTTAGCCCACTTCAGGTGTTCAGTATTTGCTGAAGGAATCAGTGAACGGAGAAGGCAGAGCCCAGAGGAAGGAGAAGTTTCCTCCATTTTTGCTGGGGAGGTGGCTGTGGTCGGCAACCTTAAGGTAGCCATCAATGATGCCCACTTCTAGGTATTCATGATCTTGTGTATCTCCTCACCCTGCGTATGGGCTGATCTGGGGACTTGCTTCTAATGATGAGATGTCATGTCTCAGATGACATTACAGAAAGACTTTGTCTTCCATCTTGGGGGCCCTCTCTTACTCTCTTCCTCATTTGCTCTGAAAGAAGCCAGCTCAAATGTGAAGTTCTTTATTAGTTTCCTGGGGGCTGCCATAATAAATTACCATAAACTAGGTGGCTTAAAATAACAGAAATTTTATTTTCTCACTGTTCTGGAAGCCAAAAGTCTGAAATCCATATGTTAGCAGGGCTGTGCTCCCTCTGAAGTCTCTAGGGGAGAATCCTTCCTTACCTCTTTAAGCTTCTGGTGGCTTCCAGCAGTCCTTGGCATTCCTTGGGCAAAAGGAGTGCATTACTCCAGTCTCTGTCTTCTCATGGCCTTCTCTGTGTCCTCTCCTCTTATGAAAACACTATCATTGTATTTAGGGCCCACCCTAATCCAGTATGATTTTATCTTTTTTTTTTTCAGTATGATTTTATCTTAATTACATCTGCAAAGACGCTGTTTCTAAATAAGGTCACATTCTGAGGTTCCATGTGGACATGAATTCAGGGGGGAGGATACTAATCAGCCCACTATAGTTGCCTAGTAGACAGGCCCACATGTCAGGGAACTAATGTCTCTTGCCAACTGACAATGAGAACCTGAGACCTGCCAAAGGCCACATAAATGACCTTAGAATGGATCCTCCCCCAGTTGAGCCTTGAGGTGATTGCAGCCTTCTGTGCCAGTAAGAGGCACTCAGCTAAACTGTGCCCAAATTCCTGACCCACAGAAACTGAGATAACAGATGTTTTTAGGACACTGAATTTGGGAGTAATTTGTCATGCAGCATAGATAAGCTAATACAGATTTTGGTGCCTGGAAGAGGGATTCTGCCATAACAACTACCTAAAATGTGGGAGTGGCTTAGAACCAGGCAATGAACAGAGGCTGGAAAGATTTTGAGGAGTGCATTAGAAAAAGCCTATATTATCTTGAAGAAACTTGGTAGAGGGGCGCCTGGGTGGCTTAGTCGGTTGAGCTCCTGCCTTCGGCTCGGGTCATGATCCCAGAGTCCTGGGATCGAGCCCCGAATTGGGCTCCCTGCTCAGTGGAGAGCCTGCTTCCCCCTCTCCCTGCCACTCTGCCTACTTGTGCTCTCTTTATCTCTCTGTCAAATAAATGAAATCTTTAAAAAAAAAAAAGAAAAGAAAAGAAACTTGGTAGAAATCTGGACTTTGGGGGCACCTGAATGGCTCAGTCAGTTAAGTGTCTGCCTTTGGCTTGGGTCATGATCCGGGAGTCCCAGGATCGAGCCCCGCATCCAGCTCCCTGCTCAGTGGAGAGCCTGCTTCTCCCTCTGCCCCTCATCCTGCTAGTGCTCGCTCTCTCTCAAATAAATAAAATCATTTTTAAAAATCTGGACATTGAAGATACTGTCAATGAGGGCTCAAAAGAAAGTAAGGAACGTGTTATTGGAAACTAGAGGAAAAGAGATCCTGCTTATGAAGTAACACAAGGTTTAGCAACACTGTCTTCAGTGATTATGTAGAAAGGGAGAATGTTCCCAGTGAAGCGGGTGATCTAATAAGGCAGTTTCTTTTTTTTTTTTTTAAAGATTTTATTTATTTATTTATTAGGAAAGAGAGAGAACATGAGAAGGGAGAAGGTCAGAGTGAGAAGCGGACTCCCCATGGAGCTGGGAGCCCGATATGGGACTCGATCCCGGAACTCCGGGATCATGACCTGAGCCAAAGGCAGTCGCTCAACCAACTGCGCCACCCAGGGGCCCCTAAGGCAGTCGCTCAACCAACTGCGCCACCCAGGGGCCCCTAATAAGGCAGTTTCTAAGCAGAAGGTACTGCCTGGTTTTTTTCTCCTTGTAAAATCTGAGAAGAAAATTATTAAACAGAAAGGAGCCAGGACTTGACAGTTTTGAGATTTTAGTCTCTCTCTATAGCAACCAGTGCTAAAATTTAGCAATGACTTCCAAGCAAGGATCAAACCCAGGTTACTGCGAGGAAATGTGTCTGTCTTAGGGCCCCTGTTACAAAATACCTGGCCCCCAAAATTCATGTCCTTGCATGCAAAATACATTCATTCTGTTTTAACAGCCTCAAAAGTTAACTCTCCTACCTCAGCTCCAATGTCCAGAGATCCTAAATATCATCTAAATCACATATGGGTGACACTGTAGTTGTGATTCATCTTGAAACAAAATTCCTCTGTGAAATCAGATAAGTTATGTGCTTCCAAAATACAGTGGTAAGAGGGGTGCAGGCTAATCATTCTCATTCCAAAAGGGAAAAATCAGAAGCAGGAAAGGGGTGATGGGTCCCACGCAAGTCCAAAACCTAGTAAGGCAAATACCATTAGATTCTAAAGCTGGAGAATAATCCTCTCTGGTTTGATACTGTGCCCTATGGACCCATTGGGGTTGCAGCCCCACCCCTGCAGCTTTGCTAGGTGAGGGTCCCACTCACATGGCTCCACTAGGTGGCCCTGCCACCAGGCTTCAGATGAATTCTCTCTGGCCTGTCGAAACCAAGGCATTGGCCCTGATGATTTCTGAATTGCCTTTATGATCATCTTTCTCTTTTCTTGAAGAATAGTGCACATTCATAGCCACTTAACTTTATTGCCCTGCTTTGTAGAATCTAAGAAGTCCAAAAGCGTTCCTTTATATGTTCCTGTCTTGGTTCCCTTCAGTTCAAACAAACATTGTTTCTGCTCCTATAATTCAATAGTCTCTATCATGTGATGGTCCAGCCACACCCTCCGGTGTTCTCTTCCAAACACACTTTATAATTTTTTGGAATATGGACATGCTGAGGATTTTCCAAATCTTTAGGTTCTAGTTCCTTTTGGTTTAATAATTCTTAGGCTCATCTCTTTCCTTTCACATTTTATTAGTAGTAGTCAGGAGGAACCAAGCTGCTCTTCAAACACATCTTAGAAATCTCTATTGAAAAAAAAAATCTCTGTTGAGGGGCGCCGGGGTGGCTCAGTGGGTTAAAGCCTCTGCCTTCGGCTCAGGTCATGATCTCAGGGTCCTGGGATCGAGCCCCGCATCGGCCTCTCTGCTCAGCGGGGAGCCTGCTTCCTCCTCTCTCTCTGCCTGCCTCTCTGCCTACTTGTGACCTCTCTCTGTGTGTTAAATAAATAAATAAGAATCTTAAAAAAAAGAAGAAATCTCTGTTGATATCTAGTTTCATTGCTCACAAGTTCTGCCTTCCAAAAGCACTAGGATACAGTTCAAGTTCTTTGCCATTTTGCAATAAGGATTACCCTTTCTCCAGCTAACAGTGCACAAGGCCCTGACCCTGCCAAGAGCCATGTGAGTGAGCTGGGAAGTAGATCCTTCACCAGTTGAGCCGTAGGATGACTGTTGCAGCCCCAGCCAACACCTTGATTGTTGGGAGGTTATGAGTCCAAGCCCCATGCTGGGTGTAGAGATGACTAAAGAAAAAAAACATTATGGGTTTTAAGCTGCCACATTTGTAGTCATCTGTTCTATAGCGATAGATAACTGATACAGGTGGTTAAAAAGAAGAGGCATGCAGGTAAGAGGTCACAGCGACCTGGACTGAGATGATTGCCGCAGACCTCAGGCAGAAGTGAACAGGTCTGAGATGTACTTTGCATGTGGAATCGGCAGGAGTTGGTGATGGATTGGACGTGGGGGATGCAGGGGAAGGCAGTGACACGGGTCATGCCCAGGTTATCCCACGGCACGAGCTCCCAGTGGGTACAGGTGACTTCCTAAGAGCAAACTCCTGGGGGTAAAAAATTGACTTGTAGGGACTCAATGAGTGAAATGTAAGGGGGATGGATGAGAACCTGCAGTCGAATGACATCACATATCATTTTCTCGGATGCACAACTGCCCCTCATCAGTTTCAGAAGAGTGACCCTGCTTGGCAAGGGTTGACGAGGATGTGAAGGAACCTGGAACCCTCCTGTACTCTTATACGTTTTATACTGTTTAGTGTGTAAGATGACTTACAGCTGTGGGAAACAGTTTCGCAGCTCCTCTGAAAGCTAAACATAGAATTCCCATGTGTTCCACCAATTCTATCCTAGATATATACCCCCAAAGAACCAAAAATAGATATTCAAACAAACACTTGTAAAGAAATGTTCATAGCAGCACCATTCACAATGGCTGGAGATGGAAACATGCCGGATGTCTATCAACACGTGAGCAGATTAACAAAATGGGGTATATTCATATAATGGGATATTATTCAGTCATAAAAAGGAAAGAAGCACTGATTCTTGCTACCAAACCTCAAAGACGTGATGCAGAACAAGAGAAGCCAGAACAAAAGGTCACATATTGTATGATTTCATTCATATGAAATTTCCAGAATAGGCAAACCCATAGAGACAAAAAGCAGTCCAGTGGTTGTGAAGGCCTGGGTGGAGAAGGGAATTGGGAGTAACTGTTTCATTGATACAGAATTCCCTTTTGGGGTGATGAAAATGTTTTGAGATTAGATAGAGGTGGTAGCTGTACAACATTGAGAATGTGCTGAATGCCACTGAATTGTACAGTTTAAAACAGTGGTCAATTTTATGTTCTGTGAATTTGACCTTAATTAAAAAACCAATATGACATTTAGCTCCATTATTCTCAAAAGGATGTTTCCTTTTTAAACTGACTTATTTCATAACACAGTTAAAAGGCCACTTAAAGTATTAACAGACCCAGGTTACTAGATGGGGTTTCTAAGTGCTTGGAACAAGGGTGGTGAACTTGTGAGTCTTACATGTTTAGTCAGTCACTTATGGGATAATCTGCTTGAGTAATTGCCAGGGAAGCATGTTCGCTTTCTTTTCCTGTGGTGGCTTGGGATAGCTCTCATTTCAAGTGGGTCCTTTGAAGATTTGAGACAAGAAAGCAGTTGAAAACCATATAGTCTTTCTTCCTCCACCCCCCTCCCCCATTTTTTCCCTCTAGTTGGAGTTTCTTTTCCAATTTCAAAAGCATTGCGCATGTCATCAGTTTTTTTTTTTTTTAAGATTTTATTTATTTATTAGAGTGAGAGAGACTGAGAATGAGAGGGGAGAAGGTCAGAGGGAGAAGCAGACTTCCCGCAGAGCCGAGAGTCCGATATGGGACTCGATCCCAGGACTCCGGGATCATGACCTGAGCCGAAGGCAGTTGCCCAACCCACTGAGCCACCCAGGCGCCCATGTCATCAGTTTTTAAGAGTTGAACAAGTATAGGGATGCCTGGGTGGCTTAGTTGGTTAAATGTCTGCCTTCAGCTCAGGGCGTGATCCCAGGGTCCTGGCTCAAGCCCCATGTGGGGCAGCAGGGAGCCTGCTTCTCCTTCTCCTCCTGCACCTCTGCTTGTGCTCTCTTGCTCTCTCTGTCAAATAAATAAATAAAGTCTTTAAAAAAAAAAAAGTCGAACAGTATAGCTGTTAATGCAGACAGTGGAAATCAGTGGAACTCACTACCAGAGGCAGCCTTTGTTAACTCTTTCCTGCTGCCCTCCTCTGAAACCAAGTTTGCATTTACCTGCCCTTAGCATAGCACCTGTAATGGCAGCTGGCTTTTAGGGAAACACAACTTACCTCCTTTCCAAAAACTCCGCGGAAACCCAAGCTTTACTCTGTGACAGCAACTAACACCTCTAAGATACTCTCCACCTACCTCATCTCATTTAACCTCCTAGCAGCCCGGGAGGTGGGTGCACATAGACAGATGACTGTCTTCATCCCTGTTTTATAGATGAGGAAATAGACCAAGAGATGTTAACTAGGCTTAACCAATCTTCAGTAATTCATCCAAATATATTTATTGACGACCTACTGTGTGCCCAGCAATGAGCTGGATCACCCAGCTGTTAAGTGGCAGCTCATCCTAAAACTGAAAACAGACCTGATTCTGGTGCCATAGCTCCATTTCCCCCACCAAGTACCCACCGACGTCAGCAACCCATCGGTTACTGCAATGTGCTACTTACTTAACCTTCCCCAGGAGTCTTCCCATCTACTCAGGACAAGAGTAAATTAGTTGGTCTGAAGGCCGAGCAACACCTCTGCTAGCATAGTACTTCCAAAACCTTAAGGTGCAGACAAATCTCACGGGGATCTTATTCAAATGCACATTCGGGTTCACTCTGCCGGAGCTGGGGCCTGAGAGTCTGTAGTTCTCACAAGTACCCAGGTGATGTCAATGCTGCTAATTTATGACCCATCCTTTGACTAGCAGGGTTTGAGCGCTCCCTTAGGCGACCTCTTCAACCTTGAGAGGCTAAATGCCTCCATGTCCCAGGCCCACGTTCCTGAGTTCAGAATAATGCAATCCGTGAGTGGCGCCAGTTCAGTTTCTTAATATATCACTTCAGGCATTGTAACACATGCTTATTGAGCACCTACTCTAGGGATACAAGTTGGCTCCCAAAGGTCCTTTTCTTATTAAGTGCGGCCCCCAGACCAGCAGTGGTAGCATCACCTGGCACTTAGTAGGTACACCTTAAATATTTCTTCTTGGGACCACAAGATTGAGAGCCAGATTTATATTTCACTGATTTTTTTTAACCATGTGTATTACCTTTTGAAAAAAGGTTAATAAAATCAGTATGAATCAATAAATATCCGTCCCCTTCTATCCTTCGCAAAATTGCTGAATGAGAGCTGGAAGTGACCATAGGGGTTATGCAACTTGCCCGAGTTACCCCAAACAGCTCAGTGACTCTGGCTGCTTTATTATTATTTTTTTTTGAGGGGAAATTCACACAACATAACATTGGCCATCTTAAGGTAAACAATTCTGTGTCATTTGTTACGTGCACAGTGATATGCAACTGTCATCACTGTCTAGTTCCAAAACATTTTCATCACCCCAAAAGGACACCCCACACCCATTAAGTAGTCACTCCCCAACCTCCAGTCTCTGTAACCACCAGTCTACTCTCCATCTCTCTGGACTTGCCTATTCTGAACATTTCAAATACATGGAATCCTACACTATGTGGCCTTCTGTGTTTGGCTTCTTTCTCTCAGCCTCATGTCTTTGAGGTTCATCTATGTTGCATCATATGTCAGTGCTTTCACTTCTTTTCATGGTTGAATATATTCCATTATATGAATAGACCACATTCTGTTTAAACCTTTATCTGGTGATGGACATTTGGATGGTTTCCACCTTTTGGCTACTGCGAATAGTACTGCTGTGTACATTTGTGTTGTAAGTTTTTGCTGGAGACTATGTTTCAGTTATTTGGGGTATGTGACCCTGGCCTCTTGAGTCCCTCATTGCATTGCCTGCCAGACATAACTAGTGTACGGCTGTGTTATAATATGGTCTTTGAAAGACCCCAGCAAGTAGGTCTATCAGCTCTTGGAAAGGATGGCGCTCTTGTTGTACTTGTTTCCCATGAGGTGGAGCCAACGCTTCACCAAAAAACAAAAACCCGCTTCATCAACCCAGTTCTCCAGGCTACTGGGAAAGTTCCTTGTGTCCTTTATTCAACCAGAAGAGAAGCATTTCCTCCTGGACACTCAGCCAGACTAAAGGCAGAAACAGCAGCTTTACACCCAATACTCCTGTGACTGACCCATATACAAATACCCAGAGAGATTAGGTTGTTCATAACCTGAGAACTTTATTTTTCTTCAGACAGCTACTTAGGGCTCTAATCAGTGAAAACACAAGGAGATTAGTAAGTGTCTAGGATGTCAAAGTCAACATTATATGATATAGTTTTGGAATATAGGTAAGATTTGGGGGCGCCTGGGTGGCTCAGTTGGTTGAGCAACTGCCTTCGGCTCAGGTCATGATCCCGGAGTCTCGGGATCGAGTCCCATATCGGACTCCCGGCTCTGCGGGAAGTCTGCTTCTCCCTCTGACCTTCTCCCCTCTCATTCTCAGTCTCTCGCTCTCTAATAAATAAATAAAAATCTTTAAAAAAAAAAAAAGATTTGGCAGGGTGAGGTCTAGAGCTGACGATCGAGAAAGAATTCTTTGAAGCAAAATGGGGTTTTCTTAAAGCACAGGGACGGAACCTATGGACAGAAAGAACTGCTGCCCCGGGACTGTGAGGAGTGACTGATTCTGTACTTGGGAGTTGAGGGAGGTAAAGAAAAGGGAGATTTTCAAAAGAACTTTTTTTTTTTAAGATTTTATTTATTTATTTATTTATTTATTTATTTATTTATTTATTTATTTGACAGAGAGAAAAGAGATCACAAGTAGGGAGAGAGGCAGGCAGAGGGAGAAGGGGAAGCAGGCTCTCTGCTGAGCAGAGAGCTGATGCGATGTGGGGCTTGATCCCAGGACCCTGAGATCATGACCTGAGCTGAAGGCAGAGGCTTAACCACTGAGCCACTCAGGCGCCCCTCAAAAGAATGTTCATATGAAAAAAAAAAAAAAAAGAACGTTCATATGCTAAAGAGGACTTACAAGATACTGGAGGCCATACCATTGTCAAGTTAAGGTCGTTTTTCCCTCTGGCAAGGCATTAACATTAAGACAGTTGTGAGCTTCCTGGAGGAATATACTACTCTGCCTGTCTCAAATATTTGTCAATGGACTGCAGATTAGAAGGGCATTTAATTTTTTAAAAAAGATTTTATTTATTTGACACAGAGCTTGACACAGCAGGGCGAGTGGCAGAAGGAGAGGGAGAAGCAGGCTCCCCACCTAGTACCGAGCCCAACACTAGGCTCAATCTCAGGACCCTGGGATCTTGACCTGAGCCGAAGGCAGCCGCTTAACCAACGGAGCCACCCAGGTGCCCCAAGGGCATTTAATTTTATCTACATTTCCTTCTGGAAGTTATTGGTAAGAATGCTTTTTTCTTTTTTTTTTTATAAAGATTTTATTTATTTATTTGAGAGACAGAGAAAATGAGAGAGAGCATGAGGGGAGAGAAGGTCAGAGGAAGAAGCAGACTCCCCATGGAGCCGGGAGCCCGATGTGGGACTTGATCCTGAAACTCAAGGATCATGACCTGAGCCGAAGGCAGTTTCTCAACCAACTGAGCCACCCAGGCGCTCAAGAATGTTTTTTTCTGGGCGCCTGGGTGGCTCAGTGGGTTAAAGCCTCTGCCTTCGGCTCAGGTCATGATTTCAGGGTCCTGTGATCAAGCCCCACATCAGGCTCTCTGCTCAGCGGGGAGCCTGCTTCCCCCTCTCTCTCTGCCTGTCTCTCTGCCGACTTGTGACCCCTTCTCTCTGTCAAATAAATAAATAAAATCTTAAAAAAAAAATGCTTTTTTCTTGTAAATTACTAAGACTTTTGTAAACCAAGGGAGACTCTTGTCTTACAGGACTATAATCTCTATAAATTAACCATTTGTTTTTGCTTCCCTTAGCTTTAGGACAGCCTGGATTGCCTAAGAAATGTCAACACACGTCCCACCCAGAGTGGGAGAGTGGGTTATGACGTGTCAGTTTATGCTTTGTCCTTAGCTTGCCTTCTGCTCCCTCATCATTATAGATGTCTTCCTAGCTGGCATTTCCTTGTTTTTCATTGGTTTAAAGAGTTGGATGCTCTCAAATTACAGTAAGTTTGATTCACAGGACCCCAGGGGCAATAACTTTACATTTTCCTTTTTTTCAATACATTCCTAAAAGGGTTCTTGGCAACACTGGAGTACTAAAAGTTTGATGATAACTCGGAAGGGAACGTTCCAGTCTCTGTGTTCTTTTGGGGATCTACTCCTCTCTCATTCTTAGCCAGGTTGGACTGGAGTTGGACACTCTTGGCTACAAGGGTGGACCATTATGACTCAGTTCTAAGTGAATCACCACATCGCATCCCTCTGGCCACAGTGATTGGTCAGGGGAGACATGGGATGTCACATCAAGGGAACCAATCAGCATGAACCTGGGGTTCCTTGCAGGAACTAGCAAAATCTGGCTTTTTCCTAGCCAGTGAATTGGAGCTGGCAGAGTGTGAGGCTAGAGTTCTTGAGGGCGCTTGGCTCTTCTAAGGATCCAGACCCACCAGAACTAAAATGGGTATGGTCTGAAAATGGAGCCCACGTAGCAGAGGTGGAACCCAAGAGGTGGGAACTTTTGAAACTTCTAAATCAAGCCATGGCAAAGCTATAATTCCAGGATTTTGGAATATTTTTTACACTAGTTGGGATTTGGTTTTCTGACACTTGCAACTAAAATATTGTTAAATGGTACATTTAACATTGGTACATTTGTACCAATGGTACAAATTGGTACATTTGTACCAATTACATTTTTCTATAAATGATACATTTATAGAAAAACCTTCTTAGAAGTAATCTCACCCTACATCATGAGATTTGGAGTAAGTTTGTGGTAAGGTTTAGGCACCAGAAGGTATCACTCTAAAAAGGAAATTTCTCTAGCTTAGAGAATATTGAAAAGAAGGCATTGCCTTGATGATGGTCAAATCACAGGGTAGTGTTTCACAACATGGTAGGGATTGCTTTTTGCCCTAACCCATCTTCCTTTTCTTCTTTAGAATGAAGAACTTCCAATTTTAACTAGGCACACAGATACCCAGCTAAAAGACAAAATGCCTCTTCCATTGCATCTAGATGTAGTCATGTGTCTAAATTTTGTCCAAAGACATGTAAATGGAAGCATTGTGTGCAACCTGTGGAAAATCTCCTTATAGGGAAGAGTATCTTTTTTACCATCCTGCTGGAAGATTGATGTGATAACTGGAATGTCAGCAGCCACATTAAACCTTGAGGATGAGGGCCATACCCTAGAGATATTGGAACATTGCAATAGTAGGAGCCCAGGTCCCTTAAAGACTTTGTGGGTTCACTTTAACAGCCCTTCACTGCCCACCTTTAGACTTCTCAAGAGAAAAATTAACTTTTATCCTTGTTTGAACTGTCTTTGCCACACATGTGGACTGGGAGCAAAATCAAGGAGTGTAAGAGTCAGAACCTTGTAACTCAGTGAGAGATACCAAAATAAAAAAATTTCATAATTTCTAATACATTGTTCCTTCTAAGCAGTAAAGCCAAACATTAAGTGCTTGGTTAAGTAATATAAGCCCCACAAAGTATAATCCCACAATCTTAGGAGGTCTGTCATCCCATTATGATGTTTCACTTGATTGTTCTCACTGTTTCATTATCGCCACGGCTGAATACAGGTGGGGACAGGTCACGTGCCCAGGTTGCTCACCGAGGAAGCAGAGCCTAGGAAAGAACCTGGCCTAGGAAATGTGCTACTGAAGACCTACTAGATAGAACAAGGAATAGACGAACAAATGGGAAAAAATAAACTTTTTTTTTTTTTTGAAAAAATAAACTTTAAAAGCTCTTAACCCAGCATTCTTTGTCTAAGTGCCCATCTCAAGGCTCCTCATGTACCTCCACCCGTGTTGGCTTGGGTTGGTCTCAAATCTTAGCATCGGTAGAAAAGAAGTAGTAAACCAAAGTTAGGAATTGTTTAAACTGAACTGCTGGAGGGACATTCTTGGAATCCTGGGAGCAAGTAATCCTGTTTCCCAAAGTAAGCTTCACCCAACAGTGGTGCTACAGGGATAATTTCAGTCAGAGGGTGGGCAAGCTTTTGTTTTGACGATCGTGTATTTTGTAAATTACCTAAAACTTGTGAATGGGACCGACACTAGCAACGTATATCCCTTCCACGTCATGCCAAAACACAAGTTTAACAGGCCTACTCAGTGATCTCATTCTCTAGGACCAAAGTCAGCAAACTACGGCCAAGGCCCAAACCCAGCCTGTGGCCAGTTTTCATAGGGCCCTTGAGCTAACAACAGTTTTTCCATTTTTGGACTTTTTTTTTTTTTTAAGATTTTATTTTTTATTTATTTTAACAGAGAGAACACAAGCAGGCAGAGAGGCAGGCAGAGGCAGAGAGAGGAGCAGGCTCCCTGCCGAGCAAGGAGCCCGATGTGGGACTCGATCCCAGGACGCTGGGATCATGACCTGAGCCAAAGGCAGCCGCCCAACCAACTGAGCCACCCAGGCGTCCCTAGTTTTTCCATTTTTAAAGGCTTATAAGAAACAAAAATAAAAACAACAAAAGAATATGTGACAAAGGTGTTACATATCCTACAAAGTCTAACATGTTTATCTTGGCCTTTTACTGAAAAAGCTTGCCACCTCTGCCCTAGGAGATGTTAGCATTTTTCTGAACTTGGTCTTTACTAACTAAGAGCTCACATTGTGAAGTGACCTATAACATGTATGGCATATGCAGATTATTTCTAGCCGGTAAAAACAAAATGCTCATAGTTACCTGTTTCTTGCTCTCTGAGACTTTAACCAGTTTTATATCTAAAACTTAAAACTTTAGCAATCTTACTCTCACATTCCTTTACTAAAATACCACAGCCAGTTCCTCAAAATGATTTTTGAACCTGCTTCATCTTAGCGGTTCCCTCATTAATTAATAAGTACAGGTTTGACCTATCTTATTTTATATTTGTTTAGGAGTCATGTTTTTAACTTGTGAAAATCAGACTTTTGATGTCTATTTGGAGTGTGTTGTCAGGATCCAGAGCTGATGGCTAAGAAAGAATTCGTAAGAGGTCTTTGGTGCAAAAAAGGTGATTTTATTAAAGCACGGGGACAGGACCCCTGGGCAAAGAGCTGCTGCCCCAGGATTGTGAAGAACAACTTATTATGTACTTTGGGGTTGTGGAAAGTAAAGCTAAGAAAAGTTCCAAAAGGATTTCATATGCTGAAGAAGACTCACAGCATCCTGGAAGTTTGCCATTGTCAAGCTAAGGTAGTGTTTCCCTATAGTAAAGCATTCACATTAAGACAGTTGGGAATGTGGAAATAATCAGAAAGCTTTATATATGAAATAAAAGTGAGAGAAAGAGAGAGAGAGATTTAAAAAAAAAAACAAAACAGTTGGGAGTTTGCTGGAGGAACACTATACTCCACCTGCCTCAAGTACACAGGTTAGAAGGTATTTAATTTTATCTACGTTTCCTCCTGCCTTTGTGTCCTACATCGCTTTCACATGCCTTTATTATAGCTTAGGGTAAATATTAAGCAGATAGGAGTGGTACTCCTGCTTACATAAGGGGCATAAGTTATAGGGAAATAACCCAGGCTCACGCCTTCAGGAACTGAACCTCTGGCAAGAAGCCTGGAAAATAAATAAAAGACAGTGCGAGTACCCTCTAGGGAGCTTTCTTCTGTGCCTGCAGTCAGCAAGGGCCCTTCTTGGCCTTCCATGACGCCAATACCTGATCACTGTCCTTGCACCTGGCACCTATATTGTATTATAATCGCTTGTTTTTCTTTTTAAGATTTTACTTATTTATTTGACAGAGAGAGAGAGAGAGAGCGCACACACAGGCAGGGGAAGCAGCAGAGGGAGAGGGAGAAGCAGGCTCCCCAGTGAGCAGGGAGCCCAACTCAGGGCTTGATCCCAGAACTGCAGAATCATGACCTGAGCTGAAGGCAGACGCTTAACTATAATCACCTCTTTTGAAAGTCTGACAGGGCTCACCAGATTCTGAGCTTCTGGAGGTTTACGTGCGCCTGATTCATTCTTGCATCGCCGCCAATACCTAGCACTCAGTAACCTCCCGAGAACTGTTTACAGTGGATGATGGTTAAATGTGAAGGGAGTTCGCGACCTTTTCTTGGGCTTAGCATCTCCCTTTTCACACTCCCTTCCTTTTATGTTCCTATGTTTACTGCCACTCCCTCCCACCCCCCACCCGTGGGTGTGTGTGCCCCGAGGGCAGGGACAGCCGATTCCGCTGACGAGCCCATCCCAGCTACAGTGGGCCACCCTCAGCCTGGGAAGCTACTGCAGGATAGGAGAACGGGCCGGGTTCAGAGCTCTGCTAGCCTCTTGTGTCCTGACTGTTGTTGCTGGTTAGCATCAAAGCTAAAATGCAGAATCGTTTTATTGGCAGTGAACCCCATCTCATCCTGAAGCAAGAAGGGGAATGTTTCTGCCCACTGGTCATCAAATCCTAGGCTCCTCATTGTGGCACACTGATTTCAGGTATGAACAACTGTGGAAGGAGTAAATTTGTTTGTGTGTGTGTGTGTGTGTGTGTGTATATGAATATATACATAATCTAAGTGATTAAGTTTATTCGTATTTTCTTATTTTAAATTTAGTCACATTGTTTTGCTTTCCCCTTTTTTACAATGCCTTCTATGTATGGCAGTCGAATGCAGTTTTTTTATGTATGGCAATAAGGTGCTTAATTTTTTAATCTAAATAAGAGTTGATTTAAAGAAAAAAGTGATAAAGGTATATATGCAAATGACAAAAACATGAAGCACTATTCAAATAAGTCAGTTTAGTCTTTAGTGGAATAGGGATTGTTGACCAAGATGTAGCTTGGCCTGAGTGAAGCCAGGAGTCGGCCAGCGTGCTCCACAATCCCTGGACATTGTCTGCAAAATGACATAGAAGGTGGATTTTCTTTTTTTTTTTTTTTAAGATTTTATTTATTCGACAGAGAGGAGAGATCACAAGTAGGCAGAGAGGCAGGCAGAGTTGGGGGGGGGGGGGAACAGGCTCCCCGCTGAGCAGAGAGCCCGATGCGGGGCTGGATCCCAGGGCCCTGAGACCAGGGTCTGAGCTGAAGGCAGGGGCTTTAACCCACTGAGCCACCCAGGCGCCCCGAAGATGGATTTTCTTTAGGAGCGGATCAGACTTTTCCTCAAATTGTTAATCTGTGACCCAAATATGATCACAACCTTCACAAACTACTACAACTATTCAGCTTTTTGCCAATTCCATTGCTCACCAAGGTGTCTTCAGATTCCTCATTTACTAATAATCCTAATTACAGGTCTCTTAATTAAAATAAGGCAGTGTTCTGGATAGGAGAGTCAGGAGGTCTGGTTACAGGAATACAGGCCTCCCTTAAGATGAATAAACAGACATCTGGTTCCCAAATTAATCTCATGAAATTCATCAGCACGAACCTGTCTCATTTAGTCTGACCCAAGTTTTTTAGCGTAAAACAAGGACAACAAGCATTGGATGTGAAGTGTGTCTTTCCTGGTTGACCGCCCCCTCTCTGAGGGCAGGGCGTGGAGTCCTGTTTCGGGGATTTCCCATGGGGCCAGCCCTAGGTGGACAGGATGGAGAGAGGGAACAAAAGCTACTTCCCCGCAGGAGGGGAGGGGCTGTAACCATATACAGTGTGACACACATACACAGAGGGGACAACATCCCTATGTGGTGCTATTTCCTTGGGTTTCTGAGATGGACAAAGACTTAACCAAAAAGTGAACAGCATTGTTTTTAATGAATCTGAGTCCTGAATACAGAGGAAGGCACTAGCTGTTGCCCCGACAGGTTAGTACAAATATGAACAATGGCTTTTTGTTCCCCCATCAACACAAGTTACAGAAGTCTATCAGATGGACAGGATAAGACCTTTGAATCTAGTTTTGGAAAATGAGCCTGAAAACTGGTAGTGCTGCTGGCATGTAAAAGGCTTTCCTCGTACTCTCTGCCACACACCCACTCCCAAGTTCTGAGACTTTCTTGATCAAGAGATTTTGTGAGAGAATTTCACTTTCGAGACTTTTAGTGTGCAAGGGTCATCTTTCTTGGTTTTGTTGCTGACGTCCTTGACCTCCGCTGCTGGATGAGGGAGGGAGTCAGCTCAGTTCTTCAGGAGTTCTTCTGAGGCACTTTGACCGTGACCTGTAAGAGGGGTGCACAGCAGCTGTTAAATCGTCATGCTTCCTTGCGGTCTGTGGGCATTCTCAGCTGGGGTGCTGCCCGAGGATGAGCACAAGGGCTTCCTTTACTTCTGACAGCTTGAGAGACAACTGGTCAATCCCAGGGACACAGCTAGGACCCAGTAGTGCATGAGAACACTCTCTGCCTCCTCTTAATCCAGTCATTTTTTGATTGTCAGGGGGCAGAAGAGGGCGGGATCGCTATGGCATCTAGTAGGTAGAAGTCAGGAATGCTGCTCATGGAACGTCCCACACTGCACAGGACAAAGGCCACAACGAAGAATTACACAACCCCAAATGTCCAGAGTGCTGAGCTTGAGCGACCCTGACCTACATCTGTATTTTCCTCCAAAAGAATCAAAGTAAGGAAAAAAAATAACATGCTGATAGCTCACAGGTGTCTCAGTGTGGTATCTGGGAAGATTCCAGACTCAAGTGGATTTGGGCTTAAATCCCAGCTTTACCGCCTATAGGGCAAGGGCTTCACCTCTAAGTGCCTCGCCTCCTCATCTGTACCTGGGATAACGACAGAATCTCCTTCCTGAGGTTGTTGTGAGCATTAAGCATAACCTGCATAAGGAAGTCTAGCAGATTCTGGCACAAAGTAAGCTCTCTGTAAGGATGAGTTCAAAAGAAGACATCTTCTCAGCAGTCCCCCTTGCAAACTGGATTTCTCTTCTGGAAAGTTTTTATTGTCAGGATCATCACTCAAGTTCCCCAAACTCAAAATACAGGAATCTTTAGTATCCCGGGCACATAGCACAGCGCCTGGCATGGAGCCGAAGCAGCTTTGCCTCCTTCGCCTGCAGCCTCCACCCTCCAGCCATCAAGTCCTGCCACTTTTCTTCAGAAAGCTTCTTCCCATTCTCTAACATCCCAGTGCCCAAGGCCTCCAGCATCGGCAACTTAGACTTGGATTCCTGCACATACCACCTCAAGCCTCCTCTTTTCGGGCTCTCCCTCCCACTGCCCTCCAGGCAGTCCTGCTACTGTGACCCCTGGGGCTCAGTCCTAGCACCGCCCCCCTACACCTTGCCTAAATAATCTTATCACTGTTTTGATGAACAGTTGCAGGCCAGTGTCAGGGTCAAATCTGGGTCTTGCCTCTTGTATGGGACAATTTTATTTATTTATTTTTAAAGATTTTATTTATTTATTTGAGAGAGAGAGCACATGAGCAGGGGCAGAGGGAGAGGGAGAAACGGACTCCCTGCTGAGCAGGGCTCCATCGATCCTGGGACCATGACCCAAGCTGAAGGCAGAGGCTTCACCAACTGAGCCACTTAGGCGCCCCTCGACAGTTTTAAATAAACAAGAAAACAGGCTGATGTTATTCCAATGAGCTTCTTGAGAACACAGCTTGTGGGTTACCACTGAGTACTGAATGAAGGTTCCATCCGCCTTCTCACCCTGCTCCTCCTGGCTGGTTTGCATGCCCTGAGCCTTCTCTTCCCCAATCCTGGGAAAGCCCAACTCAGCCCATCACTTTTTTCTTTAAATTTCACTTGTGAGTTTGTTGCCTGGTTAAACTGTAATTAGTGTCCCTTCTAGAGAAAATCATTTTCACTTTGGTGCCTTTCTTTCCTGTCTTTTCCATAGTTATAAATAAAGGTACCTAAGTATATATATGTATATATAGCCTTTAAATTGGGCTTATACTGCATGTACTGCTTTGTATCCTGTCTTCACTTTAAAGGATGATGATTAAATATCCTACAAAAATATTTTTAAAGATTTATTTATTTGAGAGCAGGAGAGAGCCAGCCCACATGGGGGGTAGAAGAAGAGAAAGAACCTTCGGGTCAACTCTGCGCTGGGCATGCCGCCCAACGTGGGGCTCGATCTCACGGCCCTGAGATCATGACCTGAGCCAAAACCAAGTGTCAGGTGCCCAGCCGACTGTGCCACCCCAGACACCCCCTACAAAAAGATTTTTTAACGGCTTTTTAGTAAACCATGATTTGGGTGTTCCATAATTTATTGGGCATTTAGGTTACATTTGACTTTTTCATCTTTGAGAGAGAATGCTGTGTTGACTACTTACGGAATAACACTTTCTTTGTATTTCTGATTCATCCTTCAGGCTATATGCCTATCACTGACATTATGAAATCAAAGGATATTGGTATATTTATGGCCCTTCGTCTCTAATGCCTCACAGCTTGATTCTTATTAGATGCTTTTCCTGACTGCTTCGGCCCACTAAGATCTGTCCTTCCTAAGGATCTGTCCTTCCTCTCAAGGACAAGACAGGTCTGTCCTTCCTCTCAAGTCTTACAGAACTTGGTGTATAACCAAGCCTAGCAAAAGAGAGTGTAGGCATAGTGGTGGCCAGGTCCCAAGTTATTTCTCATGAGACAGAGCAGAGACTGGGCCTTCACCGTTTTCTGTAGCTTCTGTGGCTTCAAACAAGAAATTAGTAATAAGTACTGATGGAGTCCAGCACGACAGAGAGCTGAGGAGGTGCCCATACTCACGGTTTTCACTTCGGTGTATGCCTGCAGCCCGTACTCTCCCAGCTCCCGGCCGCTCCCAGACATCTTGTAGCCACCGAACGGGGACTGGGCCCCAAACACATCATAGCAGTTGACCCTATAATTTGAAATAAGATTTCAAAAGTAACTTGAAACAAAGTTACTTCAAAAGTAACTACCCCTCTGCCCTCCTGAATGGGTCTAAAATATTACTGAGGCAAAACAGAGGCATCAAACTACAGTTATAACCAGCCACGTAGGAGCCCAAAGAAAAGCACAGGAAATAAAACTGTAAGTCATCACCCCTTGTGACGTGGTCATGGACGAATGTTAGTAACAGGCTGCTCCAAATCAGAGCTTCCCGTTTTAATGAATCGTTTTTGCTAGCTAGGTACCTTTTTTTGCTGTTTTTAAAAATTATTACATTTTTTTAAAAATTTATTTGAGAGCACAAGAGCTCAGAGGGAGAGGGAGAAGGAGACTCCCTATTGAGCACAGAGCTTGATGCGGGACTTGATCGTAGGTCCTGGAGATGGAGACCTGAGCTGAAGGCAGAAGCTTTTTTTTTTTTTTTTTTTTTTAAAGATTTTATTTATTTATTTATTAGGAGAGAGAGAGAGAGTGAGAGAGAGCATGAGAAGGGAGAAGGTCAGAGTGAGAAGCGGACTCCCCTGGAGCTGGGAGCCCGACGTGGGACTCGATCCCGGGACTCCGGGATCATGACCTGAGTCGAAGGCAGCCGCTTAACCAACTGCGCCACCCAGGTGCCCTGAAGGCAGAAGCTTAACCAAGTGAGCCACCAGGCACTCTCAAAAATTACTAAACTTTAATTGAATTAAAAATTCACCACTTTCAGGTGCATAGTTCAGTGGATATGGCGCAATCACAGTGTGGCGCAATCATTACCTCCATCTAATTGTAGGACATTTCTATCACGCCATAAAGAACCCTGTACCCAATGAGCACTTATTCCCCACCCTCCTCCTCTTCCAGCCCCTAATCTACTTTCGGTCTTTATGGATTTGTCTATTCTGGACATTTCATAAAAATGGAATTACACAGCACGTAGCCTTTCGTGTCTGGCTCCTTTCACTTAGTGTCACGTTTTCAAGGTTCGTCTATGTTTGTAGAATGTATCAGCACTTTATTCCTTTTCATGGCTGAATGATACTCCAGTGTGTGGATAGAGCACATTTTGTTTATCCATTCATCAACTGATGGACATTTAGGTTGTCTCCACCTTTTGAATATTGTCAATAATCCGGTATGAACATCAGGTATACTTGTCTGTGTAGATGTAGGTTTTTATTTCTCTTGGGTATATAAACCTAGGAGTAGGATTACTGGGTCCTATGATAATTCTACATTTAACTTGCTGAGGAGCTGCCAGACTTTCCCATGATGGCTCCAACATTTCACATTCCCCCCAGCAATATGTTAAGGGTTCAAATTTCTCCACATCCTCATCAACACCTGGTATTTTGTGTTTGTTTGTTTGTTTGTTTAATTACAGCCATCCTAGTGTGTGTGAAGTAGGTGCTAAGCTCTTCAGACCAGTATTACACATAGGTGTAGAGCCTCAGCTCTGGTCTCCTGCTCTTATTCACTTGGTGAGGAGCGCCCACCCCAGTCATCCATCTGTCTGCCTGAGAACAAAGCTGCATGGGCATATGTACTGGAGGGAAGTTTAATCTCCTACAGGAGAGGGGATGGGAAATCTCTGTCTGCTGTACCACACCCTGACCCAGGGGGAACTGAGACCACACCCCAAATTCTGGCATGTGAGCACTAGATTCCAGAAGACCTTGGCTTGGGGATCCCTCCCTAGGCTGTCAGGAGTTGCCAGGAGGCTCTTACCACACAGTGCCTGCCTGCAGGGCTTGGGACAGATAATTGGCCTTGTCCAAGTCCTTGGTGAAGACAGCTGCAGCCAACCCATACTTGGAATTGTTGGCTCTCCCAATGACTTCCTCTATGGTCTTGAACTTCAGGATCTGCATCACTGGCCCAAAGATCTGCAATAAGAGAGTGCACAGTTGGGAGGGGGCAGCAGACACAGAAACCACCTGCCATCTAGCTTTCACAGTGCTGAGCAGATCATTCCAGGTCGAGCCCCCAGACATACCCTAAGAGTTCCACAGGGAGACAACAGCCTCCAAGCTCAATGAAACACAAAGGGAAGGAAGCTAATGGGGATCGGTTACGTTCTATATGCCACGTGCTTTACATAGCTGGTCTTATTTCTGAATAATCCTGCAAGGTAGGGGTTTCTGGCATGTTACACACAGATTTAGTCTCAGAGAATTTGCATCAGTTTTTCAGCAAGGCACACACTAAAAGCTGAAGAAGTAACTGTGAACAAAACAGGGTCTCTACTCTCAAGACATCCAAGTTTATTTTGTACTTTCCCTGCCCTGTTCCTGGCATGAGCCACTTCTTCAAGGAATCCTGGTTCTTTTTAGTGGAGAATGAGATTCAAAAGCGAAGTCACAGGGGCCAGATGTGTGGGCTGCTGCAGGGGTGCTGGGAATGCAGTGTGGGTGGTCGTAATGTAGTCAGGGCACTAGCAGGAACCATGACAAGCAGTGTAATGAGTGCTGGGAGCTCGTGGATGGACCAAGGGGAGAGGAGGGGTGAGGCTTTGCCAAAGTGATAGCCAAGCGGTGACGCTGGCCAAACCAGAGTGCAGGCGGGGAGCAGGGAAGAGGGAAACAGAGTTCCAGGCATAAACACACCCAGCGCCCATCCTCAGGAAATCCCACTTTCCACTAAAAGGAGGCAGGACTTCTTGAAGAAATGGCTGATTCCAGGACTGCCTGGGGAGTGTTGAGGCAGAGGCAGGAGAAGAGTGCCAGGAGCTCATCATGGTTGAAGCAGGACTGTGGGATGGAGCATCATGTACTTCAGGCGCTGGCAAGGCCCCCCTCCCCGACCCTTCTGGAGGAGTGGTATTTGAGATTTCAAAAAAAGCATCAAAGTAGTCATGATGGGGAAAGAGGCAGAACTCTGTTGGACTTTCTTCCCCTGGTTTTGCATTTTCATATTATTTTATTTTGAATTATACATGGAGGGGAAATATTGTCTCTGTATAAGACTGTTAAAGGGCCTAATCCACTGGGGAAGGGGAGTGCGTGCGGACCGTGTGTTCCCCAGGGAACATATCCTGGATACCTCTGGGTCTGCCTGGCACATGGCAGGCATTCGGTAAGTCCTTGTGAAATGAATGCGGGAGCGAGCCAGAGCAGCTGTCCTGCCTTCACGATGAGTGCTGAGGGGGAGAACATCGGGAACCTTGCCATGTGGGAAAGTCACAGCCCTTTGGTCAAGTCCAACGTCCTGCTTCTATGAAGAGCATAAAAGGACTGAGCAAAACCATTCCTTGACCCTTGGCTCACAGGGACCACAGCACAAAGGGCCTGGAAACTGTGCGAGGGAATTTGGAAGTTTTCCCCAACAGTGGGTAGCCTTAAGGGGTGGAAGAGGAGAGCGACAAGATCAGATAGAATTGTAAATAATTTGTCTTAGGCAGAGAGCCAGGATTTGGCCCAAAGCCAGCCGATGGGTCATGGTATGAAGACGCCAAACCTAACTGTCCACTTCTCCTAAGAACATTCACCAGAGTGCTGGCCCCATGCTAACCTCCTCCCTGGCGATAGTCATGTTGTCTTGCACATCTCCGAACACGGTGGGCTGGATGAAGTAGCCACGGTCAGCAGCTGCCCCTCCGCCACACAGCAGCTTCGCCCCCTCCTCCTTCCCAGATTTGATATAACCAAGGACCTTCTTAAACTGAGTTTCGTCCACCTGTGGGAAAAGAAGTCCAAAGTTTCAGAGATGCTAGAGCCAGACCTCTCCTAGCTTTAGGCTTAGAACCACACAGGCAATGAATGAGAACTGAGCAACCAGGGAGGCTTAGGAATAAGCAAGGCTCAGAAGAGGAACTACGGGGGCGCCTGGGTGGCTCAGTCGTTCCGTGTCTGCCTTTGGCTCAGGTCATGATCCCAGGATCCTGGGATCGAGCCCCACGTTGGGCTCTCTGCTCGGCAAGAAGCCTGCCTCTCCCTCTCCCACTCCCCCTGCTTGTGTTCCCTCTCTCGCTCTGCCTATCTCTCCATCAAATTAATAAATAAAATCTTAAAAAAAAAAAAAGAAGAGGAACTATGAAGGGCCAATAAACATAAGAAAAGGGTCAGCCAATCTCATTAGCCCTCAAAGAAATGCATATCAAACTAATTAAATAGCCATTGTTTTTATTTTCCAACTATGAAATAACTAAGAATTTAAAACAGTGAAAAAATAAATGTGCTTGCTTCGGCAGCACTAAAATTGGAACCATACAGAAATTAGCATGGCCCCTGCCCAAGGACGACACAGATTCGTGAAGCATTCCAAATCAAAAATAATAATGATAAGAAGAAAAAAAACAAGAAGAAGAAAAAAGAAGAAGAAAATACATTGATGGCAAGGCTATGTTACATACATTCTAATATTCATATGCTCTCAGAAGGACTAATACGATGTCATGTGTCAGTTGTATCTCCACTTAAAAAAAAGGCCTATAAGCTGGTATAGCCCTTTCGGCAGGTACTTTAGTAATATTGGTCAAAAAATGAAATACTCGGGGCGCCTGAGTGGCTCAGTGGGTTGAAGCCTCTGCCTTCGGCTCAGGTCATGATCTCAGGGTCCTGGGATCGAGCCCCGCATCGGGCTCTCTGCTCGGCGGGGAGCCTGCTTCCTCCTCTCTCTGCCTGCCTCTCTGCCTACTTGTGATTTCTCTCTCTCTGTCAAATAAATAAAAAATCTTAAGAAAAAAAAATGAAATACTCATACCCTTTGACCCAGCTATTTAACTTCTAGGAATTTATTCTACATTGTCTCAAAGGGACCTAAACAAGGATATATTCACTGAGGAGCACTTTGTAAAAGTAAAAAACAGAAACAGTCCTAAGTATACTTCAGTAGAGAGACTGGCTAAAATACTGTATGTGTATATAGTATATATTGTGTCCTTGTTAATAATAGATCTGTGTGAGGCGCCTGGCCGGCTTAGTCGGTAGAGCATGGGACCCTTGATCTCAGGGTCATGAGTTCAAGCCTCCCACTGGGCATGGAGCCCAGTCAAAAAAAAAAACACAAAACAACTGATCTGTGAACTGACACAGAAAGATACCCTAAGGTATTCTGTAAAGGTGAGGGGAGCTTGTAGAATATGTTATATAATCCTGTTTTATTTAAAACAAATATGCAAAAAGGTAACTGTGTGTGTGCGCACACGCGCACACACACGTGCATCTCTGGGGAATTGACATGGAAGGGAGCCAAGGGGGTCTTATTTTTTCCTTTAAACACTTTTTGTTAAAATTCTTATACAAATTTGTATTATCTTACTAATTAAATAGCCATAAACTACAAAGAAAAACAGGAGAGAAAAAAAAAGATGTTGGGATTCATCCCAGTCGCACTATTCACAATAGCCAAAAAATGGAAACCACCCAAGTATCCATCAGCAGTTAAGTAGGTAAGGAAAATGTGGTATGTCCCTGCGATGGTATACTCCTCAGCCACAAGACGGAATAAGCTACCAAGTCACAAAAAGACAGGAGGGAAACTTAAATGCACACCGTTAAGTGAAAGAAGCCAGTCTGTAAAGGCTCCTAATGTATGATTCCAACTATAGGACATTCTGGAAAAGGCAAAACTATGGAGACAGTAAACAGATCTGTGGTTGCCTAGGGTTTGGGGGTAGGGGAGGATGAATGGGTGGAGCACAGGGGGGGAGTGTCAGGGCAGAGAAACTATTCCGTATGATACTGCAATGGTGGATACCTGTCTTTATATATTTGTCCACACCCAAAGAATGCAACGCCATGAGTGAACCCTAAAGTAAACTATGGACTTTAGTTAATAATAATACAACACATTGGCTCATCAGTTATAACAAATATACCATCTAAACCAAGATGTCAATAATCAGGGAAACTAGAGGGGAGGGGTGGGGAAGGAGGGGAACTTCATACTTTCTGCTTATTTTTCTGTGAACCTAAACTGCTCTAAAAAATAAGTCTATTAATAATTAAGGGATACCTGGGTGCCTCACTCAGTTGAGCGTCTGCCTTGCTTGGGTCATGATCCCAGGATCCTAGGATCGAGTCCCGTGTTGGGCTCCTTGCTCAGCAGGGAGCCTGCATCTGCCTCTGCCTGCCTCTCTCTCCCACTCTCTCTGACAAAAAAAAAAGACTGGTCTTGGCCAGCCCTGGAGCGTGGGGAGTGGACACCAGCAGCGGACACCCTCAGGAGGGTGGAGCCTGTAGAGAGGCACCTGTGAGCCCCAGAAGTGGGTGCAGGGACCGGTGGGAGCTGAGAGCACCCCTGACCCTGTGGACTCCTTGCTCCTTGTGGGGGATGACTGGGGGAGGCCAGCACAGGACCCTGTGGAGAGAGAGCCCAGGACAGGCAGGGTCTAAGAGCAATGTTGGAGTAAGGCCCAGGACGTGAGAGAAAATGGTGGGCAGAGACACTGTATTTCTTCTTCTAATTACTATTGACTGTAGTTTTGATTAAAATGAATACATGCTCAGGGGCACCTGGGTGGCTCAGTGGGTTAAAGCCTCTGCCTTCAGCTCAGGTCATGATCTCAGAGTCCTGGGATCGAGCCCCACATCAGGCTCTCTGCTCAGCGGGGAGCCTGCTTCCCCCTTCTTTCTTTGCCTGCCTCTCTGCCTATTTGTGATCTCTTTCTGTCAAATAAATAAATAAAATCTTTAAAAAAAAAATGAATACGTGCTCATGGTAAAAAAAAAAAAAAATTCAAACATTTCAGAATAGCATAAAGTAAAGTCCCTCTGTTACCCAGGCCATGACCCTCTGGCCCACTCCCCAGAGATAACCACAGTTAACAGATACATATGTGTCCTTCTGGAAGAAGCATTTTTACGGATGGCCAAGGTCCAGGAAGCATGCATATACAGATACTCCTGATATTTATTATGTGTATGAAATTTACAAACTGGTTTCAGTTACTGATTCCCACTTCAAAGCCAGCCTGTGAGTTCCGGAAAGGTGGTTATTACAGATGCGAGAACGGTGGCTCAGAGAGGGCATGTGGCTTCCCAGGCACACACAGCTGGCACATGGCAGAGCTGAGACTTGAAGCCAAGCCTTCCTGCCTTTGAGTCTGAGACCCCTTCTGCTTCCCCGTGCTGGCTCTGGATACCCTGAGCACCTGCAGCAGCCGGGCTTACCTGCGGCCCCTGCTCGGTCTGGCTGTCAAAGGGGTTCCCGACGACACGAGACTTGGCCCGGGCAACACTCCGCTCCACAAACTCGGCGTACACGTCTTCTTGCACAAAGGTCCGGGAGCCCGCACAGCAGCACTGGCCCTGGTTGAAGAACAGGGCGAAGTGGGCCTGCTCTACGGCCCAGTTCACTGGGGAGGCAGAAAAGCAACCATGAGAAGAAACGGAGGACGAGCCTGGCCCCAGTGTCTGCTTACCCTCTTAACCCGTTCATGCCACCAACAGCGCCGACCAGGACGGGCCCGATCTCTCCCTTCCTGGGGTGTGGACACCCAGTGGACAGACACAAAGAGAGACAAGGTCACAGCCCTCCGTGGTAACAGACACGAGGGTGGTGGCAGGACCCAGCCGACCAGCCCACAGCCGTCACGGAAGGGCAAATCAGGGGGCGCCTCGGCAGCCCCGGGAAATGGGAAAAGAGGGAGGAGGCGCAGTCGGCTCCGACAGAAAGCGAGCAGTGTGGCTGGGCAACTGAGCAGCGCAGCCCGGCGGGAAGGTGGGGAGCAAAGAAGAGAGAAGCCGGGCTGAGACCGGGCCATGCAGGCTGGAGGGCTATGCCGTAGACTCTGACCTTCACCCTCAGGCCTAGGGGGCAGACACTGAGGCCAGTGGTTGCTGAAGCTCAGAGAAATGAGTGGAGACACAGTATGGACAGCTCACAGCTGCCTTCGTCCCACACCTCCTCCCTGAAAAAACCTTACTGTCTGCATCTGACATGATGATATTGGGGCTCTTTCCCCCCAGCTCCAGGGTCACTCTCTTGAGGTTACTGCTCCCTGCGGCAACCTGGACTAGGCGGCCAACCTATGGGGAAGCAGAAACACGGAAAAGCTCTCAGGAGGAGGAAAGAAGAACCAAATGCTCTTCTAGACATGGGACAGAGGACCCCACAAGGGAGCAGCTGGCTTACAAGAGACCCAGAGAATTTCACCCAGTCTCGCTATTCATGTACCACTGCTGCTCCACCCCTGAGCTCCCAGGACAAAAGTGACCGTAACCCGCATGAGCAATATGGCTTCTCTATACCGAGGGGCGCCTACATACCAGACACTGTGCCGAGTGCTTCATGTTCATTTAGTTCAATCCTTGCAATCACCTCAAAGGTAGGCACAACTCTTTGCCTTGCTTTATAAATGTGGGAGCTGCGGCTCAGACTGGTCAAGTAGCTTGCCCCAAGTCACACAGCTGGTGAATGTGGAATCAGAATTCACCCTTGGGCAGTGTGAGTCCATCACCAGGTCAAACCACTAGCCTGCCCCTTCCCACAGTGTAGTGAGTGTGGTCCCCCAGCCCACGGCATGCTCTGTGGGGGCAACGGTGGAGTGCTCCTCGCCTCCTTGTTCCCAGAGCCTGGCACAAAGCCGCCCTCAACCTATCTGAATGAACAAATCTCTCTGTCAGGAAACCGTCCCCTCTGTGAGATTCTCAACAGCACCTCCAGGCATTAATCTGGGCAGTCGCAAAACAAGGAAAGAGCTGGGACTGTGCTCTCTTGGGCTCTGTCCCTGCCCTCCCGGAGCTGCCATCACCACGCACGGACTGAATGCTGGGCCCTATCCATCTCTGGGGGAACCGTCTGAGGAGCACATTCGTTCCAGTATTCAGTGTGCCTTCTCTGGAGCCGTGTGATGAAGCCTCCCAGAAACTCAAGGACAGGAAAAGGTTACTCTTCAGAAGGAATTCCGTCCCTGCTTCGAAGGAGACGATGTTGAAGGGACCACCAGACCTCTCGCCTGTCCTTGTTTCTCCCAGGCCAGGCACAGAGCAGCATGACACTCCTCACTCATTCATTCCCTCCCTGAGCACCTGCTCTGAGCTACACCTTTGCTCATTGCGTCCTTAGCTTCATCCCTTCACTCCAGTCCTGTGAGGTGGGTGCACTTACCATCCCCGCCATACAGACTAGAGAGGCAGAGGCTTCAGGAGCCGGAGCGACCTGCCCAAGATGGCGGAGCTGGCGAGTGCCACCGAAACAGGGAGACTCCGGAGCACCTGATCTGCCCCACTACACCACGCGTACTATCTCCACCGCCTCCATATTGCCGTCCTCATTTTAAAGACAAGAAATGGAGCCCTGAAGGCATTCAGTGAATCACCCCACGTCATAATGGCAAGGCTGGGATTTGAACTCATGTCTTCCTGAAGCCCAAGCTCTGTAACTGTCAGGGCAGTGCTGGTCCAGGAGCCCGACACAGCCGAAGGGCTTTGACCCTGGGTAGGCGGTCAGCTCTGGTCTTTGTAAGGTCTAGATGGTCTCGGCCTCTTTATTCCACGTGGGATGCTGGCCCTCAACTCACCCAGACCGTCAAGCAACCCACAGAGAGCTCCACCCCAACGGCCACTGCCGGCCATGTGGGGCCCTCGCTCGGGCTCCTCAGAGGCAGTCTTGGGGGATCCTGCACACAGTAACCAGAGGCAAATCTTCAACGCACCATCTTTGAGGACAGTGGGAACTTGGGGCCAAATACACCACAAGCTCCTGGTGATGCCTTACCTCAGTGGAGCCCGTGAAGGCCACTTTGTCCACATCCTCATGGGAGGCGATGGCGGCCCCAGCTGTGGGGCCGAATCCAGGAATAATATTGACCACGCCAGGGGGAAAGCCAGCCTGTGGGCAAACAGCCAGGGATGCTGAGCGTCATTCTCCTGCTCTGAAGGGCTTGGACAGAAGAACACACACCCCTCCCGGAGAGGCTAAAGCAGCCTGCCCAGGACCCAGGTGGGCAGACACCAGTCTGTGGGGCACTGCTCAGGAATTTCAGATGGCACAGCAGAGGACCTACTGGGCAGGGTTCCCTGGGGCTGCTGTCCCTCCCCAGTGGCATTCACCTAGAACAATTTTCATTCTTCAAAGGGGTCTGGCAGTGAAGCTTAGTGTAGAAAACAGGTAAAGGGGGCCATTTCAGCTGGCCTGTGATGAGGTATGGGGGGTGGGGGGGAGGCTCAGTCCCTGCTCTATGAACACCTACCCCACTTTGGGGCCCCCGAAGCCCCTCCTAAGAAGCCCCAAGGAGCATTCAGAGGTCAAGACTGACACAAACCACACACCTCCTTAATCAGGTTGGCCACATAGAGGGCGGTGAGCGGAGTCTGCTCTGCTACCTTCATCACAACCACGTTTCCGGTCGCCAGGGCTGGGCCCAGTTTCCAGGCTTGCATCAGGAGCGGGAAGTTCCACTGCAATAAACAATAACTACTCTTGGAATGGAAGCTGAGAGCTGCACCGGCCAGGGCAGGTGGCAGCCTGGGGAGGAGAGGCTACACCGACTTCTCTGAGCCCCTTGTGCTACCCCCACAACTCAGCTGTGAGTCAGAGACAGATGGACAAGGCAGGGGGATGGGAGCAAGAGTAACTCAGCATGTTAGAGCTTTTTCCATACTAGGCTCCAGGCTATGTTGTTGCATTTTATCCCCCTCCTGCCCTAAGACAGTGCTGTGTTCCCTTCCACTTTTCAGGTAAGAAAACCAAGTCTTACAGAGATCAGTGATTTGCCCAAAGTCAGAGTCCACACATGGAAGCGCAAGTTGGCTTTGTTAAAGCCTATGTTCTCACCCACCACCCAGGCTGCCTTCCGACAGCAGCTCGCAGACCCTACCACCAGTGCAATCGACCTTTCTGAGATTCCTGCATCTCAAGGCACTCCTGATAAACCTTCATTTGTTTATTAGGAGCCTAACACTCACCGGAATTATCTGTCCGCACACTCCGACAGGTTCGTGGCGGGTATAGCTGAAGAAGTCCCCATCAATGGGAATGGTTTTCCCATGGTATTTATCAGCCCAGCCAGCATAATAACTTAAAAAAAAAAAACAAACCCAAGCTTAATCAATGACTTTCAGGGACCTCTGTACACTCTGGCAGAAAGAGAAGACTCAAACAGGTCTTATTAAGTCCTGATCATTGCCCTGGCTCTTGGCTTTGTCCCAGAAAGACTTCCTGGTTAACTGCTAGGGTCACAGTAATCCACTCTGGGCAGCTAACCTCTAAGCCTTAGAATCAGCTGGGATGCTTGTAAAAAACACCACATTTCAGGCACCCACTTCCAACCTCCTTAACCTGGAGCTCCGAGGCTGATCCCCAAGAATCAGTATTTTTCATAAACATTCGGTGTTATTAAACTGTGATTGCTGAACCAGCCCAGCACCATAGATTAGCATTTGAGAACCATGGGTCGGATCTGGTAAGGAAGTGAAAACCTCTCTAACTGCCAGCACTTCCTGTATGCAGACCAAGTAAGACTGAGGGAACAGCCACCCGAAACAAATCTTTAGCTGGACTAACCCCTCGTAAAGCCTTCCATCTAGACACATGGACCAAGGGGACAGTCAAGCCCAGCACACTGGAGAGGGGGAGAAAAGAGCAGCGTGGGTTTCCAGCACGTAATGGTGATATTTTCAGGGAAGCGGGAAAAACGAGAGAAGGGGAAAGATGAAAAGTGGGGTAAAAGGAAGAGTTCCGAAATGAGCGGGATGGCAATGAGAGTCTAAGCCCCACACTGACCTGGCTTCGAACACAGGTCTGTGAACCTGGGGAGAAAAACAGCCAGGGAGTTGCCAATCTCTACAAGGGAAGGCACTGCCGTTCCCTTCTTCCCAGTCTGTATACATATGTGTCTTGTGGGCCCCAGAATGGTTACCTAATCAGCACAAAAGCATATTCCTAAAACTCAAGAGGGCACAGGACTTAGCCTGAGCTCACCAGGCTGCTCTCTCTGGGGCATGCTCAAAGAGTGTTCTAATCTTGGCACTATAGTCATATGGGGCTGGAAAATTCTTCGCTGTGCACTGTAGGCTTTCTAGCAGCCTCCCTGGCCTCTATGCACCCTTCCGCCCCATGCTAATGACAACCAAAAGTGTCCTCAGACATTGCCAGCCGTCATCTGGGAGACATGACTAATACTTTGGTTGAGAACCCATTATATTGTCCAACCCCTACTTTCCCAGCACGGCTTCTTCCCCTTCACCTCTGCCCACAGGGTCACAGGGGGAATACTCAGTATTTGCACAATCATCTGTCCACCTGAACCACAGCTGGTCAGACTCGAGGCCAGCCAATCAGGGAGGCATTTGCCCTCTGAATCTGGCATTTAGACTTTGGCATTTGGCATTAGAAGAAGGGACTGCAGTGGAGTCGGTAGGTATCACACATACAGAAGCAAAGCCCAGGTGTGGGCAGCCACGTTCCAGCACATACACCGGCCCTGACAGTGGCCAGGGGGTAACAGAGAAGAACGAAGCAAGAGGGCTGAGATAAGCCATAGTGAGGTTCAGTGGCCTTCTGGATTTAAGACTCTGACCCTTCGCAGTGCCCAAGTCAGGCCGAGGCTTTGTTACCTGCATCCCCAAAGACCCTAACAGAGCTCTTATTCCTCATCCTGTATTTCTTGGGCATTAAGATGTTTGATCAAACTGATTCCAAAGCTAGCAAGTAGACTACAGCAGAGACAGATGAAATAGACAACAGGAAAACAATAAAGGAAACCAACAAAACCAAAAGTGGGTTCTTTGAAAATTCACCGGATCGACAAACCCTTCACCAGACTAATAAAAAAAGGCAGAAGATACAAACAACTGAAAACCAGAAACAGGGACATTACCACTCACCTTATACAGATAAAAAGGCTTATAAAGAGAATATAGAATACAGAACAACTGTAGCCAAAAAAATGAGATAACCTACATGAAATAGACAAATTCCATCTAACATAAAAATTACTGTAACTGCCCTAAGAAAGAAAAAAATGCTTATAAGTTATAACTTTGATACCGAGGGATTTTCTCCTAAGATGGAGTCTCATAGAACATGTTTCTCCAACTCCTGTGATCCTATTAAATTATTCTGTTTCTGGTCCCTGCAAAACCTGCTCCCCTGGGGCACAGCCAGAACAGAGAGCAGGAAGCCTGGGCCCATACCGGATGCATTTGAGGACCATGTCCAGATCCACCAGGTAGGAGATGACATAGGGCTTGCCGTTATCCAGGGTCTCCAAAGCCTGAGAAAAGAAAACGGTCAGCAAGGATGTGCGGGCACGGGACTGAATCACAGCAGCTGGTGACGACCAGCGCTGAAGCTCAGCATAGACCACGAAGGGCTGATGGGCCACTTTGTGCCACTGAATGCCGAGGCATTTCTGGCCCGTCACCCCTCCCTCTCCAAAGGCAGGAAAGTGAGGGTTGGGGAGAGGAAGATGCAACAACTTCTCTTGTGGTCATTTCACATGCATGTGTTTTCCAGGTTCTGCTCTAAGCCAAATCCAGGAGCTGGGATAAGAGACAAACATGGGGGCTGGGAGAGCAAAGCGCCAGTGGCCAATGACATGAAGCCTCCATCACGAGTGTTAAGAGTGCGAGGAAGGAAAGCCAGGCTGCCCAGCCCAGTCTGAGAAATACCCTCTAGCCTAAACCTGAAGGACATAGAGAAAGTAACTAGACAAAGGGGAAGGTACACATGATGACAAAGTGAAAAGCACCCCAAGCAGAGGGTAACAGCATGTGCAAAGGCCCCGATGGCTCAAAGAAGCCGGGCAGTCAAGACGCTGAGGGAAGCCTGCTGAGCTGAGCTGTGTTGTGTGAGGGCCACAGTCCAGCATTAGTTAGGAGATGGAGTCAGATGAGGCAGGGCCTATAGACCATGTTGAGAGAACAGGACTTTATTCTAAGGATATACAGGATGCTGTGGAAGGCTTCAGAGTGGAGCACCATGGGATAATTTGCCTTCTAAAAGGTTCACTCTGGCTATTATTTGCAGACTGGACTAGGGAGAGGAGAGGGTATTGCCTCTTGGTTTCTTCTGCCTCTAGCAGCCAGAGAGAAAGCCCACCACACAGAGGGGCTCCAAGGGAGGTGTCCGTCCCTGGGGGTCTCGGGGAAGGCTCTCCACGGCGGCTCCCCTCCCCCACCCCGTCTCCTTCTTTCTTAGTCATCATAGGAGACAATGAGAGGTTCCTGATTGGTACAGGGGCATACCCCCAAAAATGTCCAGCCTATGCCATTCTGACCAGTGACATGTCAGCAATGCAGCCCCCTCCTGGCTGGCTGTGGGATTCCTTGAGCCTATTCACCACAGAGGATGAGAGGGGAGAGGGCTGAGAACTCACTGCTAGGTAGGTCCGGTCGCGCTCAATGAGATCGGCCAGGCGGTTCAGCAGGCGGCCCCTGTCGGACGCATCCATGCGGCGCCAGGGTGAGCCCAGCTGGAAGGCAGCCCGGGCAGCCTTTACTGCCCTGTCCACGTCTTCCTGGAAAACACCCACCAAGGCAGCTCAGGCCTCAGCACTGTCTCCAATCACCACCCGCCCCACTGCCAGACACACCCATGGGACTTCAGTCAATGCTGGTATGGAAACCTGACCCCAACAGCCCTTCCCCACCATGAAGGGTTCTCCCGCGGAGCTTCAGATGTTCCTTTCCAGGACTCACGGAGGGAGTGAGGATCCTGACTGTTACTGTTTCTGTATTTTCATCTCAGAAGCCCCCAAAGAGTTCTGGAGGGAAATATTCAGGGCTCTGTGCTTAGAGTATGACCATTTTTCCCCTCTTTCTAAGAAAGCAACCCCAGAGAATGTAACCATTCCTTCTCCGATGACTGGCAGTCTCCACCAAATGCAGGTTTAACAAGCTTCCCTCTCCTTGGAGAAGCAGTAAAATAGGCACAACTAGCATTTTTCATATAGGGAGATGTGTATCAGGAGGTTGGAAGCATGGTTCCCATTAATATTAAACATATTTACCATCAGACTACCCTATAAGCCAGAAAAGCACTATATTCATGTTTGCTTTTAGCAGAGGGAGCAGGGCTTTATACGTGAATATAGAAAACTGTCTTAAAGCAGAGGGCAAGAGACATTCTTAAAATATTTTCAATGCCTTTTCTTTTTTTAAGATTTCTTTATTTAAGAGAGAGAGAGAGAGAGAGAGAGCATGAGATGAGTGGGGGAAGGGCAGAGGGAGAAAGAGAGAGAATTCCTCACTGCGCATAGAGCCTGCTGTGGTTCTCAATCTCACAACCCTGAGGGGTACCTGGGTGGCTCAGTTGTTAAGGTTAAGTGTCTGCCTTCAGTTCAGGTCATGGTCCCAGGGTCCCAGAGTCCTGGGGTCGAGCCCTGCATCGGGCTCCCTGTTCGGCGGGAAGCCTGTTTCTCCCTCTCCCACCCCCCTGCTTTTGTTCCCTCTCTTGCTGCTTCTCTCTCTGTCAAATAAATAATATCTTAAAAAAACAAAAAACCTCACAACCCTGAGATCATGACCTGAGCTGAAACCAAGTCAGATGCTCAACTGATTGAGCCACCCAGGTACCTCTGAATGTTTTTCCGAAAGGAAGGAAGGAAGGAAGGAAGGAAGGAAGGAAGGAATTTTTACTAAAAGTCTAATTTTTAAGTTGTAAAATTATTACTGTTTTTTATTGCAAGTATATATAATTCCAACAAAATACACCACCAACACTAGACTAGATTCTCAGGAAACCCAAATTCTAGTCCACAAGATGCCACCATCTCGATGTGTACCTCCCTTCTCTGACGGTCAACTTCCAGGTCTAGAAAAGAGAGATTGGATTAGATGTTCCCAAATTCAGTTCCAAACCTACAATTCCACAGCTGTGTCAATCATTGAGCCCAGGTATAATCCAGCACCTTTGTCTGAAGGAAGAGTTTGTGTTGATTCATTTACTCAAAGGTATTCATTGGGATTTTTGAGTTATGAAAATAATACAATCCTGGTGAAGTTTCAACCACATAAAAACATATAAAATAAACAATGAAACCATCCTTGCCTGCTCCCAGCCTGAGGTAGGTCACCAGTTCTCACCTTGTCTCCTTCAGCTACCTGACAGATGACTTCTCCGGTGGATGGATTGATGGTGGGGAATGTCTTCTTGCTGACAGCATCGTGCCACTCATTGTTTATGAAGATCTACAAGAAGGAACAAAGTTCTTAGGACCGGTTCTCAACCCAACACCAACCACCAGCGATGTGGGAGAAAAAAAAAAAATCAGAACATATATGAATTGGCCTCAGAGTGATGTGGCAGGAGGTTTAAAGCCCCAGCCCTGGAGACAACCAAGTCGGAATGCCCCCTCTGCCAAGCGACCTTGGGTAAGTCATTTGCCTTTGGTTTCTTTGACCTGAGAAATGAAAAGAATGTGTCTACCGTATCAGTTGTCCATACTGTTACGCAACATGGGGTTGTAGAGCAAGGGTTCGTGGGGCTGGATCTGCGTGAGGGGTTCTGCACCACATACATGTCTGCTTGGGCCTCCTGAGTGTATGGCAGACTCAGGCTTGTCAGCCTTCTCCCGTGACAGTGGCCTTCCCCAGAGAACGTTCCAAGAGACCCACGTAGAAGCTGAAAGGCTTCCTAAGACCCAGCTTCTGAAGTCGCGTGGCCTCATTTCTGCCACCAAACTCCATTGGTCGGCTTGAGTCGCAGGCCCAGTCCAGATCTCAGGGAGGGGAGAGACCCTCCACTACTCCTTGGGAGGAGCAGCAAAGAATTTGCAGCCATCTCTCCTCTAGCACATTACTGCACAAGGTTGTCGCGAGAACGAGGTCAGATTATTCTTTTACGATTCAGTAAACAGGTAGTGAACACCTGCAATGGACCAGGCACTGTTCTAAGGCTGAGGACACAGTGGAAACCAAACCCCAAAAAGGACCTTTCTCTCTCATGGAGTGAGTGTTCTGGTAGAGAAGCAAGCAGAAAAGAAATACACAAGGCAACCGCAGATGGCAGTGATAGATACAAAGGAGGAAAACAGGATCCACAAAGAATACTAAAGTGGGGAAGACAGAAAACTTTTTATGGGATGGTTGGTAGGATCTCTCTGACAAGCAGATACTTCACTCGAGCCCTGACTGGTGAAAAGGAGCCAGCCACAGGAAGAGTAGGAGGATACGCAGTCCAGGCAGCAGGAATAGCAAGTGCAAAGGCCCTGGGGTGGGAATAAATCTGGTGCATTTGAGAAAAAAATAAAAGTGGCCAGAGTTAACTGGCTAACCAAGAAGGAAGTACTAGGAGATCAGATCAGAGAGGAGGGTAGGTCCTGTGAACCCCTCAGTTCAGCACCTGGTAGCAATCATTGCCGTTGCTGTTGTGAGGCTTAATAGCAACCGAGTCTGGAGAGGGACTGTATGCTGGTTTAATGAGGCCAACGTCGGGACGGGGGTGGGGGGAGATGGAAGAACGCATGGAGAACGGATGGAAGCCTCTTCATTTAATCAGAGAAAGGGTCCTTATCCAAAGCTCCTTAGTCAAGTGCCAAAATTACTCTCTGCTTCTAATAGCCAGGCAATGGCCTCCAAGGAGAACAGGGAAGAACTCTCCCAGCAGGCTGTTCCCCTTCAGGATGGGGAAGCTGATCTGGGGGGCCAGGGACACTTGGTCATTTCACCAGGGCTGAGCAAAGGTCATAGTCAGGGTGAACATCAGTTCAAGGCTACTCTGCCTTCCTTCCTCAAGGGCTCTCCTTGGCCCCTGCATCCCAACATGGCCACGCTCTGGCTTAGGACCCCGGGGAGTGGTCTCCAGTTACTCTGGGCCGGAGTCTAGGACCACAAACAAGACCAGGCCACAAGGCAAAGTCTGGAGCTTTGCCAGGGCCAAAGATTTCGGGGCCAGCAGGGCCCAGAGAGGACTGGCCTGGCTCCATGGTCAAGAGCAGCGTCAGGATGAACACCTGGATAAATCTGGGCTCTTTTGATCCTAATTGTTTCACATGGGGCAAGGCACTTCACCTCACTCTGTCTCGAGAATCATCGCAGTGACGTGGCGTGGGAGGGCTCCAGGTGTATGTGCAGGCTTCGGGGGAGCAAGGCTGTGCCCGGGCCCGTGGGACCGGGTGGTGCACAAAGGAGCTCGTTAGGAAAGGGTCTACCAGGGGTCACTTTCCCAGGCTCAGATTTGGTATTTTGGCACAATCCCCATCCCACCATCAGGGCAGAATCCGCTGCACCTCCAGTGAAAGGCTCTTGGCATCTAGCACGTAGGTAAACATCAGGCAGAGTCTTTGGAAGTGTGTTATGTGGATTCGCATTAGCTGGCTGATCATTAATCTTGAGGGACACAGACACCTTTGCTGCTGAGAAGCAGGCAACCAGTAGTTTCCAGTGGGGGATGGGGTGTGGCAGAAAGAGGTCTGGCTCGGAGCCAAGGGGTCCTGAGTTCCAGTGGGCCGAGCACTGCGCATAGGCTCCACTGAGAATAGGCTTCCCCCTCCTCCTGGTGAGCTCCTTACCTGGGTCTCCTCCAGCTCCAGCCTCCAGTCAGAGCCCAGGTCTGCCTTCAAGGAGGTCAGAACTCTTGTTTCTTAACCTCCATCTTCATGGTTTATGTGCTGCCCAAGTGCAGGTCTGATTTGGGGGTTTTATTCTGGGTGGTGTAAAAAGCACCAGCCTCTAAGCCACACAGACCTGGGTTTGAAGCTCGCCTCTACCCTTCACCGGCTGTGGCCTTGGGCCAATCCCTTCACTTCCAGATGCTTCACCAGTCCCTGGGGAGAATCTGTCTGGGGCTGATGTGAGGATTAAATGTAACAAGGGGTATAAAGCCCCTGAGCCAGGACTCTGCACACAGTGGCTCTTATCACAGGAGTCACTACAACTATGACAGAACTCTGGATCCTATGGCTCTCTCGGGCCAAAGATTTTTAGGAGCAAAAGCCAGGCAGCTCCATATACCTCTGCCTGTGTTATTCCCTGTACCACAGCATACGGAATTAGTTTGTCCCGAAAAAGTTTTGTTATTTTGCAAAGATCAGGAAGTATGAAGCAGGGAAGTAGGCCAGTCAGCCGAACCCCCAGGCCTCACCACTTCCTCCCTCGGCCAGCCCACACCGTTGCCCTGATCTTAGACTAGGACATTGGGAAGACCAGTTCCCTGGCACCTCTTTGCCTTCAAAGCCCTGACCTTGCTGAGTCACTCTCCACTGTTGAATTTTCAACAATCCATCCTTCTTTCTCACCCATAAAATAAGCCTGAATGTGCCTAGCAGGAACCTAGAATCTTCCTTGTTTCAAGTTCCCATTTCCCGGCTCCTAGAGCCAGTCTTCAGTGATTTCCCCGACCAGCCCTCGGTCAGGGGTGGGGAGCAAGCTAGGAATTGTTTTCACCCTGAGCCTCGGCCAAGATTCTGCTTCAAGCGAGGAGAGTTTCACTGCATTCACTTAAGTAAACACAAGGGCCGATATCAAGTCAAATGCTCATAACCTCTTGGCCCGAAACTCAAAGCTTGATTTCTTAAACAGGCTTAAGTCAGTCACCCTGGGAGGGGGTGCTCCCAGCTCACATTTCCTCACTCAAGTTTCTAGAGGGAGAGCAACATGCAGAGTGATATGCTAGGGATATCCTAGCGACATCAGGAGCTGACTCTCGGAATCTGGACTGCAGGCAAAACTCCTAGAGCTTTTCCATCGACATGCTGTATTTTCTCCATATTTTAATAAACATGTCTCCCTTCATTTTGCACAAATTGGACTCACTCATCCACGCAGTCCATCAGTTTTAACAGAGTGCCATGTCCATGCTGGGCACTGAGTAAAAAAGCAAAGTCCTGGCTCCCTGAGCTCAAGTCGTTTTTTTTTTAAATGTAACTTTTCTTTAAGATTTTATTTATTTATTTGATAGAGAGAGAGAGATCACAAGCAGGCAGGGTAGCAGGCAGAGAGAGAGAGGGGGAAGCAGGCTCCCCGCTGAGCAGAGAGCCTGATGCGGGGCTCGATCCCAGGATGCTGAGATCATGACCTGAGCCGAAGGCAGAGGCTTTAACCCACGGAGCCACCCAGGTGCCCTTCTGAGCTCAAATCTTGAGGAGGAGAGACACAATCAATAAGCAGACCAACAAAGCAAGAAGTAGGAACAAACAAGTAACCGTGAGGAACAGGCCAGGGAGTTAGACGGCACCCGAGCGGGGACAGGAGGAACCCAAAGGGCCCCATGGCTGCAAAGTATGGGTGAGGGACAGGAGAAGGGGCTCTGGATCCCATGCATGCTGTGTGCGGGGAGCTGGGCTGGGGTACACAGGGAACGGGACAGAGGTGGGAGCATCTGCTCTGAGCAGGGATCATCGACTTTCTAATTTCTTCATTTGCTTTTCTCAGTAGCGGGTTGGTTTTTTTTTTTTTTTTTTTGGACATTATTCCACAAGCAGATCACCCCATTATTTAAGCAACACAGCAGTCCTCAGTATGAACAGACCACAGTTTATGTTAGCATTTCCCACATGTGCACTTTCAGGATGAATTTCACTATTCCCGCCGGTGCAGCTGCAGCAAACAGCCTTGGATGTGCGTCTTTGTGAACTTGGGACTGGTGACCGTATAAAAATAAGAACTGCTGAGTTAGAGGATAATGTGATCCTTGGGCTGCCTCCAGAAACTTGGGTGGTGTGGTGGGTGCCCAGAAGCTGGGAACCCCAGGGAGGAGGCCTAACCAAGGCGAGGACAGAGTGACCTTCCAGTGCCACCCCCAACCAAGACACTGGACAGTCATCTGTGCAAGGTCTCAAAGAACAGGTTCAGGGGCGTTCAGTAGCTCCAATGTAACAGGATGCATTTTGGAAGGTTTTAATTCAGACTTTGATGCATGAAAGAATTGCGAGTCTGTTACCTAGGAAATCTATGTCCCTAGAGTAAGTTCCTTTACCCAAGGGTGAGGGAGCAAGTGAGGCAGTTTTCTGTCTTGGGGAGACTCTTGCTGGCATTTGCTTTTTCAATAGCAGTTAGGTAACTTATGTCCAATAGAAAATAGATGCTGTCTTTTGCATTATAAGATTCTGAGGAGATAAATTCAAGAAAAACACTGAATGCCTTACACGTTCACATTTCTGAAACCTCGGCGTTAGTTTAGTAATAAGGCCAAGGGCAGACACCTCCCTCAGGCTTGCTGGTGACATTCTGGCACCTGACCTGAGCCCTCACCTCCTCTCCTCAGCTCCCAGGGCCATTTATTCTGCATTCCTGGATTTTTTTTTTTTACCACATCCACCATCGGACAGTGGGTTCTACTACGGACTGTCTGCCAAGCAGTCCTGCTTTCGGTCTGTTGATGTTCTCTGGGCTCATGATTTGGCAACCTCTATCTTGCTGCAATCACTTCCCTTGGATAATTTTAGCCCTCCCTGCATATTTTCACATTCTTAGTCACATTAACCCCCAAGTTCTTTGAAAAAGCCCCTTCTTAGTGGAAATACCGTGTTCCCATTCCTTGCTACTGGAACACAAAATTATAAACATAGTTTCATAAATGGCAACGATTCATGCCTTCAATAAATATTTACTGAGCAGCCATCATATTTCTGATCTTGGTGCTAGGGGGTGCTAGGGGCTCGAATACACGGCTCCTCCCTTCTGATTTCAAATGTTTAGGTTTAGTAATCCCCTAAATATTTACATCCTTCGGGTGCCTGGCTGGCTCAGTTGGTTGAACATCCGACTCTTGACCTCGGTTCAGGTCATGATGTCAGGGTTGGGAGCTGGGCTTCAAGCTCAGTGGGGAGTCTGTTAACTCTCTGCCCCTCCCCCACCCCTCTCCCTCTCTCTCAAATAAATACACCTTTTTTTAAGGATTTTTATTTATTTATTTGTCAGAGAGAGAGAAAGCACGCGCACAAGCGGGAATGCAGCAGGCAGAGGGAGAGGGAGAAGCAGGCTCCTCTCTTCTGATGTGGGGCTCCATCCCAGAACCCCGGGATCATAATCTGAGCCAAAGGCGGATGCTTAACCGACTGAGCCACCTGATAAATACGTCTTTAAAAAAAAACTTGACATCCTTTTTTGACCACAGGGCCTGGTCACGAGGCAGCACAGAATGTGGCTAAGGGCACGCACGTCAGAGTTGAACCCTGGCTTCATACTTACTACTTAATGTTAATGTGACCTCCCTGAGCCTCAGTTTCCCTCATCTGTAACAGCTACAATACCTGCTTCATACGGTTGTTGGAGGGATAAAAGGTGACACTGTAGTTACATATCCTCAGCACAGGGCCTGACAGATCTTAAGTGACCAGTAATCACAATTTATTCCATCAGGGGATCTGTACGCATATCCACAGCACACACATCTGTCCTCTCCACCTGACCTCAACACCACAAACCTTAGAGTCCTGTCACCGTTAACTCTGTGTGTTTCCACAGATGCACAGATTCTGGAGAGGCGGGAGGTAATGAAAGGCCTTTGTGTTCATTTATAATATAATTATTGTTAGAAGCAGAGGTACTAAGGAAGGTCTGGTGAAATCCTCTGATTTCTGGGTTACCCCAATCTATTATTTATACACAGGATCTTAAAACTCTTTCACAAGCCATAAAACCAGCATGGTCAATGTGGAGATATTTCACTTGACTCATTCAGCCCAAAGCCACTGCAAAGCACTGCTTAATCCGATATAAATTTTGGCTCATTATGTAAGAATCTCCCAAGGAAAGCAAGGAAAATCAAGTTTCTCTTCTGTGCATATTACCTGTTAGCAGTGATTATCTGCAGGTGTGGGATAATAGAGGCCTGTCACTGTCTTTTTTCTTTTTATATTTGCTTACAGTTTACTTAGCTTTAATGAAGTAAACCATTTAAATAAAGCCGAAGTTCCCTATAGTCACTACCTGCAAACAGATTCTCTATACAGCACCACCCCCCCATCTCTCGCACCAATGTGCACGTTCCTTACAAATCTCTTCACATTCAGTGTAAAGTCTCTTTGGGTGGTTTAGTTTCATATCTGCAGAATGCCAGACCCTTTCCCGCCTTGACACTTTTTGAGGCCCATTATTCATACAGCTCCAGCTAAATCCTGTAACTACTGCATGCATTGAACTATTTCTTCCTATAACCATACCACACGTTCTTCTATTTCCCCACGGATGGCAAGCTGGCTTCCTAGGTTTTTGCTAATGTAAACTACCGGGCAATGAACATCTGTGCATGCCTACATATATTTCCAGTGAGTTTCCACCTCATGGACTCCCGTAATGCTCGACTTTTCGATGTATTAATATTGTAACCACAAAATTCTACACAGGGTGATCCTTTCTTAATTTTCTTTTTGTCAGTTCTCTCTTTAGTACCTGAGTGCTGTGGTCAAAAAGCTAAGAATAGAGACACAAATTTAATTCACCCCAAATTCAACTTTACTAGAACCTAGCTCACCCCTTCAGGAAACAAATTACAACTACAACAGCACCCACATAATGGAGTTACATCACCATTATCTCATAAGCTCAACAGCATCGGTGTTATCCCAGCTTTTACTTAAGGCTGCATAAATATGGATGCCCCCACAGCCACAAGCCAGGCACTTGCTAAGGGCTATATAAGGATGACCTCACTCTATCCTCACAGCAACTCTAGGGGGAATTTTACCCCATTTTACAGATGTGGTAGTTGAGGTCAGAGTTAAATAACCATACCACCCTCTGTATCCCCCTCTTCCCTGCCTTGTTCTTCTTAGCACTGATTGCCTTGGCCATACTGTGCAGTTCACTTACTTGTCTGTCTCCACCATCCAGGCCACAACCCTCCCACAGGCAGGGATTCCTATCTGTTTTGTTCATTGGAACAGGGAGTACTCAGGAAATGTCTGTGGAATGAATGAACCTGCCCAAGTCAACTCCAATGAGTGGCAGGCGGTCTGAGTCCAGAGGGCAACATGGTATCTAACAATATTCTGGTCTTCATAATTAGTATCTAACAATATTCTGGTCTTCATAATTATTATCAACTAACATGGGGAGTCAGGAAGATGGCAGAGTGGGAGGATCCTAAGCTCACCTTGTCCTGCAGACATTCCAAGGTAAGAGCTACACCTATGCAACTAACTCTGAAAACGACCTGAACAGACCTTCCACAGTTCATCTTAGGAGGCCACACTGGAAGGGTCGGAGGGATAGAGACATAGTTGGAAACCCAACCCCTGGCAAGAGAAAGGAGAGGGGCACCACAAACACGGAGAAGCAAATACAAGAGATCAGACCCTATACCAGGCACACCAGGCACTGGGAATCACATTGGGAAGACAAGTCTCCATAATACCTGGCTTTGAAAACCAATGGGGCTTAACTTCAGGAGCTTATAAAATCAGCAGGGCTTAACTTGGGGTATTTATTATCAATCAACATGAATTGGTGATGTTGAAGATGAAAATAACTGTCATACTCCATCCAGGGAGGTTACTTTGCTGAAGCCGCAGTCCCTTGGGTTTTCCTTTGAATTGTCTTTCCAGATCGTGATTACTCTCCAAGTCAGGAAAGAAAAACAGAATGAAAATGAAAATCAGTTTGTTGACAGAGGTGTGTCTCTGAAATCACCAAGGATAAGAAATGTTGATCTTCAAGAAGCTTGGTCATCATCAGCTCCCCCTACAGGTCTGTGCTTGTGAGTGGGGTAATGAGAACGTGTCCTGAAATCTTCCTAACAGAACAGTAAGTTTATCCTACCCTGCAGCCTCACCCAAGACAAGCAGAGGCAAGAGGACCCTCAAAAGGTCACACACCCCCGCAAATGCCCTTGGCAAGAAACCCTAGCCACAAGAAGCAACTTCAAAACCTATCGGACAAGCTCCTTTTTGAGAAGCTCAACTCCAGAATAGTTCATTGAACTTCAAGGACCCAGTAACACCCTGGGAAATGACCAGAAATATGATCTGATTTGTACCTGGAGCTCCTGGTTCCTAGAGACTCAAAATATTCAGATTAGGCTTTGGCAAGCTTGCCAGCAGGGTTAGCAACAACGCAACACTGAAAATAGCCCGAGGAACTTTAAGAGCCAGTTCCAACATGGTGGGATGCATTGCAACCTTCGGAAGAATAAAAAAGATATGAATGTGCTAAGAAAGATAACTCAGGTACATTGTTCAATAAGACAGTGCTTCGGAGCAGTAAATGCTATCTCATTTATGCAAAAAAAAAAAAATATGGTGCATGCTTGCTCACATGCACCCAAAAAAAATGCAGGATCACAGTTCTCCCCGTTAACAGGTGCTCTTGGAGGTGTGCAGTGGGGGATGGGGAAATTTTACAGTACTCTGTATTTTTACAGTGAGCAACTGTTACTTTTATGATCTCAAAAAATGCGATAAAGCAAAGAAGCTGCAGGGAGACTGTACTCCTCTCCAACCTATATCCCCAGACTAAGTCTGGAGAGCAGGACTCACGCTTATACAAGACCCATGTGCATGTACATTTGGATGCCATTTCCTCACCTCCACGTGACCACAAAGAAGGAAGATCTTAATTAGATCTTGTGTCCACAAAGGCTTGGGGTGCTGACACCTTTCCCTTAAGGATATTTCTGTGCAGTCTTTCTGATGTTCAAGTCTTCCAACCATGAACTCCTCATTAAGCAGCCTACCAAAAGAACAACAGCTGCTGCCTTTGGGGCTTGTGTTACACAAAGGGAATTTTATCTTGTTTTTATTCCCTAGCAAATGACCTTTTGTAACACTCCTTACAATCACACAGATGTGCCTTTCCCCACCACCTGTGTGCAGGTTTGTATCCCAGCTCTGGGCCAGAGAAGCAGGTCCACTTCTGAAAGTAGTCAGCCAGGGATCAGCTCTATGGCATCCTAAATCAGCAGTGACCCCTCTGTTCCAACCCCGAATTGCATCCATAGTAGCACGGCTTTCTCTTGGGAGTCTAGATGTGAACCCCAACTTTGCCAGTGGGTTCATTTTTGGGCAACTCACGAAACCTCTCTGTAACTCAGGCTGTTCACCTACAAAATGGAGATGATCACAGTACCCACCTCACTGGGCTGTTGTAAGGATGAAACGTGAAAAACAGAATGGTGCCAGGTGCACAGAGGATAGCTGTGACTGCTGCAAGTGCTCACCAAGAGTAGGAGGCCCACCGCCCACCCTCTCACCCACTTCTCACTTTACAGGAGGAGAAAACTGAAGCTCACAGAAGGGCGGTTTGTTGCACATACAAAACGAACTCTTTTCACAACGACTTCCTTCTCTGTGAATTCCAGCACTTTACCCAAACTCAAAGATCAAAAGAGAGACTATTCTAAAGTCCTGCTTGAGCAAGAAACTGGCCTCTGGGAATCGGTATTATCCTGGAAAGCCCCTTCTTGGTTTGCTGAAAGAAAACCAGCTCCTTGGAGGGCGCGGACACCATTTGGGGATGGCACCGGAGGCGAAGGTCCCGCACCCTTTCCCCATCCCCAGCAGTGGACGTGGGCGCTTCGGGCCGAGGGGCCTTGGCCTTTTCCTTAACGAATGGGTGAACTTCGGCTGAGAAGGCCCTCTCCTTTTCTCGTTTTTCCTTTTGGATTTGCTTGGACGTGGGCAAAAATGAAAGGAGAAGAAATGACCAAGGAAAAGACAGAAAAGCTCCCGCTAAGACGGACTTTGATGGAAACGTCGTCTTGGTGGGTGATGGGGAAAGCCCTGTGCAGAGACTGTGGCGACTAAGAGGCCGAGGGGCGGAGAATGGAACCCCGAGAGTTGGCTCAGGACAACAAACGGCAACCGGACGAGAACCAATAAGCGGCCCAAGTCACAGGCGGAGAATGGAACAGGGACGGTCAGGGTCGGTGAAGGGGCCAAAATGCTCGCCGGAAGGAAGGTGTGCATAAAGTCCAAACGCAGCAAACCTCTCGAGCCCCAACTGGGTAAACTGGAGCCCAAAGAGCCCCACGGCCTTCCCACCCGGCGGGCTCCTTGTACCCGAGAGAACAAAGCCCCGGGACCAGCGGTCTCACCTGGTTGTAGAAGACTTCAGGCTGCTGATTGGGGGCCGGCACCGCCTCGGTGGCGGCAGCCGACAGCAGACGGCGGCCCAGGCGGGGCCGGAGGCCAGCGGCGGCGAGAGCAGCGGCACGCAACATGCTGCAGAGGGAGCGGGCGCGCAGGATGGTGTGCGCCGGGCGGCCCGCGGGCGCTGCTTGGGGTAGAGGAGGTTAGGGGGTGGGGGTGGGGTCACTGAGCGCGACCTCTCCCCGCCCCTGGCGCGGCCGCCAATGGGCTGGCGCGGGGCGGGGCGCGTGGGGGGCGTGCCCGCCTCCTCCACCGGGGTCCGCGGGGAAGCTGCCCCGCGGCGCCCCCTCCCGCCTCCCGCCTGGGGCTGATTCCCCTCCGCTCGGTTTTGTGCCCGGCTACCGCCCCCCACTTGGCGCAGCGGGTATACGCAATAACGCGACCTCGCGAATTCAGCGTGCGTTGAACCCCTAATGTGTGCCTGAGCGCCAATGTGGACAGGCCTGACCCGGAGCAACCCTGGCCCTGACTTACTCACGCTTACACTCGTGAGGCAGGCCGACCTTAAACTAAACACGAGGTAATTTCGGAAAGCGGTAAGGAATCTGAAAATAACGGATAATCTGAAAATATCTAAAAATAAATCAAGCGACAGGGTTGGAGCAGAGAGCACTGCTTTTTAAATCCTTTGGCCAGGAAGTGACAGGTGAGACCTGAATTGTCTTCGGAAAATATTACTGAGCGGTGAGGAGTTCACAGAAGGATGGCTTGCTTGATTTGCGTTTTAAACTCACTGGTTTCTCATTCTGTGGAGAGTGGACTAAAAAGAGCAGGGGTGGGGGCAAGGATCTTGCAAACTGTTTGATTCCAGAAACATCCTGGAGCTGGGCTCTGGGGAGACGGGGAGGAATCAGAGCAGCTTCCCTAGGAAGGGGGATGGATACAAGGTCAGCTGTGTGCCTTGCCACCAGATAATATCAGCAAAAGTGGGAGAGGAGGTGAAGAAAGCTGGCAGGAAGATCTGGGCTGTGTTTTGCCAGCAGAGGAGCAGAGGGAAGGGGCGGATGTAGGCAGCAAAGGTATGGCTGCTACTACTGAGGCTCCAAACACCGGAGCTAAGGCTGAAGAGGTTGACCGATGCCAGGTGTTAAGTACCAGGCAAAGGTGTTGGAAGGTCTCAAGGAGATTCCCGTGGTATGTGTGGTGTGTGTGTGTGTGTGTGTTTTGTTTTGCCTTAAAGAGCTAATGTGATATCAAAAGGATAACACAACAATTAAGAGAGCAGCTGTAACAGATATGCCACAAAGTTCCAGTGACTACATACAATAAAGTCCCTGCTCATACTGTGTCTCACACAGTTCGCCTCCAGGCAGGAGCCCAGAGACCCGGGCTCTGTTCTTTGTATGACTCTGAGGTTAATGCCGGATTCCCAAAGTTACCGTGGAGCTCAGTGTCATTTCAGACAACCAGAGGAGAAAAGAGCATTAAAGATGGCACAGGGGAAGTTTTTATGGCTGAGCCTGTTTCCCTGGGTCTTGGCCATTCCTCCATATAAGGGAGTCTGGAAAATAAGCTGTGTGCCCCAGCGGAAGGGGCAATGGGTTTGGAGATCAGCTGTGGAGATAAACTGAAAAGTGAACTTCCCTCTTTTCTGAATGAAGCTCCCAGCCCCCACTTCTTCTCCCCCAAGACATCTTGCTTTGTTCCTTTAATAATGTGTTGGGGATAGTTCTGCACCAGCACACAATGAAAGTGTCCCCATTCTCTTTAATTAACAGTTATGCAGATTTCCATTGGATTCATGTACCATTTTTATTTAATGAATTTCCTATGGATGGGCTTTTAGGTTGTTTCCAACATTTTATCATTATAAACAAGACCAAAATGTATATATCCTTTACTCACTTGGGAAATTCATAGAAACAGAGCTGCTAAATCAAAGGATATTTACAACTTTAATTATATGTTGGGTCTTGAACAATATGGGTCTGAACTGTGCAGTTCAGTCTACTTACATGCAAATTTTTTGCGATATTGTGAATATATTTTCTTTTCCTTATTTTCTTAACATTTTCATTTCTCTAGCCTACTTTATTGTACAAATGCAGTACATAATATACAAAATGTGTGGGGTTTTTTGTTTTTGTTTTTTTACAAAATGTGTGTTAATTGACTATGCGATCAGTAAATCTTCTGGTTAACAATAGGCTATTAGTAGTTAAGTTTTGGGGGAGTCAAAAGTTGCATGTGGATTTTTGACTGCATGGGGAGGGTCATAGTGCTCCTAACCCCTGCGTCGTTCAAGGGTTAACTGTAGATATTGCTGTGTTATCATCCATAGAGGTTTGTTTAATATACAGTGCCTTCCTCCCCGGCCCCTACTGTCATACAGGAGTTTCCTCACACCCTCACCAATACAATTTATCAAGTTTTTTTAAGCCTTATTAATCAGGTGAAAAATAGCATTTCACTATCACATTAATTTGCATTTCCCTTTTCAGGAGTGAGCTTTGAACATCTTCGCCTACATGAAGTCATGTGTTCTTCCTCGGCTGCAAACTGTTGAGGTACCTTGCTCATTTTTCCATTGGATTGTTGTTGGTTTCTTTAAAACTGATTTGTAGGTGCTTTACATATATCGGTGCAATTAACACTTGGTCATTTTGTATATGGTGCAAATTTTTCTGCCAGTCATCACTGATGTTTTTACTTCGTTGATGCCTTTTTTGGTTTTGTTTTTGTCTTAAGGGTTTTTTTTTTTGCTGTTGGTGGTGTTGTTTTGGGAGGAGAGTTGTCCATTGTTTTCTTTTCTCTAATTTATTTATTTATTTAAGTAATCTCCTCACCCATCACGGGGCTGGAACCCTTGACCCAAGATCAAGAGTCACATGGTCTTCTGACTGAGCCAGCTAGGCACCCCTGTCCAGTGTTTTATGTTGCTGGCTTTTATGCTATGCCTAGAAAGCCTCTGCCACTCGAATTATTTTTCATTTTCTTCTTTATATTTTTTTAAAGTTTTATTTATTTGAGAGGGAGAGAGAGCACAAGCTGGCAGAGGGGCAAAGGGAGAGGGAGCAGCAGGCTCCCCGCTGAGCAGGGAGTGGGACTTGGGACTCGATGCCAGGATCCTGGGACCAGGACCTGGGTCAAAGGCAGGCATCTTAACCAACTGAGCCACCCAGGTGCACCTCAGATTATTTTAATGTGTCCTGGGGCTCCCAGGTGGCTCAGTCGCTAAGTGTCTGCCTTCGACTCAGGTCATGATCCCGGAATCCTGGGATTGAACCTGTCATCGGGCTCCCTGCTGATCGGGAAGCCTGCTTCTTCCTCTCCCACTCCCCTTGCTTGTGTTCCCTCTCTCCCTGTCTCTCTCTCTCTGTCAAATAAACAAAATCTTAAATAAATAAATATCGCCTATATTTTTTCTGTTATTTTTCAACTTTATGGAGATAGGATTGATATATAACACTTGTAAGTTCACAGTTGGCTCCCCTTATGTATTGCAAAATGATGGGGACCATTGCATTAGCTAATTCCTCCATCGTGTTACAAAATTACCATTTCTTCTTGTGTGTGTTAAGAACATTTTAGATGTACTCTCTTAGCAACTTTTAGGTATACAAGTATAAAATGCAAAACTGGTCATTGTAATCACCATGCTGGACCAGATCCCCAGAACTTATTCATTTTATAACTAGAAGGTTGTACCCTTTGACCAACATTTTGCCATTTACTTCATCACCTAGCACCTAGCCCCAGGTAACCATCTTTCTGTGAGTTTGGGTTTTTTAGATTCCAAATATAATAGAGATCATACAGCCTTTATCTTTCTGTCGGACTTACTTCACTTAGCATAACACCTTCAAGGTTCATCCATATTGTTGTAAATGGCAGGGTTTCTTTCTTTCTCACGGCTGAATCATATTCCATTGTATTTGTATACATTTTCTTTATCCATTCATCAATTGCCGGACACTTGGGTTGTTTCCGTATCTCGTCTGTTATGAATAATGCTACACTGAACATGAAAGTGCAGCAATCTCTTCAAAATCCTGTTTTCATTTCCTTTGGATATATACTCAGGAGTGGGGTTCCTGGACCATATGGTGGTTTTCTTTCTCTTTCTTCCTTTCTTCTTTTCTTTCTTTCTTTCTTTCTTTCTTTCTTTCTTTCTTTCTTTCTTTCCTTCCTTCCTTCCTTCCTTCCTTCCTTCCTTCCTTCCTTCTTGATTTATTTATATATTTTAGAGAGAGAGCATGCACAGGAGGGAGGGGCAAGGGAGAGAGAATGAATCCCAGGCAGACTCCCCACTGAGCTCGGAGCCCCACACAGGGCTGCATCCCACATGCCTGAGATCATAACCTGAGCCAAAATCAAGCGTCAGACACTTAACTGATTAAGTCATCTATGTGCCCTACGGTAGTTCTATTTTGAATTTTTTGAGGAAACTTCATGTTGTTTTCCATAGTAACTGCACCAATTTACATTCCCACCAACAGTGCACGAGAATTCCCTTTTGTCTGTGTACCCACCCACACTTACTGTCTTCTGTCTTTTTGATGATAGCCATTCCAACAGGCTTGTGATGGTATCTCATTGAAGTTTCGAATTGCATGTTCCTGACAATGAGTGATGCTGAGCATCTTTCCCTGTACCTGATGGCCATTTGTGTGTCTTCTTTGGGAAAATGTCTATTCGGTGCCTCTGTCCATTTTTTTAATCCGATAGGGAATTTTGTCGTTGTTGTTTTGTTTTGCTTTGTTATGCCATTGAATTGTGCAAGTTCTTTATATCTTTTGGATACTAACCCCCATTAGATATATAATTTGCAAATATTTTCTCTCATTCCATTCACTTTCATTTTGTTGATTCTTTCACAGGGCAGAAGCTTTTCAGTTTGATATAATTCCATTTATTAATTTTTGCTTTTGCTGCTTATACTTCTGGAGTTATATGCAAAATAATTTTTGCCAAAGCCAATGTCAAGCAGCTTTTTCCCTGTATTTTTTTCTAGGAGTTTTATGGCTCCAGGTCTTATGTTTAAGTCTCTATTCTATTTAAAGTTAATTTTTGTGACCAGTGTAAGATGGGGGTACAATTTCATTCTTCTGCATCTGGTTATCTAGTTTTTCCAACACAATTTTATGTTTATCTATTTATTTTTCTAGTACTAGTACTTCTAGTACTTATTGTTTGTATGAAACTCAAAAATGTGATTCTTTTATTAATTTTGGTAGAAGGAAAGACTAGAGATCCAATTCTTTTTTTTTTTAGATGTTTCTCAGGGTACCTAACGCAACTTATTCAATAATTCATCTTCCCCCCCCCCCCACCAATATGAAAAGCCATCTTTTAGTATACTAAGTGCCCTTAACTAGTTGAGTATTTCTGAACTATATTCTGTTTCCTGGATCTCTCTCTTTATAGCCCAGTATAATGCTGTTTTGATCACTGTAGCTTCCTTATAAGTCTTGTACTATCTTTGTAATATCATTTTTTTTATTTTAAAGATTTTATTTATTCATTTATTTATTGGAGAGAGAGAGAGAAAGTGAGCACAAGTAGGGGAGAGAGAGAGCAGGGAACCTAATATGGGGCTCGATCCCAGGGCCCTGGGATCATGACCTGATCCCAGTCGAAGGCAGATACTTAACCAACTGAGTATCATTTTTATCATTTCCCTTAACCAAGATATTTAAGCCTCGAAGTGACAAGTTTGCATATGTGCTTTGAGGGATCCTCTGGAGATGACATAGAAAATTGGTCGTAGAGAAGAGACCAGCCAGTGCCAGAGAGCTGACATGAGAGATGACTAGGACGTCGTTAAAAGCAATGGTGATGGCTGGGAGGGAGCATGTAGTGGTAGAGTTGATGGGTTGCTGTGTGAGATCAAAGTGAAGGAGAGGTGAAAGATGGTGCCGATGTTTTTACCCTGTGCTGTTTGCCAAGAAGAGGAAGCCATAAATTTGGCTGTGGGGAGAGGAAGAAGAAACTCATTAGCTTACAGACATTCATCTATGTTGAGAGAGTGGGCAGCAACATGTTCGGGTCCCTGACAGCGGGCGTGGTTCTGTGTCTCGGTATAGCATACACATTGGTTCACAGATTTATTTAGTTTAGTTTGTTCATCTGTGCTACTCACCAGCTCCCAGCAGCAGCTTTCCCGCCCCTGGTCTCTCTGTTTGGGGGGCCCTTCTTCCCCATGTGCATCCTACCCTCTCTGCTTAAAGAAATCTTACCTATCAAGATTCTGGCCAAACGCCGTCCTCTGGGGACGTCTTCCATAACCACATCAGCCTCTGTCAGCTGCTTTCACACCATCTTCAATTCCAAGGCATTCAAGCACTGCAGACCAGTCAACTGAATGTGCTAAAACCCTAATACGCTTAGGGTTCCATGTGGCTCAGTCTGCCCAGAGCATTAGCTAGAATGTAACTCTCCACCTAGATTTCTCCCTGACAGAGTGTGTTGGTCTTTTCTGTCTTTCTTTCTTTCAATTCATTTTCTTGCTCTTAATTCTTTGTTCTGATTTAAAAAAAAATTTTTTTTTTCACTTTTTCTCTAGATCCATCTTTCTCTCTTCTTCTCCATTGCCCTTTGTCTGTGGACTCATTACCAGGAATGAGGTGACAAAAGCAAAGAATCTTTAAAGGGCAGAAGAGCGAAACAAGGGGAGGAAGGAAGCAAGCACAATGACATTTCTTTTTAGCAGGATGCGGCAGGGAGAGAAGTGGACACTTGGACCTAAATTAGTGTTGTCCTCCCCTGTGCTGAGATCCTTGGGAGAAGCAGCAAGTTGAGTGAGGGTCCTTTCACCTGCTCTGAGAAGATAGACACACTCTGAACTTTGCAATACTCCAAAACATTTCCTGGTTAGAGCCCAGCTGTGTGTTTTCATGTTGAAAATAATCTAGTTCCACCCACTGTCTAAGACAGGTGGTAACTAAAGTGTCCTTTGGAGTCACTGAATGGTGAGATTTTAGATATTTGGTTAGTTACTAACCATCCATTCTAGGACACTGACTCTATCTAATGGAAGCTGCCCCCCCCCCAAAAACAATAGATGTGAGGTGGGCAATTCAAAGCAACATTTATTTATTTATTTATTTATTTATTTATTTATTTTAAAGATTTTATTTATTTATTTAGAGACAGAGCGGGGGCAATGGGGGGAGTGGCAGAGGGAGAAAGAGAATCCCAAGCAGATTCCCTGTTGACCGTGGAGCCCGACATGGTGCTTGATCCCACAACCCTGAGGTCGTAACCTGAGCCGAAATCAAGAGTCAGATGTTCAACCGACTGAGCCACCCAGACGCCCCCAAAGCAACATTTAAACAGGAAGATATTCTGCCTCAGAATATCTCAGAAGGAAATGTGGTGCAGCCCTGGGCCCCGGCTGCCCTCCTTATTTGCATATACCCACGCTTCACGGTAGCTCGCCACACCACACATGCCTCCAGGCTCACAGAACAGATCCTCCGCGCCGTGCTGGAAAGGCGTGAGGAGGTATTCCCAAGATTACCAGCTTTGAAAGTAGAATCTATGGGGAAAATTCCTATACTTTCTTTATGGCGGGACATGCTATCCTTGACTTGATGGGACTTCCTTTTCTTCCTCCTCCTTTTCCAGGGAAGGCAGCCAGCACCTCTGAGGAAGCCCCACAGAGACCATAAAAATCCGTGTCTCAGAGTGGAAAGACCTCTGCAGTCCCTGAATCTAGGTTCAAATTCATTGACCTGAAACAAGTCCCTCTGAACCTCAGTCTCCTCACCTCTAAAATGGGCAAAGAAAAAGTAGTGCCCAGTTATTATAAGGGTTTAAATAATATATAGATGGTTCTTGCACCTAGTGTGTACTAAATACCCAGTACCCATTGTTCCATCCACGTGGTGCAGCCTCACTCCCGGGGGTCAGGGGAGGGGAGTCTAGCCACATGCCTCATCCTTGCTTCTCCAGATGGGGTCCCCAAACAAGCAGCATTGTCAGACTTGCTGAATTACACTCTGCATTTTAGCCAGATCCCCAGGTGATACCTTTGGCCATTATGGTCTGACAAATGTTGCAGCCTTAGCTGGTCCCAGCTGGGCCTCGACCCTGGAGCCCCTGCAGGCCTAAATCTTAGCTGATGCGCAGCGTGCTCTTTAGCTCCCTCGGGACTCCCGCCACATACAAACGGGGTTCTTACAAGGCGTGCCTCGTCTCATCTAATCCCCAAACAGTCCTAGAGGGGAAGTGCTATTCTCCTCATTTCTCAGATGAGGAAACCAACTCTACCAGATGAAAATGGCTTTCAAGCATCACCCAGCTAGTATGTCACGGAGGCAGAGTTCAGACCCAGGGCCATATGAATCCATATCTGTAGCTGACAAAGATTCTCTAACCAAACTCTGCTCGGTTTCTCCGAGCTTTCTCCTGGAGCAGCCCTCAAACTTGGCCTATAAAAACTACAGACTCTCAGCACAAAAGATTTATTAATCTACCCTCCACCCCCATGCCACCACATCAAAAGATTTGAACAAACAGCAACATAATTTCTCAAGGCCGCATCTCTACAATGACCTCAGCCCCCAGGAAAGTGCTGCCTAAGACAATTCAAGGCTGCCCAAAAAAAGGTATTCTGTTCCAGCAAACACCCCAAGAAAGGGCACTTGTCTCTCCCAGTGTCTGGGAGGCTTGGAGCCCAACTTCAATAAGCAAGTGCCAGTTAGCAAACCCAGGTGGGTTTCACACGGACTGCCCCCGACTTCCCGCTTTCTGTAGATCAGCAGGAAATTCCCTGGACAACCCCTCTCACCCCTCCTTCCCTTGAAAATACTGACTCTAAAAATGGAGGTTGGCGTCAGTTTATGCTGCACCCTCTTCTGTATTGCAATAGTACATTATTGATTAATGTCTTTCCTTCCCGCTGTAATTAGCGTCTGCCTTTTTCTTTGACAGCTCTTTACCCTGTTACCTATCTAGGGCTGATATGATACAGAATTCCCAGAAGCCATTCTGCTACTCGGCCATCTTGGTTAGAACAAACTGCTCCCAGAGTACTTGTCCAACAGATAGGCGGTTGTGGACTTGGACCCCAGGTTGCTGGAGTCTGAGACGCCTCCATCCGCGTGCTCTAATGCTCACACTCATTAGCGAGGTTGACAGAGGGTGTAAGTCCGTAGCCGTGTGGCAACACAGAGGATAGTATAAGTACCAACTCTCATGTCTCAGAGATGTTCAACCATTGTTTCAACCCTGGGCTGACTCAGGGTTTCACTCTGACTGCAGAGGGGCAAGCTGCCACACAGCCTGGCCCGCCCACGCTATCCCTGGGGAGCTCTGCAGCCCTGGGTGCCGGCAGGCCATGGGCATCTCCTGGCCCCCAGTGGAGACTGAGATGGGGGGGATGTGGCGGAGAATACCGAGCCTGTTCTTTGAGTTCATTTCTAGCTGCTGTCTTGAGGGAGCCCCAGCCAGGTGAGGTGTCTGGGATTCAGTCTTTCTTCCAGCCTCTATAGGATTATTATGGAATTATAGTATCTGAAAGCAGGGCTTAGGGGAGCATGAGCGGCTTGCAGATGTCATGCCCACAAGTTGCTGCAGGGAGAATGAGGAGCTGGGACAACGGGAAGGGCTGAAAGCCTCTCCTCCCCCCCAGGGCCCTCACTTCTGATGGAACCCTGTGGACGTTTGACTGTCACAGCATCACTGGAGAGGGTTCAGCCCTACAGAAACCCAGCTCCCAGTGCTGGTCAAGAGAGGAACGGAGGAATGTACATTCAGTTGCTTTGGGATGGAATATTGCTATGACAAGGAAAAATCACTAGCATGTTGTGATCACATGTCCCCTTTCCCACGGCTAAGAAGAAGACAGGACCAGCCACATACGGGTGGTGGCAAGATGTTCAGTGTTTCACAAATAAAACTGGTCAGACACGATCCTCACCACTCCAAGTTAGTTCACGTCCAAGCGTGTACCAGCAACCACAGCGGACTCGCGTTCCAGAGAAGCACAATGCTGACACCATCTTCCCGTTTGTGACCCCATTTGGCTTATCGGAAACGGCCACTGTTTGTTGGAAGTGGAAAAAACACTAGGTGAGGACCAGGTTAGATTTTTCTGTGTCCTCCGGATCCTTTGTATCTTCTTAAGGCCCTGCCCCTACTTCCTTTTCTTGCTCTCTCTCTCTCTCTCTTAAATTTCGCAGATGGTTCTTTTACAGCCATGTGCAGTGTTAGGGACCTTTAAGCCAGCTGTAATCCTCCTTTATTCCTTCTTCATTCTGCTGAACTTTGGAGAACAGAAATATCTTTTTTTTTTTTTTTTAAAAGATTTTATTTATTTATTTATTAGGAAAGAGAGAGAGTGAGAGAGAGCATGAGAAGGGAGAAGGTCAGAGTGAGACGCAGACTCCCCATGGAGCTGGGAGCCTGATGTGGGACTCGATCCCGGGACTCCGGGATCATGACCCGAGCTGAAGGCAGTTGCCCAACCAACTGCACCACCCAGGCGCCCCAGAAATATCTTTTTAAAACTCAAGTCATATCACACCACTTTCTAAACTCACCACTTTGTTATATTTGTTATTTTTTTAAGATTCTATTTATTTATTTGACAGAGCGCGTGCGCACACAAGCAGGGGGAGCAGGAGAGGGAGAAACAGGTTCCTCGCTGAGCAGGGAGCCCAACGTGGGGTTCAATCCCGGGACCCTGGGATCACGACCTGAGCCCAAGGCAGAGGCTTAGCCGATGGAGCCACCGGGCAGCCCCTGCTACATTTAGAATCAGCACCAACTCCTGACCAAGGCCGCTAAGGCCCGGCGTGAGCTGGTATCTCATCTCTGCACCCCCACCCCAGACCTACTGGCTTGCTCACCAGGGCCTTCTGGAGCACCCTGGCCCATTCTTGTCATGCACCAGTGGCTCAAAGGCATCTTCTGGAAAGAGTCCCCTAAGCTCCCAAGCGCCCAGCGCTCCACCTGCCCAGCAGTGCCTGCCACATCCCCCACCATTGTCTGGGGATACTCTCCGCCATCCCCTGGTGAGATGTGAGCTCCTGTTTTGTTTACCTGAACATTCGCCAACGCCTAGACCGGGCCAGGCCCAGCTGACATTGAGGAGCAGGATTTTTTTTTTTTTTTTTTTTTTTTGAGGAGCAAGATTTTAACAGAACTGGAGACGCTGAGTGAGGGGTGGCTGGAGGTGCGTCCCGGAGACTTCTGTGACTTGTCGTTCTTCGCGCAGCATTCGAGGGCCCAGAGCCTTTGCAGCCGAGGATCTGAGGGAGCCATGAGGCCGTCCCCCAGCACAGCTTCCGTTTTCATCCCTGCAGCTGCCATACTGAATGAGCAGGGTTAGTCTCAGAGGCCGTGAGAGATGGTCCGAGGGCCACGTGATATGGCAAGCCACCAGCTCAGGCACTTCCTTTTTTTTTTTTAAATGTCCTCCTCCCTCCTGTGGCTGGAGGCAAGAACTGGGGCTATACTTGGACCCTGCCAGAGTTTGCAGAAGACTGTTTGCCGGGGTGGCTGGTGTTGTAATAGCCATTCGTTTGGGGGCCCGAATGGAACTTGCTCTTTCCAGAGCAGCCAGCAGTATAGTTGGGGAGGGCTTGCCTCCCCAGACTGCTAGGGCGCAAATCTCTGGCAAACCCTTTCACAAGGCACCCAAGTCGCTCCCGTTCCCTTGTGGCACAGCCCTGGCTGTAGCTGGTGGCCGCTCTCCTGGGTAAAGCTCTACCCTTGAGGAGGGCAAGTCTGCAAAGCAGCAGTTTTGGACGGTCCCTGCCCATTTGGACCAACCCGGGAAGGGCAGCTCGCTTTTGGCCACATCCTCCCAAATTATGAGATTAGCGGACTGGGTGCTGATAGCCAGTGGCCCCTCTCTGCATGCCATGGGTTGCCTATTTCTTGAAGAACTCAGACCTCAGGCCCATGGGTCGCCTATTTCTTGAAGAACTCAGACCTCAGGCCCATGGGTCGCCTATTTCTTGAAGAACTCAGACCTCAGGCAGTGAGCATTTCTGCCTTCCCCAGAGAGGGGGAATATCGCTCTCCGAATTGTGATGGCATGCTGGCTGTCGTCTCTCCTTCCCCAGGATATGACTATGAAGCAGATGGAAGGGTGTGGAAGTCGTAGGGGCCCTCACATACAGCGAGCATGGTCCCCTGGTAACATTCACATGAGTGTCAGTGAGGGGGCTGATTCAGGACGTACCAGGGGTCACAGCATCTGCACCCCCCATGCGCAGAAGCCAGTGCACTTGGTAAGATCCTGTGAAAACACCAGGCTCAGGAGAGAACAGATGCACTGAGACTGAGGGGCTCTAATGGGAAGCTTTATTCTCAATTCCTTTTGAGAACGTTCACTAAGTCTCTCTGATGTATTTTCTTACTCCTTTGTGTCCCCAAAAGCCCTTTCCAAAATAGTATCTTAATTAGTGTTCTGGGCTGTGGACCTTCAAACGAAGAACATCAGATACCAGTGGCTTCACGATTTGGGTTCATTTCATTTTCCAGGGAGCACTCTGGCCCTGGGTCCTTAGGCTGTGGCCAGTCGTGGCTGTCCCTCTGCTGGCTGGGGAGGGCCTGATGGAGTAGGAAGTCCGCAGGTTTGGGAGCAAGCACAGGGCTCCTAATATGTGTCCAGATTGCCACAGCCTTTATACCCCACAGCCAGAGAGGAAGGAGGCACGGAGTGCCCAGACTGGAGATCAGCTTTCCCGTTCACAACCCGTTCACACAACCCGTTCAGCTCTCAGCTCACCCCCTTCCTCCTTGCCTGAAACAGCAAACTCACAGAAATGCCTTCTGTGGGGATGCAAGAAGGTTGAGTTGGCAATGACCGTCCCAGGATAGCGCTGCGGGGCAGGGCGCAAGAATGACACATCCCACCCCCTTCAGAGCAGGCTGCTTACCATGTGGGGCACTGCAGGCCCGGTGAGGACCTTCTAGCTGCTGCCGTCCTCCAGCTCCGTCTCGGCCACTGCTGCCCGGCGCCCTGGTCAAGGCTGCCGGCAAAGTGCAGGCAGGGGCCCAGGCAAAGAATGAAGCCAAGAGGTAGTTGTTGCGCCGCCCTGTGGTTCTGAAGGCCTGGAAGACACAAGGTGGGAAGGAAGGAAGCCCCAGGTGAGCCCCCAGCCCCGAGGGCCCCAGGAACAGGTGCCCGGCTCAGAATGGTTCAGGACAGCTCTTTTCCTGGGGATGTCCCCCGACAGCTGTGTGATAACGAAGGTTCTGGAAGACTTCAGGTGGGACCGTACCTGCTGTCCCCTCTGCTCGGTGACTTCTGCCACCAGGAGATTTCTAGGTTAAGATTTGGGAAGGAGGTGTGACTGAATGATTAGGAGGCCACGCTCTGGTGTGTTAAGGACCTAGGCTTCCTAAAACTCCAAGATCAGATATTGCAGGCTGAGTGATCTTACAGGGTTGACTCGAGGAGGAAACAAAGTCACATCGTGGTAATCGGGCAAAAACAGGCTGGCTGGGCACCTGAAGGCAAGGGAAGTTCAGACAAGCCAGCAGTCCACAATCTGTGCTCACCAGCATAACACCACCTGTCGCCTGGGAGGCCGTGGACAGGGCCACCATTTTCGTCATGGCAGTATCTAAAGCTGCAGCCTACAAGGACAAGGAGGAGACCTGGTTAGAAGGGCACACCTCAGAGCAGACTGCTTGGAAGAACCATCAGTTTCGCAAGGAGGAGTGGGAACAGCCGCTCACAACAGAGACCCAAGGTCCAGCTGGACCACAGGCTCCATAAGCAGCCCCTGTGTGGTGCGTGGGCTGTGCTTGGCAGCTAGCGAGACGGCGTGGAGGACTCGGTGGTGACTACAACAGTGACCCAGGACGTTGTGTGAGTAAGTGCTGGTCCAAGGACAGACTCAGGAACGTGGGAACATGGACATCTTCCCAGATGATGGGCAACATCCCAGCACACACAGCACAGAACGAGGAGTGGCTTGTACTCCACTCAGGGTTCCAGCCAGTCCTGTCTCCAACGTGACAAGGGACCGAGGCCAGCCAGGACTCCGGGGAATCGAGCTGCCAGGATCTGCCCTGGGTCAGGCATTCGAGGGAGGCCCCCGGCAGCCTCCCCTGTATTAGAGCGCCAGTGGACTGGGAGCTGGAGCCTGGGTTGCCCTCCCATTACGGAGATTCTCAGCTGAGGGGTGCAGGCTGCCCCGTGAAGAGTGGGAGAAGACAGGGGTCACTGTAGGCCTCGTGCCTGCCCACGAGGGGAACTAGGAAAGAGCCACTTAAGGAATCATGTCACACTTGAAAATAAATATCCTTTGGTTAGTTCCTTTGATTCCTCAGTTTGCCTGATATCCGCACCCCAACGGGCAGAGCTAAGGCCGGACAACCGTGTGGCCCCCTTGCCCCGCTGCCGTGGACAGAAGTTCACCAGGCCAACAGACAGAAAGTTCAGAACGTTTTCATCGTCCCTTTTCCATTTTTTTTAAAGATTTTATTTATTCATTTGAGAGACAGAGAAAGTGAGAGAGCATGAGAGGAGAGAAGGTTAGAGGAAGAAGCAGACTCCCCACGGAGCCGGGAGCCCGATGTGGGACTCGATCCCGGAACTCAAGGATCATGACCTGAGCCAAAGGCAGTTGCCCAACCAACTGAGCCACCCAGGCGCCACTCCTTTTCCAGTTTTGAAAAGCTGCCCAAATACATCCAAGCAGAAGTAAAGCCAAGTTATTCATGTCAAGGAACCAAGCTCTTTCTCCACGACTTGCTTCGTGGGGAAGGAAGTGTTAGTGCCTGTAGATGCCCAGGCTGAATTGCCTCACGTCAACCTCACAACCTGTCATCCGTGGGGCCCTTCGGCCTCCCATCTCATTTCCTGCCACGTCCACGGGGCGGGCAGCTTTCTGGCCCCACAGCTAGGACTGCTCCATCGGCCACCGGGCCATGGCTGTCTGCCTGGGGCTTCCCAAAGGCTCCATGGGACTTCACCCTCGGACACAGGAGACACAGCCAGAGGGGCGATGCTGGTGCCCTGCGGAGGAGGTGGGTGGGAGCACACACAGGAGAAGACAGGACAGGGAATGGAGCTGAGCAGGACCCTGTCAGCCCCGGAGCCACAGGCGATTTCCATGGAGAAGATCCAGACGCAGAACGCATTGAAATGCACTGTGGAGCTAGTCACCATGGTGGCCGTACAAATTACTTCCAGGAATCCCTTTCCTCCCTCGACTCAGCCCTCTTTGGACAGGCCTGGCTGCCAGGCAGAGAGCTGAGCTGGCCACCGGCCCAGAGCTTCTGGAAGTGAGGTAGTGATTATGGGTTCCTCCCAGGCTGGCCCGGCTTCGTGTCCTCAGGGCACCTGGAAGCCAGGTTGGAACGAGGTGCCGGAGCCCCCATGTGGGCAATGGTTATTGAAGTGGAGATTCTGGAGTCTTTGAGACTCCAGAAATAAGGGATTCTTTTATTTTTTCCATTTTTAAAAAACTACAAACAAATATGCAAATACTATGCCTCATGGCAGAAAGGTATACATTTTCAGATTAAGAAAAGGGGTGCCTGGCTGGTTCATTTGGAAGAGCCTGTGACTCTTGATCTTGGGGAGGTGAGCTCGAGCCCCACAGTGGGTATAGAGATTATTTAAATAAATAATTTTTTTTTTTTTTTTTTAAGGAAGACAGGGACTCCTGGGTGGCCCAGTCAGTTGAGCGTCCGACTCTTGGTTTCAGTTCAGGTCTTGATCTCAGGGTCGTGACACATGGGAGTCCGCTGGAGATTCTCTCTCTTCTCCTGTCTCTGCTCCTACCCTCCCCGCTCAAATAAATAAATAAATAAATAAATAAATAAATAAATAAAATCTTAAAAAAAAAAAAAGAAATAGATTTCTCAGGGCGCCTGGGTGGTTCAGTTGTTGGGCATCTGCCTTCAGCTAAGATTAAGGCCCGCATCAGGTCCCCTGCTGAGGGTCGGGGGAGTCTGCTTCTCCCTCTCCCACTCCCCCTGCTTGTATTCCTGCTCTCACTGTGTCTCTCTCTGTCAACTAAATGAAATTAAAAAAAAAAAAAGTAAATAAAAAAAGAAATAGATTTCTCCAGCATCGTTTTGGAATTTCACTGTGGCTTATACCTGGATTTCTCTGACCAGGCTCCTTATAGGTTATCTTTATAAGTTTTTCCCAACATTTTGCCGTTACAATCAGTGTTGCAGTGGACCGCCTAGTATCCAACGTTTTGTCGGCTCCTATTTACTCGTGGGTGACCAAGTCCCATGAGCGGAACTGCCACATTGATACTCTGTACCTTCTGAAGATCTCTGACCCGGACGGTCAAACAGTGCTTCAGGAAGGCAGGTCCGAGTTTCAGCACAGGATGGGGCTAAAGTACCGTATCTGAACCCTTAGAGAGGAGCATGTTCTTTTGTTTTTTAATTTTATTAAGTTTTTAATTTTACTTGCAGTGTAGTTAACATACGGTGTTGTATTAGTTTCAGATGTATAATAGAGTGATCCAACACTTTCATACATTACTCAGTGCTCATCCTGATACGTGTATTTTGTTTTTAAGTGGGTTCCATGTTTAACGTGGGGCTTGAACTCGTGACCTCTAGATTGAGAGTCTCGTGCTCTACCGGCTGAGCCAACCAGACATCCCTTGAAAGTGTACTCTTTAATCCCCATCGCCTAGTTCACCCATCTGCCTACCCCCTCCCCTCTGGTAACGATAAGTGTCTTCTCTACATTTTAGAGTCTGTTTCTTTGTTTGCTTCTCTCCTTTTTTTTTTCTTTGTTCATTTGTTTTGTTTCTTAAATTCCACATATGAGTGAAATCATATATTTGTCTTTCTCTGACTTATTTCACACTAGCTCTATCCATGTCATTGCAAATGGCAAGTTTTCATTCTTTTTTAATGGCTGGATAATATTCCATTGTATGTATATACCACATCTTCTTTATCCATTCATCTATCAATGTACATTTGGGTTGCTTCCATATCTTGGCTATTGTAAATAGTGCTGCAATTAACATAGGGGTTCGTGTATCCTTTAGAATTAGCGTTTTTGTATTCTTTGGGTAAATACCAGTAATGCGATTGCTGGGTCATAGGGCAGTTCTATTTCTAATTTTTTGAAGAACCTCCATACTGTTTTTCCGCAGTGACTGGACCAGTTTGCATTCCCATCAACAGTCTATGAGGGCTCCCCTTTCTCCACAGCCTCACCAATACCTGTTGTTTCTTGTGTTGTTGACTTCAGCCCTTCTGACAGATGTGAGGTGATATCTCATTGTGGGTTTGATTTGCATTTCCCTGAGGCTGAGTGATGTTGAGCATCTTTTCATGTGTCTGTTGGCCATCTGGATGTCTTTGGAGAAATGTCAGTTCATGTTTTCTGCCCATTTTTTAAAAAGATTTTATTTATTTATTTGACAGAGAGATCACAAGTAGGCAGAGAGGCAGGCAGAGAGAGAGGAGGAAGTAGGGTCCCTACCGAGCAGAGAGTCAGACGCGGGACTCAATCCCAGGACCCCAAGATCATGACCTGAGCCGAAGGCAGAGGCTTAACCCACTGAGCTACCCAGGTGCCCCACTTCTGCCCATTTTTAATTGGATTATTTTTGGGGCTTTTGGTGTCGAATTGTGAGGAATACTCTCTTTTTAAAGAAATAAGAACTGGTCAGTCTCAGCTCAAACAGGCATGAATCTAGAAGGTTCTCTCAGTAATCCAAACACACTGGACCACCTTTGTTCTGGGTACAGAGATACATGTGAGATGTTTGTTTGGTTGGCTTCAAGGGTTGGCTTCATTTTTGTGACATTGACGCCACTGATTTGAAGTACTGTTCCCAGGAATAGCTCTCTTTTGCATGGCCTTCCAACCTTTGAGGGGATCAAAGAATAAAGTTTTCTGTGGATATGTTGGGGGAGAAGGGTGGTTTAGGGCTAGACACTAGAACCCCAGGGACAAAAGCAACGTGAGTTCTCTCTGGTATCTGATGTTTACAGATGAGCTAGTAGCAGAAGTGATCCTCAGCACCCCCCATGGCCTTTTGGACCTTGGAACTTTGCCCCCTCCTGCCATGGAGGCTGGCCTTTTCCTTCTGATGACCTTGACAGAGGGAGACTCATTCTGCTCCAAATTTCAAACTTCACCAAAGTAGCAGATGCAAAGCAAAGATAGGGACACAGCTTCTTGGCAAGAACATCATCTTGCTTCATCTGCTAAGTGCTCTCAGAAAATGGTTAGGATTTGAGGTCCAAAGGGAAAACAGACGGGTGGCTCCGGGTCAGATCCGGGACAAGGAGAAGCACTCAGTGGGCTTTCCTAAGCACTGGGACCCTCCATGACGACCCCGTCAGCTGCACGCCTTGGTGGATCCTGCTGGGATCCAGTCTGCCCTGGGTGGTCTTGAAGCCTTGGCCAGGGGCCCAGACCATGTTCTCCTTAAGCATGCCGACTTGCTTCACCAGGGCCACTGAGACACGCAGAAGACTCCCACTGAGCAGTGTGTCTACCTGTTTCCCTTGGATGTGCTTATCCCTTGCAACAGTTCAGGTAACTGGCTGGCAATATTCCTGCCCTTCATTCAGCCTTCTAACTGGGACGTGGTTGATGGGGACGGGAAGGCAGGAAGGAGCCTATTGAAGATGGAAAATAAATCCCTGATTTATAGTGTTAAATGAATGACTCTACCTTGAACTGAAACTCCTTGGTGGGACGTGACTTAGTGGGATGTGACAGTGTAGTGATCCTTTGGAAACACTGAAGATAAAAATGCGAACACTGTCAGCAGAGCGAAAGAGCCCCTGTGGGAGGGGCTCTAAGCCTGGAGGTCAGCTGTCTACTGGGATCTAGGAGAGAAAGTTTACAGTGCACGGCCCACCTCCCGCTTCTGTCTTGCGTGCCCTCCTCAGCTCACAGATTCTTGGCTTATCTTCTACGTTCAGACGAGGAAAAAAAAAGTATAAAAATACCTGTCTGAAATTTGCCTTATGGTTGATACTCATGTCTGGAAATCAAATGCGGTAGCATGTGGCCCTCCAAATGTCATCATATTCTTGGAGGTTTCATGCCCTGAGCTCCAGCAGGGGCTGCCCAGAGCCACACACAGAGGTGAGCTGGTCCTGGGAAGCTAACCCGGAGCTTCCTCCGGCCCACACGCTGTCGCGGCCTGGAGGGTTTCCGTCCCCCAGTATCCACGGCAACGTGACTGCTGCCAGGGGCTCGGGGCCTATGGGTCTGTTTTTCCCCAAACACACCAAGCTGGCAGCGAGGATCCAGGATGGAGAGGGAAGGGGAGAGGCAGATCCTCTCATCTGCCGCTGGAGCCGTCAGCCCCCTCCTCGGGTGCAGTCCGGCCCAGGAAAGCCGCAGCCAGCAGGCAGAGCGAGCTCCCGAAGACCTCACATCATCAGACTAGAAATGAGAGCTCTTGGTTTTTGTCCCAGTGAGGAATGAATCCAACATCATAAGAGCAATTTTTTTTTTTTAAATCAGCACATAGAATTGAAAATTTAATTTAGAGACAAGAGGCCGACAACTGCTACGTTATTACTAGCAGCCCATTCTGTTGTTCTCACAGGCGCCGTCAACGTCACGGGCACAGGCTTCAGAATCAGGCTAACCCTGCCCTCTCGGTTCCGTACATGTGGGCAGGGGGCTAGTACCTTAGGCAAGTGACTCGAGTCACTTCTCGGTCCTAGTTTCCTCCTCCTCCTCTGGAGGTGATGATTCGTACCTCCTGGAGGTGAGGTGAGGAGGTGAGGTCCACACAGCCCTTCGGGTGAAGGCGTGATGAAGGGCAGGATGATCACAGGCCCCTGTGATGTCGCACACCTGATCTCACAGGAGGGGGAAGCCGCTGACAGGTGACCCTCTGCCTTTCCAGGGGAGATGCCCGGGGCACACCAAAGACGGTGGGGAGTGAAGGAGAGATTCCCAGCACGTCACATGTGCGATGCATCTGGTGAACCCCGTGGTCTGCTGACCACGTCCGCCTAGAGCTGGGCACGGCCCCTCACTCCCGGCTCCCTGCCCAGCAGAGCTCGGAGGGGCCCCGCCAGGGTCTGGCCCGATGAGGAGAAGCTCCGGAGGGCAGTGTCCCAAGCCAGGTTCCTGGGGCTGGGTCCTAGCAGAAAAGGAGCCGGCCTCTCCCTCTGGGAACAGAATCGGCCAGTGGGCCTTTTGACCCACGTTGCTTGAATCCGGAGTGGAACAATTAAAGAACTAAAAAGGAGAGAAGGCATTACAGTGACTCCTGTGTGCGTACTCAAAATTTCAAATCCTCTGGAAAGGTGAGCCAGAGCTCCTTCAAAGTCATATTGTCCTCTAATACCTCTATGAAGGTTCTTCCGCAAGCCCAGCCATAAACCTCCTTTGTAGAAAGAAAACCGACTGGAACTGGGGAGCCAAAGACTCTCAGAAGCCAGCCAGGCCCAAACCTTGCACAGCTCCCATCTTTTCTGGAAGACTCCCATCCTGAGCGGCTTTCTTGCTCTGGCGCCAAACAGCTGCTGGAAGCCGTCCTCCCTCATGAGCAGTTTGAGTTAGGATCAGTGTTCCTGCAGCCCGTGAAGCCAGAGGGAAGCCCGCGATGCCGGAGGGAGACTGGCATCCTTGCAGAGGAGTAGAATATCCTCGCATGCTCAGGAAGATCGTAAAGGAGGAAACTCGGGAGCATACAGAAATGTGCACACTCAGCGTTGGTCAGTCCTGCTCTGTATTTTTTCCTCAGGATCCGTCTTTAAGGGTGGGAAAAGCTTCCAAGGTCCTTCAGCCTTGGCTTTGTCCTAGCCCAGGAGGAATAAGTCAGGGAACTACAGTGGGTGATTTTTTGTTTTGGCCTATGGAAAATTGTGAAAGGGATTGGAAGGAGGAAAGTAGGCAGCCAGCAATGAAGTGTGTGCCAAAAATAATGATGTGAGTCAGCATCATCGGGCTGGAGAGAAAGCCTGCAGATTCGTGCGTGGGGTGCTCGAGCACAAGGAGGCCTGGGGTGCAGGGTCCTCACTGTGATGGTGACTGACCGTTCACTCCCTGCAGTCTCCATGTCCCAGACACCCCACGTACCCCACCCTTCACCGTTGTTAGCATTACTAGGGTTATGATGAATCTTCCAGAACGTGCTCCGTAAACACAGGACGCTGAAGGATCTGTTAGCGTGCCTGATGGGGGCCGGGCCCAGTATGTGTGACTGCAGCCTCCACTGCATATGGCGCACAAGCAGACCCTCGAACCAGCTTCCTTGAGGAAGGGCAGCTATGTTCCTCGGACAAGGAACCCCGCATTTCTAAACACAGCTCCCGGCCAGGTAACTAGGAAGTCTAGCCTGAGGGTCAGGAACTCGGGCCTCCGGTCAGCTTACCTGCTTTAGCACCACTCTTGCCGGGCCAGGTATTTGATCATTTTCTTCATCTGTGACCCAGGGCATGACTACCCGCCCATCCGTCAGGACTCGCGAGTTGTAGCAGTAGACACCATATGTCGCGAACTAAAGGGAAACAAGGAACTGAACAGAAAGGTTCTCAGGAGTTCAGGTTAGAGAAGAGGCTCCGAAACAGACGCGCTAGAGGATCCCAGAGGACGGGACGCTTAGCGGTCCTGCTGGGGAGGGAGCGAGTGCTGGTGTGTCTTCTCAAAAATACGGTTCAGTCTCCCAATTCCAGGGTCTGGCTGGACTCACTTGGCTCATGTGCCCACTTCTTGGCCAGGGAGGGCTGGGCTGTCACCCTGATAATGCGGCCACTGTGTCCAAAGGGGGAAAGGAGTGCCCCCAAATGAAACTGGGGTGCTCCCATGGAGAAAGGGAACTGACCCCTAGGCAGCCCAAACCCAGGCAGGGGCCAGAACGCCCCCCTGACTGGGCTGCTGTAAGGGTAGATGAGGTGACACGGGGAGCACAAAATGTCTGGCACAGAAGCCAACGGGCTGCACTAAATGTGAGTGACTATGAATATAATCACCATCACTTCTCGCGGGGAGGGGACCAGCTGGCCTGACTTTGACATTGATACCCGGCCTGGTCTAATGACGTACTTCCAAAATCAGTACATGCACTGGTCTCACTGTATTAAACTCACTAGCTCAGGTTCAGTGACCAAGGAGCAAAAGGGCAGATTAACTGGAACAAATAAAGTAGGCTGGGGGCAGGTAGTAAGAAGCAAGGAGTTCTACGGGGCACCTGGGGGGCTCAGTCGTTAGGCGTCTGCCTTCGGCTCAGGTCATGATCAAAGAGTCCTGGGATCGAGCCCCACATCGGGCTTCCTGTTCGGCGGGAAGCCTGCTTCTCCCTCTCCCACTCCCCTTGCTTGTGTTCCCTCTCTCGCTGTCTCTGTCAAATAAATATTTAAAAAAAAGAAGCAAGGAGTTCTAAACAGGCGGAGTAAGGAAATGGATCTAATCATGTCCTTGTGTATGTCTGGGGACCCACGGAATTGGAACCCAGGAGCTCTGGACAGGAATCCAGACGCTAGCATTCCTAGCTGTGTCCCTGGACAAATCCGTTTCTTTACCTTTAAACCGAGGTTAACAATGTGTACCTCCCAGGATTTGTAAAATGCACCATAAGCGGCCAAATGCATCTTCCTATTTCTGGGGGTAATGACGCTTGGGATAAAAGCCATGAGCTACAGTTTCACCTCTTTACCCACAAGTCTTATCATCATGTTCCCATTCAGATATAACCGGAAGTAGAACGATCCCTAATCTAGGTTTTGCCTCGGCACTCCTTTTAGAGTCTGGAGGTGTTCGGTGAATGTTTCCTTTTCCAATGCTTCCGTGCCCTGGACAGGCTTCCGTCACACGCGGGAGGACGAAGTGCGGTGGTGGGGAGCGGTGGTGGGAAGGGCAGTTCACGCATTAAGGATGGGGGATGAATTAGTGAGCAGCCCCTTGATCAAAACTGGGCAATATTTGGGCGCCTGGCTAGCTCCGTTGGTGGAGCATGTGACTCTTGATCTCGGGGTTGTGAGTTTGAGCCCCATGTTGGGTTTAGAGATTACTTACATTTTTTTAAATCTTTAGAACAACCTTGGCAGTATTTCCTAAAACACTGAATGGCCTTATTCTTGGACCAGTATTTTTACTCCAAAGAATTTATCCTGTTGTAGAAACAGTATGTGTACCTAGAAGTGTGTAAGAGCATTCAATGCACCCTGCTTGCAAAGGAGCCAAACCACCTTCTTCTTTTTCTTCTCCTTCTCCTTTTTTTTTTTTTTAAAGTAGGCTCCATGCCCAGTGTGGAGCCCAACTCAGGGCTTGAACTCACAACCCTGAGATCAAGACCTGAGCTGAGATCATGAATCAGACACTTAACTGACGGAGCCACTTGGGCACCCCAAGTCACCTTCTTTTTCTGGAGGACTCCCTCACTAATATAAATTTTAATGGGATCAAGGCAGAGTCTCCCACTGCAGAAGGTGAAGGGGGCCAGACATGCCTGCCTTCTCCCTGCTTCAGGGCAATGAAGGCATGGCCTTGGGACCTACTCCCCGGATCCCCTGCCCTCTGAAAGTTCCCATCTCGAACTCCAGAGTCCTGAGGAAGCTTACCAGAGACCTCCCAGCCTGCTGCTCTTGCGACAACCTTGGCCACATGCTCTGTGGCCTGCCTTCCCTTGATTTATAAAGCTGGGTCTTCAGCCTCCCTGTCCATTTCAGCAGCTAGCTAATGTCGTTTGCTGCTTAAGTGATCCAGAATGACCCAGTCTGCCAAGTGAGACACCCACGGTGTCCCTCAGCCAAGGGGAGGGTAGACAAATTACGTACACCCCTACTGTGAAAACCCTGGACGGTCCATCTCCAGGTGCTGATGTGTCGTTAAATGAAATAAGCAAGTGGGAGATTCGAATGTATACAACAGTCCTGTTACAACGCAGGAATATGTTAGCATGGGATAGAGGAAAGCACCTGGGAGCCCAATACGCCGGGCTGTTGACAGTGATTATCTCAGAGAGCAGAGAATTATTTTAGAGAAGTGTTTCTATGTCATGAACTCCTTTTTACTCTTGTCACGTTTGAGCTTTGGTTATTTTGCAGTTGGTTTGTAACCAGAAAAAAGTGACAATGCCATTTTCTTAAAAAGTAGACGGCTGCATCATAGGCAAGATGTGTGCCCCGGAAGACCTCAAATAACTTAAAAACACGCACAAGCCAAGACTCCTCCTGACAGAGAACAGCAGGAAATTTCCGTTATCAGCTAAGGTGGTGTCCCCCTTTGCAGTGGTGTCAACAGTTTGCAGCCGACTCTAGCCCTCTGGCTTTGACGTCACGGGTCTTCAAAGAGAGACTATGAACTGACGCGTTTTATTTCACACGGCTACAAATTTACATAATACAAGTATGCATAAAATAATGAGACCAGGAAGTGAAAACTGAGTCATTTTTTTTAAGGTTTTATTAATTTGACAGAGAGAGAGAGAGAGATCACAAGTAGGCAGAGAGACAGGCAGAGAGAGAGGGGGGAAGCAGGCTCCCTGCTGAGCAGAGAGCCCGATGCAGGGCTCGATCCCAGGACCCTGAGATCATGACCTGAGCCGAAGGCAGAGGCTTTAACCCACTGAACCATCCAGGCGCCCCAAAAAACTAAGTTATCTTGAGCTAGCTCTCCCCAATGAGGATGCAAAGCAAAGATGAATTCACCTTGGCTCTCCTGTCTTCCCTGCCTCCGAGGGGAACGGACGTGTCCAGTCCGTGAGCCGAGGGTCTGCCCTGCTGACGACGTCTTACCACTCACAACACGCTGCTCTCCACCCAGTGGTGCCGGAGGCAGGGAAGGGGTGCGTCCGGTCGCCGTCCCCGAGGCTCTGACTCAGCGGGGTGCCGCGGTCACTGAGACAGGTCCCTGGGTGGTGGGGAAAGGCCCTCTGGACAGAGAACCACAGCTCCCTGTGAGGCCTGAGCTGGTAGGAGTCTGTGACGAGGACATAGCTCCTCCAGCAGGGGGTGCTCCGCAGGGGCCGCGACCGGCCTGAGTGTGGCAGGACCTCATTATGGTTTTGTGGCGGGCATCTCTCTGAAAACCCGGAACCCTTCCTTGACTGCAAAATCCCAGGCCAGGTTAGAAATATACTCAGTCAGCTTTTCACTCTGTTCGGCGGCTGCCAGGCTTGCTTGCCCTGAGCAGAAGCAAAGACAAACAGTGATGACTCCCAAACACCCGTCATAATAATGCCGTTAGCATCTCCTACCACTTACTGAGCACTTGCCACGTCCCAGGCACGGTGCTAAGTGCTCTGCGTGTACGATTACAGCTCGTGAATTCCCAGAGCACGCTGACAGTTTTATTCCCCACTTTATGGACAAGGATCTGGATCGTAGAGAGAAGGCGTGCCCACGCTTACATCATGGGCTGGGAGCCAGGAGACAAGCTCAGCTGGACTGCTCCCTGCTCTTCCCTCTAAAGAAACTAAATGAGATCAGGAAGACCCTCAATTGCTTCTGCTGCTGTCGCCGGCGAGCTTAGAGAGCCCTACACTACCCCAAACTGTCCCTGCTGCAAAACTGGTAATAGAGTCACTGGGGACCAGATTCGCGGCTGGTCTCTGGACACTGCTCCACACAGACCAACGCAGTGACCCCACTGCACAACTGCCTCCAATTACACACTCACTGCTCTCTTCTTTTTAAAATACAGGCATCGAGACATTTTTTTGAAAAGGATTTTTTTTTTAAAGATTTTATTTATTTAGGGATGCCTGGGTGGCTCAGTGGGTTAAGCATCTGCCTTCAGCTCAGGTCATGATCCCAGGGTCCTGGGATCAAGCCCCGCATCAGGCTCCCCGCTCAGCTCCCCTCTGCCTGCTTCTTGATCTTGATTTTATTTATTTGTCAGAGAGAGCGAGAGAGAGAGCCCGAGCATAAGCAGGGGGGAGTGGCAGGCTCCTCACTGAGTAGGGAGCCCCAGGCAGGCCTGGATCTCGGGACCTCAAGGTCATGACCAGAGCTGAAGGCAGACGCTTAACTGACTGAGCCATCCAGGCGTCCCTGAAAAGGATTTTTTTAATGTAAATTTTTTTTGAAGATTTATTTCAGACAGAGAGCATGTGAATTCTAGCACATCGTGTGCGTTAGGCAGGGGAACAGAGGGAGAAGGGATGCAGACTCCCCCCTGAGCAGGGAGTCCACCTGGGGCTCCATCCCAACACCGCGATCATGACCTGAGCTGAAACCAAGAGTTGGACGCTTAACTGACTGAGCCACCCAGATGCCCCTTAATGTAAATTTTTTTAAAAATTGAGGCATAGTGTCTATACACCCTCTCTATAAGACTGTACAATTCTGTGAGTTTCGTCAGGCAACCAGCACTGTCATCAAGATACAGAATCTGCCCATCATCCCCAAATTTCCATGTTGTCCCTTTGTACTCAATCCTTTGCCCCAGCCCCTGGCACCACCGATCTATTTCTTTTCTTTTCTTATTTTTTTTTAAATCTTTTTTTTTGGATCTCTATTTCTATATTTGGTCTTTCCTGGAATGTCACATACACACACACATCGTAGGGTGCGCAGTCTTTCAGCGTTGCTTTCAGCACGCGGTGGACTGCATCTGAGGTCCAACCATGAAGTGTGTGTAGTCTCTTTATCATGAGCTCTACAGCCAGCTCTCCTAGGTTACTTTTAGCCTTTCCACATTCTAAAGAGACTGTGATTTCCTCGTTCTCTTTGTATCAATAAATGGATCTTTGCAGAGGCCTGCTTTTCTCTTGGCCCCTGCCCTGGTCAGTTTCCCACAAAAGCCATTTCCATGCAGCTTCGGGGTTAAAGATATTATGCTGTTCTTTACAAATGAGGAACCAGATCTGTCCGCTACCTAGCAGGGAATGCCGGCCACTGGACAACTCTTTACTCAGCACCTGCTGGGTGCTGGGTATGGAGCTGGCCCCTGGGGGGCGAGTCGGGAACCAGACAGCCCCCTTCCCAGAGCCACACCCGAGTGAGGGCAGAGGAGCACGAGAGAAGCATGAAGCACCTCTCGGGGCTCACAGGTCTTGAAACGGTCAAGTGGTGATAGTCTCCTGATAGTCAATAGGGGACTATCCAATGGGGTTTATGGGTGTAGAGATTCCAGAATGGATAATTCAGAATCCACTCAGCCTGTCCCTAGCCATGGGAGCAGAATCCAGTGGGAACACAGCTGTCCCCTAGGAAACGTCGACAGGCATGAGATGCCTGTTCAACATCTCATGGACCCAGCAGCCCTCTACTTAACTAAGTATTTCTGGTTAGCCTTCATTTCAGAGCCCTAACACAAACTGGGAAAGGGTGATTAGAGCTAATGCTGGCTGGGGGAAGGGAACATGTGGTTTCTAAGAGTTCCTGCTTGTTGAGACCTCTATTATCAGATCAGGGAGGGTTAAACTGGAAATGCTCTGGATGCTGATTTTTCTCTGGACACTGTTTTGTTTGCTCCCAACTTTGTATTTTGCTGGCACTACCCGGAACAGGATCTGGCTTAGTAAAGGTTCAGATACTTGTGAATGAATGATCAGTTGCCGGACTACAACTGCCTTTCTCGTTAGAATATGGGAACCCAGCTGAGGTCCACATGCTGCCACCAACCTTGGGGTGTCGAAGACCTCAAAGTTAAGACATTACTGCAGCACAGGCAACCCCACAGCTGCGTTTCTTTCTACTCACGTTTCGTTTTCATTTTTCATTTGGGAGAATTGCAAAGATATATACAGAGGGAGCAAAGAGTATAGTCAATCTGCAAGGGTCTATGACCCAGCTTCAACAATCACCAGAGCATGGCCAATCTTGTTTCATTCTCTGCCATCCCCACCCGCGCTGCCCTGGGTTTTTCTGAGGTTAAATCCCAACCATCGCATCATTCCATCTATGAATACTTCATTTATGTCTAATAACGAAGACTCAAAAACACACAATACCATCATCACACTTAAAAAAGTGAACTGTGCCTCCTTGATGTCATCAACTGTCCAGACTCTCCAGTGAGAATTCAAAGTTTACTATCTCATACATTTTTTTAAAATAATCTGTTTTTTCAAATAGGGATCTAAAGATCCAAATGCTATAATGGCTGATGTGTCTTTCAAATCCCTTCCCCCCCTTTTTAAAGATTTTACTTATTTATTTTACAGAGAGAGCACGTGCGCAGTGCGCGTGTGTAAGCACCAGAAAGGAGGGAAGGAGGAGCAGGGGGGAGGGACAGGGAGTGAGAGAACCTGAGGCAGACTCCCCGCTGAGCGTGGAGCCCTATGTGGTACTTATTACTCCATCTCATGACCCTGAGATCAACCTGAGCTGACACTCAGAGTCAGATGCTGGATGCTCAACCGACTGAGCCACCCTTAAGTCCCTTTTGATCTGCAGGTTCCATTTTCTTTTCTTTTTTTTTTTTAAAGATTTTATTTTATTTAATAAATAAATATTTATTTATTTATAATAATATAATATATGATATAATATATATAATTATATAAATATAATTATTATTATATATTTATATAATTATATTATTATGTATTATAATATATATTATTATATTATAATAATATATAATATAATAATAAATAAATATTTATTTATTTATTTTATATTTAACAGAGAGAGAACACAAGCAGGCAGAGAGGCAGGCAGAAGCAGAGAGAGGAGTAGGCTCCCTGCCGAGCAAGGAGCTCGATGCGGGACTCGATCCCAGGAGGCCGGGATCATGACCTGAGCCGAAGGCAGCCGCTCAACCAACTGAGCCACCCAGGTGTCCCTGCAGGTTCCATTTTCATCTTTTCTCTTCCCCCTGACATTCATTTGTTGAGGAATCTGTGACGTGTCCCCAAATCTGAACTTGGTGAGTGGCTGTGCCCCTGTTTAACTTGCTCCTCTGAACCCTCTGTTGTGAGTTGGTAGTTAGCACCACAGACTCAGTCAGACCCAGGTCTGACTTTTGGGAGAAGCACCAGGCAGTATACAATGTATGGCCGTCTCTCTCTTGCTGATGTTAGCATCACTGATGCTTATTTTCCAGATCCATTAGTGTATCAGGGGTAGAAAATTGGTGATCTGTTAATTCTGTCATTCTGCTTCCCTAGAGAGACACTTTCCCTACAGCTCCCTTGCTTACTGGTGCAACAAGGTGCTCCGGGCTCACCGTCGACCTGAACACAGCCCCTTCTCTAAGAAGTCCCAGTTGCTCTCGGTGGGAATGGAATTTAGAGATTATGACATGGGGAAAACTGGGAGTGTACAGTTCTACTGGGTTAGCCACCATTTCTAGGACTTTCAAGCAGGATCTGTTTGCTTTCTTTCTGCCCGTCTTCCTTTCCACATAGGAAACAAACTGTAATCTACCTTCTATCTTCTTAACTAATTTAGGAGAGAGATTATTTCATTTGCTATCCTGTAAGATTTAGAATTAAAACTAGTAAGACTGTGCCATAGCCTCATATCTATGTGAACACTCTATAGGTGATAGGTTCACTTATATATATATATCTGACTCAACTGTCAACACTTAACTTTTCTTCCCAGGAGTTCAGATGCACAGATATAATGTAGAACGAACTCCCAGCTAGTTCAATAAAGCATTTTCCCATGTATGTAGAAGCACCATGAAAGAAGACAATCTTTTTTCTCCTTCAGCAGTCCTCTTACTGGACAATTTGGCAACATCTACAAAATTTTAAAATGCACATACTTTTAACTTAGCAATTCTAATTCTGGGAATTTATCCATTAGGTATAATCACACATGTCTGAAAAAGGATGTTCACCAACCACCATTTGTGATTGCAAAAATGTGCAAACGATACAAAAATACGTCGATAGGGGAATGGGTTAAATAAATCATACTACATCCAGACAATGGAATGTACTATAGAAATCAAAAAGAATGGGGGATGTATATCTGCACGTACTCATGTGGAAAGGTCTCAAAAATATTGTTAAGTGCAAAAAACACACAGGGAGTATATCTTGTGATGTTGTACAGTATATCTATGATAATCATATATTTGTGTATATCCTATACATTCACACATCATATCCTACATATATACATACACAGATATTTCACAGGAATTCTTAAGCATAAAAAATTTTAAAATCAAGGTCCTAAAAATGCTTGTAGGCTGATCACATTTTTATAGAACTTAGAGAGAAAGAGGGGAGTCTAGGTGGGTTGGTTAAGTGGCTGCCTTTGGCTCAGGTCATAATCCCAGGGTCCTGAGATCAAGCCCCGCATCAGGCTCCTTGCTCTGCAGGGAGCCTGCTTCTCCCTCTCTCTCTGCTGCTCTCCCTGCTTGTGTACTCTCTCTCTCTCTGTCAAATAAATAAATAAACAAACAAATAAATAAATAAAATCTTAAAAACTTAGAAGACAGAGACACAAAAAAATTGGGGGGCCCACTAAGGGCAATATTTATCTTTGAGAAATGATACTGAGAAGGCAGGAAAATAATTTTTTATTCTTTATGATTTAATTCTTACCATGTAGGTTTTTACTTTAATTTTTTTGGTATGTTAATAATTTTTAAAAGTTTGGGGCACATGGGTGTCTCGGTTGGTTGAACGTCTGACTTGTGATGTAGATTCAGGTCATGATGTCATGGGTCGTGAGATCGAGCCTGAAGTTGGGCTCTGTGCTGGGAAGTCTGCTTGAGATTCTCTCTCTCCCTCTGCCCTTCCCCCCACGGGCACATGCTCGCTATCTCTCTCTCTCTCTCATAGATAAATAACTCTTAAAAAATAATCTTTAAAAATTTAAATATTTTAAACTTTTTTAAACTTTTAAAAAATATATATACCATTAATGACAGATGGTGGAATTAACTGAATCTTAGAGCGTTCTGGCAAATTGGTCCCTCCAAAGCCTCTGTGGACACAGGTGGGCGACGGGGTGGTGGGGTGGGGGTTTGGGGTTCCTCCGGGGAGAAGCTGCGTGGCTGTGACTCAGACCCCCAGGCAGCATTACCTGGGAGCGAGCGCTTGTGGACTCCTTGCAGGATTGCGGCCATGCGGAAAAAGGAGAAAGCCATGTAGAAGTTCCAGTTCTCAAGGGGAGGGATCTCCAAGTGATGGCAGTACATCCTGAAATACTCCTCTGCGGTAGGGATTCCCAGCTGAGTGAGGTCACAGTCACGCAAACCTGAGGCGACAGACAGGGCCATCTCTGGGTGGACAGTCAGTGACCCCCCCACTCCCCTGTGGCCGCAGGGATCTAAATTATGAAAATCACTTCCTCCCTTGGCAATGACCTTCACAGCTAGCTCACAGGCTCAGCTCCTTATTTCAGCAGCTCTTCTGCCCTCAGGAGGCTGGGACCCTGGCGTGAAGCTATTCACAAATGGGCACTCAAAAGTTTCAGACCAAATTGGCAGTAAAGGCAGGACGCCTGGGTGACTCAGTCGGGTGAGCATCTGCCTTTGGCTCAGGTCATGATCCCAGAGTCCTGGGATCGAGTCCTACGTGGGCTCCCTGCTCAGTGGGGTGTCTGCTCCTCCCTCTCCCTCTGCCCCTCCCCCCTCACCCATGCTCTCTTGCTCACTCTCTCTCATGAATAAATAAAATCTTAAAAAAAAAATTGGCAGCAAGGGAAGGAATAAGAGGCCTCCACTTCCATCTGGACCACAGTTCAGGGTGGATGCATATTATTTTCCATCAGCCATTTGATAAAAAAATAATACTGAAGGAAAAATCCTAGGCCTGGGGCAACCTGGGTGGCTCAGTTGGTTAAGCATCTGACTCTTGATCTCAGCTCAAGTCTTGATCTCAGGGTCGTGAGTTCAAGACCTACATTAGGCTCCATACTGGGCGTGGAGCCTACTAAAAAAAAAAAAAACAACCTGCCAAATTATGAAAAAAATAATTATAACGAAGTTTTTTTATTGATTTGCTTCATTTGTAATCTTTTCATGGCTTAGAAGCACGTAGCATATTTTGTTCCTAGGACTTTGTCTAGGAGTATATAATATAGGCAAGGTTATTCCTACAAAGATACTCACTGCTTTTTTGTGAGGGCTCGGGGGAGATAATATAAAAGAAATCAGAAATAAATTAAATATCTAATAGGAATCAAACGTCTTAAGTTAATTCTATTCAATAAATCCTATTACATAATTAAAAATGCCATAGAAGAAATACTTAATGGCATGAAACCATGTCCAAAATATATAATTAAATGAAAAAAAGCAGGCCATAAAATCATAGAATCGCATTTTCATTTAAACAAATGTATGTATGCACACAGAAAGATGAAAATGTTGGCGATGGTCATCTCTGGGACTATCCATGACTTTAACTTTTCCTTTTGTTATCTGTTGGCTCCAACATTTTAAAATAAACTTGTATTTTTAATTGAGAAAATTACATAGAAATTAGTTGTGTAAAAACACAAGAGGGGTCTATGCACACATCCTTCTCACTTAAAATACACCCTATACCCATCTCCCCCCACGGACAGAAATGCATTCCAAGTACACTTTCCACCCAAACCACCAGGACCTCAATTTCACGCACGCACGCCATCAGCCATCACCGCTACCTTTGTGCCTCTGGTGCTTCGAGAACAGAGCTGCCTCATTTCCCTCCTCCTCCCCCTCCACCCCCCAGCAGTTCCCACCTCGCAGCAGGGAACCGGGGAAACTGGATGGCAGGTAGTGAGCCAGGCAGCTGAAGGCCACGTCTGCAAGGGGGTCGCCTAAGGTAGAGAGCTCCCAGTCCAGGACAGCAAGCACCTCAGCCTTCTCTGGGTGGAACAGCAGGTGGTCCAGCCTGAATAAGCCACAGAAGGGGTGTGGAGAGACAGCTCTAAGGAAACTGAGCACTGGGGTGTGTTCTGTGCCGAGTGCCTTCCATCTGCCCCTCCCCATGCGCTTCCCACCCTCTTAGCCCCTCGGTGCCTGTGTCCTCTAGCTTCCTTGCCCTCTGGCTCAGGTGGCCTCTGCCAGTGAGGACACCAGCAGGAGATGGGAGGGG
>CM052808.1:7391525-7415523 GCA_028533885.1 Nasua narica | reverse complement strand
AATGGTCCCCAGAAGCTGACGGGTTTGAAGACAAGGAAAGAGAGACCAGGCTCCTTCTGTGGAATCCGCTGCACAGCTGGACCATCAGACACCTGCCCTTTGCAAGATCTAGTAGGGTCATGGGAAGTCGAGATCAAAGTCCACAGGAATTTAATCCAAAACAAATCAACCCTTTAGAAATAACTTCTAGGGCGCCTGGGTGGCTCAGTTGGTTAAGCGACTGCCTTCGGCTCAGGTCATGATCCCGGAGTCCCGGGATCGAGTCCCATATCGGACTCCCGGCTCTGCGGGAAGTCTGCTTCTCCCTCTGACCTTCTTCTCCCCTCTCATTCTCAGTCTCTCTCTCTCTCTAATAAATAAATAAAATTTTTTTAAAAAAAAAAGAAAGAAATAACTTCTAGTTTTCAGAATTATAGGAAACCAAAGACAGAAGTAAATAAAAGCGTGAGGAAATAATCAAGACAAATATATAACACAACTGACTTGGTCTGTTAAAAATTTCATTGAAAAAAAGAGGTGGGGGGGACTGTTCTAGATTCCTTGATCAGATCCCGATGGGGCAGGAGGGGAAACTCATTTCTAAAAGATTTAAGGGGAGTGGCGCCTGGGTGTCTCAGTCGGTTAAGCATCCAACTCTTGATTTGGGCTCAAGTCATGATCCCAGGATCCCGAGATCAAGCCCCACATCTGGCTCCAGGCTCAGTGCAGTCTGCTTGAGAGTCTCCCTCTCCTTCTGCCTCTCCCCCACTTCCCTCTCTCTCTAAAATAAATTAAATCTTTTTAAAAAAGATATAAGGGCATAATTGATGAAATGCATCTGAATATGGACTGCGCTTTAAATATTCAGGAAAATTGTAAATTCTCTTAGGTGTGATAATAGTATTGGGGAGTGTCCTTATTTTTACAAAATGCATACTGAAGTATTTAGGAGTCAAGTGTTAGGATCTCTACAGCTTTGTTAAATACATATTTGTATATATAGAGAGAAACAGCGAAACAGAGGGAGAGGGAAAGAGAAGTGACTATGGCAAAAGGTAACCATTGTTAAAATTAGTAGTGGGCATATATAGTTATTCATTGTACTATTTCACATTTCTGTAAATTTGAAAATTATTATAAGTCAAATACAGAAACCATAGGAACTGAGCTGGGACACCTGGGTGGCTCAGTTGGTTAAATCTCTGACTCTTGGTTTTAACTCAGGTCATGATCTCAGGATTGTGGGATTAAGCCTTGCCTCAAGATCCACACTCTGTGTGGAGTCTGCTTAAGGATTCTCTCCCTCTCCCTCTGACTCTCCCCCAGCTTGCATGCGCACATGCACGTGTTTTCGCGCTCTCTCTTTCTGTCTAAGTAAGTCTTTTAAAAAGAAACACACAGAGGAGCTGAGCCTTTGTGAAAGGAGCCTTTCAGGAAAATCTCCTATATTGGCATGCCTGGGTGGCTCAGTCAGTTGAACATCCGTCTCTTGATTTCGGCCCAGGTCATGATCTCAGGGTTGCGAGATCAAGCCCCCACATCGGACTCCGTGCTTAGTGTAGAGTCTGCTTGTCCCTCTCCCTCTGCTCCTCCCTCTGCTCTCTCTCTCTCTCTCTCTCTCCAAATAAATAAATAAATAAAATCTTAAAAAAAAAAAAGGAAAATCTCCTATATGGATTTGGGATCTCCCACCCTAAACACGCCAACCAGCATTGCACACAGTCCCTTCTCATGGGAAACAGACACAGCTGCCCCTGTCTCTGGCTCTGTTGGCCACTGGTCTCTATCAGGCCTGCCAAGGCGCTGAAACATTCTTCCTCAAGCCGACTGGCCCTCTGGGAAAAGAAAAGAGGATTATGTGCTCCCTGTAGGTCACTGGTGTAGAAAGGTTCTTTGTGGTAACTGGACTGTACCTAAAGGATCTTTGTCTAAAGTCCCTCTTAATTAGAAATCATGTTTGTGTGCAATCTCTCTCTCTCTATTTTTTTTTAACAAATGTAAATGTGTGCTCTTGAATAGATAATATATTCACATGGCTTGGAATAAAATGACAGAAGGGGCATATGGAGTCTTTCTCCCACCCTCTGCCAGCCACTCAGCTCTTTTTCCCCAAAGGCAACCCACGTGATGTGTTTCGGGGAGATATTCACTTGTGCAAGCAAATATTTAAATGTATTTGAATATGTAAGTTTACTCAAATATGCCACCCTTTGCACAAACGGTAATATCTATTTATAGCCAGTGCCCTGCCCAGCAGCTGGATTCCTGACATCACCAGAGGAATTGCAGATTTCTTGAAAAGGAAGAGCTGATGCGTCCGCAGCTGGATCAGTGAACCTGAAGCACGATGAAGCTGCTTTGTGCTATCAGGCTCCAAACATGGCCAGCGGCCCGGGATGCTGGGCCTTGCGTCACATGAAATCACATCAGATTTCTGCTTTGCCTCTTTGTGCTAAGAGGTCAGTGGAAGGAGCATCAAAACAGTCTCCTTTAAAAGTAAAAGGCAGGGGTGCCTGGGTGGCTCAGAGGGTTGAGCCTTTGGCTCGGGTCGTGGTCTCGGGGTCCTGGGATCGAGCCCCGCATTGGGCTCTCTGCTCAGCAGGGAGCCTGCTTCCCCCTCTTTCTCTGCCTGCCTCTCTGCCTACTTGTGGTCTCTCTCTCTCTGTCAAATAATAAATAAAAAAAATCTTAAAAAAAAAAAAAAGTAAAAGGCAAAGGATCCACTCAGACAGCACGTAAGCTACTGTCTGTCCAGGGCAGTATGTCTCACTGCCCACCACTGCCCCTGCCTGAGGCTTTACCTTCACTCAGAGCACTGGGATAGCCGCCACCCATGAAGGAGGGAGCGCAGGATGAATTTTCTTAACCTGACCTTTACTATTGAGAAAACTATGACAAAGTAAGGTGACTTGCCCAAGTCCCTGACAAATTAGCATCCAACTTCTGTTCCAATGCTCTTTCCATCTTGCAACATGGATCAATATGGAAAGCGTGTTGTTTTTGCCTACTGGCCTTTTTACTGGTGACGAGGGCTGCCAGATAAAATACAGGATAGCCAGTTAAATGTGAATTTCAGATAAACAACAAATAAGTTTTTATTTCCAAATGAGGTGGAAGGGAACCCACACTGAGTTGGTATCCCTAGTCAACAGGTTAGAATATGGGGGTGGGATGGATCTGGCTGTCCGTGGAAGGGATGGGGAGAACCCCCTCAATTTGGGCTGGGAAGTCAGCAAACTTTCCCTTTTGTAGCAAAGTGTTTCAAACGGATTACTTGTGGGGACTCAGCTCATGTGCCTGTGGAGAGGTGGAACCTCAGGTGACCTGGCCGAAAGGGCAGGAAGTTGATGGGAGAGTGCAGCTTATGAAGTGGTCCTACCTTTCGGTCCTACCGAAAACACGTTTTGGTTAAAAGCAGAGAAGGGAAATACAGCTTAGCTGGGACATTCTTCTTGACTGTAGCCAAGAATACATACCGATCAAGAGTCAAATACTCTTGAACTTTCCAGGGCGGAAAAAGTGAAACTCTTTGGCTCGTGCTAGAGTTTGTGCATGGAGACAGTGGTGTTGGTGGCTTTAAAATTGTGCGTGTCTGTCACGTAGATAGAATGTTACACTTCGATACACCTGACTTCAAAAAGAAAAAAGAAAAAAGGCGAGAAAGAAAAAAAACTGACAATAACAGTGAGGATGAGGAAACAACTGGAACTCCAGACAGTAAAAAACAAGCGGAAACAAACTCTACCAACAAAATACCTTGGCATAATGGCGTTTTAAAAGTCTATCCCCGTTGAAAAGAATATTTAGGGGAAAGAGTATAAAACAGAAGAAGGTATCTTAAGTGTTCTTGGCCAGTACCAGAAAAAATAAAGATTGAAATGGTCCAGCAAGATCAAAGTTGCAGGGAAGAGAGATTCCGTAGGCCAGGAAGGGACATAGCTGAGGATAACATATCTAGGTAAATGACACCTCCATTAAAAGGAAACTGGATTTCCAAGTAGGGGGCTAAGAAGCCCCCTCACATTTAGCAAACACTAGGTGCACGTATACCCTGACATCATGCAAATCCTGAAAACAGGGGCACCAATGAGGAACCCATCAGCACAAAAGACAAATGGTCTCCTGCTCACCGTGTTTCCCGTAGTCTTCTAGGCCTGCAGCCTTGAGGTCCACGCTGTGAATTTTGCACAAGACTCTGTTCATGGCAGTGTATATGGCCCGCCTCTGGCTGGGCTCCAAGCCTGGCAGAGAGGGGTCTCTGTAGATGAGGCCCGGGCGGTACTCCATTAGATAGAAGGGCATTCCGATGACCCTGGGAGGGACACAGACGGGGGTTTCAGCCCAGCTTATAATATGGCAGGCTGTTAGTCATGGCATTGCTTTTTTTTTTTTTTTTTCAAGATTATTTATTTTAGGGCGCCTGGGTGGCGCAGTTGGTTGGGCAACTGCCTTCGGCTCAGGTCATGATCCCGGAGTCCCGGGATCGAGTCCCACATCGGGCTCCCAGCTCCGCGGGGAGTCCGCGTCTCACTCTGACCTTCTCACTTCTCATGCTCTCTCTCACTCTCTCTCTCTTTCCTGATAAATAAATAAATAAAATCTTTAAAAAAAAAAAAAAGATTATTTATTTTAAAAAGTGCGTGCGCATAGAGAGAAAGGGGAGGGGCCGAGGGAGAGAGAGAGTCCTCAAGCAGACTCCCCACTGGACGTGGAGCCCAATGTGGGGCTCGATCCCAGGACCCTGAGGTCATGACCTGAGCTGAAAAGAGCCGGCCACTCAATGGACTGAGCCAACCGGGTGTGCCGGCACTGCTCTTTCTAATTGTCCTGTCTAAGTGCTGGGGAACGAGTTCAGACCCAGAGTGCTGGACGTTTCCTTTCCCTCGAACATAAACGCAGAGGGTTGGAAGTACCCCATCCCCAAACCAGTCCACACACACAGCCCTGTCTATATGTTTTTGCCAGCATGTCTCTCTTGTGTGTGGTCCACTCGTGCAAGCAATAGGAATGAAGTTTAAGTGTGAAAATGGAGGCAAGCAGCATGTTGTGGGGGAGGGACTTCGGAGCCACACAGAACCAGGTTTAAATCCCGCCTCTGGCCCTTCCTAGCAGCGTGATTGGGAGAGACTTACTAACTCCATCTGGGCTTTGTTGTTTTAGTCGGTAAAACTTCCAAGGGTTGTTGTAAGAATTAGGGGAGCAAATCTACATGGATTGCCTGGTTCCAATGAGGCTCCACTAAATATCCCTTCTTCTTATTGATGTTATTTCTGTCATTCTCTGGTAGTGTGAGTGACACATGTACTACCCTATGGTATTAAGGTATTAACACCAAACTCTCAATCCATTTTTTTAGTCATTGCTAGAAATCAGTTTACTATTCTAAAAAGTTGCTTTGAAAAGGCTACCATTAGAGCTGTTTATCCTGACTTGACCATGGGCTAGATATTAAATTTATTATTAAGTTATTGTTAATTATCTTAAGGATAATAACACTGCTGTGGTTATGAAAGAAAATGTCTTTATTTTTAGGTGGTTTATGCTGTATGCAACTTACTTCAAAAGATTCAGTCAAAAATAATTGATATAGAGAAAGAGAGAGAGAAAACAGTTACTTATTTATAAAATGTATAAAGTAATAAAAGTATTAGATTATATAATTATTGCTATTACAAAAAGTTACTCACATAAGATACATCTATACACATACATATATACTATAAAAAACAAATATGGCAAAATGTTAATAACGTTTTAATCTAGATGAAGGACTCTTTATACTATTTTTTCTTCTTTCAACTATTCCTTATGTTTCAAAATTTTCTTAATTAAAAAGATGGGACAAAAAGAGATAGATTCAAAAAGCTTATTACAAAGCAGTTTAGAAGGACCACAATAAAAAATTAACAAAAACAAGCAATATGAAAGTAGGTGGATATAAATGTTTTAAATGATAATGTTTTCTACCAACTTTCACAAAACCAGTTATTTTTTTCAGGATAACTTAAAGATCTGTGAATTTCCAGGGGAGGTTGCTATAAAGTCTCTTTTTTCTCCCACCCAAATTGTATTTGTCTTCACCCTAACAAACTGCAATTTGAGCTACTATATGGGCTTTTTCTCTTCTGTAGTTTGAATATGTGATCAAAGAAATAAATTGGAACATTACCCTGAATCTTCACAGAGGTCAAGAACTTTGGGGACAGGCACTCCAGCATTGTCAAGGGCTTTCATTATCCTGCTGGAACAAACAGAAATGAGAAACAACAATGCTGGCTGAATTGATGAGATTTTCTCTCTTTTTTTTAAGATTTATTTATTTATTTGACAGAGAGGAGAGAGATCACAAGTAGGCAGAGAGGCAGGCAGAGAGAGGGGGGAAGCAGGCTCCCCGCTGAGCAGAGAGCCCGATGCGGGGCTCGATCCCAGGCCCCTGGGATCATGACCTGAGCCAAAGACAGACGCTTAACGACTAAGCCACCTAGGCGCCCCTAACCTCTCCTTTTAAAAAAAAAAACAAAACACTTAAGTCAGTCCAGGTGGGTTTCTGTCCCTTGCAGCTGAAGAACAAGTAACATGCTACCCTAACATGGTAAATATTGGTGGGTTCCCTTTCTAATATCTTTGTTTCAGTGCAGAAGTCTTTAAAAAAAAATAGTTAGGGGGGATCCTGGGTGCTCAGTCGGTTGAGCATCTGCCTTCAGCTCAGGTCATCATTCCAGGGTTCTGGGATTGAGCCCCACATCGGGCTCCCTGCTCAGCTGGGAGCCTGCTTCTTCCTCTGCCTGCCACTCCCCCTGCTTGTGCGCTCTCTCTCTCTGTCAAATAAATAAATAAAATCCTAAAAAAAAACACAAGTTAGCAGAGCCTACTGGGTCAGTCGATAGAGCGTGCAACTCTTGATCTTGGGGTTGTGGGTCCAAGCCCCGTGCTGGGTATAAAGAGTACTGAAAAAAATACAAGACATAGTTAGGGTAGTACTATATGTGGTTTGTATCTGTTTTTATTTTAATTTTATCCTGACATTTTTGTTATTTAAGCGTACTTTTGTTGGCTACAGTATCAGCAGTCATTAAGGCTGAGCTGTGGAATCCTGCCGCCCTGGGTGTGAGGCCAAACTCTGTCATTCACATGCTAGTTGTGTGTTCCAGGGGATGTTGCTTAACATCTTTAAGCCTCGTTTCCCTCGCCAGTAAAATGGGGATCATAACAGTAACTCATAATATCATGAGTTGTTGTGAGAATGCTTTGGGTTAACCACACATCCAAAGCATTTATTATATAGTGCGTGGCGCATACTAAACACTCAGTAAATGTCAGCTGTTACTCTTGTTGTCTTTGTTGCCACAAATAGATATGCCAAGGTTTAATCATTTCCTGATTATTGTCATTAGGGCATTTCCAATTTTTCATTATAAACAATACTGTGGTGGCCATATTAATGCATAAAGCTGTTTTCCCTCTTGAGAATTATTTTTTAAAGAGAGATTCCTCTAACTAGAATTATTAGATCTAAAAGTGTGACTACTCTGGGGTTTTTCATAAATTGTGTCATGCTGTTTTCCAAAATTCCCAAAATTGTCCAAATTTACACTTGGCATTTTATAAGCAGATACCATATTATATCTCACCTTCAAATGCACATTTTATTCCTTTACTAAAATGGGAATTCTGTGCATTCCTGGATTTTTGGAATGTCATTGTAGTACCCCCAGAATTCCTCAGTACCTCTGGGAATGTCAGAGAGCGTTCGCAAGCAGGATGTGTGAGAACACAGTGGGGGCTTCACATTTTAGGGTTTCCCTCCTGTAAATATACACCTGCTCCTGCGTGGGCACATATATAAATGCTCAGAAACAGCTATAGGTTTTGTCCTCTGATGACCCCCTAAGGCTTCATAATCATCAGTCTCCAGTGCCTATAATACCTGGAGAAGTTAGATTCCAGGAACTAAAAAGTCCCAAGGACAGAGAGTAAACAATGCGAACAAAAAGGGTCCAAGGGACATCACATTTCCCTTACTGCTCTACAACATTCCTTCTGCAGAGCATCGGGGGCTGGAAGGGAGAAGGGAACAGAACAAGAGAAAGGCTTCCAGGACAGTAAGCCCCTCAGTGGAGCCCGTCCAGAATTTTCTAGTTTGGAGCTAGGTTTTTCAGCCTACTATGTTTAAATTTTCCTATTGCTAAAGGGGCTGGAAGGGAGTATAATACATTTATTCTTTTATACATCTTATTATGGAAAATTTCAAACATATCTCCGTAGAGAGATTCTTACGACAAACCCCCACATGCCCACTGCCCAGTTTCAACAATTTTCACCTCATGGCCATACTAGTTTGGCCTCAGCCCCACTGATAGACTAAATATAAGACTAATGGTCTTAAAGTCTTTAAAACTCAAGGGCAAGACTAGTGGGTATTTCAGGAATGCCTTTTTTCACCCAGAGGTTCCCAAAAAAGTCTGGTTTTCTAGAAGAGTAGGTATAGAAAAGAGAAAACAAACTTCTGAATAAAATTAGGTTACATGTTCTTATCGGAAATAATTTTGGCAGTTCACACTTGCAGATTTAAATGTGTCAGGGCTCTCTGATGGGGCGCTGGCTTATCAGTTTGGGGCGGAGCTGCAGAGGCTGGGGGGTGAGGACGTCCCGGCTCTGAGAAGTTACCTGAACTCCCTCTCCACTGCAGGGGTGGGTGGAGCAAGTGTCCCTGGGGGTGTCCCCCTCAGAACCAGCTGGTGGTTCCCGAGCCTCACATAGTAGGTTGGATTGGACTGGCCAGGATCAAACTGAAGGAGTTCCAATGGACCTGCAAGTTTGAAAACCAAGAAAACAAAAGCAGTTGTGGAGAACGGAGCTGGGCATCCCTGCTTCCTAACAAGTGCCACCTTTGGGGTGCAGAACATTCTGATTTGGGCTGCAGCTCCTCCTCGGGCACCAGAGGTGATGAGGGCCAGGCGTACCCGCCCCGCCCAGCTCAGGCCCACTACCGTGTGGCAAAGCCCACCCCGTTTCTACCACCGTCGTTCTCGCTTTGTACAGGTGTCCAATTTTGTCCCTCTTGCCAACTCCCGTTCTGCGAAGAAAAGCTTTTTTTGGTTCTGTTTATCGGCCGCAAGCAGACTCGCGGCTACCCATCAGGCGATACGGAATGCTTTAAGCCGAGGCTGAACAGGGCCCCTGTGTGTCCCTCAGGGGGCCCCCGTGTGTCCCTGTGACGTCACGGCAGAGGCCAACAGCCTCTGTGCTTCCAGGGGACGCGCTCTCCCACCCCAGGGGGCTGAACTCTGTGGCTCCCGCCCAGGAACACCCTGAGTAACCCCCGGCTTCATAGCAAGACTGAACTCCGGACATAGACTCGTCTCACGTGGTCAGAAGAGCAGGCAATGGGGGTCTGCCCGAGTTCGCCGGCCGGCTCCGAAAGGGCCCCTCAGCGGTACGAGAGGCCCCAGAACAATCCAATCCCTGGAGAACAGAACTGTGCAGCGCCACACAAAAAGTCTTTTTCAAGGATTGAATGAGTGGAGGTAAAACTTTATCACCAGGTGGAAATGTCTTCAAAAGCACCTGAGGCAGCTGTTTTTCTGAGGCTGAAATTCAAAGGATGAAAGAGGGACCTTGTCCCATTGTCAACTCAGGGAACTTCTTAAGTCACCTTCACAAAACAGGCTGTCGTCTCAAAACAATTAGACACACTCCAGTGGTCCTGGGCACATACCACCAGCTCCAGGTCCTGGGGGTTCCCTGCGACTCCACACCCGCAGGTGGAAGAGGGGGCCGTGACCTTTTGGGGTTAATGCTTTTTCCCAGACAAGACTGAAAGCTGCGCTCGGATCCACTGAGCCCAACGGCTGTTTTCCTCATCACACTGCCTCTGTCTCCAGCATATTCCACTGGGGTTTCAAAGGGAGAACCAGACTGAAAGCTGAGCCTTGAGAGAGTCAGCAAAATACAAACATGTAAATACCTGTGCTTTGGGTCCCCAATAAGTCTTTGAGGTACTTCTCCAAGGAATCTCGTGGAATTTCCATTGTTTTTCTCACAGGGCCAGTGTTTGGAATAACCATTCTCAACGTAAAGCCTAAAAGGGTTTCTAATTCCTTTATGGCAGTCTCTGGGTCATCAACCTGGTTTCAAAGAGAATACTGAACATGTATCACCAGTCAATCCTGACCTGGCCTCCTGTCTGTTCTTTTTTTTTTCTTTTTTTTTATGATTTTATTTATTTATTTGAGAGAGAGGGAGAGTGTAAACGAGAGAGAGAGCACAAGCAGGGGGGAAGGGGCAGAGAGAGAGGGACAAGCAGACTCCATGCTAAACAGAGAGCCCGATGTGGGGCTTGACCCCAGGACCCCGGGCATCCCAGGACCCAAACGCAGGGGCTTATTGGACTGAGCCACCCAGGTGCCCCAAAAGGATAGTTCTTTAGAGGGAGACAGCCAAGAAGTCAGGTCTCTCAGCAAGGGCCTTGGAGGCCAGGATAGTCAGCTAACGAGGAAGCTGTAGAATGAGCTTCCTCTTTCCTTTTAATTCCTAACCACATTAATGGTTCTTCTCCTCTGGGAAGGGTGCCAGTTAAGAGTCCATGATGCTCCTTCACGCCAGGAGGCCGCATACAGCAGCACCCGCCCTGTCCCGATGGCCCATCAGCTTCATGGTGGAAACCCGAACGTCAGAAGCCGGTGGGAGACCTCCCCTCCTGGCTTCTCACACTTCACAGCCGTGACCCGGTGGCCCGTGCGGCTGGCAGCTGCTGGCTCTCCACCCCGAAGAGCGTCACCAGGACAGCCTAACTGCCATCCCAAACGTCTTAAGCCTGCCAGCCACCTCCTTGTATAATTCCTTTTTTTTTTTTTTAAGATTTTATTTTTTTTGAGAGAGAGAGCATGAGAGGGGAGAGGGTCAGAGGGAGAAGCAGACTCCCCACTGAGCAGGGAGCCTGATGCGGGGCTCGATCCCGGGATTCCGGGATCATGACCTGAGCTGAAGGCAGCTGCTTAACCAACTGAGCCACCCAGGTGCCCCTCCTTGTGTAATTCTTTTCTCAAACTGCCTTCTTAGTATGTGTTTGTCCTCCTTCCCTTTGAAAATGCGAGTGGCTCGTCACATAGATTTCCTAATTAATAAAAAAGATAAGACTATAGCAGCATGGGGAGAAAACCACTAAACACAACAATGATTGTGCACCGGCCGCACAGAAATGCTTAGGCTAGTGCCTGGTGCACAGCAGGGGTTCAAAGAATAGTGGCTGTTACCTGAATGGTGTGAATGCCAAGGCTGGCGGCTGCTTTTAGATTTGGTCCAAGATCATCAAGAAAAATGGACTCAGAAGGCTGCAGGCTGAGCCGCTCCAAGCACAGCTTGTAGATCCTGGGGTCTGGCTTACAGACACCTTCTACGCAGGATTCCACGACCTGAGCGAGGGACAGGAGTGAGAGGTGAGTGTCTCTAAAAGGCAGGGCTCCCACATGTGTACTGCCATAGTTTTTGAAGAGGATAATATAAGGACAGTTGAGATTTGTTGTAACAAGTAACTTAGGAATGTTATGGTGTAAAATGATGTTGCTTTTTAAAGTTAGACCTGGAAATACTAGACTACTGCCTGGGGGCAAGCTCAGAAAACCAGAGTTCTGCTTCAGACACGGTGACCTTGTGCAAACAGCGAGGCCGTGATGGGTCCTCAGCAGTAACATGGGGATACAAATAGCTATCTTACCTATTACAGCAGTCATTGAGAACTTTACTTTTTTATTTTTAAAATATTTTATTTTATTTTTTTTTAAGATTTCATTTATTTATTTGACACAGAGAGAGTACAAGCAGGAGGAGCAGCAGGGAGAAGGAGAAGTAGGCTCCCACTGAGCAGAGAGCCCAATGCGGGGCTCGATCCCAGGACCCCGGGATCATGATCTGAGCCAAAAACAGACGCAGAACCACCCAGGTGCCCCTGTTGAGAACTTTAAATGAAAGTTGAGTGAGTTCCAAAATGCCAAAGCATTTTACTAATGTTAGATATTGTGGCTACACAGACGAGCTTTAGGAAAAGTACTTCACCATTTTTTCAGGCACTGTTTACTACTACAAAAGACACATGACCTTAACGTCTATATTTCAGAAGTTAAAACACAAAACAGCCACCCTCAACTTAGATAAATCCCATGGGAGGATGGATGCTGAAGAGACTGTTCATGGCAAAGATACAGTTCCTTTATGTGAAGGGCTCCCTGTGTCCTAACAACCTTGCTTCAACCAGGTGTGGGATCTGAAACTAGCAGGGGGTGGGAGGCTGCCGGGGGTCAGGAGCACCCTGCAAAAGCTGTCCCAGTGCCAGGCTACCTCTGATCTGTCAACCCCCTGCAGGTCCTCACACCGTTCCCAGGGCTTATGCTCCTATAAAGTGGGCCTATACCCTCTATTCTATCTGAGAATAGAACTCAATCCCTGCTCCCTCCTAGAAGGACCCACATTCTCCAAGACCAAGGACAAACCTGAGGGCCCCTCCCTCTACTCCACACAGCTTTATTCAGGATTGGGCGAGAGCTGCCCGTTCAGGTAAATAAATGTTCTGAATTCATCGAACCTCTCTACTTAGTCTTCCTTGTCTCTTAAGTACCTGAATGAGCTAAAAAAGACAAGCTCCCTGTAAAGAAGACGTCAATAGTGGGTAGGAAAGAAGCTGGGTGTTTCAGACACAGACGGGGTTCATGCTGCAGGGGAGGCTGTGCTGGCTGAGACAGATGGGGGGGAGTGGCGAGCCCAGGGGACTGGGCTGCATTCTCACGAGCAAACATCTCTTGGGAGCCACTATGCTGGGGAAGAGTCACTGTGTTGGGGACGTGAAAAAATTCTTCAGATTTAAGTTTGATAAGATCTCTGGTCTTTTCTTTCTGTTCCATTTTGCAAATTGAAAAAGTTCTGGAGATTCATTTCATAATGACGTGAATATACTTAATGCTACGGAATTGAACACCTAAAAATGGTTACGATGGCAAATTTTATGTTACGTGGGTTTTTACAATAAAAAACAATGTAAAAACTTTTTTTAATTAAAAAAAATTAGATGTGGGGCACCTGGGTGGCTCAGTGGGTTAAAGCCCCTGCCTTCGGCTCAGGTCATGATCTCAGGGTCCTGGGATCTAGCCCCGCATCGGGCTCTCTGCTCAGTAGGGAGCCTGCTCCCCCCCCCCCTGCCATCTTGTGATTGCTCTGTCAAATAAATAAAACCTTTAAGGTTTTATTTAAATAAAAATAGGGACACCTGGGTGGCTCAGTTGGTTGAGCAGCTGCCTTTGGCTCGGGTTGTGGTCCCAGGGTCCTGGGATGGAGTCCCATATTGAGCTCCTTGCTCAGCGGGGGGCCTGCTTCCCCCCTCTCTCTGCCTGCCCCTCTGCCTACTTGTGATCTCCCTCTCTCTCTATCAAATAAATAAATAAAATCTTAAATAAATAAAATTAGACGAATAAAAATTTTAAAGCCAAGACAGATTCCTATAGTACTGAAGAGTTCAGTCTCTAATGTTGAGAGATTACAGGATTGCTTACACTACCTTTGTTCCATGAAACGTGTGTGTGTGTGTGTGTGTGTGTGCGTGTGCACATACATACCTATATAGCTTTAGCGAACAAAAACCTAAATTGTTGCCCTTGAGGAAATATTTTTAAAACTCTGGGTCTCCTGCAGACCTAAAATATGAAAACCTACCCAAAAAGCTGCTGGAAAGCAGATGCCAGAAAGCCTGTGAAGTCTAAAATAAACACAGCCATTTTTTTCAAGAAGCTCATAGGTCTTTTAAATTGTAGCTTCACTTGGAGGGCTCAGTGTGAGCCTGGTCAGCTTCAGTTGTCCAGACCAGGATATCATTCCTATAGCAGCCCTGGATGGAAGGAATCTCCGAAAATTACTGCCATGAGCCAGGCATGCAGAGAGCTTTGCATGCATTATTCTGTGGGGTGCACACAGCTACCCCCCAACAAAGAAATTACTATTCCTGAATTACTTCGAACTGATGTTCGAAGGCAGCAAAGCTACTGCCCACGGTTTGTATGCTGCAGAAACGGGACTGAATCTGGCTGCGGTTCCAAGCGCTCGCAGGGGAGGGAGCTTAGAAGAGGTCTGCGTGCGTACTGTGGGGAAACTAACCATCGAAGCAGGTGGGGAGCCAGGCAAGGTGTCCAGAGGGGAGAGGACTCCATCTCTGATGGGCTCTCTACAGGAAGGGAGGAGGATGTGGAAGGTAAAAACAGTACTAGGCTGGAAGGTTAATTTCCAACCTTTGTGCTCAGAATTTCTGCCTGTCAATTCTACTAGATTTTACATTCTAAACTAGCACTATCTGATAGAACATTGTGCGGTGACGGAAAGGCTGTGTCTGGACTGTCCGATACAGCAGCCACTAGCCACGTGTGGTGACTGAACACCTGAAATGTAGCTCGTGCGTGCTCTGGGGGGCAAGGGTTGCCTGTCCCAGGAGACACATATACCCCTTCATGCCTCGCCAGCACCCTGCACAGAGTGATGGCTCAACGAGAATCTATTTTCCAACTGAAGTTTAATCAGGTCATCTCTAAATAATTCATATCTATCCCAGGATGATACTCTATTTCCTCTTGGGGAAATGGGGAACCCTTTATAGGTACAGTAATCTGGCACAGAAGACTATCTCTTTGGTCAGTATGTTCTTGGTGTAGTTTGATAGTCTAGCACTGGGCTATCCAGTACAGTAATCGCCAGTCATATGTGATTATTTACATTGGAACTAACAAAAATGAAATAAAGTTCAGTTCTTCAGTGACACTAGCCACGTTTCAAGTGCTTCATAGCCGTATGTGACCAGCAGCAACCACATTGGACATTTCCGATACTGCAGAAAGTTTTGTTAGACAGCACTGGTCTCAGGATTAATGCCACAGAAATAGAGAGCAACATCATTGGTCTTTCTTTCTTTCTTTTTTTTGACGGGGAGGGGCTAACGGAGAGGGAAAGAGAAAATCGTCTTAAGCAAGGGCTTGAGCTCACCACCCTGAGATCATAACTCTGAGATCATGACCTGAGCCAAAATCAAGAGTCAGACGCTTAGCTGACTGAACCATACAGGTGCCCCTTTTTCTTCTTTTTTAAAAAATATTTATTTAAGTAATCTCTAGACCTAACACGGGGGCTCAAACTCATGACCCTGGGATCAATATTCACACACCCTTCCAACTGAGCCAGTCAGGCACCCCAACAGAGTTGGTCTTTGAAATGGTCAACAGGCCCTTTAAGATGTGAGGGCCAATGGAAGTTTGTGTGTTACATGAATAAGGGTCAAATTCAGAATGTGAAAGTCTCTAAAGCTGAGGTTTCAACCATTTATCAAATCCCATAAATCCTGGACTTTGCTGAGAGCTCAGTGACCTTTTAAAAGTCCTCTTTTCATCCTGTTATGTCTAAACCTAATCAAGTTCGTCTAGATAAGAAAACCCATTCACTCAAGACCTGCTAAAAGGCAGTGTTTAATGATGCCTCCTGAACCAAGGACAGAGTCTCTGTTTTGAGTGTTTGGAGCACTTCAAGCTTACCACATCAAACTGTGTCTGGTCCAAGGGTAAAAAGCTTTTCCCGTTGGGAAGATAAAAATTATTGCTCAAGACTGCAGTCCGAAGGCCTTTTGCCCGAATTTGAGTTATGGCCTCAGTCATCACTGGGAACTGCTTTGCCACTTGCTCACTAGTCAGCAGAGAGAAAAAAGAGCCCACAGGTACGGAGGTCTTCGCCTAAAAGGGGGAAGGGGAGAGGAGAACTGGCAATAATTAAGAGTGGGAGGAACAGCTTATCGCCAACAGAGAAAAATATTGCTGCCTAAAGGAATTCTCCTCCGGCCCTTGTGCAGAACAAGGCCCTTTGCGTACAAGGTTGTAAAAACTGACTTCGAGGGCCAACGGTGAGAGACTGGAGTTTGGAGTTATCTATATCAATATTCCAGTTAAATGAATTCCTTATTTCACTGATGGATTGGCAATCTTCAAAAGTATCAACTGCAAAAGTATACGACGCAGATCTAATTTAATTCTTAATGATCCGGAAGACATGTAATGATTTCCTATCACCTCAGCATCACTGCTGTGAACTTCAGTTTCTGACCCATTTTTCATTTTTAAATTCAATCTATGTAGGTTCTGAAAAGTCATCATATTTCAAAATCTGCAAAGGCAAGTCTGCTATTTGACACAATCATACACATACACATATACTTTAAACAGTTTCATTGAAATACAATTTATATACCGCACAATTCACCCATAAATTGTATGATTCAAAGTTTTTAATATATTCACAAAGTTGTGTGACTATCACCACAATCAATTTTAGACCATTTTCATCACACTGAAAAGAAACCCCATCCATATATATTGGCAGTCATTCCCCATTCCACCCCCCACTCCCCAATACTCTCAGTCCTAGAAAATCAGTAATTTACTTTCTTTTCCTATAGATGTCCCTATTCTGGGCATTTCATATAAATGGAATCATACAATACGTGGTCTTTTTTGACCAGTTTCTTTCTTTCACGTAGCACAATGTTTTACATACATATATGAAATTGTGGTAAAATATACCTAACACAACATTTACTATTTTAACCACTTTAAGTTTGTAGTTGGGTGGCATTACGTACATCCGTTACTGTGCAACCAATACCATCACTGATCCACGGAACTTTGTTTACTATATTTTAAATCATAATTTAGTAGGATTACTGTGAAGTCTACACTTGAGTTAATGTAAATAAAGAACTTAGAACAGGAGCGCCTGGGTGGCTCAGTCAGTGAAGTGGCTGCCTTCAGCTCAGGTCATGATCCCGGGGTCCTGGGATCAAGCCCCTTGTCGGCCTCCTTGCTCGACAGGGAGCCTGCTTCTCCCTCTCCCCACTAGTGCTTGCTGTCACTATCTCTGTCTCTCTCACTCAAATAAAAAAATAAAATCTTTAAAAAAAAAAAACCCCAAACTTAGAACAATGCATAGTACAGAGAAAAGGTTCAATATTATTATTGCTTTATTATTTTTTATTTTTTAAACTTTTTTTTAAAGATTTATTTATTTGAGAGAGAAGAGAACCGACATGAGCGGGAGGGGCAGAGGCAGAGGGAAAGGGAGAATCTCAAGCAGACTCCACACTAAGCACGGAACCTGATGCAGTTCTCAATCCCAGGACCGTGAGATCATGACCTGAGCCGAAACCAAGAGTTGGATGCTTAATGGACTGTGCCACCCAGGCGCCCCTTATTGCTTTAAATAAGCTTTCTGATCAAAGCTGTTATGCAGACAGCTCCTGTTGAAGATGAACAAGAGCTGATGTATTTTTACTTATTCATATATGTAGCTAAAGTTGAGTTCCTGGGGATGGAAGAAATACATTAAAAACTTTCATTATAAATGGGTGATAGTTGTTAAGGAGGGCACTTGTGACGAGCACTGGGTGTTATACGCAAGTGATAAATCAATTACTCCTGAAACTAATATTATACTGTATGTTAACCAACTAAAATTTAAATAAAAACTTGAAAAAAATCAATCAAAGTAAATAAAAACTTGAAATATTAAAAAAAAAGAAACAAAGAACTTATAATAGATTGTTAGGTTTTTACCTCCTTATCTGCAATTTAATCAACTTAATGGGTGAGTATGGCATCCACCCATTTGGCGAAAAGAATATGTAAATTCAAGCGTGTTTATCACTCACAATTTCAGAGCAAAGTCTCCCAAATTCTTGCAAGAAATCCTCTGTTGTTATCTCTCCCCTCATAAATTTCATCCAGGGCCCATTCTTGCCACCTGAGATCCAGGACTTCTGTATAGTTCCAGGAGGGATATGATTTTGTAGTTCCCATTCTGTTGGAAGTAAAATATGCAGTAAGTGAAGCACATCCAATGATGGCCGGGCTTCAGGAAGCCCCCGGGGGAATTACCATCCCAGTCCCCGCAGCACTGTCCCTTGGTAATCTGAAGAAATTCAGGAAATGTAAATTCGCAGCCTTAGGCCTTCAAGGCAACACTGATACTGAGGGGACGCTGCTGCTAAGTGTCAGGTCTTTACCACCTGCTGATGGGACCCTGGATACTGCGTTATGCCTTTTCTTCCCGGGTCTCTCATTAGCAGGCTCACTCACTTGGGCCTGGTAGGTGGTAGGGAAATACATGTATAATAAGCAGGATTCTGCCAGCACTCGCAGACAAGCCTGTCGTTTTGTAAACTGTAGTAATCCCATATGGCAGTGGGGCTGATGGTCCACGAAAACATTCGCTTGGGGGCTGCTGTCCTTGTGGACTAAAGAAGGGAATTTCTGTCGACAAGAAGCTCAGGCAGTAAACAGATCAGCATTTGTTGTACACTGGGATCCTTAGACAGGGGCTGCTTTTTCTTGTATAAGGTGGTTTCTCCTTTCTAAAATGTAGCTGCTATGGGGCAAAAAATACATAAAGCAATCATAATTATTTCTAAGACATAATATGCTTTACACATTTTTTTTGTTTTGATAAAATAAGGCCTGTGCACTGAAAATATCTGACCATAGAAAGTATAAAAAAAGAAAGCAAAATGACAAGCAATCTCATTTTTCAGAAATAATCGATGTTACTAATCTGATCTATATCTTTCAAGAATAGCAAGACTTTTTTTTTTTTTGAGAGAGAGAGGATGCTTGCAGGAGATTGGGGAGGGGCTAAGGGGGAGAGAGAAAGAATCATAAGCTGACTCTACCCTGAGCACGGAGCCCAATGAGGGGCTTAACTGACTGAGCCGCCCAGGTGCCCCGAGAATAGCAAGATTTTTAAAGCCCCATCCAAATAATCATACTTGTTTAATTTAAGAACTAGTGTGTCACATTTTTTATGGTCTGAGAATTGGCAAGCACATAAGGAAACTGGCACTCTCATATACTGTTGATGGGAGTGGAAACAAGCACAACCTCTATGGAAAGCAAAATTTTAAATGTATGTCTGATGTAGTGATTCTACTTTCTAGGAATCTCTCCCACAGATATATCTATAATAATCAGCAAAGAATATGTATAAGGCTATGCAGAATTGCTTGTAATATAAAGAATCAGAAGGTACCTGGGTAGCTTAGTCGGTTAAGTATCTGCCTTCGGCTCAGGTCACGATCCTGGAGTCTCGGGATCAAGTCTTGGGATCAAGTCCTGAGTCTCCTTCTGCCCCTCCCCCCACTCGTTGTGTCTCTCTCTCTCTCTCTCAAATAAAGAAATAAAATCTTAAAAAAAAAAAGAGAGAGAGAACCAGAAACTTATATATACATTAATAAATGGCTTGTTAGGGTGCCTGGGTGGCTCAGTGGGTTAAGCCTCTGCCTTCGGCTCAGGTCATGATCTCAGGGTCCTGGGATGGAGCCCCGCATCTGGCTCTCTGCTCAGCAGGGAGCCTGCTTCCCCCTCTCTCTCTGCCTGCCTCTCTGCCTACTTGTGCTCTCTCTCTCTCTGTCAAATAAATAAAATATTGTAAAAAAATCAATACTAAAAATCACCACAAGATGTGGTGAGTGCACAAGACTCCAGGCACTGTGCTAGTAATACACTGCTTAATTTACCATCAAAAGTACCAGTAAGATTTGAACAGGTAGAGGGGGTGGGGAAGGGCAGCTGCCAGCAGATGGGAGAGAACTTGCAAAGACAGAGTATAAATGTGTTGACATATTTAAAGAACATCAAGTCAGTCCACAGCAGCTGAAACATGGGCAATGCTGCAACACAAGGATGGGAAGGTTAATTTGCAAGAGCCCTTTGGATACCAAGCAAAAGCTTCTGGACTTAATCTAAGGGACAAAGCAAAGGCACTCAAGGATTTGAAGCAAGGGAGGGAGGGGATAAGATCTGTATTTCAGAAAGGTTCATTCTGGGGGCTGTGTGAAGGTGGCAAAAACCCAGAGTACCAGGAGGCAGAGACAGACAGGTTAGGAGGCTCATGTGATGGTGCAGGTGGGGGAAGATGGGGATCTAACCCTAGGCCGACGCAGACAGAGTGGAGAGAAGCCAACAGGTTCTCAAGATACTCTGGAGAAAGTTGAGAAAACTCCTGTCCAGTAATCTTCATTTTCTGTAAAAAGGAGATTCAGCTGCCGGTCAAGGACGAAGGTTTGTGGCCGGGGGAGTAGGATGACTGCTGGAGAGGTCGGAACAGCCCTGCTCTAAAAGCCAGAGGAACATGAGCAGAGGAATAGAGAGGCTGAGGGCCCAGCTGCAGTTGGAGCTAAAAAACTGCTGAGTCGGCTTGCTTAGCTGGGTCATGTGAAAAGGGAAACCTCGCTGAAATGAAGCAGGGAGGCCAGAAGGGGGAGCTCTCACGCCCTTCCAACTCCCATCAGTTACAGACTCCAACAGAAGAATCTCCAATGGGAAAGGATCACCACTTCCTGGCCTCAGCAGGAGAAAGATGTGTGCTGAACTCACTACCCCAGCACCTCAGCTGATGAGAAATCATCATCACCCTGAACTCCTGCCTTTCTCCAGTGGACTTTTGTTCAAAACAAGTCCTCCCAGTTTCCTCCTCTTTCTCCATAAAATAATGTCCCTCTCCTTCGTGGGACTAGCCTGTAGTATTGGCCATAGCTTGCTTGTCCTAAACTGCAATTCCCTTGCTATTCCCAAACAAACTCATTTTTGCTGGTAAAATAACTGTTTCATGTTTAAAGTCAATAAGAAATGTTTACTCGGGGCCATATAAAACCTGTACTTGGGTTGGCTTAGCATGGAGAACTGCCCAACCAGCCACCACAGTAGGTCAGCTCTTCAGCCTTTTATCCTTCCTGCTGGCTGGAATGAGAAGGTGATGGGAGAAGGTGAGGCAGCGAAGACAGACCATGAGGTGACACAGAAATGGAAGAGTACTCGCAGCAGAGCTGCCCAAACGTTACTCTCAGCCTCCCCTTACACACTTCATCATTCCCCCCTGTGCCGATCCTAGTCTCCAAAAGTGAAACAGAATGAAGAGCTCACCTGCAGCCACTCTCCTTGAAGAAGGAATGAGAACTCCACTCATGTCAAAAATCACCGCTCTGTAGGTGCCGCCTCCAGAATGCGCCCATCGCCTGGCTGGCTGGTGCCTCCCCTCGATGTGTTTCAGGAAGGTTGCCCTCCGAGCCCACTGGAGATGTGAGGGCTGGAAAAGCTGCCTTATGTACATGCTGAGGCCAAGACTGCACGAGAAGAAGACACAGGGCACAGCTTGCCTTCACTGCCTCCAATCCAGACCTCCATCTGGGAGCTCAGGCGTGCCAACCGGAAATCTCCACTGATCTCCTGCAAACACTTCAAACTACCACCAGGATTGAACCCTCCCGGAGCACTCTGGTTTCTAGGCTCCTTAGCCCAGTAAAGGGTTCCACTATTCAGCTATCTGGTCAAGCTAGAAAACTGGTATTCGCCTTTGACTTCTCTCAGTCCCCCACCTGGGCACCCCAATTCCATGTGCTCTGCGCTATTGTCTTCCTCCTGCAAATCGCCATCTGCCTCTCTCCACTTACTATCCACAGATGATCTCCCACAGATCATTGCAACAAGCCTCCTAAAGGGTCCCCTTGCCTCTCCTCAAACTCCTCATTCTTTCTCCACTCTCCAAGCAGAGTTAAGAGTGCACCCTCAAAACTGCAGATTTGGCCACATCCTAACGCCATTTAAAACTTTCAATGGCTCCCCACTGCCCTCAAGACAAACTCTCAGTCCTTAACCTGCCTTAAGAGGTCCTTTAAGATCTGCCCCCCCACCCCTCGGCAGCAACCCTCCCTCTTTATTCATCTTAACCTGGATGATGTGGTCATGCAAATCTCCATGCAGCTTCTTCAAACACATGATGTTCTTCTCCAGCTACCATGCCTTTGCCTATGCTGTTTCCTTGCCCTGGACTGCTCCCTTCCACCTGTTACCTGGCTAATTCCGAAGTGTCCTTAAGGTTGTAGTTTACCTGTCACTTCCTTCTTGAAACCCCCTCTGGCTGCCAGAAAAGACAGATGAGAAGCCTTTCCTGTACACTCCCAGAATGCCCGGCACTGATCTCCTAGTACTGACGGTACCTCCAGTCACACCAACAGCCCTCTGACACGGCACTGCAACAGGCTCCTAACTGTTCCCCATTTGTCTCTTTTCTAAACACATTTTCCAAAAATTCAAAAAAAAAAAAAAAACTATACACACACAACACATACATATGTATATAGACATAACCTATATACGGGGATAGGGCTAAACCAAATGTGGCAAGATGTTTAGTCAATCTAGGTGAAGGGCATATGATGAAGTGTATATGAGAGATCATTCATTGTACTGTTCTTTCAACTTTTCTGTATGTCTGAAATAAAAAGCTGGGGTAAAAACAAAATGATGAAAGCAAATTCTGTTTGCAGTCGGTTCTGCATGAAAAATCTTTGCACTTTCTGTGCGATTTCTATAGCTTCAAAGCTTACTAAAAATCAGGTTTGAACAAAATAGTATGGGAAGATAGCCTGTAAGTTTACGGGAGTCACTTCAGTGCGGCCATCAGGATTCAATAAACCACAGAAGACCCTGAAGAAATAAATCTTCAAGATACTATGTGTTTTTCATGTAATTGGAGATTTGCGGAACTAGAAGGGGGGTAAGTTTTGAAATGAAAAATTTAAACGTTGAGGAGCACCTGGGTGGCTCAGTGGGTTAAAGCCTCTGCCTTCGGCTCGGGTCATGATCTCAGGGTCCTAGGATCAAGCCCCGCACTGGGGTCTCTGCTCAGCAAGGAGCCTGCTTCCTCTCTCTCTCTCTGCCTGCCTCTCTGCCTACTTGTGATCTCTCTCTCTCTCTGTCAAATAAATAAATCTTTAAAAACAAAAAAAGAAAGAAAAATTTAAAGGTTGATTTGCATTTTCAGTTTTACTTATGTTCCCATGCCAAGGCCAGAATTTATGATGGAAGGAGTTTATTTATAGGCTCCTAAAAGCATCAAAAACTTTGTGTCTGAGCTTAATGGTGATGAAAGGTGTCTCTGGGGCCCGAAGGGCTGGCTTGCATCTCCACTGCGGGTACTAATGGATGAGTGGGCAATGCTCCCGTGACCAGCTTGCTTGTTCCTTCCGACTAGAGATGATGGCTCTGTTCTAGCCACTTCCCAACACTCTCTTCGGAGTGGCAGAACACTGATTTCTCCCACCTCCAGGCTCTGGTCCCTGTGCACCGACCGTGACAGCCTTCCCCGTTTCATCTGTGGGTACACTTCCACTCATCTTTACATCACAGCCTCAGCTTTACCTTTACCTCCTCTGGAGAGGCTTTTTAAAATTTATTTTTATTTTTTTAAGTAGGCTCCGCACCCAACGTAGGGCTCAAACTCAAGAGTCTCATGTTCTACTGACTGAGCCAGCCAGGCACCCTGAGGCTTTTTCTTTTCCAGGTAGGCTCTGGTACTACTTATTTTTCCCCCTTAAACTCCTATTGCTTCTTCTCCATACCTTCACTAGAGCATTTGCTCCATTACACGATAACTGTTTTCATGCTCATCTGCTCCTGTAATTGTAAGCTCTTTAAAGCAAGACCTATCTTGTCTTTTCATCTTTGTATATATTTCATTTTTGTATATACCCATCCCCCTGGGGCCTAGCACTGCATCTAGACACACAGCAGGCGTTCAGTATAAATGAGTTGGAAGGATGAATTAAACTGGATCAATCAGAAAATAGGGGAAGGCAGCGGGACGGGTTTAGTTGTTGATAGCCACAAAGAATGATAACAAGCCCAACTTGCCTGTCACTAGTTAACTATTCTCTGGAACTAGTATCTTCCTTCTGTACCATAGAGAATATTTGTCTTTCTGACTTCTCAATCTAATGAATGAGATTAGTATGGTAACATAGACTTGCTACTTAATTCATGCTTTTATAAATATGCACACAGTGTGTGTTGTCACATATTAAGATCATTCAGTAAAGAGGTTGAGTGTGGCTCTGGAATCAGATTGCCTGGGTTTGAATTCTAGCTTTGCCACTTACTAAGTGTGAGATCCTGAGCAA
>CM052808.1:7366892-7391025 GCA_028533885.1 Nasua narica | reverse complement strand
TGTGTGTTTATCACGAAAATATCCCCAACACCCCAACAGTGCTTAGGTTCTCAGTAAACATTTGTGAAGTTTTGGGGCGGGGAGCAGGGCCCAGATCGAACTCCCGATACCATGCGCTTAACCAGCCCATCGGCCTGCCTGGATAAAGTCAGAAAACACCGCGATCGACCTTATTCCTCAAAGGCCTTCAGAGAGGCGACTACACCTCTCTGAGCTTTGGCGTGCCTATCTGTAAAGCGTGGCTAACACAAAGCAACAACCCCTCCAGCGCTAGAGCGAGGGGTCAAACAACAAAGGGGAAAGAGCTCGCCAAAGGGCACGGTTCCTCGGACAATTCGGAGACCTCGCGGACCCGGGGACCCCTCGCCATCGGGAGGTAGCCTGAGGGTAAGGCCTCTTAGGGAGGTAAACTCGGGCTTGAGCGCAAACCCACCGATCGGCCTAACGAGGAACCGAGTTCCTAAACCTTCGTAAGCTTTCTCTTCCCAGACCTCAAGATCCCATCCGGGGAACGCAGACTCACCTCCGCGCCGTTACGCCAGTCACGTGGCGGCCACCCTAGCCAATCGGAGCAGGCGCTGATCCGCGCACGCGTAACCTCGCGGGTCGGCGACGGCGGCCGGGAGGCGGAAGTGAGGGTTGTTGTGGCTCGGAAGGTTGCGCGCGGAGCTGCTGCTACCGAGGCAGCGGCGGCGGCGCTGAGGCGGTGGCAGCGCTGCCGACCCTGGGCCGCTCGGCCTCTCGGCTCTCCTTCCAGCCTCGCCTGAGCCCGCCGGGGCCCGTTCCGGCCAGTGCCTGCCCTATGAGTGTGTCACTGGTTGTCATCCGACTGGAGCTTGCGGAACACTCGCCCGTCCCCGCCGGCTTCGGCTTCAGCGCCGCCGGTGAGTCCCGCGGCCTCGCAGCCCTCCCTCTAGCCCCGCTCCTGGGCCCGAGAGTCTCGCCCTTCCAAAGTATAGGACCGGGGAAAGGCGGCGGCGAGGGCCTTTGTGTCAGGAAGAAGCCGGGAGCTGGTTGAGATCCGTCCGTCTCATTCCATGCATCCTAAATAGGCCTCTCGGATGTCATCTCTGGGAAGCCCTCCCGGTCCCTCCCTCCTGGTGCCTTCCCACGGGCACTCTGTTTATACCTGGTGCGTCGCCCTCTCCACCCAGGGTTAGAGTCAAGTTGTGTAAGTTGCTCTCCTCCAGGCTTTGTGAAGGCAGCAACTGGATCCCAGAGATGCTGACGGTTCGTGGTTTAAGTAAATCGTTCCTCTTTGGACGATTTTCTATTTAGGCGCCCTAGGACTACAGTAGTGACTGTAGCTAAAGTCTGTACACTTCCTGTCTCGCAGCACTGTATTAAACACGTTATGTGCAATGTCGTCTTTAATTATCTTAACAACAGCCTTGTTAGGTAAATGTGCGCGCTTTTTACAGATTAGGAAACTGAAGCCCAGTGATTAAGTGACTTGCCCACGATTGTCTGTAAGTGGTGAAACTGGGATTCTAACTCAGAGCTGGACTTGAGAATCTGAGCTGTTCATTACCAGCCACACAGCCTCCTTCCTGGGGAATGCAGCTATGACTGTGTTCCTTGGACCTTAAGCAATTTCCTAACAATAACATTTATTCAAGAAGTAATTACTGAATGTCCACTCCCTGCTAGGACTTTAATTGTTTGCAGAATCAGACATGGTCCCTGCTTTAATGGCATCAGCAGCTCAAACGAAGTAGACAGATGAATTAAATAATTACAGAACAAATGTGGCATTAAATCCATATAAAAACCTGTGAAGGAAAAGAAGAGTTTGGAAAGCTATCACAAGAGGATCTTTTGGTTTGTGAGGTAGCCTGGGGCAGGTAGAGATGGTGTCCTTAGAAACTCCCCTGAGTGTGTGAATTTTGGAGCTGCAAATTAAAAATTGAATAGGATTTAATGGGTTATAAGCACCTTTACAAGCACAAGTGATCCCTAAGTTGTGAAAGTCAGCTAAATTGACATTAGGCACGTATACACTTCTACATGGGTCAGTCATTGATTCACTGATTCAACAAAACTTTAAAGACCTTCCAGGGTGTGCTAGGCGCTGTGGTGTAAGTGCTGGGTTACAGGGGTGGGCAAAACGGGCCTGGTTCCTGCTCCGATAGAACTTATATTAAGAGTATTTCAATCAAGTCTCCAAATTCCTTTTCCATTTTCGTGTGTTTCATTGATTTAAGACCGTGACCACAGATTTTCAAGGTATGATTCATGGCATGAGACTAACCCAGGGTCTTTAAGAAGACTACTGCTAAAGGTTTTTGAAATTTTTATTACTGGACTTAAGACCTTCATTTGATGCTCAACACAGTTTCACTTTAAAATGTTGGTTCAATACGGACATAATCATTGTTGAACCTTCTTTAAAGCTCTTATTCTCATTGATTTGCTTTAAAGTGCGTGATTTCACTAAAACAACCTCGCATTTCTGAATTTATTGCACTGGGTGTTTATTGACTGTCTGCTGGGCATTGAGGAGCCCCAGAGGTGAGTGAGAGATGCAGAAGCATCTTATTATCTTGGAGGAGGGCAGCAGAGAGAAAAGGGAAGCTTATCGATGAATACATTGAAAGTGAAGAAGAGCTTGTTTTATTATCAGATATTAATCATTCATGTGTTCCTTAGCCGGGGAAATGTCTGATGAGGAGATCAAAAAGAAGACACTAGCTTCAGCTGTAGCCTCTTTAGAAGGGAAATCACCAGGGGAGAAAGCAGCAATCATACATCAGCATCTTGGCCGTCGAGAAATGACAGATGTGATCATTGAGACCATGAAGTCCAATCCAGGTATGCTTTCTAAAACCCCAGACTTGTGTAACATAAGCCCCTGGTTGCCTGTCTTATACATATTATTCCATGAATCCATGATTTTGACCTCAAAAATACTCTTTATCTTTGACTATCTGTGTGCCTTACATAAGCTTGTGAGGCCATATTTCAGCATCTCCAAATATTTCTCCCAAATTAATACTAACTAGGTGAGTTGTCAACTTTATTCAGTAAAGAGAGCTACTTGCCATCGAGGTTAGTGGCCGATCACGATTGAATCCAGATAAGCATGTTGTGTCTCTCCCCCCACCCTGCACACACACACTGCCAGCTCACTTCTACCCAGAGACTGGCTGTGTACTGTATCTCCAGCATGGAGGTGATCAGACCTGGTGGGTTTGATTTTCCAAATTACTAGCCCTGAGTGTCCCATTTAGGAGCACATGATGGAAGAAATCTGTTTTTATTATGGGACTGCCAAATGTAAGAGTCATCCTTAAGTTTCTGTGGGTATTAATGAAATTTTTATGGGGCAAAGAGTGCTTTCAAGTTTAGATGCTCTTAAAAACTTGACTGTTCTGTAAATATAGTTCTTAATGCAATACATTACAATTTCTCTGTTGAAGTTTATATTTCTGAATCAAAATTTTAACCTAGTTAGAATCCTTCCACATATTTCCTATCAGTTTATAACCTGCTAATTTTTGATTTGTGAAAGATGAGCTGAAAGCCACAATGGAAGAAAGGAAGTCTTCAGAAGCATCTCCCACTGTACAGAGAAGTAAAGATCAAAGTATAGAATGCATAAACGCTGCTCCCGATTCTCCATCCAAACAGCTTCCAGACCAGATTTCGTTCTTTAGTGGAAACCCATCAGTTGAAATAGTTCATGGTATTATGCATCTATACAAGACAAAGTAAGAAAAACCCTTTTCCTTTTAAATTGGTCTGTTTTTTGTTTTTGTTTTTGTTTTTTTGTCTCAGGGCAATGAAAAATTTCTTGCCCTGAAGAGCAGTGGATATTTTAGGGTTCGGATGGATGGTACTTTTCATATATTGTGTGTTAGAGAATTCTTAGATGTTTTACATTTGGTTAATCTTATAGATTGGGTCAATGCTTCTTAGAAAAGAAACATGTAGATACACTTGAGCAAATACCTAAGAAAATATTTCCAGAGAAGGTAGGCATGCAAGATGACTGGAATTAAAAGGAAGGAAGATAAAAAGGAAAAAAACATTATAAATGATTCATAACATCATTGCACTCTCATATCCCCTCATATGTTTGCTAGCGAAGCTGTTAAGTCAGTTGATGGACTACAGTTTCATCATCTCTTTTACCCTTTTTTGTGGTCCATACAAAAAAGAAGCCAAAGGAAAAGAAGCGTTTGGCTGGATAATCTATAAGCTGGGTCATCAGCCCTTTAGATAATTGGTAGCTGATCTCTTTAAAGCCTGTCCTCCTAACGTATTTGCCAAGTCCCCACTGGGAAACAGTGAATTCTCAGGTCGCCTTATGGGATCACACCTGTTGAAGTAAGTTTGTAGCATTTCAAAAGCAAATTGCATTGTGGGAAGTTTTTTCTTTCCTCTCTTCCAACCCAACAACACTTTCTGTAATCTTCATAGTCACATCTTCATAGTCCTGGATTCTCTTATATTTAGAACACTCCTGTTCTAGACCCCTTGAGAGAAGGACGTAGTTAGAGGTGCCCTTTAACTTGTAGATTGATCCATACCCTGGCTGCCTCTTGGCCTTTGTGGGAGCAGTTTTCTTTAACTTCCAGAATAGTGATTTTAAAACTTAAGGGAAAAAAAAAAAAGGAAAAACATAGAGTTGTGCTTCTGAGTTACCTAATGAGAGATTCTTATTGAAAAGCTAATGAGAATAAAACCCAAACTGCAGATTTATAATCGTAATAAGCCTTTAACTGAAGGTTGAAAATTTCAGTAAAATTTCAGTGGTGGGTGTGATCAAGACCATCGCACAGCTCCCTACAGCTGTGTCGCAGACATGTTGCAGGTATTCTGCATTTACCCAGCTCGTGTGTGTTTTCAGGTATTGTAGCACTCTGTTTAAATCAATCTGGGAAGTATAACAAGGTGTATTTTTTTCTATTTTCTTGGACATAAAAGTTGTCTAATTAGTGTTGTCTGAACTAACTATACCTCATCCATTGAAGACAGTCTAATTATTGTCTTATTAGTAAGATGACCTCCTTAAAAGAAGATGTGAGGCGCAGTGCCATGCTGTGTATTCTCACAGTCCCTGCTACAATGACCAGTCATGACCTTATGAAGTTTGTCGCCCCATTTAATGAAGTAATTGAACAAATGAAAATCATCAGAGACTCTACTCCAAATCAATATATGGTGCTGATAAAGTTTAGTGCACAGGTAAAAGTTAAGATATTAAAAATCTCTTTGCCACAGAAACTGTTTTTGAAACTGTGTGATGCTAGCTGTGTGTGATTTACATTTTGCATTTAAGATTCTTGATATACCTATCTTCTAGGGTATTGTAATTCTAGAACTCTTTCTAAATTCAGTAGCAGACCCACAATGCTAATTCGTATCCATAATGTTTTTATAAAGCAGATTGGGTATGAAATCTAGAGTTGTGTGTGTTTGGTTATCCAGTAGTAACTATTCCAGTAGAGTAGTAGTCCCCGAAGTTTTTTGAAATTGACATCATATTATTATCTGCCCTTATAATGCGGTGCCCCTGCTTCTTTCGTTCTCTTTTTAAAAGACATTCTTTGGCAATTTTAGAAAATAAGATCTGTTTTATACTTTTAATTTCGGTGGTAAGGGATTCGGAGACATTTCTTGAAGTATTTGCTTTAAGAGTTCTGGTTGAGGGCGCCTGAGTGGCTCAGTTGGTTAAGCAACTGCCTTCGGCTCAGGTCATGATCCTGGAGTCCCGGGATCGAGTCCCACATCAGGCTCCCTGCTCCGCCGGGAGCCTGTTTCTTCCTCTGACCTCTCCCCTCTCATGTTCTCTCTTTCTCTGACTCAAATAAATAAAATAAAAATAAATCTTTAAAAAAAAAAAGAGTTCTGGTTGAAAATCACTGCAACGGAGACACAGACACAGTGAAAGGATGTCAGTTTTGAAAATTACTTGCACGTTATTATAGATGCTTTTTGCTGTAAGAAGATTTTGACCTTCGCTTCATTTCACTTTTCACATTAAGCAACATTTTCTGTGTGCCTCAGTTCTAAAGATGTTAGGAAGATGGTCTCTTGGTTTTATATATTGGTTTATATATTCTCTTGGTTTATATATTCATTCTTAATAGTACATGTGTTTCTGTATGAATATAAGAGTGAGATAAGCTTTAGGTGTTACCCAGACTGTTAAGGAGCCATCCTGTCTGTAGGTTTTGGTTTGTCGTTGTTGCTTTTTTAATGGCCTGATTTATTTGTTCATTCATTAGGTTTTGAAATGCAGCTTTGTCAAAAGTTACTTCTTTCTCACCTCCTTGGTGAACAGCCTTCCTGAATTTGGCCCAGATAAACAGTTCTAGCTTGTAGATTGGCAAAGAGTGGGTGTGCCTTTAGATCATTTGCCATTGCCTCTGACTGGTTACCAAGATTTGTGGGTGAAAGGGAGCCCATGACATGAAGTCCACTTGTCATCTCCTTCCTCCTTGCAGAAATCCAGAGTTGACAGCAATAGCAGTCATTCGTTGGCCATGGGGAGGAAATTAAGAGAAGTGAGAGTTGGATTATGTTTATGCCTATTCCATGAGCCACAGAAAGAGAACCCTTAGTGTAGTGTTCTGTGTCCAAGAGGGTACACATTGTGATCTTTAACCTTTATGAAATACCCCACCATTGAGATGAGACATTTAAAATAGGTTTGAACTTTCCTACACACACTTAGACTTCATAAGTTGACAATGAGAATGGAAAAGCACTTAAACAGCTCTGTTCACTGACTGTCAGGAGACCTTCCAAGGTCGTTGAGGAGCTTTGCAAACAGTGGGCAAGTGGTACCTTTTAAATCTGGTAGCACATGTAATAACAAGGATAATGATGATAATTTGCAATCTTACTGACTGCTTATGCTATACCACTCTCTGCTAAGTGCTTAATGTGCATTATCTCATGTAGTCCTCACTACAGTCCTTTGAAGTAAGTAAGTACTGTTATTATCCTTGTTTTACAAATGAGGAAACTGCGGGGAGGTTAGTGATTTGCCCTCAGTGACTGAGCTGGGATTTGAGCCCTCACTTTTAATCCTAGGGCATACTCTTCTTCCAGTAGGAGTGGATAAAAGTGTGGGGAAGGGGAGATAATCACTTGCTAAGAGATTGTGTGATGGCAGTATTTTAGTTATCACTTCTACTTAACAGTTAAGGGCAGTCAGCAAGTAACACAGGGAAAGTCACTGAAACAGATTGGGATAATGAATCATTGAATATTACATCAAAAACTAATGATGTATTATAAGTTTGCTAATTGAACTTAAATTTAAAAACACAGATTGGGGAAAAATGTTTAAGAGCGTATTAGACTTTTTAAATAGTCTAAAGTCTGCTAAACCCGGGTGCCTGGGTGGCTCAGTTGGTTGGGCAACTGCCTTCGGCTCAGGTCGTGATCCCGGAGTCCTGGGATCGAGTCCCAAATCGGGCTCCCAGCTCCATGGGGAGTCTGCTTCTCCCTCTGAACTTCTCCACTCTCATGCTCTCTTTCACTGTCTCTATCTCAAACAAACAAATAAATAAAATCTTTAAAGTCTGCTAAACCCACAAACTGTTGCAAGGGCCATTCTTTGTAGTGCGCAGGTAATGCTGTGGAAATTTTCTATTATTGTTAATGGATTTTTCTGCAGTCTTTCCACCTCTGTCTTTTGACCAAGTGCAGGTTGTACAAGTTCATGGATGTTAGTTTTGAGACTACGAAACAGTGTGTTAGCTCTTCCCCCATGGGGATAGAACCCTTGAATCATGAGTTGTCTTATTTATTGCTAATGCTGGATCTTAGGATCTGAGCTATCAGTGGTTTTTTAAGGTCTAAAAACACCCTCCTAGTATAAGACTTGAAGTTGTTAAATTAATACTGGGCCCTAATGAAAAAAATAGGCTTAAATAGGTACCAGCTATTGAGCACTTATTAGATGCCACGCCTATTAAGTGCTTTTCATGCATGGGCTCCTTGAGTCCTCTCAACAATGCTGTGAGGTAGGTGTTGTTACTCTCATTTTTGTAATTGAGGAAACAAGAATGGATAAGTCACTTGCCCAAAGCCACAAGCTAATAAGTATCTGAGTTAAATTTCAAACTCACGCAGCTTGACTCCACAGCCTAGGCAGCTGACTATATTATTTTTCCTTTCTTTTTTCACCAGAGAATTTTTATTAAGAGTAATCCTTCTCTATATCTCCTATAAACTCTGGAATTTCTGTTGGCCTCAGCTTTATACTGAGTTCTAATGTGTTCTAATGTGATATGCTTACAGTTGTACTGTGATGCTTAGGAAAATTAGTCTTCGAGTAAGGAATTTATAATTCATCAGGACACAGGAAAGCAGGAGGGGGTTCAGTTTTGTGGTTCTTGGGAACAAAAAAGGAGAGAGAACTTCTCAGTAGAGTGTGCTGGCTCACTTTCACTCCCATGCTCAGGACAACCCAGGAGACCTCTCTTTTGAGAAGTAAAAACATGTTCTTGACACTATAGTGGATCACTGTGACAGTAAAGGAACCCTGATCAAAATAGATTTTTCTTTTTCTGAGTTTATCCTGGGAAGTGGACAATTAGAACAAAAGACTAAAAAAAAAAAAAAAAGAGTTTCTTAAATAAAATGTTCGACTGTATACAATGTAAGCATTTTAAATAAAAGCTGTTTCTTTTATGTTTTTTGTAGTTAGCTTCAGGCCTTTGTTTTCTGCATTTCAGTGGTGGGTTGAAGTAGGAACCATGCGTATTTTGTTCTCTCCTCTGGTCCTAGCACATAGCACAGTGCCTGGCAGATGCTGGGTGCTCAGTAAATATTCAGACAAACTACATTTCCAATACTGAGATTTTAAAGAAAGAGATCCATGTGTTCAACAAATATGCTTCTTTGTCATAGATAAACAACTCCCCCAAGAAAAGAACCATTTATTTGGTGTTGAGTAGATTTTATCATCTGCTCAGTATCACAGACTTTGTCCCTTCCTCCGAGGAAGTGTGCTTGCTTAGCAAGCATTTACAGAACTGGAGGTCTGGGGAGGGGTCTGCCTTTCCTTACTGGCACAAAGTGCAGCCAGCTCCTGGTGGCCTTATACCGGGGTAGTCACTTCCCTCCCTACGGAAGTCCATTTGTTCACTGTGCCGCTTACTTATCCAAAGCATTTCAAGAAAAAGACATTGCTCTTGAAGAATGGGGGAAGCCAATTTAGGTTGCCTCCTCTTAATATTAAAGAGATTTATTAACTGCAGTCTTCACATTTTGAAGTTAAAATGCACTGTAGCCAATACAGGTTGTTTCCCGAAAAGGAGGCTTCTGCCCCCACCCTCCAAAACAAAACAAAACTGTGTCCAAAATTGATTATCTTTCCTCAGCTGCTTAGTTCATTTGGTCATATTAAGAAAATATAAATAAATCAAGAATCCACACTTGAATTACATTATTGGAATAAAAAGCTATGGAGAAGCTCACAGGCTTTGGCTGTAAGGTTCAGAATCATCTATGAGTGTAGACAGGCAAGACTATTTTTGCCTGGTACAGACTCGAAACTTCCTGGAGGTTGCCAATGTGGCCTTTCCTTTGGCAGAACACCCTTCTTCCCTGCAGGCAGCTTGTCTGCGGCAGTAGGGCCAAAGCACACAACTTCCTATGTTTGGGTTAATGTCCATGTGGGAGTGAAATCTAGACCAACCTTGGCCTCCCAGCTGCCTCTCAAAATTGCTGAGTTTAAAAACTGGAATCATGTCTTTGTTCCTTTCTACTAAGGCTATTCTAGAAGGTTGGGTTTACTTGTGTCCATATTCGCAGATGCACAGGTACCTTTAGAGCTTTATCTAGAGGGGACTGTTTCCCCTGACTATTTTTCCATTCCAAGGAACAAGACCATTAGTATTTTAAAGGCTGGTTCATCTCAGACCTCTTGATCTTGGCCAGGGGTTTTACTTTTGATATTACACACTAGGTCGTTTAAAACCTCCTTATCTGTGATGTATTATTATTATCATTATTATTATTATTATTATTATTTGGTTTATTGAAGAAAAGGAGTTGGCTTTTCACTCCATACCAGTACTTTTAGTTCTTTATTCTCTCTAACATAGATCCTGATGTTTTTAAAAAAGAAATATTTCCTAACAGTCGTCCATTATGATTGAGTTCTAAGCTTTGCAAAAGTAAGTGTTTGCTTTCAGCTGCTGAGAAAGTGCTGATTCAAGGAAAAAAATATTGATATCAAGGGAAATAATGGCCATTGCTGGTTGAGTATTAAAATTGAATTGGGTGAAAAAAAAATTGAATTGGGTGTCAGCTTACTGCACTTCCGCAGCTTCTGCTGGTTTAAGCGAGACTGCTGTGGATCAGGAAACATGGTAGAGACGCAGGATATTGACTTGCAGAGTTTGACTCACCTAATGAACCTGCTTCCTTAGATGGTGCTTTTGGTGGTTGCTTTCTCTCCTCTAAGTATAAATTTCAAATGCTGATGAAGAGAATAATTGAAGCTATGCATCTTGAATTAAAAGCACATTTTCAAGATATTTCTCTTAATTTTTTCCTTTTCTCCACCGGTATACCTAGGCTGATGCAGATAGTTTTTATATGGCGTGCAACGGCCGCCAGTTCAACTCGATAGAAGATGACGTTTGCCAGCTGGTGTATGTGGAAAGGGCTGAAGTACTGAAATCTGAAGATGTAAGTGTGCATCGTTCTTGTGTTACACACACACACACACATGAATGTCATAAGGTTGGATGTTAGGGTATCTGTGGAAATGTCCAGAGTATGCCAGTCTGTCGAGCCAGAAGGCGGGTGAGTGGTTGCCAGGGGCTGAGGGAAGAGAGGAATGAGGAGTGACTGCAGTGAGTACAAGATATCTTTTGGGGGTGATAGGGACGTTCTAGAATTAGTGGTGAGGGTTGTACAGCCTTGCGAATATACTAAAATCTACTGAATTGAACACTTAAACATGACAGATTTTATAGTAAATGAATTTTATCTCAATTTTTAGAAAGTATCCCAAAATGTTAAAAAAATAAAATCATCTGTGTTAATCGAAATTGAGTGTTCATCTATTCCGATGGCCTGGAACCTAAAAGAAAACATTTTTACTTTAAATATCAACCCTTAGTCCCTGTCCTAATTTTTAATTCTGTTTGGATAGTAATCTATAATTGCTCTGATTTGCCACCTTCCATGGGGCCTTTTCCTACAAAATTTGTTCACTTAAATCATTTTATAAAGTAGTAGATTCAGCTTTGTTATATTTTTAAGATTTTCTTTCTTTTAAAGTAGGCCTAAAGATGTTTTTACTTTGAAATCAGCTTGATGGAAATAAGTTCAGGTTTGATTGTTCTGTCATTAGATTAGGTAAAAAAAAAAAAAAAAAAATGACAAGTGATAAAACCAGGCTTTCTTTGTGCCAGCTTTAGAGATTCTTTTCTCTAAATGAATGTAGCTTCTTGAGAGAGTTCCTGTGAGAAGCTACTCTTCAAGGACCATAGAGAAATGTGATTTTTCTCAGCATGTCCTTCTGTGCATACCTCCCCATCTTCGCTTCAGTAATTCCTGCTCATTTTCAGCTGACGGGCTCAAGTCAGATGTCACTGTCTTGGGGGGGCAGGCGGTGCCTGTCTTGACTACAGACCATTATGCACCCTTATTTCACACCCTGTCACAGCTTGCTAATCTTTTCTTTCATAGCACTTATGACCACTGGTAATTGTAATTATAGTATTATGATGATGACCACTGGTAATTTAAAAAATTTGACTTTTCTCTCTCTCTAGCAGATTTTAAGCGCTATGAAGACAAGGGCCAACTTTGGGACTTAGCAAATCTGTTTTGCTTACCATTGTGCTATACCTAGGATAGTATTTGGCACACATAGCAAGGACCCAATAAGTGTGTAATAAATAAGTGACTAAATCAGTGTTGTTGGTACTATTATCACTTAGTAGAAAGTGTTAAGTTTTTACTTACTCTGGAAAAATCATTGCTGTTATTGATTTGCATTCTTTTATAGTTACAGAGCCTTAGAAGTAGAGCCAGGAGTCTGGTAACACTCTAGATTCTCTTTTCAGCTTTTGATAGTAGTCTCCCTTTCCAGAGCATCAGCTCCGTGAGGGCAGGGGTCTTTGTTGGTTTATTGGCCACTCTGTCCCCAGTGCCTTGCACGGCGCTGGGAACATAGGTGCTCAATCGGTATTTGTTGTGATGAAAATCTTACCAAGTTAAGTTATTTGCACAGAGCAAAAGTGTTGGGAGCATCCTGCCAGAAGTCAAAAAGCAGCAGGAAAACTAGTGTTAAAAACATATATATTAGAACCATGGACGCAGAGCGAGGCTTATGTGAGGTGTTTCCCTGTAGGGCGCCAGCCTCCCCGTGATGGACCTGACCGAGCTCCCCAAGTGCACGGTATGCCTGGAGCGCATGGACGAGTCCGTGAACGGCATCCTCACCACGTTATGTAACCACAGCTTCCACAGCCAGTGCCTGCAGCGCTGGGACGACACCACGTGAGTGTAGGAGCTAGTCCCCCACCCTCTCAAAGCCCGTTATTACCCTTTCCCAGAGTCAGAAATAGCCACCACCCAAAACGAACCATTCCAAGTGCTTGACTTTACATACCTGGGCACCAAGACAGTGAAGAGGTCACCCGGAAGGGCCTTCCGTTTTCATTTACTTGCCTCAGCCTTCTTAGAGCACCTCCTTCTTAGTATGTTGATTCAGAATCTATGCGGGATTTCCAGAAGCAGCATAAATTGTTTGCTTCTAAGAACCTTTGAGGCTTTTCTATGCAAATGAAATCTAGGTCTAAAATCTTATTTATCACCTGCACTTGATGTTTACTGTTTTCAATTAGCAATAATCACGCCTTGGATAAACCTCATTGGCTACGATACTGCCAGTGCACAAAGCTGATGTTTACTGTTGACTTTGATTTTCTTACCATTTGGGCTGTGGCAGTCTAGCTTTTCAGATTTAGCCTGTTGGTGGCGGCTCAGCGGCCAGTAGGAATAGCAGTCACTAAGTATGAAGCATCCACGTGCCCACGCTGTCCTGTTCCACCCCCCCTCCCCCCCCCCCGTAGTATAGGCCTTATTTGTAGGGTGGCAAGGCACGGGCAAAGAACTGAGGTGTAAGCTGCACCTTGGTTTTGTTTTATTAAATCAAGGGTTGTTCCTTTCATAAACTGAGCCATAGGACTTAGCTAGAAAAGTAAATCAGACGCTGGCCTGAGTCTCCCACTACAGAGAGGAAGACAGAATCAAATAATCACCCAAACATGCAGTTGTGGCCATAACAGGGGTTACAAAGGAACAGCGTGCAGCATTATGCCTGGGGAGCTAGGGCCCTGAGGTAGCCAGGGCTGCCTGAGACGTGCAGTCTCCGGGAGGATGAGGGCGCGTTAGCCAGGGAAAAGCGGGGGAACCTGAGAGAAGGCAGTGTGAGGGCGGCGGTGTGCACGGGAAGGGGAAGAGCACATGTCAAAGCCCAGAAATCAGGAAGGCGAACATCCACAGGAATCTGTTTTCTACCCCCGCGTGACCAGAAGAATGGCAGCTTTCACAGAGCAGGGACCTTGTCTGGCTTGCTCACTGCTGTGCCCTCACCCTTAGCAGGAGACCTGGCACATAGTAGGAGCTCGGAAAATTCTCTTCAGCAGATAAACAAACCCTGGGTTTTGTCTAGCTTTTTTGTTTAGCTTAACATGAATCTTGCCCTAATTCTAAAGGTTCCTCAGTCAATTCTGGGGTCAGTTCAATTGTGGGGGCACTTCAAAGAATTGTCAAGGTTTGAACTCCCCTTGAATAAAGCCACACTAAGATATGTGCATTCCATAAAGTGTTTATCTGTATTTTGTGTCTGTCCGCATCACCATTTAAGTTTTGGACCCTTCTTTGTCCCCTGCTACTCCAGTTTTACTCTCAGTGCAGGTTAACTGCCCCAGAAGCATAGCATTTTAAAGTTTAAAGTGTGGAAGTTTGCTCGGGGACCACATTGTCCAGCCTCCTCATTTTACAGAGGAAGTAACGGAGACCCAGAAATGAAAAAACGACACGTTGGAAGTGTCTTGCAGGGAAGACCAGAACCGGGACTAGAATTCAGCCCTCTATATAGACAAAGCTGGCGGCTAGCCTCAAAAACACAGTTCCTTCAGCAAATATGTTTTGAGCCTCAGCACATGCACCGTATAGTGCCGGGCACTGATGGGAGAGAATCAAACGTAGATCCTCCTCAGGGAAGTTCAGTCAGCTAAGGGAGCTTACATGAGTGCATACGATTCAAGGTAGAAATCGGAGAGAAATAGAGATGGCTTCCCCACTGGGGGTAGTGAAGAAGGGCTGCATGGAGGAGGCAGCATTGGTATGCAATCTTGAAGAATAGTTTTTTGACACATGGCAAGGTCAGAGAAGGACACTCTGGGAAGTTTTCCCCAAATATCTCCTCAGGAAAATAAGATGACAACTCAAAAGTTATTTTTAAGGAGAAGGAAGCATTTAATAAACAGTTGATTATCTTTCAATCAATGAGACGGTATGTTATAGAATACTACATGTATAGTACAAATACGATGGTTTTTGTAATATTTTTCCCCTTTTTTTTCTCAGGATCATAGTTATATTTTAGAAAGATCATTCTGACATACTGTAGGAAATAAGACTTCAGAATTAGTGTTTTGTTTTTTTATCCAACCACTACCTCAGCTGCCACACAGACCAAAGGAATGACACAGAGCTACTTTGTACCTTTGACAAGACAGCTCACTGCTCACTACAGCTGCCATTCCGTTGTTTCTTCAAGTTTGTCTTCCAGCTTCTCTCTTTTTTAAGTTTCTATTTAAATTCCAGTTAGTTAACATACAGTGTTACATTAGTTTCTGCCATGCAATATAGTGATTCAACACTTCCATACATCACCCTATGCTCATCACAAGTGCCCTCCTTCATCCCGTCACCTAGTTCACCCATCCCCCCACCACCTCCCCTCTGTTACCATCAGTGTTGTTCTCTGTGGTTAGGAATCTGTCTCTTGGTTTGTCTCTCCCTCTGTCTTTTCCCTTTGCTTGTTTTCTTAAATTTCACATAGGAGTGAAATCATACGGTAATTGTCTTTATCTGACTTATTTTGCTTAGCATTATACTCACTAGCTCCATCCACATTGTTGCGAATTGCAAGATTTTGTTCTTTTCAATGGCTGAGTAATATTCCATTGTATGTATATGCCCCATTTTCTTTATCCATTCATCTCTTAATGGACACTGCTTCCATAATTTGGCTATTGTCGATAATGCTGCTGTCAGCATCATGTCTGGGTGCATGTCTGGCTTCTCTTTGGATACTAAACAAAGAGACCAGATCATTTAGCTTTCTCTTAGGAGGTATAGATCAAGCCTCCTTACATGTGATAACAGCTTAATGTTCTTCCTGCTAATTTTCTTTACTTGGTTTTATTTTCTCAGTTGGGTAACAAATGGATACTAGTTAGATCTTAAGCATTCTTTCTTCTTGGTGCTAGTTCATAATTAGCTTCAATTATAACCTACTTTCTTTTTTTTTTTTTAAGATTTTATTTATTTATTTGACAGAAAGATCACAAGGAGGCAGAGAGGTGGGGGGTGGGTGGAAGCAGGCTCCTGCCAAGGAGAGAGCCCTATACAGGGCTCGATCCTAGGATCCTGGGACCATGAGCTAACCCGAAGGCAAAGGCTTCAAGCCACTGAGCCACTTAGGCACCCCTTCAATTATAACCTACTTTCTATCATTTTTGTCCATCTGACAGAAATAATCATGACTGGTACTTAGTGTTACTTTGTCTTAAGCATAACAGAAAAGCATTAATGGATTTTCTAATGGCCTTTTCCCCCCAGCTTTATTGAAGTATAATTGATCACCAAAAAATTATATGTATTTAGGGGTGCCTGTCTAGTTCATTCTGTAGAACGTGTGACTCTTGATCTCGGCGTCATGAGCTCAAGCCCCATGTTGGGGGTAGAGATTACTTAAAAACAAAATGTTAAAAAAAACTGTATATATTTAAAATGTACAACCTAATGACTCAGTATACATATACATTATGAAATGTTCACAACCAAGCTAATAAACATATCTTACTTCGCACCTTTACCATTTTCCTTTTTTTCATGTGTGTGTGGTAAGAACACCCAAAGCCTATCTTCTTTTTTTTTTTTAAAGATTTTATTTATTTATTTGACAGAGAGATCACAAGTCGGCGGAGAGGCAGGCAGAGAGAGAGGGGGAAGCAGGCTCCCCGCTGAGCAGAGAGCCCCATGTGGGGCTCGATCCCAGGACCCCGAGACCACGACCCGAGCCAAAGGCAGAGGCTTTAACCCACTGAGCCACCCAGGCTCCCCAAAGCCTATCTTCTTAGCAAATTTCAAAAACAATGTAATATTGTCAACTGTAGTCATACTGAGGAAGAACAGTTCTCCAGAATTGATTCATCTTGCCTAATTGAAACGTTGTAACCTTTGACCAACATCTCCTGGTTGCCACCTCCCCCCAGACCCTGGTATCCATCTACCTTTCTGCTCTCTGTTTCTGTGAGTTTGCCTTCAGTACCATTTTAATTGACTTTTTGTAAATTGAAACTTGAGTATTTGACACTGGTTTCCTCTTCCACTATTCATTGTATGGTAACATGCCATGTGTGTTCTAATATTAACTTCTTTTTGGTGAAATGCATTACAGATTTTAGTTTTAACTCTTGGGAGCAACCTAGAGAAGACAGAGTACATTTTGAATGTTTTAGATCTTTGGGAAATAAGGTAGATTGTTTGAAGTAAAAATACCTTACAGATAACTGGACATAACTTATCTCAAGTCTCTAGTTCTAAACTGTACGTATTTAGTTCTTTGATTAAGCTTTAGACAGAAGAATGGAAGAAGGCGTGAAACAGATCAAGACTCCTTCCTTTCCTTCTTTATCAAGATTTTGTATGTTTTCATTTCTTTTGAGAATAACTTGCAAGTGTTCTTCGAGTGATACCATTAGTTATGATAAACATATAGTATGTAAGGGACTGAAGATTTAAAATGCAGTTTTTGCCTTTTGATTCTGTAACAGCCGTCTCTTTTACTTCATCTGTCCCATTGTCCCTTGGTGTCCTGGTTAGGTGTCCTGTGTGTCGGTACTGCCAAACACCAGAGCCCGTGGAAGAGAACAAGTGCTTCGAGTGTGGTGTGCAGGAAGTAAGTACCGGCCGGCTGCTGGGAAAGAATAGTGAGCACAGCTTTCATGCCCTGGGGTTTGCTTTTCCCCGTGTGGCTCAAATAATTCTTTTTTTTTTTAAGATTGTATTTATTTATTTGACAGAGAGAGATGACATGTAGGCAGCGAGGCAGGCAGAGAGAGAGGAGGAAGCAGGCTCCCCGCTGAGCAGAGAGCCCGATGCGGGGCTCGATCCCAGGACCCTGAGATCATGACCTGAGCCGAAGGCAGAGGCTTTAACCCACTGAGCCACCCAGGCACCCCCTCAAATTCTTTTCAATTCTTTTTTAGGCGGAGTCTTTTTTTTCTTTTTGTCTAGCGTCAGGCAAGAAGTATAAATAAATTATATTCCTAAGCAAAATACTCCCTGCTTTTTATTTGTTTTTTTTGAAGAAGACTAGACTTTTGTTAATAAACTGTGAATATTTGTCTCGCTGTTTACCTCGAGTTCCTTACAACCCAGAATGAGAAGATGATTGACCCATAAAAGCATCCTTGCTTTTTGGGTTTTAAACATATGTTTGGGGGTGCCCAGGAGCCTCAGCCATTAGGTGTCTGGCTTCAGCTTGGATCATGATCCGAGGGTCCTGGGATCGAGCCCTACATCGGGCTCCCTGCTCTTCGAGAGGCCTGCTTCTCTTTCTGCCCTTCCCCCTGCTTGTGATGCCTCTCTTGTTGTCTCTCTGTGTCAAATAAATACAATCTTTTAAAAAAACAAACATGTGTATTCAAAACTCCTGTAGAAGCAACTCATCTTAATTCTCTGTCAGGCCCCTTCCCACTCTGAGTGAGCCAGGTCATGTGTTTTTGTTTTGTTTTGTTTTGTTTTTAAAGATTTTATTTATTTGACAGAGGGAGAGAGAGATCACAAGTGGGCAGAGAGGCAGGCAGAGAGAGAGGAGGAAGCAGGCTCCCTGCCAAGCAGAGAGCCGATGAGGGACTTGATCCCAGGACCCTGAGATCATGACCTGAGCCGAAGGCAGAGGCTTTAACCCCCTGAGCCACCCAGGCGCCCCAAGGTCATGTGTTTTTGTATAACTAATAAAGATCTTACCTTCTCTGTGACAGAACCTGTGGATTTGTTTAATATGTGGCCACATAGGATGCGGACGGTATGTGAGTCGACATGCTTATAAGCACTTTGAGGAAACACAGCACACGTACGCCATGCAGCTCACCAACCATCGAGTCTGGGACTATGCTGGAGGTGAACACTGTCTCATTTCCTAATTTGGATTCATTCTGTGGGAATATCTCTCTCTCGGAACCTCTCCGCTTTCTCTCCCAGCTTGAAATCTTCCTGACAGCCGTGGCACTCAAATTCTCACGGTGCCCTGTATGGCACTATTTTCTATGAATGGCCTGAATCGCACATTATAAAGAGAGTTAAGGCTTCCGTACTTGCCCTCTCATTCTTGCTTAAATTCAAATGATTTAGCCCACTTGTACCAAAGTATTATAAGGCATTTAATTTAGAACACGTAAAAACAAAAATTTGTCAAATTTCAAAGTGTGTGCAGACTCTTTTCATTGTGAAGAAAGAAGCCAAACAAGCCTTGATTGATGCGTTCATTCTGTTCTTTAGATAACTATGTCCATCGACTGGTTGCAAGTAAAACAGATGGAAAAATAGTACAGTATGAATGTGAAGGTGATACTTGCCAGGAAGAGAAAATAGATGCCTTACAGTTAGAGGTAAGATACTGTATTAGTAATTACTAAGTACCTTTTTTTTTAATATTTTATTTGTTTATTTGACAGAGAGTGAGAGAGATCACAAGTAGGCAGAGAGGCAGGCATGGGGGTGTGGGGAGCAAACTCCCCGCTGAGCAGAGAGCCTGATTCAGGGCTTGATCCCAGGACCCTGAGATCATGGCCCGAACCAAAGGCAGAGGCTTTAACCCCCTGAGCCACCCAGGCGCTCCACTAAGTACCTTTTTTAACTTCTTTTTACTGTCCAACTTAAAAAGTGTCTTGGGCTTTCAATTTTGCCATTTCCTCTGTATGTCAACTTTTTCAAAGTTATATCATTGCTAAGAAGGATTAAAATATTTTTAATTCTGTCTGATTATCTTTTTTGAAAGTCTAAATCTCACCATGCCTTATTATTTTGAATGTGATGTTCCTCATTGTCTCCAGCTCAATATTAAGGTGTTCCTCCAGCTGCAGTAAAACTGAAAGTTGAGAATCTGCCTGATGGCATCCCAATAGCAGTTGGAAACCAAGCAGTTTGGAATGAGGAAACCCCAGGGGCATCCTTCTATGCCCGGGAAGCTTTTGTGTATATCTTAGACATTGTATGAATTAGACACTTATATACTCAAAGTACGTATTTTATGGATTTGATGCTTACATAAAGCCATTTGGGGGAATGCATATAGTTGAAACAACAAAAGCACAATCTGATTTTTCACTGTAGCAGTAAATCTCATCTGCTATAAAATTGTTGTACTGTAAAGTTTACATTAATGAAGGAGAAGTTCAACACGAGTCTTGTTTTTGTTTTTGTTTTTGTTTTAAGATTTTTATTTATTTATTTGACCGAGAGAGAGATCACAAATAGGCAGAGAGGTAGGCAGAGAGAGAGGGGGAAGCAGACTCCCCGCTGAGCAGAGAGCCCGATGTGAGGCTCAATCCCAGGACCCTGAGACCATGACCTGAGCCGAAGGCAGAGGCTTCAGCCACCCAGGCGCCCTGTTTTTCTTTTTTTTAAAAAATTTTTAAAAATTTATTTGACAGAGAGAGTAAGCAGGCATAAGCAGGGGGAACGGCAGAGGGAGAGGAAGAAGCAGGCTCCCCACTGAGCAGGGAGCCCAATGCAGGGCTCCATCTCAGGACCCTGGGATCATGACCTGAGCCGAGGGCAGTCGATAAGAGTGAGATGATAAGAGTGAGCCCCAGGTCGGGCTCTGCGCTCAGCATGGAGTCTGCTTGTTCCCTCCCCCTTTGCGGCTCCCCCTGCTTGCGCTTACAAGCTCTTGTGCTCTCTCTCCAAATAAGTAAATAAAATCTTAAAAAAAACAACCAACCTGGGGAGGAAATGGATATTTGAAAACTTTCTCATCTCCAGACTTATATGGTCTAATAGATTCAGTAGAATGACCTAAATGATGTTTTACTGTTAATTGTATTCATAAGAAAAAGTTTAAACCTTTTACATTAAGTTTTTAGAAAAAGCAACCCTTCCACATTAACTCTTAAGTATATTTGCTCAGCAAATGTTTATCAAGGGCTGCTGTATGCCGGCCACTCCTCCTGGTGCTTGGAGTACAGCATTGGTCAGCCGCCCTGCCCATTCCAGGGGCACACACACGTTCCCCCACCTGGCCTTTCTTTCTCTTACACCTTCATTCTCTTCTCTAGCTTACAAACACATTCAGATCTCTTTTAATGGTCTTTCTGAAAAGCAGATCTGATGTTGCCACTCCATGGCCCACATTTCTCAATGTAATACCGCAGAGCCTTCCATAACGCTCCATCTGTCCATACCCTGCACCCTCGTCTCATTGATGTGACTCCTTCATCTTGAAGAGATCCTGAATGTCCACAGCTCACATTTGGATCCAGCAGTTCTCTGGAATCAGATCTCTGTCTTTACCTTCTCCTGTCTGTCGAAAGCCCTCCCAAATCTCTCCTCCTCTCAGAAGCCCTGCCAGACCCTACTGTCATAAGCCGTCTGTCCTTTCTCTGTTGTTACACTGCAGTGTTCGTCCATTCATGCAGTCAGATAGCAAACATTTCCTGACATCCAGCATGTGCCAGGCACTGGGGCTACAGAAATAAAGCTAGAATCCTCGCTTTCAATGAGTTGATAGTCTTGTCAGAGAGACCTGGTGATTAAGTGCTGTTAATGATAGGCACTCTGCTAAGGGAACTGAGAGGACTGCTTAACCCAAGGCTGGGAGGCAGGGACAGCTTCCTGGAGGGGGTGAGCTGATTTGAGTTATACTTTGATTTAAAAACCGGTGGTTCTTCTTTAAGTTAGCTTGAACAGAAACTTATTTGTCCCGACTAGATGGTAAGCTTACTTGTCCCGACTAGATGGTAAGCAGGAGTGTAATTGACATCTCTGTATTCCCTGGTTTGTTGAGTAGAGTGTAACCAAGATGTAATACACCTGACAGTTACACATGCTCTTCTGTAGATGGTTAAATGTTGGGTTTTAATTGAATTTAAGAAACTTTAGCGATTTATGTTTTGGTGTCTATTCTTTATGTTTCTAGTATTCATATTTACTAACAAGCCAGCTGGAATCTCAGCGAATCTACTGGGAAAACAAGATAGTTCGGATAGAGAAGGACACGGCAGAGGAAGTAAGTTTCTGGTTTGGTGCTGCTGACGTGCCACATGGCAGGGCTATCTGACGTTGGGGTGGGAGAAGGGTAGAGAAAAGAGGAATGCTGGAATCTTCCTTAGTCTGATACAGAGATAGAGAATCGTTTTGCCTCTAAAAAGAAACCTTTGTTATACGTCAGTTATATCTCAGTAAAGCTGGGGCACGGGGGAGGGGGCATGTGGTACGCAGAGAGAAGAAAGAAAACAAGAATTTGGAATCAATTGTCTCACCCCAGTAATCTAACTTTAGATCAGAATTCCAGAGAGAAGTGGTTGAAAACGTGAATCATCATTATATTACAGACTTAGCCCCTACAGGCAGTTTCAGGCAACAAGAAATTCTAGACCACAATAAGAATGAAATTAGTCAAAAAGAGGAAAAGGAAGAGACGAAAATATGCTGTTGCAAATGCAGCCAGCTGAGCATTATTTAAGAAGGGGAGGGAAGCCAACATTTACTAGGATCAGTAAATCAAGACGAATGGATTGAAATGATATGCTGAGCTCGATATTACACTAAATATGGGGTAAGAAAGAAACAAAGTACCTGTTATATATCCTAAAACCAGAAAACTTGAATTTAAAGACAAGTATTTTGGTATTTTTGAGTGGGGAGAGATTTAACTTCGATCAGGTTTTCTAGCGCCTTGTGCAATTCCATTTAAAAAAACAGAAGTATGTATGCGAGGGCTTGTAATTTGAGTCCTCCAGCTGGTTTGTCAGCTTGGCAACAGCTGCTTTGAGGAGCTGTGGGGGCTTCTGTGGCAGCACCATGGTGCTGAGCTCTTCAATATCACAGAGAAAGGAAGACAGAGGTGCTAGGGCTTCCGTGGTTCCCGTGATTCCTTGTTTATCTAGGGCAGAGGTTTTTGGATTTTAACAAAATCCTTTCAAGATGCCAGTTCACTACTCCAGCAGGTGAAAGAGAAAAGTGGCATGATTTTGGTGGAAACCCAGATGGAGGGCACAGAGCTTCACTTGCTTTTTTTCCCATTGCCTCCAGCACGTACCAGGAACCCTGCCAGTTCCAGAGAAGGGAGTTTGGAAACTAGTGAGCTCCTCAGGGGGCTCCAAGAACCTCCCTCAGGTTCTAGGAACGGTGTTCATAATTCACTGATCCTCTTAGCATTATTATTTTTTTATTATTTTTTAATTAAAGATTTTATTTATTTGAGAGAGATCATAAGTAGGCAGAGAGGCAGGCAGAGAGAAAAGGGGAAGCAGGCTCCCCGCTGAGCAGAGAGCCCAATGCGGGCTCGATCCCAGGACCCTGAGATCATGACCCGAGCCGAAGGCAGAGGCTTTAACCCACTGAGCCACCCAGGCACCCCTCCTCTTAGTATTAAATACAGGTTTTTAAATTTTTTTAAATGATGATTTTAGTAACTTTGTGAGTTCCCAGCAATTACTAGACCTTCAGATAGGGACTGCAGAGCCAGCCTTGAGCCTCATCTGTGTGGTTGCTAGGGTTACCCTGGAATTGGGCAGGCAGGGCCAGGCTTACACATAGGCTGGGCTCTTTGGCCCCAGTTTCTGGATATGCCTACAAATGAGGAGAAACCAGGCTTCTAAAATTAAGGCTTAACACCAGCTTTAACATGATCTTTAGTTAAAAGTTCTTGATGTAGTTCCTACAAGAACCTTCCAAGTGATGAAAGTGCCCTTCCAGAGGCACTCAGGGTCACTTGATGGACTAGTTCTGAATAGGGCTCGATTGAAGTACATGTGGGAAAGACATGCCTCTGACAGCACTCAGGAGGCAGAGTCAAGTTATATCAAGTTATGAAGTCCCCGGGATGAACACTGGCAACTCTGCACAGCCTGAGTAATGGGTTTGTGCACAGGGGAAATACACGAAGTACTTCACCCAGACCTTTGAAAGCTAAGCTTAGGGTCCTCTCCGACTTTTCAGATTCCTTAGGATTAACTGCATTCCCTAACAAATGCCCATAAAAAGCAAGTCAAGGAGCAGGAAAGCTAAACACTGAAACTTGTGTTTCCTTTTACGTAGGGCCAAGATGGAGGCAAGGGCAGCCCTCCATAAAAGCTGGAAAGGCTTGAAAAGGATGTTTTGTTTTCTAGTAGCAAACGTCACTCATCCATAAGTTAATGGATGATGCAGGCTTTTTGTTCTGCCGCTGTCCTCCTTTTGACCGGTCCCCTGTCCACCGGCACCTCCAGCAGGAGAGCATGTGCAGAGAGAAACAGTAGCCAACCATGGGTTTCACTGATGGAGATTCTTGTTCATGGGCCTCACTGGGGACTCATTACAGTGCTGTTCCTGCCCCCACCCCCAGCATCCCTTAGGGAGTATGATTACTGTATCGTGTAAGAGTCTGTGCTAGAAGCTCATGTCCACTCGAAGGTTCTTGTTTTAGTGGGGCCATGTAGGAAGAACATAGAGCAGGTGGCCAGAACAGGTGAATTCCCCTAAAGATCTGTCTTTTCTCACTGGACCTGGAGCTCCATGTAAATCAGTAGTATTTTTCCAGCTGTGGATTGTGAAATGAGTTTGGTGGAGTGCAGCTGGCATTTTTATTAAACAGGTAAGATGGATATAAAATATCAGAGCGCATTATCATTTTTAATACTGTTTT
>CM052808.1:7334247-7366392 GCA_028533885.1 Nasua narica | reverse complement strand
TCTTTATCCATTCATCTGTCGGTTCTTTCCATAGTTTGGCTATTGTGGACATTGCTGTGTCTATAGCAATTTTAAAGAGCTTTTTGGGGTTACTTGGTTTTCATCTTGATTCAAGTGTGTTTGGCGTAAGTATCTTCAGTGAGCAAAATATATACAGTTGGGTTCCTTTTGATAGTCATTTTTGTCCTCTCCAATTTCCTTAAACTAACAGGAGTCACTTTAGGAGAAAATGTACAAAGGATCTAATGGTCTTTTATTTTAAAACAATAGTGGGGAGGAAATTAATACCAAACTAGAATTAGAGCAATTTAAAAAAAAAATTAAAGATTTTACTTATTTATTTGACAGTGAGAGCGAGCGAGCAAGAGAGAGCAAGCACAAATGGGGTGGGGCAGAGGGAGAGAGAGAAGAAGCGTGCTCCCTGCTGAGCAGGGACCCCAGCATGGGGCTAGATCCCAGGAGCCTGGGATTGTGACCTGAGCTGAAGGCAGATGACCAACTAACTGATTGAGGCACCCCAGATTAGAGCAATTTTTAGGCTATTTTTATTTTCATAACATAGAGGAATCTTCCTTTAATTGTATGTTCTTCCAACTTAACAGAAGTTGGCTATAAAGTTAATTTCTACAGTTATTTTCTTATTAAAAACAAAACAAAACAGTGCTGTTAGAAATCCGTTAGGCAGACCATGTGGCCAATTTTTAAAAGAAAGTATTAAAAGCAGTGGCTCTTTTGCTAACCTGGACGATTGCTGAGAGTTTACATGTGCCCAAGGGTTGTTTTTTCTTTGCTGTACCGCTGCGGCCTCCAGTGTAGTACAGGGAGGTCTAGAGCTTGGCTCTGGATCCAGATTTGGTTTCCAGTCCTGGACCTACCATGCTCTAGTTGGGTGACCTTGGGCAGATTGCCTCACCTTTCTGTAAGCCTGTTTCTGTAAAAGATTGCCACATCGAAGTCTCTAGCTTCTTATAAGACATAAAGGAGATACTGCTTACAAAACACCTGGCTGGTATGTGGGCCATAGGATTTAAATTCTCAGTCCCTTTCAGGTCCTGTTATTACTGCCTCACAATTCACCCAGCTTCACTACATCTCCTTCCCATCTAATCTTCGCCCTGTGTCCTTACATCAGGAGAGCCGAGGCATTTCTCAGTTGTGTAGATCATCACACCTGAGCGAATCCAGCATCTGCGTAGCCAGACTTCAAAAGTCTCTTGGTTTCCGACACAGAATACACCAGAATTTTAAAATGCCCTTCAATTTCTAAGACAATGTAACGTGAATTCGTTCTCTCTAAATTGCACTTGGCAAATTAACTCAAAACAAGAACCGCTTATGTTCCATGTGGCTTTGTGGTACGTGAGAAAATTAATAAGGAGTTTGGGGTCGGGGGACCTGAACAGTTAAAATCTGTTATCACCATTTTCTTGGATTAGATTAGTTTGTTAGATTGTTTGGATAGTAGTTTTGGGGATGTGATCTCAGGAGGAAAAAAAAAATGATGACTTAAAATGAGGAGGCTCCGGTTTGGCCTCAGACAGACCATCTCCTGCTTGACTGCCTGAGTCTACTTTTGAGTCTTTCACTTGACATTCAGCTGCTCCTGATCATCCTGGTGTAGATAAACAGTAAGGGGGGAAAAGATTTCTCAAAATGTTTATTTCCATTGCAGAAATTCTTTGGAATGATTGTCTCACCTTTTCTTAGTTCGGTTTATGAAAGTTATAGACAGGTAATTGAAACAGTGGTAAAGTTAGCCCCAGAGAACCCAACTATCCCTCTCTGAAGTGAAACTGACCTCTCTTTGCTCTTCCAGATTAACAACATGAAGACCAAATTTAAAGAAACAATTGAGAAATGTGATAATCTGGAGCACAGACTAAATGATCTCCTAAAAGAAAAGCAGTCTGTGGAAAGAAAGTAGGTGTAATTGGTCTCTTTTCATTAGCTTTTTCATTGTAACAGGCTCATAAACAGGTAATCTCTTTCATTCTGGTGGGAGCACTTTCCAGGCGTGTCTGTCACTAGGTTTTCAGGGGTCTCCCTATATATGAAGCAAACTTACTGTGAGTTTCCGTTTATTAAAAACTACAGTGTTTCATGCCAGGTGGATGCCGTGTGGAATGCAGTGCTCTCCCCTGATGTCTGTGCTTATTGTATGTGCAAATGTCTTTCATTTTTTGCCACTGGAAAGCAACAGCCTTGTGCTCAGAGCTGCAGCTTCTCTGAGCCATGTGGCTGAGAACTGGCACTTAGGAGAGCAACTGCCTAAGCCAGAGACGGTGTGTGCTCTGGGCTTAGATAGGAATTAAAGGCCAGACTTGTTGAATATGGTGCCAAAAGCTCAAGAACAGCGTGGCAAGAACATACTCTACTCGTGTTCTGTGGGAAGGTAGTTGCTGCTGATTGAAATTACCTTTCTAGTTTAAGTATACTCACAAAAATAACAGGTTTTTTACCTCCAGACAAATGGATAAAGCATAAGTTTAAGGAGGATAGCTTTAAAAGTTGTTTTTTGTTTTGTTTTGTTTTTGTTTTTAATAAACCTTTATTCTGGAGGAAATTCAGCTTTACAGAGTCTACCAAGATAGTGCAAAAAGTTCCCATTTATCCTTCACATGTTTTCCCCCTATTCAGAAGTAAGGGTTATTTCAATAGTTTTGGGGTTGTGTTTGGTTTGGTTTGGTTTTTGTGTCGTGGCATGTTATATAACATGAGATTTGTTAGTGGCATTAAGTGGCATTCATGACATCCTGCTCCTGTCACCACTATCTGTTTCAAAATTTTTTCATCACCCACAATACTCTCCACCAAAGATTTTTGGTTTGGTTTGGTTTCTTTTAAACATTTTATTTATAAGCAGTCTCTGCACCCAACATGGGGGCTCAAACTTACAACTCTGAGATCAAGGGTCACGTGCTCTTGAGCCACCAGGCGCCCAAAGTTTTCTTGTTTTTTAAACTTCTGTAAAAACAACACTACGGCATTAAGAGAAATAAAAAAATATTGTCCTATACTTTCAGCTTCCTAACAAACTATATGAAAGAATTAAAACTGAAAGGTTTTTCCACCCTGGAGAAGATCATGATATCTATCTACAGGTTACCATTATTAATTAATGGTACCAGTGACTATTGACTCTTCCAAATCTTTTGCTGTACCTATATAAACATCTCACATACATAATCTTTTCTCTAAAAAAAATATTAGATATTCTTTTTTTTAATTATTATTTGACAGAGAGAAAGAGGTCACAAGTAGGCAGAGAGGCGGGCAGAGGGAGAGGGAGAAACAGACTCCCTGCTCAGCAGAGAGCCCAATGCGGGGCTTGATCCCAGGACCTCGAGATCATGACCTGAGCTGAAGGCAGAGGTCCAACCCACTGAGCCCCCCAGGCACCCGATATTTGGTAAAATATTCTGTTTTAGAGATTTTTTTTTCATATTGGTACCTCTAGATCTATCTTGATCTTCATAAAGGCGGCACCGTATTCCATTGTCTGGAGGTCCCATAATAATTTTAACCAGTTCCCTATTGATGGATGTTTAAGTTGTCTCAAGTCTTAGACTACTATAACCTCTGTTGCAGTGAGCATTTTTCTCCATGCTTCTTTCAGTGTGGTCTGAAACATATTCTGTGGGATATATGCTGTGGGATATATTCTGTAGGATCAATTCCTAGGATCGGTGTGGCAGAGAGCATGTGAAATTTTGATTTTCATAGGTATTGCCAAGGTGACTTCTAAAGAGTTTGTAGCAGTTCCTGCTCCAGTGCCAATGCGTGGAAGTTCCTCAGAAGCCCCCACAGCTGAGCTCTTTGGAGTTCTGATAGATAAAAATGGTATTTTAATTTGTAATTCTTTACCTATGAGTAAGCTTGAGCATCAAGAATAGGGCACTCCCTATCCTCGAACACTCTCCTCCAGTGAATGCAGTGAGGTCAGAGCACTTGACTCTCCGAGAATGTCACTTTTCCTCATAACTTCTTGATCGTAGCTGTTATCGCGAAGCCACCTATTTAACCACAGACTGCAAAACAGAGAAGCGATAGGAGTTTTACCATGAATCACAGAATCGTTTCTGCAATTGAAAAATGTCTGATACTTAGAAAAATGGTCCCGAAGCCACGCTGTTAACTCGAGCAAAATCCTTGCTTTGTAAAGCTGTTGCAATGGCAGCAAACCAGTCTCCTTCCGCCGCAGGAGGGAGGAGGCCAGTCCCTAAATGGATTCTGAGATCACAGCGCCTCTGTTCAATCCCAGAGCAGAAAGGGGACCGTGTCAGCAAATGAAAACCATGCTTTTGTCTTCCTTTGTTTTGCAAAAGGTGCACCCAACTAAACACGAAAGTGGCCAAACTTACCACAGAGCTCAAAGAGGAGCAGGAAATGAACAAGTGTTTGCGAGCCAACCAAGTCCTCCTGCAGAACAAACTGAAGGAGGAGGAGAGGGTGTTGAAGGAGACCTGCGACCAGAAGGATCTGCAGATCACCGAGATCCAGGAGCAGCTGCGTGACGTCATGTTCTACCTGGAGGCGCAGCAGAAGATCAACCACCTGCCTGCTGAGACCCGGCAGGAAATCCAGGAGGGACAGATCAACATCGCCATGGCCTCCGCCTCCAGCCCCCCCTCTTCGGGGGGCAGTGGGAAGCTGCCCTCCAGGAAAGGCCGCAGCAAGCGGGGCAAGTGACCTCTGGGAAACAGATGTCCCTGAGACTGTTTTCCCTGGCGCGGCGGGGGTGTGCTGGGGCTTCAGCCGCGTGTGAGGGTGGACCTTGAATAAGTACAAGTGAGGACGGAGCCGCCGTTGTTTGGATCTTTTCTTTGCTGGCGTGTGCTGTAGGAGCTGTAGGCCCGGTGGCCAGGAGAGCTGGCGGAGACGGGCCGGGGCTTGAGAGGTGCCTGCCGTTGCCCACCCGTGATAGTTCACTAGCCTCAGACGTTCTCATGACCATTTTGCCTTCCTACTTGATAGAAGCCCCAGCTCTGCTGTGCATTTATTTCTCCATTGTATTTATTGAGTCAGTGTATTTGACATTCACTTCTGGGGTCGGTTCAAGATGACAATTTTCTTTCTTTCTTTCTTTCTTTTTTTTTTTGTAACCTCAAAGGTCATGTTACCTGAGGTCCTAGCAGCTGCTTTAAAGAGAGGTTTGCACTGGCCACTGAGGATTTACGCAAATTCCCTAGCATTAGTCTCCTGTCATTGTCATCCCTCCCTGCATTGGGAATTGAAGAGTTGATTGAAGGTGACATGAGAAGAGGCTGGGCCTGTAAACCTTTAGTTACTAGCCTGTCACCAGCAGCCACCTCTTCCTCCAGGGCTAGCCAGGAAAAGCAAACCTCCCATGCAGGCCGAGCAGACCCAGGGGAAGAATAACGGTGGCGCTTCTAGTTTGTTTCCGATGACTCCATACCACATTATGAACCTCACGTTAGGAGGAGGCTAAAGGGTTGCTCAAAGACCCAGCTCTGAGAATGGATTTCCTAGCATCGAGCAAGAATCAGCAAGCAGATTTATCATCTGTGTAAAAATGCAGAGTGAGGCCTCTGACTAGCTGATTGTGTATTTTGCTGGGATCAGTGTTTTCTGAATGTTTACAAAAGATCAGGCTGCATGTTCAGGTTGCGGCTAGAGGGAGCTTGGGCAGATTTTCAGTGACGCTTTCAAGATACAACCAAAGGCTGTTTCTAAATCAGAAAATTGGAATTTTCACAGACCTCCTTTAAAACAGTCATGCAGTGCTTGTTGTGAGCCAACAGAGGGGCTGTGTACTTTCTCTGGAAACCTTAACATCAAGTAATTCATTATACGCAGTGATTGAGCAAACTTCAATAAGACCGGTGTTGGAATTTAAGCTTCCAAAAGACCTATCTCTAGATAGGTCTTAACAAGACATGCTATTAAATGATGGAGTTCGTTTTCTGCTTTAGAATTAGCCAGAGTTTTCAGATGATCACATTTTAATTGTTTTTTAGCTTATGGTTAGGCCTCATCCCCTTTGGCCTGAATGTCTTACATGTTACTTGTTAGCACACAAACTGTATTGTTAATCACCATCCATTTTTGTGGGATGTGCTGTAGCATTTCCCAAAAAACCTGACCTTTAACTTTGCAAAATGAATGTACTCAGACATTCTCAATTTTTACTTAGGGTAGACCAACTCTGCAAGTCCCCCTTGGACTTACATATACAGATATCTTAAAGCAAGAGCGGGAATGTAAAGCATAACCTAATTCTCTTTCCTATAGAGATTCTATTTTATTTAAAATCTATTTTTACACTAGTTAGAATCCTGCTTTTTTGGCCAAGTACTTGTCTTGCATGTCTGACCTTGCAGAAGCTGGGGTGGATCGTAGCATACTAATTAAGAGAATTAGAAGTAGTTGACAAAGCTTGCTCGCTCCTCACTTTCCCATGATCACCTCCATCACGCAGCCCTACCACCAGCTAGGAAAACAGAGATCTTCGTTACAGGTGGGCTAAGTGCTCTGAAAGGCTGTGCCCAGAGGAATGAGCAAATAGGCAAATGTTTCCAAACTACTTGAAGGTTTAAAAATTTTTTCAAGAATAAAGAATCTTATCAAGATACATTAGGAAAATGTCTTTGAAAAAGGTCAAAGAGTCATGTTTGAATTTGACAAAATTACATAAGACAGAAACTGTTCGTGTTTTCTTCAGGATGGAAATGAACCACTTAATATACCCGTACTACCTTGGACAATGAAATTCCATTAAAATAACCAAACTTTGAAATGATTCTACCCTGTGTGAAATTTGTCTTTCTGATTGACATTTTCTTGGGAGCTTATATCTAAATAACCTAAGAACGCATCAGTGACCTCGATTTAAAAGAAGCATTAAAAATTAATCCCCTCAACAGAATGACCAGCTAGATTATTCATTTCTCCACCCCTCTGCTCCAACTTCCCAAACTAATAAAAAGTAGAATAAGGAAAATTATCTGAATTTGGAGGCTTGGGATAGGCTGAGACTCTGCACACAACTCTTTTGCAAACGGAAAGCAATCAATGTATACGCTGGAGACTTTTTCCCAGGTCCTATCCAAGCTGAGTTTTTATTTTTTGGAACTGTCCCAGATGTGACTGGTTAGGATACACGGGGTAAGACAAAGCCCTGAAGTGACTCCCAGCTCCATGCTTGCCCAGAGAGGTTGTCCTCAGCAAGAGGGCTAGGAAACGAAACGGCCAGCCAGCAGAGTGTGGAGAGCTTGGCAAATCACAAATGAACAACCTTCTGTCATCACTTGGAAACCCCCCTCCTGGTACAGTCGGGATACACCAGTTACAAATACTACCCTTAAGATTTGGTTGCTGTGTGCTCTGCCACGTTGCTGGGGCTGGTGGCAAACGGGCTCACGTGATGAAGTCAATGGGCTTATTTGAGGAGAGTGACTTCGTCTTCTCCAGGATAAAGCTGAATTAACTGGCCACGGTGATTTCTGCGTTAATTTCTTTCCTGGCAGCAGAAGGGAGATTTTTCAGGACGCTTTCATGACCCAGCTCCTGGTCCTTCATGGTGCTGGGGGGATGTCTACACTGCTCAAAGACCTGGCTATCACCTTAAGCGAGATTAGGAAGATGCCAAGTGTTCTCCGACAGGCTTCTGCTTCTGGCCAGCCGTTTTCATTCTTGCCCGTGAAGGTTCTTGAGGTAGGAGTCCTAGAATATCTGCATAGTGTCTACATCAAAGGATGTAGCTTTTTTTTTTTTTTTTTTTTAGATTTGAGAGCATGCGTATGGGGGCGGGCGGGGAGTGGGGCAAGGAGAGAATGAATCCCCAAGCAGACTCCCCGCTGAGCACAGAGCCTGCGGGACTGGATCCCAGGACCCTGAGATCGTGACCTGACCTGAGCCGCAACCGAGAGCCAGACATTCCACCTACTGAGCCACCCACGCGTCCCCAGACATAGCTTTTAAAGTTAAACTTTGTTAAGTGACAGGAAAGAGTAAAGTAATACTAGGGAGAAAAGCCTTTCCCTTCAGGAACCTCCCCACCCCGTTTTGCCCCAAAGCCAAAGCCAAGTGCCTCATCCTGTGCGACGTGAAGTTCATTTCCACCCGCCACCTCCCCCCCCCCCCCCCAAAACACTGCACTGCCTTCAGCCTGGAGCAAACAAACATTTTGGCATTGGTGCATTAGGAGACCTCAGAGAAGTTATATAAAGCTTCTCTTATTTTTTACCCTCTTGAGGGGGGGTATGGGGAGGGCTTATGGCCTCTTTAACCTGATTAATGTCATAATCGACTCCTTCATGCCTTCTTTTCATGTTTTAAAGGTAATAGTAACCATTTACCACTTACTGGTAACCCTTTTTACCCTGTCTCCATGGGACTTGTGCCCTCCCCGGAATGCTCAGGCGCTTAACACTATTAGGTTCTGTTAGGCATTCATTTTGAAAGCTGCACTCCCAGAAGCCAAAACTATCTCAGCATCATTTTAGCTAGTACACTTTTCATGAACACGGAACAGTTTCCTGCTGTAATTCTGGAAGCTTAGGCGAGCACGAAGGGGGCTCTGCAGTTGGTTCTTAATCTGGATTTTGCATTCGTGCTGCACTAGAGAAGGCCAGGGAGAGATGAACAATCTGTTGTTTTAGACAAGATGATTGTTGTCTTTGGGGCCCAATGTTGAATTGCTTCGGGTCAGAAACTCCTCACTGGAATCATCTGGAAAATGTGGTTTTGGTACTTGGCACAGAGCTGCGCTGGTGCAGATAACGTTTGTTACTCCGAGGCTAATTACCAAGTGCACTAAGGGAACTAAAGCAGCTTTGCTTTTTTTCAGACCGGTTTCTAAATCCCCTGACCCAAAACTCCTTTCAGACCCAGCCTCGCAATAAATGCAGAGAGGCTGGTATCCTCATATAATACCACTGATGGTGAAATTCTTCTCGAAAGATAAAAGCAGAGCTCTAGCACTGAGCATGAATGCTGAAAACAAGAAACGCTACGGACTTGGCCTCTGTGGAGATGTCTTTTGCCATCTTTTGTCTGGAAGGAGCAGAAGGTCCCAGACCAAATCTGCCCTTATGTCCATTTCCTTACTGAGACCTCTCCAGCTGAATCAATTTGTGATTGTAGATTCTCAATCCCTTGGGTATGGCCCAATGGGCCAAGAGTCCACACTTTCCCTAGAGGGCTGGGCACAGTTGAGTGCCATTAAAAGAATGATGAGTCTCCACCACTTGAAAAACTAGACGGTGTCACTTTACATCACTAACATAACGGTTAGGCCCCAAAAGACCTCAGTGCTAACTGAAAAGAAGGAACACGATCTCATTTCGGGGGCAGCAGAACGAGATCACAGAGAAAGACCGAGAAGTGAAGGAGAGTCCATGGAAAATTTTAGGAGGAACAAGAGAGCTGCTCTCCTGGAAACCATCCAGCGGAGAGCAAACAAATTGTGACTTATCACACACAGCCAGAGGGTCCTCCAGCAGCATTTTCCAGGAATTATCTTTTGTGAAAGACTTAGCCTCAAGTCGTGGTCATGGCCCACTCACACATTCTAACTGATTCGTTTGTGCTCACACGGAAACTATGAGCCCGAAACTTTGCAGAAGAGACAGCAGCAGAAGAGCCACGTCACAAAGCCCCCCCCCCCCCCCACCTCCCAGCCCCACCTGTCCTTGGGGAAAAAAATTAGAATCCTCTTTTCAAAATGCATGCCTCAGGAAAACAGCTTCGTTGCATTTGTTTCCATGCTGCGGAAAATCAACACTAACTGGCTTCGATCCCAAACAGGGCCAACTGCAGAACGCAGAGCTGCAGCAGCCAGGAACTCGGAGGCCTCCTCCAGCCACCCTCCCCCAAGGCACATTCGACTTCAATTATGTGGGAACATGCCTGGGCCGGGGGCTGCTGCCAGAACTCTCCTGGCCCCAATGGAGGAGGCCCCGTGCTGCGGCCCAGAAGCTTTCCTAAAAGTCCATGCAGGACCCCTCTGCTGCCGCCAATCGTGCACTCTCCCTTTGGCGAGATTCCTAGCTCTGTTTGGCCAGAGTAACGCCAAAGCTCTCCCTTCTCACTTTCTTCCTATATGCTCAGTGTTCCTCTCCCTGCGGCCCCCTTTCCCCTAACTCTTATAAATAAGAATATTCCGCTGCTATTCAGAACCAGAATAATCCTAAGAAAGAGAGCCTACATCTAGCCCCGCCTCTCTCCTCTCCGAGCCCCCCTCCTCAGGAGAGGGTTTTTTTTTTCCCCCAAATATGTGTATTTTATTTTTTCAGAGAGGGGTTTTTGGTGAACTCTTAGAAATAGCTTTCTTTTCACCTGCTGAGAGAACATTCTTGTGAGAAGGGAGGCAATCGATGCTAAGAACTCCCATTGAGTTACTGTTCACCTGTGTGAACCCACATTGACTTGGAACAACCCAGAAGAACATCCCCAGGAGAGACCTCTTTTCCAGCACCAGTTACCCCCAAGTAGGCGATCCAGAGGGGCAGACCCAGAACCTCTGTTTTCTTTGGTAGGACCCAAAGCTGAGAGAGAATTAGAAGCGCAAAATTAGAGGATTCTCCTCCACTGGCTGAGCGTTAGAGACGGGAGCGCGCCCTGGCCTGTTTTGATGCGTCTGATTCCAAGGGCTAGGGCACATTTGTTGAATTCCTGCTGACTGGACCACAGTTCCTGTGCTGCGTACCTTCCGGGTATCGTTCTGTTCAGTCCTCCACGCCAGCCTGTGAAGTAGGTAGAGCTACCCCGCCGCACCAACCGAGAAACCGAGGCCCAGCAGGAGGCAGTTCAGGACTGGCTGAGGTTGCACTGGGGATCCCTGCTCAGGGCATTGTTCAATCCCAGCATTGCCTGAGTCCAAAATCTGGGCTCCTTGCCGCTCCGCTCGACTGGCCCCTCTAACCTTGGGATGTGGGGACAGAAAGGACAGCTCCCAAGTCGCTGTTTTGCGGTTGCTTTGGGAAAGGAGCAGAGTACGGGGTTGAGGCAGCTTTGGTGTGGGTAAAACGGTCTCATAACTCCACCTCCTGCAAGCCTCCCCCTCTCTTCATGGAGCTTTCTAACTTCTGTCTCCTCTCCCACTTCAGCGGGGCCTGAGCCGGAGCTGATAAAGAAGGAGGAAGAAAGCCACGCCAGTGGTTTTCCCCCACTCCACCCAAAGGCCGGCTTTGGGAAATCACTTCATTCCGATTGCCCGTCGTGGCCCCTTCACCCCAGAGAGGCTGGGGGCCTAGTCCATACCAACCACTTAAGCTGACATCTCAGTTCTTTTCTATACAGCTTCATGGAAGCCAAGGTGCTTCCCCAGCTGGAAAAGTTGCTTCTGGAACAAAACTATCTAGACCCTAAGGAGTCCTTTCTTTGAGAGTGTAGACTCAGTTACTGCCCCCAGAGGCACGAACGGGAATAAACAGGCTAACTGGAAACGAGATTCTGGAAGGATCAGCTTAGCTTGCGGCTTCAGTTTATTACAGCATAAGTAGAGAGAGAAAGCCTGGAACAAATTTTTTATAAACTCCCGGGGGATATTACAAAGTGGTGTTAACTTGGCAGGTATAGACTGGTCTGTGTGTGTCCGCGTGTAAAGGTCATCCAAAACCTTTTTCTTCTTCTTCTTTTTTTTTTTTTTAATATTATAACAAGTCAAATTTAATTTAGAATACTGATGTAATACCTATTATCCTGTTTACAATTATATATTTTAAGTGCTGTAAGGTAATTGCAAGAGCGTTGTATTTTGAGATATACACATATATTATTTGTATTTTTTTTTTAATTTTTGAGATCTAATTAGCATATGACAGAATGCAGGTCTCAAGCATTCAGTTGCATGAGTTTTGACAGTTGTCCACGTCCGTGTAATCACCACCCAAATCAAGATATAGAGCATTTCCATCTCCCCCCCAAAAATAGGATGTTTTGTTTTTTATTTAATGTATTTATTTATTTTAGGATGTTTTATTTTTAAAGCAGGAAAATATAGAAAGGAAAAGTAAAAGCAGTCTTATCTCAACAGAGGAAACCATTAACACTTTGGGGTGTTTCTTCTCGTGTTTTCTAGGCATATTATTTCTATATGGTTTATTTGTTCTCTCAGTAATTACTTGAGGGCCTACTAAGTGCCAGACCCCATCAGGATTCTGGGGCTATAGCGGCGGATACAAGAGTCCCTGTCATTGCTGCCTTACAAACAAACGAAATTGTATGAAATTTCAGAAAATGTAAATGCTAGGAAGAAATAGTGAGGGGGGCAGGAGGGAAGGGCTGCTTTAAGGAGGGTAGGCACAGATGCCTCCATGGTTAATTGTGTACAAAAGAGGCTTGCTTCGGACTTCCAGCCTCCAGAACCATAAGAGAATCAACTTATTTTTGTTCTAAGCCTCCCAGTTTGTGGTACTCTGTTACCCTGGGACACTGACCCATGAGTCTTTGCTTCCATTCCTTCTGACAGCTTGGCAGCTGCTCCCTTCCCCCGGCTATTTCCTATTCCTGCAGTCCACCTGACTAAGCGCCGTGTCCTGAGGGCCCTCCCTGTCTCTGGGACGAGCCTGGCCTCCCCAGACTGTGGTTTCTCTGCACACCAGCAGTCATGAGTCATGCCTGGTCATCTCCACCAGTCCTCAGAAGGAGAGGGGTTCTCAGAGATGAGTCCCAGCCTCCCTCTTCCTTCTCTCTCCCTCCCTCTCTATCTCTTTCTTTCTCTCTCTCTCTCTCTCTCTGTCTCTCTCTCTCGGAGCTCACCAGGTCCTGTGCTTTGAAAGACCATCTTGATGCCGTGAAATCCCATCCACAGATTTCTACCTGTGGCCTAGACCCTGCCCTGAGCTCCAGATTCACAGACCCATGTGCTTGTTCAACGTCTCCAATGGGATGTTGTGCATATACGTACCATCATGCGTTTGAAAGGACTGCTTCCGTTCTCCCCCACAAATCTCTCTCTATCCCCAGCTCTGGTCTTTGGTCTCAGAATAAGAACCATCCTCGGGGTGCCTGAATGGCTCAGTGGTTTAAAACCTTTGCCTTTGGCTCAGGTCATGGTCTCAGTCCTGGGATCGAGCCCCCCATTGGGCTCTCTGCTCAGCAGGAAGCCTGCTTCCTCCTCTCCCTCTGCCTGCTTCTCTGCCTACTTCTGATCTCTCTCTGTGTGTCAAATAAATAAATAAAATCTTAACAAAAAAAAAAAGAACCATCCTCATCTAGGAGCACCTGGGTGGCTCAGTCATTAAGCATCTGCCTTTGGCTCAAGTCATGATCTTGAGGTCCTGGGATCGAGCCCCACATCAGGCTCCCTGCTTAGCCGGAAGCCTACTTCTCCCTCTGCCCCTCCCCTCCCCCTGCTTGTATTCCCTTTCTCTCTCTCTCTCTGTCAAATAAATAAATAAAATCTTAAAAAAAAAAAAAAAAAGAACCATCCTCATCCATCCAGTAACTCAAGCCAGAAGCTGGGCATCACCCTTGATGCTGCCCTCTTTCCCTCCTCAGCCATGGGGAGGCCCCGCAGATCTCTGCAGAACCCACTCTGTCCAAGCCACCATCTTCACTCCCTTGGACAGTTGCAATGGCTTCCTTGCTGGTCTTCCCACCATGACTCCTGCCCCCTTCCAAATCAGTCTCGACACCCCCACTTATGGCAGTTATAAAGCCCACCCGTGATTTTCCCGGATCTTAGAGTAAAATCCAAAGTCTTGTCTCGGCTTACAAGGTCTTGTGTGATCTGGCCCTGACCTGCCTTTCCAGTGTCATCTCATAGCTCCCTCCCTGCCTCTCCCTACCTTGCAGCTCCCCTGAAACCTCCATGGTGTGTTCGTCTGCTAGTAGTGCCCCCGAACGGCTTCAACAACAGAAATGCATCGTCTTCCGGTCTGGAGGCTGAAGGTCCAAGATCCAGGTGACTGCAGGGCTGGTTCCGTCTGTGGCCGTGCAGGAAGGGTGGGCCCAGGGCCTCTCCTTACAAACGGAGATCTGGCCAGTCTGCCTCTGAACCTGGACAGACAGTGCGTGCAGAGGTTTATGCCCGGGGCCCAGGTTCAAACCCAGCTCTGCTACTACCTGGCTGAATGATCTGGGGAAAGTTATGTGACATCTCAGAGTGGTGATTTCATCTCCAAAATGGAGATAGTAGTAAGAGCTGCCCCTCAGAAGATTTGTGGGGGGATTAAAGGAACCGGTGCTTAGCTTAGTTCAGTGGGCGCAAACCTGTGTTAGTGGCCCCTGTGCTTATCTCTGTCCCACTTCCCTGGCTAGACAATACGCATTTTGAAGATGGGGACCATTTTCCCTCATCTGCACAAGGCCTGGCCCAGAGAAGCCCCTCAACACTGGACTGTTGGACGGAATGAAGGAAGGAGGGCATGGACAAAGGCCGGGCAGAGTAAAATCAAGCACACTCTGCATGATAGAAGGCAGGCAAGGGGGAGCCTCGCCTGTGTGATGCCGGCACCCAGCCCCTTCCCCTACAATGTGCAGGACTTTAATAGAGTAAATGGGGACGGGTGACAGGAAGAAGAAGGCACAAAATGTCTGAGGGGTTCGGGAGAGGGCAGGATGACTGGGACCAAGCGTGTCAGGAATGGCTTTAGGGACAAGGTGGCAACCGAGATGGACCTTGGAAGGACAGAGTGGGCTGGCCTGCCCTGCGACTTCCATCTTTGGAGCAGGAAAGCGAGTCTGCAGAAAACTGCCTGGAGCAAATTCTGCTGGTTAGAGGAATGTATCTGTGCGATGCCTTCAGGTACAAGTAACAGAATCCCAACTGAACGGGATGAGGGGCTTATCTCGCAGTGAGAACAGAGGTAGGTCCAGTTCTGGATTGGTTAAGTGAGCGGCTCAGCAACCTTACCAAAGACTGGGTCCAGAAGCTCTCCAAGAGACTTTCCCTCCATGAGGCCAACCATGGTTCATCTCTCAAGACTGGGGATGGACCTCACCACCCCAAAAACTCAAAGAGGGTGACTTTTGAGACAGTCGTGCTGCTCTCTTAGCAAATAGACGAAATCATGATTGGTTGTAGCCAGTCATAGGATTGGTATGGACAGGGATGGTCATATGGTGAGATTACGGCCAATGAGATGGAGAGGGAAGTCTGCTGGGGGTTTCTGGAAATGATTTTACCCCCTGAAATAAAAAAGGTGAAAGTGAGAAAGTTCCTTTTGTTCCTCGCTCCTGCCTTCCTTCTTTCCTTCCTTCTCAGAATGCTACTGTGTGATGCTTGGTGTCACAGCAGCCATTCTGACCCAAAGGGACAATGTTGCAGACATGCTAAAGATGGCAGAGCAGAAAGTAAGAAATAACCAGGTTCTTGATAACGTGGTTGAATCACTGAACCAGCCCTGAAATTGCTTACCTCCAGACAGCGAATTCATGTAATGAATAAACCTTTATCAGTTAAGTCCCATTAGCAGGTTATTCTATCACTTACATACTAAAGCATTCCTAATTGATAGAGTCTCTAACTCTGTCTAAGCTTACTTCCCTCAGTACATTTCACATTTCTTCTTTGCTGGTAATAAATTTGGAGCTGCTGGCCATCTTCTCTGCCATGTGGAAAGAGATCACTTGAGAATAAAATCAATACAGTGAAAAGGAGAGGGGAGAAATGGAGAGGGACTGGACCCAGCTATGCCAGAAATGAGCCCTATTCCTGGACTTTGTAGTTACTTAAGCCAATAATTTCTATCCTCCCTCTCCCCTTACTTTTTTTTTTCCCCCTTAATCCAGGTTCTTTTGATTTTCTGTCATTGAAAGAGTCTTGACTAATATACTGTGTCCCAGAGTGCCATTTCAGGGTCTTCCCCCACATCACAGACCATCACAAAGTATTTGTCAAGGAAATGAATTCACTACTTTCCCTTCTCTTTCATGCATCCCAGACTTTGGGAAGCTACCCAGTCTGACTACAGCCCTATTGCTGGGGGTCTACAGTGCGCAGCGTGTTAGCACCATGAATTCTTTTTTTTTTAAAGATTTTATTTATTATTTGACAGAGAGAGACACAGCGAGAGAGGAAACACAAGCAAGGGGAGTGGGAGAGGGAGAAGCAGGCTTCCTGCTGAGCAGAGAGCCCACCGCAGGGCTCGATCCCAGAACCCTGGGATCATGACCTGAGCCGAAGGCTGACGCTTAATGATGGAGCCACCCAGGCGTCCCTAGGCCACAAATTCTTACAAAGTAAAGGCCTGTATTAGTCAAGATCACTCAGGCACAAGTCAGAAATCCAACCCCAACTGATAGAAGCAAAAAAGAGGAATTGCTTAGCTCTCGTTAAGGGAAAGTCAGGGGTAAGCCTGGCCTTAGGGACTGTGGTCCCACACCTGGCCAGCTCACTAACCACCGAGAACTCGGTTTTCCTTCAGATTGACCTCACTTTCCCGTCCACACGCAGGCTTCCTCCAGGTAGAGGCCGATGAGGAGGGCAGGACCCCACATGGCTCTGGGTGCTGCTCCCAATGGCTTCCTGACACCTGCTCTCTCTCATCTCCGCGTAGAATCCCATTATGTCATTTCCTTCAGCCCAGGCTGGGCTACGTGCCCCTCTCTGGGATAACCAGCCTGACTCTGACTGTACCTGGGCCGTCTGTCGCAGTGCTGTGGCCTTTAGGGCAATGTGATCATGACCACCTTGTGTGGGGACGAGAAACCTCCCCAGAGAAAGGAAGGGTGCTCTTATGCAAATGAGGGGTCAGGAAGGCGGAGCCTGGTGGATGGAACTGCTGACATCTGTCATCAAGACATCCTGTTACAAACTGGGACTTAAAAAAATCTGGATGGAAAAAAAAAATCTTGATGGATTTCACAGACTGCTTTTGGACTCACTAAATACTTCCTTTGCACCTGTTAAGGGCCACGAGCTATGTGTTGGGAGCTGGGGCAATAAAGACGATCAAGCAGAAGTCCATCCTCCTGCAGACTTCACAGTCGGGTAAGTGACCAGATATGCAAACCGATACACCGGGGTTCGCTGTCAACTGTTTCCCTCTGGGAACGCGAGAAACGGTGCACTTCGTTCTCCCCGGTTGTGGGGATTAAGGAAGGCTACAAAAGAGAAGTGCTATTTGAGCTAAGCCTTGAAATTCAAGTATGGAGATTGGCAGGTGGAAGGGGGTGGCCCAGTCCTTTGGCAGAGGAAACAGCAGGAGCCAAGGAACGGAGGGGAGAAAGTGCCTAGTGGATGCTGAGAGCTCGAGGGGAGGCCCAGCTGGCTAAATGGGGGGTGTCGTGTGTTTGGTACAGAGGTGGCAAAGATGGCCACACCCCCATCCCCTGAACCTGTGCATATTACCTTATATGGCAAAAGGGCCTCTGCAGATGGGATTGAGTTGATGATCTTCAGATGGGGAGGTTATCCTGAATTACCCAGGTCAGGGCGCCTGGGTGGCTCAGTTGGTTGAGCAACTGCCTTCGGCTCAGGTCATGATCCTGGAGTCCCGGGATCGAGTCCCATATCGGACTCCCGGCTCTGCGGGAAGTCTGCTTCTCCCTCTGACCTTCTCCCCTCTCATTCTCAGTCTCTCGCTCTCTAATAAATAAAAAAAAAAAAAGAAAAGAATTATCCAGGTGAGACCTAAATGCAGTCACAAAGGTCCTTATCAGAGGGAGGCAGGAGATCAGAGCAGGAGGAGGTGGTGTGGTAACAAAAGCAGAGGGACCAAAGGCAATGTAGGGCCAAAAGCCAAGGAATGGGAACGGCATGCAGAAGAAGAAAAGATAAGTAACAGATTCTCCCCGAGATCCTACAGAAGGAACGTACCTAACCTTGGAGGTAGCCCCATAAGACTCACTGTGGACTTCTCACCTCCATAACTCTATGATAAATTGATGTGGTTTTAACCATCTGAGCCACCCAGGCGCCCATATGATAAATTGATGTGGTTTTAATCCACCAAACTTGTGGCCATGTGTTACAGAAGCAACAGGCAACTAATATAGGCAGGGTGGCCGATGGAAAGAGAATAGGATCAGGTTACGAGGACCTTGTCTATATGACTCCAAGAAATTTGGCCTGGCCAGTCCACAGGTTCTAACCCCCTGGCCACAGTACTAGGTTAATAAAAGAACATGGGACCCAGTTCTGCCCAACGAGCATTGGCTCTAGGAATTTTGCAGTGATCCTGTCTTCGGGGATTGCCAAGCTGGTCGGAATGGAAGCTTGGAGCTGCCAGGGGCCGTCGTTGCTACCGTGTGACGAGGACTTGTGTGGGGATGTAGTCAACACGGAGGATAGCAGAGCTAAGAGATGGAGAGGGACTGGGCCCCCAAGTCTAATGCATTCTTCAGCCAATTTGTATAATAAGCCTTTGGTGCCACTTGAAATGGAGACCTCATGGGGAGACCTCACGCGGAGACCTCATGGGGAGGCGTGGGGATGATTTTTTTTTATTTTTTAAAGTAGGCTCCACACTCAACATGGGGCTTAAACTCAGGACCCTGAGATCAAGAGTCACAGTCTCTTCCAAACAGAGCCGGCCAGGCGCCCTGAGTGGGTATGATTTTTATCGGATGGGGGTGACACCTGTTAGTCTCAAGCTCACACTGGCCAGCGTCAGTTCCTCCCAGGCTGTGGCAGGAGGCTTTGGTTCTTGCTCCGTGGGCACCCCCATAAATTGCTGGAGGGTCCTCCTGCCATGCCAGCTGGCTTCTGCCACGGTGAGCTGCCTAAGGAAGAGAACGCAAGAGTGCCCGCCCAGGAGGAAAGCTGAAGGCTTCTTAGTGACCGACCATTTCCGCCACGTCCAATATGTTTGAAGCTAGTCATGAAGTCCAACCCAGTCACAAGAAGACTAGAGTTAAGTTTCACTTTTTTTTTTTTTTTTAATTGTAACTAAACTCTGCGCCGCACATGGGGCTTGAACTCACGGCCTGGAGATCAAGAGTGGCATTACCTACTGAGCCAGCCAGGCACTCCCAGCTTCAGCTGAGGGAGACCCATCAGAGGATTTGTGGGGCATCGTTTCTAAACCACCAGACCACCAAACTTCCCCCTGATATCTCATTCGTGAGATTTGGGTCCCCTTACCAGTGACTGGAATGGATTCTCCTAAGATTAGTCATTTCTGAGGGCTGGGCTCAGTTTCCTTGGGGCTCAGCGCTGCTTGGGGGAAGGGAAATGCCTGAACAAAATTGGTATTCTGGGAGAAAGGAAAGAATGGGTTCCAATATGGGACCGGTGGGAGGGTGCCATAGACAGTATGCTGGGCTGGGGTAACTGGGAAAGGCAAGAGGGGAGGTTTCAACAGGAGGGGAGCTAAATTTAATACTTAATTAAGTCCCAGATTCTTTAGTGGTATATATTTACCAGAAGATGAATGGCGTTTCCTTCCTGAGTTGGAACCCTGTTTTGTCCCCTCTGCCCTAGAAATTTTGTAATTTGTGTTCTCTACAGAGACACAATAATCCTTTTTATCACTGAGTCTTTGCAAAAATGCTATTTAATAATGAAAGTCAAGGTTGTGCTAATTAAAAGATCCAACATGAAGCCCAGTTTTTTTTTAATTGAAGTGAAATTCACATAACACAAAATTAACCGTTTTAAAGTGAACCTTCGGTGCCATTTAGTACATTCTCAGTGCTATGCGAATACCACCTCTGTTGAGTTCCAAAATGTTCACACGCTCCTGCACCCCCGGAGGAACCCCGGACCTATTAGCAGTCACTCGCCATTCTCCCTTCCCCCAGCTCCTGGTAACCCCCAGTCTGCCTTCTGTCTCTATGGATTTGCCTGTTCTGGGCGCTTCACATAAATGGAATCATATACTATGGGGCCTTTTGCGTCTGACTTCTGTCACTTAGCATCCTGTGTTTGAGGCTCATTCGTGATGGTATGTATCAGAACCTCACTCTTTTTTATGACTTAATGATATTCCATTGTCCAGATATACATTTTGTTTATCCATTCACCCAATTATGGACTTTTGGGATGTTTCCACCTTTTGACTACTGCAAGTAGTGCAGTCATGAACATGTATGTACATATATTATTTTTATTTTTGAGTTCCTGTTTTCAGTTTTTTGGGGGATGAATGAAATTGCTGGATCATATGGTACTTCTGTGTTTAACTCCTGATGAACTGGCAAACTGTCTTCTTTCTTTTTTTTTTTTTTTAAGATTTTATTTATTTACTTGTCAGAGAGAGAAAGAGAAAGAGCATACAAGCAGGGGGAGCATCCGACAGAAGGAAAAATAGGCTTCCCGCTGAGCAGGGGCTCATGACCTGAGCCGAAGGCAGATGCTTAACTTGATTAAGCCACCCAGGCTCCCCTGCTTATGATTTTCTTAATAACACTTTTTTCCTCTAGCTTACTCTGTTTCTTTAAGTTTTATTTATTTATTTGACAGAGATAGAGCACAAACACGGGGAGCAGCAGGCAGAGGGAGAGAGCGAAGCAGGCTCCCTGCTCATCGGGGAGCATGATTCAGGGGCTTGATCCCAGGACCCCAGGATCATGACTTGAAGTGAAGGCAGTTGCTTAACAACTGAGCCACCAGGTGCCCCTAGTTTACTCTGGTGTAACAATACAGTATATGATACATATAACCTATGAACTATGTGTTAACTATGTTACCAGTAGGCTTCCAGTCGACAATAGGCTATTGCAGGGGTTCTCGCCCCCACCCCTGCATTGTTCAAGGGTCAACTGTATATCTCTTTTACCTTGTCATTCTTTTCCCTGGTTCTCTAGGAGTGCATTTTTTAAAAAAATATTTTATTTATTTATTTGACAGAGAGAGAGAGAGATCACAAGTTGAGAGGCAGGCAGAGAGAGAGGGGTAAGCAGGCTCCCTGCTAAGCAGAGAACCCAATGCAGGGCTCAATCCCAGGACCCTGAGATCATGACCTGAGCGGAAGGCAGAGGCTTTAACCCACTGAGCCACCCAGGTGCCCCATCTCTAGGAGTGCATTAATTTTTTTTTTTATTTTAGTAATCTCTACACCCAACATAGGGCTCGAACTCATGACCCCGAGATCGAGAGTCACATGCTTTTCTGATGGAGCCAGCCAGAAGCCCCCAGGAGTGGATTTAAAACACACAACAACAACAACAACAAAAAATAAATAAAAAATAATAATAAAACACACAACACATAGGGGCACCTGGTGGTTCAGTTGGTTGGGCGTCTGCCTTCAGCTCGGGTCATGATCCTAGTATCCTGCCACTCGGGTTTTTTCTCTTTCAAATAAATAAAACCTTTAAAAAAAATAAAATCTGTTAAATATTTATTAATTCATTTAAAATATCAAGCAGGGTGCCTGGGTGGGTCAGTCAGTTAAACGACTGACTCATGATCTCAGCTCAGGCCTTGATCTCAGGGTTGTGTGTTCAAGCCCCACATTGGGCTCTATGCTGGGCATGGAGCCTACTTAAAAACAAAAAACAAACAAAAAACCAAGCATCTATTAGGTGTCAGGCAATGTTCTAGGCTTTATAACTGTAAACAATAAAGTTCCTGCCTTTGTCGGGCTTACATCTAGTGGAAGGAAACCAGTGAAAAAGAAACCACCAAATATGTATCTAGTAGTGATAAGTGGTATGAGGAAAGATAAAGCAGATTATGGGGGTACAGAGTGATGAGGTAGGGTGCTGTTGTATACAACAGGGTGCTCAGGGAAGCCTTCTCCACTAAGAAGAATCAAAAATGAGCCCCCACCCCCCAAAAAATAATGAGCTCAAAGATCCAAATAAGGTGAAGGACTGAGCCATGCGTGTGCCTGGGGCAAGGGCATCCCAGGCAGAGGAAGCCGCAAGTGCAAAGGCCCTGAGGCGGGGGTGTGCTTGGCAAGTTGGAAGACTGTGAAGGAGGCCAGTGCGTGGGGACTGGAATAAAGCACAAGAGTGGAAGGAGGAGAAGACCGAAGAGGTAGTGAAGATCCAGATGTTCAAGTCCTTATATGTCAAGGTAAGCATGTGGCGCTTATTATTAAGATGTGAGAGCTATAGGAGTATTTTTTTAGCAGGGGAGCCACAGACTATGACCTGTGTTTTTGTTTTTGTTTTTTTTTAAGATGTTGTTTGGGAAACAGACCCAGTGGGGTAAGAGTGTAAGCATGGAGACAGACATAGGACGACCGGGCAGGCCTAGGGGAGAGAATGCGGCTGGGATCAGGAGGGTGAGAGTCCCCAGGGTGGAGAAAAGCGAGGCTGGGAAGATGAGCGGGGACCATGAGAGAGCTCAGGGCAGAGAGCCAGGTGGCAGGAGTGTCTCTGGAAGGAGGAAGTGAGGGAAGTCCGCTGCTAAGGCCAATAAGACAGGCTTCTGCAGTGGGGCTGCCAGAGGAGACGTTGGGGACAGTGTTTCTTCGAAGGGGTGGGGCTCGGGAGAGAAGGGGAGTGCGGGCAAGGGAGGTGGGGGCAAGCAACTCTCTGCTCCTGGCGGGCAGGGCAGGAAGGCAGAGGTGGCCCAAGGCGGGTGAGCACCAGCGGAGGATTACTTTTGTAAAGATAAGAGGTAATTGTAGCGCTTACTTAAAAACATAATAATAATAATAATAATAATAATAATAATAATAATAAAATGTTAAAACATTAAAAATTAAATTTAGAAAAAGAAATATTTAGAGCTCTGGCCGGCTTAGTCGCTATAGCATGCAACTTTTGATATCCGGGTGGTCAGTTCAAGCCCCGTGTTGGGTTTAGAGTTTATTTAAAAAATAAATGAAAAGGGACGCCTGGGTGGCTCAGTCAGTTAAGTGGCTGCCTTCAGTTCAGGTCATGATCCCGTGGTCCTGGGATAGAGACCCGCATCAGGCTCTCTGCTTAGCAGGGAGCCTGCCTCTCCCTCTCCCTCTGCCTACTGCTCCACCTACTTGTGCTCTATCTCTCTGTCAAGTAAAAAAATAAAAAAATAAAAAATAATAATAATAAATAAAAAATAATTAAAAGTTTTAAAAAGATGAGAGCTATTACACCATGTTGGTTTGCCGGAGAGAACAAGCTAGAAGAGAGCTGAGCACTGGGGATGTCCCTCAGGAGAGAGATAGGAGGATCCAGATAGAACGGTAGACCCTTCTATAAGCACAAATAATGTTTCTATGGGTGAGCCTGCTACTGAACTTTGAATTTGAACTCCTTAGGGTTTATCTAATAATCTAAGAACATCTCCCATGTTCTCTTAGCTCCAAAGCCATCTGGCAGTAGTTTGTTATTCATTACTACTTTTTTTATTATGGTAAAATATACATAAAATTTACCATTTTAACCATTTCTTTTTTTTTTTTTAAGATTTATTTATTTGAGAGACAGAGAGCTTGTGAGAAGAAGAGAGTGGCAGAGGGAGAGAGAATCTCAAGCAGATTCCCTGCTGAGTGGGGAGCTTGATGAGGGACTCGATCCCACAACCCTGAGATCATGACCTGAACCAAAATTAAGAGTTGGGTGCCTAACTGACTCAGCTACCACGATGCCCCCATTTTAACCATTCTTAAATGTACATTGGCATTAATTACATGCACTGTGTTCCACAACCCTCATGACTATTTTTAACACTTTTTTACCACCCCAATAAATATCAACTGTTGTTAGTTGTTGGGTAAATTCCTAGTACAGGATGGTCCTGTCCGTGGGTGCTCTCGGTGTGACGGAAAAGGCAGGTTATGATAACTGTATATTTCTGGTCACTCTGCTCCAATATCAGTGCAAAATAGATAAAGGGAGTAGAGGTGGGAGTCGGGGACACCCGGCGGAAGTGCACCAGGGTGTCAGTATTCCAGAGAATAATTCACGATATGTGAATATCCTTGCACCGATCCTCAGGTCAGCCTGTCCGCATGCAGTACACAGAGGCTGTTCCCTGAGCCAAAGCTACGCACGAACACTGGGCTTTGCCTAGGAGTTGAGAAGTTAGGAATCTACCTCCTCAGTTCCCGGCTACCTAGGCTTTCCCAAGAGGCCAAGTTGGCACCAGCCCAGCCTCATTGTCGTCATTGTAGGCGGGCCTCTCATCTGGGCCCCTTCGGTCTATCTCCAGAAAGTAGCACAAAACACTCAGGGCTCCAAATGCCAGGACACCCACGGCCTCTTTAGGCTGCAGGTGAGAAAGGCCAGAAGGGGAAGGGCTGGAGGGAGACACATGAGCACAAGCCCCACAAACCCATCATGACTCCCTTCCCCACGGCCTCTTGCCTTGCTTTCCCTCTGGGCCAATACAGAAGGGTAAGCTCAGCCTACTCCTAGTTTTCATTTGGAAGGGCATGGAGATCCGTGGGAATGGGTCCATTATGCGATTACTAGAGGTCAAGCTACAAAAAACAGCTTCCAAAGCTTGGCATGAAATAGCTTATGTGCAAATGTAGTCTGTTCATTCAATGGAAACTTATTCAGCCCAAAAAGGGAATTAAATTCGGCAATATGCTAGGACATGGATGAATCTTGAAGACATTATGGTGAGTGAAGGTAGCCAGACACAAAAGGACAAATATTGTATGATTCTACTTCTTTTTTTGTTGTTGTTAAAAATTTTATTTATTCATTTGAAAGAGAGAGAGAGAGCACAAGCAGAGGGAGAGGGAGAAATAGACTCCCCGCTGAGCAGGGAGCCCGACGTGGGGCTCGATCCCAGGACCTGAAGATCATCACCTGAGCCAAAGGCAGACGCTCAACCATCTGAGCCACCCAGGAGCCCTTATGATTCCACTTCTATAAGGTACGTCAAGAAGTCAAATTCATAGAGACAGAAAGTAGAAGGGTGCTCACTAAGGGCTGGGGGCCGAGGGGGGTAGGGAGAAAATGGGTAATCGGTGTTTAATGGGGACTGAGTTTCATTTTGGAAGATGAGGAAGTTCTGGAGGTGGACGGCGGTGTTGGCTGCCCAACGACGTGAATGTACTCGATGCCACTAAACTGCACACTTCCAAATGGTTACAATGATGCCTTTTCTGTTATGTATATTTTGCCACAACAAAAAGAAATAGCCCAAAGGGGCAGAAAGTTGATTAGTGGTTACCAGGGGCTGAGGAAGGGAGAGTGGGCATTGATTGCCAATGGTTAAGGGATTTCCTTTTGGGATGATGGAATGTTCTAAAATTATACCGTGGTGATGGTTACACAACTCTGCAAATGTACCACTGAGCTGCACGCATTGGAAATGGGTGGCTTACAGAGGACGGGAATTAGATCTCAATGACGCTGTTCAAAGAATAGCGCAAGCCAGACATCGCAGGAAAAGTGCTAAATTAACATTCTTTTCCTTCCTTTGCTTTCATTCTCCCTCTTCTTCCTGCTTTCTTGGCCTTCATGTGTTTGGACATTTTCAAGAACCTACTGTCTGCCTGCCTCCTTTTTACATCTAGCATTGTTGAGTATTCTGCTGACTTTCAATGCCCTTTAAGGCCTGGGGGAAAGGAAAGGATGTTAAGGTCAGGCTGGAATAAATGGTGTATTTGTAAAGTGGTAGAATAATATTGCTCAATAAAAAAGAGATCAAAGGGTTTCACCAGGCCTATGAGGGGGAAGAGTTGAAAATCAGTCTTGCAGATCAAACCGAAAATCTGGATGGAAGCTGAAAGTTCCAGCCCCAAGCCTAACCATCTTCTCTCTACAAGCAGGGGCTGGCCCATTCGGCATGTGGCCTATTCTTTCATTTTCCTGCAACATAACCTCTGAAAGTTCCCTGCCCGGCGCCTGGCTGGCTTAGTCGGTGGAGCATACGACTGTTGATCTGCAGGCTGTGGGTTCAAGTCCCATGTTGCATGTAGAGATTCCATAAAAATAAAAGTCTTAAAAAAAAAAAGTTCTCTTGCAACTTGAGAACATCTAGTGCACCTCTCGTGGTCCCTGAAGGACAATGAGGATGACTTTCCCAAGGTCATATGATGACATTTCTGGAGTGTCAGTGCGTTCCTCAGGGTCCTCCAGAGAAACATTACCAATAGCAGATACATATATATCTATAAATGGAGAGATTTATTATAAGGAATTGGCTTGTGTATTTATAGAGGCTCTGAAGTCCCACAATCTGCCATCTGCAAGCCAGAGACCTGGGAAAGCTGATGGGGTAGTCCAATTCCAAATCCGAACACCTGAGAACAAGGAGCCCTGATGGTGTGAGATCCCAGTCTGAGGGCAGAAGACCGATGACCCAACTCAGGTGGTCAGGGAGAAAACTCTCCCTTCTTCTGCATTTTTGTTCTAGTCTGGTCCTCAATGAATTAGATGGTACCCACACACATTGGGGAGGGCAATCTGCTTTACGCAATCTACCAACTCAAGTGGTAATCTTTTCTGGAAACCCCCTCACAGATGTACCCAAGAATAATGTTTCACCAGATGTATCTAGGTGTCCTACGGCTGATACATTGTTAATGTTGATTAACCATCACAACCAGCTTTGCAGAAAACACATGTGGTGCTATATTCATTGGGATGCTTCTAGCAATCCTGAGCGAGAAGACCAAGAATCTGGAGGTTTGAAAGTCATCAGAGGATTAAAGGTAGTCTTCTCAGCTTCTTTGGGAATAGGGGGAGTCCTCTTGTTAAAGAAAAAGAAAAAAGGTTTAAGTAGATTTTTCTAATTACCCCATCTCTGATTGCAATAGATTCCAAAAAGAGGACCACAACATCTTTCCTCCCTGGATGCCTATCCTTTGCAAAGTAATTTTGCAGCTCGTTGCATCAAGAGATGAAGCCTATGTCCCCACCCCTCAAATCTGGGGTTGGCTTTGGCTAATGTGACATTAGAAAACGTGACACAAGAAGAGACATGAAAAGTGCCCATGTATTGGGGCTTGCCTTCTCTTGCTGCTCTTGGGACCCTTGTGACCACTGCCATGTGAATGAGCCCAGGCCAGTCTGCAGGATGATATGATTAGAGTTATGTGGCCAAGTTGTGTTGCTCATCCCCTGCTAATCCAGAGCCAACTGCCGGACATGTCAGCGAGGCCATTCTAGACCACCCACCTCCAATCACACCAGCCCAGAAAAGAAGAATTGTTCAGCCAACCTAAGAATTTTTTTTTTTTAAGATTTTATTTATTCATTTGTCAGAGAGAGAGAGAGAGTGAGCACACAAGCACAAGCAGGGGGAGCGGCAGGCGGAGGGAGAAGCAGGCTCTCTGCTAAGCAAGGAGCCCGATGAGGGACTTAATCCCAGGACCCCGGAATCATGACCTGAGCCAAAGGCAGACACTTAATAGACTGAGCCACCCAGGCATCCCCAGCCAACCTAAGAATTTTAAGGAAAAAAAGTTTTGTTGTTTTAAGCTGCTATGTTGGAAGGGGGAGTTTGTTACATAGCCAATGCTAACCAATACACAAATATTTAGGATGTTCTTGAAAAAAAAAAAACTTAAAAAAAAAAAGACATGTTGAGGTTATTAGAAATTGCAGTAACAGGGAACCCTGGGTGGCTCAATCGCTTAGGTGGCCAGCTCTTGGTTTTGGCTAGGGTCATGGTTACAGGGTGGTGGGGTCAAGCCCTGGGTCGGGCTCCGCGCTAGGTGGGGAGTCTGCTTGGGTTTCTCTCCCTCTGCACCTGCCCAGCTCATAGGCACATGTGCACACACACTCTCTCTCAAATAAAGAATTTCTTAAAAAAAAAAAAGAGGAAAGAAATTGCAGTAACGGGATTCCTGAGTCATTTTCAGGAGACCAGAAATCTATCTGTTGCTTCTTTGCCACATGAACACTTGTCCGGTGTTGACACGCTGAGGACAGGAATGAGCCCCGTGTGCGGTGGAAGAGAACAGGGGTCCTGATCACAGGAGGGTGAATCCAGCTCTCACAGGGCCCTAGCAGTCACCTCTGCAAGCCCCGCTCAAGTCTGGTGACTAAGAGTAGTTCCCCAGGAGGCCCCTTGCGGTTTCCTGGTTTCAGCGTCTCCAATGAACTAGACTGGCGCTTTCCCGAATGCCCCGCATCACAAGCTATTAACTGGAAGAGAAGTAAGCTTTATCCGTGAGTGAATGTGAACTCCGTCCAAATCACGTGTGATGGAAACACATGGGTAAAGCAGGCTCGTGGTCCAGCCGTCCTCTCACTGCCTGGAAATGCTTGGGTCATTAGGGGGTGGCCTTGGGTGTTGGCCCCACCGTTCTGGGCTGCGGCTGGTAGTCATTAGCGGGTCTAAATAGGAAGCATATGCCATTCCAGGCCCAAATAAGCAAACGTGTATAAACTGAGAACAAGTCTCTATCAAATCAAGTGAACTCGGGTTTATTAAGTGCCTACTACGGACTCACTGTAGGTGGTGGGGTGAACGGGTCTGCTGGTTTCCCTGGGGCTTCTCTATTTGGCTGATCTAGCATTTCAGCATCAAACAATGCAAAAGTGGCAGAAAGGGAAGAGTGTGTGTGTGTCTGTGTGTGTGTGAGAGAGAGAGAGAAAAGCTCCTGAAACTGGCCTTTTCTCTTTCTATGGGAATCAGGATTTACTGCTAGCGTTTGAAAATGACAGTTTGTGGTGGAATAAAACAAAATTAAAGTGGTGGGGACAGTGATTGATCTTACTTTGGGAAACAGGGGAGGGAGGTAGGTGAGGGAGTCAGTGGCGAGTGACCTTGGGTGGCTCAGGCCACCTCTCTACTCCAGTGTCACCGTCTCTGCAGTGATGTGAGCACCAAAGGAAATCCTACGAATAAAAGTGCTTTGTAAACCATGAAGCATTATATAAACAGTAGTTACTCTTACCGATGCCCTAACAGTCTATAATTTTTTAAATAAAAGGTAATATATGCACATGGTAAAATAAATTTCTTTTTTTTTTTAAGATTTTATTTATGTATTTGTCAGGGAGAGAGGGAGAGAGAGACAGAGCAAGCATAAGCAGGGGGAACGGCAGAGGCAGAGGGAGAAGCAGGCTCCTCGTTGAACAAGGAGCCCAGTGTGGGACTTGATCATGACTTGGTAGCTCTAACACTTAATGAAAGTGACCTTAGGCAAAGTGACTTAACCTTGTGCCTCAGTCTCCCGACCTGTCATCTGGGAATAATAATCCTATCTACTTCATAGTGTTATGCAGGTTTTCTCAACTAACCTTGGCACTATTGACATTAGGGGCTGGATAATTCTTTGTGGGGGCGGGAGCCGGGGGGGAGGGGTGCAGTCCGGGGTATTGTGGGTGTTTAGCAGCCTCCCTGACTTCACTCACAAGATGCCAGTAGCACTCTTCAATTGTGACAACCAACAATATCTCTAGACATTTCCAAATGTCCCCTGGGAGGGCAGCGCAAAATTCTCCCCTTCCATTGAGAATCAGTGGGTATTGTGAGGATTAAATGAGTGAGTTATTATGTAGAAAGCACTTAGAACAGAGCTGGTCCATCGTGAATGCTGTGTAGTACGGGCCTGCAATTATTATCATTCTCATTCTCTTGTCCTGGCCTACCTCATGGAAAATGAATAGTTTTGCTAATATAGGGGCTTCGGCAGGACAGTGAAAATTGTTAAGACCATATCCGATTCCACTCTGAAACAAGAACCCAAGTCCTTCTTCTAAGATGACAGGTCAGCAATGCCAGTATTAATTATAGTCTGCTCCCTCTGGGGGTTCTACCGTGGGGTTCCCCATCTCTTGTAGCAAACTTAACACCATCCCATGCTGACGGCCACTTGAGCCCTCTCCAGTGCTGCACACATCCATTTCACATCCCCTCCTGCATTCTCCACACGGTGCATGCTTCAGATCTCGGACTTCCCATAAATCCGTGGCCCCTGGAACAACAGGCTGCCCCCCAAATCCACCGAAAATAGGGGGTGAGTGAAAACAGAAAGAGAGAATGAGGAAAAACAAAAGGCCACATTTCTTTAAATTTCTGGCTCTGCGCAGCACAAGCATTTCCAATGAAAAATAAAGAATTCTTTCTTCTGTGTCTATTTCAGTTGGCCTCCAGCTTTTGCTTCGTGAATAATGTCGCCGCATCATTATTCTGTCCCACAAGGTAAAACAAAATGAGCAGCTTAACAACCAGAAGGGTGCTTGTGTGGAGGCTCATTTAAAAGCTTTTCAGATAATGTGGCTGTTGTTCCCCTACTATTTTGCCCCCCCCCCCAGTTTTTTTTCAAACCTATGGGAAAGTTGTTACTTTGCACACAAGGTGTATAAATAATGCCGTCCTGGAAGGCCTCCACACCATACACATTTTCTTTTTTTATTGCTTTTAGTCTTTTGGGATTCCTGGAGTGTCTACAAATAGATTAGCCTCTAAGAATTCTGAGTAACCATGGTTAGAAAAAAAAAAAAAAAAACAACACTGGTTTAATTAGCCATGGTCCTATTTTGGAAATTACATCTGCTCTTTTTTTTAAAAAAAATGAGAATTGATCTGTGCGAAAACTTAAAGAGGATGGATGGGGGGGCGCATGTTAGTTTTGATTTGAATTTTCATGCTTTTGAAAGTGAAATCAAGAGTATTGAGTGAATAATGTGTCATCATACATTAAACATGGTCAAATGAAGGGAGCTGAAAAGAAATGATTGGAGAAAAATGAATTGCTGGAAATACTAGATCACCTGATGTGTGCTGCTATACTGAGAGGTTAGCAAATCACCCTTTGCATTTCGGCTTTGCAGGGCTGCCTCCGTTTTTCAGCCCCAAATCCTCAGACTTGATTAATCATTGAAGTGATAAAAATTAAAGGGCCGTGTGGCTCGCTGAAGGGTCACTGAAAATCAGAAAGCAAGTGTGGAATTCACAGGACTAGGTTCCCAAGTTTGAAAGTCTTTATATGCTTCCTCATTTGACACTTTCTTCACTTCTGAAATCGTGTTTGAAATGGCCACAACTACTTTTGAAATTTAAATTTTAGCAACAATTTCTCAATGTCAGAACTCCTTCAGAACAATGTTCTTCATTGCCTTTGACGACAACTTGTCAGCGACACTTGTTGATTTGGTTTAAGTGGCTGCCTGAAGATCATTTAGGAAGCATTCAAAATTTTAAATTCTATTGGATATAATATTTCTGATTTCAGCATTTGTCTTTAAAGAATTCTCTTTTGGCTGGGGTGGGGGCGGTGCACCTGGGTGGCTCAGTCGTTAAACTTCTGTTTTGGCTCAGGTCATGATCCCAGGGTCAAGCCCCTGAGATCAAGCCCTACATTGGGCTCCCTGCTCTTCAGGAAGCCTGCTTCTCCCTCTCCCACTCCCCCCTGCTTGTATTCCTTCTCTCACTGTCTCTCTCTCTCTCTAATAAATAAATAAATAAGATCTTTTTTAAACATTCTTTTTTAATTTTTTTAATTCTTTTTTAATTTTAAAGATTTTATCTTTTTTTAAAAAAGATTTTATTTGAGAGAGAATAAGAGAGCACAAGTGGGGGGAGAGGCAGAGAAGTGGGAAAAGCAGACTCCCCACTAAGTGGGGAGCTGGCCACAGGAACCCCCGGGGATCACGACCTGAGCAGAAGGCAGACACTTAACTGACTGAGCCACCCAGGTGCCCCTTAAAAATTTTATCTTTAAGTAATCTCTACACCCAATGTGGGGCTCGAACTCAGAACCTGAAGACCAAGAGTCCCAATGCTCCACTGACAGAGCCAGCCAGGCGCCCCGTTAAAGAATTTTGACATTGGGGAGGGTATGTGCTATGGTGAGTGCTGTGAAATATGTAAACCTGATGATTCACAGACATGTGCCCTGGGGTAAATAATACATTATATATTAATAATAAAAAAAGTAAAAAAAAAAAACAGAATTCTGAATGCACGTGGAAATCATTAGGAAATGCACTTTTTGGTTCATCTGTATTGGTTGTCTTTTGCTGCATGACACCTTATCCCAGAACTTATTGATTGAAACAACAAAAAGGCTAGGAATCTGGTGTGGCTAAGCTGAGGGTCTCTAGCTCAAGGTCTCTAACAAGACCTATTCATGTGCTTTGATCAGGGCTGCAGCCACTTCAAGCCTTGACTTGGGGATGAGTCATTTTCAAGCTCACCCACTTGGCTGTTGACAGCCATCAGGTCCTACTGCTGTGCTTGTGGACAGCAATTCCTTGCCATGGAGGCCTCTCCATAGGGTAGATGGCCACATGGCAGCTAGCTTCCTTCAAACAAGTAAGTGAGAGAAGGCAGTCCAAAATACAAGCCACAGTCTTTTTATAACTCAATATTCCAAGTGAAAACCCATAATTTTTTCAAACTTTTTGTTGGAAGAAAGCCACTAGGTCCAGCTCATCTTCAATTGGTGGGAATTTCACTGGGTCTGGCTAGCAAGAGAACAGGATCACATGAGGTGGTCT